>CM061134.1:0-1200000 GCA_030789695.1 Scilla litardierei | reverse complement strand
ATACAAAATTTAGATCTAGAGAGAAAGTTACCTCTAGATCCTACCCGCCGGATCTAGCGACGTTCGGTGAAGGAAGCCCGTTCGCGTCGCGTCCGTTCGTCGCGTCCGTCCGTCGGCAGGGGTTCGGCTTAGCTTTGAGCGTGCTGATAACGTGTTGTAAACTTGGCGGCTATGGAGACCATAGCCCTATATTTATAGTGGTAGGGTTACATAATGGGTGGATACCCACTAACGGGTAGGCCCACCAAGAAGCCCGTTTATAACAATTATTATTTATTTTGCTCATTTCCCTTCTCACGGGCTAATTTGCACAAAACTAACTTTTATCTTTCACAATTTTCTCATATATCAACATAAACTACTTAAATTACAAAATGCTAACTTTTATCTGACTTCTATCTATCAGGATTTTCTCATATTCCAACATAAACTACTTAAACTACAAAATGCTACACTAAAACAAATTAAAAAAAGAAATAATGAGTATCAGATGATAACTGACCAACTTGAATCAGTTGTCCTTGTAAGACCATCACGTCAACGTACCTGACGCAAATTGATCAGATCCCATTTTTTTTACATTATTTGCTTAATACACTAAGATTAAAGAGTTTAAAGTAATTTTGTGGGAAAATAGTGAAAGTTGAAGGTAATTTTGTGAAAATTAGCTCTTTTTAATTATATATTTTTATTTTCCATTTTGGTTTTGCTTTTATTTTTGTTTTGGTCAGAGACTGTGTGACATAACATTCATGTTTCTCATTGACTTGAGGGTAATCAGTTCTCGTTGATTTTTTTAATAAAATAAATCTGATTGAATCTTCGTTGATTTAAGAAAAAAAGGGGAATAAAGAGGTAGCTTTACCTATTAATCAATTAACAAAAAATCAGATCAAAATAAACACGAACCCATTGAATCAAAATCAAAAGGGCAAAAAAAATATAGTGGAAAGAGGAGGCGCTCAGAGTTGTTGATATGAATGGATTAATGTTTTCCTCAATGAAAAAATTTGAGATTCAGATTAACGAGAGAACCATCATTGCAACCTCCTCCTCCTTTCTTCAAGACTCAAAATCAAGCATCATTAAAATTTATAAAAATAAAAAATAAAAAAATATAAGAGGAGAGAGAGAAAAAAAACACTAGCTGCAGAGGCGCCACGGCCGCTCAAAACCCTAGCAATGCAAATGCGTTCGAGTGACGACTAATTGTATTTATAGACGGGCTGCTGCTATTCACATTTTGAGGGAGTTCTGCTATTCACATTATGCATTTTCCAGCATTTTGCAAATAATTACACTGTGTACATACCAAATTACACATTGTATATATCTGTCCTCAAAAATTACTTCGCACATGTACCAAGTTACTCACTGCACACATCCGCATCCATTTTGCTCAACGCACACATACACTTCTTTTTCTTTAAAAAAAATTATTTTAATCATCTTTTTTTCTTCTCCTCATCCTTTGTATATGTCTATGTAGTTCTTCTGCTTAGTACATGTACCACTTAACTAAAAGAACTAATAAGAGAAACTAATTACACTTAATTACCATAAAAAACTAATTACACTTCACCCCCTCCGCACAACCCCCTAGCCCCCAGCCCACCACCCACCCACGCTCTACATCCCCCATTCGCCAGCCCCTCCGTCCCCATCCGTCCCCTTCCAATTAATTAACTAATTAGATTTGTGTAACGTGCAATTAGTTTTAGGGTTTAATTAGTTAATATACAACATTAAGGAAGTATGTGTACTTGAACAAAAATTAAGTGATATACAGGTTTAAGGATATCTTCGATAATTCGGTATGTGCACAATTTTTTTCAAAAATGTATGCAATATGCACAGAGTAAAAAATTAAGCGTTACGTGCACGACCCGAAATGGTCGGGTTGCAAAGTAACCTTCTTTGCGTTCCGGACGAATTCAAGCTATCATACGAATTCAGAAGGATAACTAACACCGACATTATCTCACTTCGTATATTAAGCAATGATAATCACGCTGTGCTGCTCCCTGGACCGTGAAGTCTAATGCGAAACCAAGAAGATCGCCATTGAAAAACCCACGGCCAAAGCTTAGCATCCATGGATTCATTCATGATGTTTCTCATGGCATAAGGAAAGAATATCTCAGTCGGAGGGTTTGAGCTTAACCCTTCCTTGCTACAAACAAGATATGCCTCTTCATTCTTCTTTAAACTCATTGGACGAGAGCTCGACAATGGCTTCTACATACCACCATCTTCATTCCCAATTCAGGTAGTTCACAATCAATATCCCTACCCTCGTCCATGTCGCGATTTCTTTCGCCTTTTTCTCATCTAAGTTTTCGCTGATTTTGCAGCGTCGACGTTGTTAGGGATCAAGCATGCAGGGCATAGCTCAAGCAATAGCTTTCCACGGAAACAGGGTTAAGCTTGCAGTTCTACGGCATATAAACACAAAGCAGAGTTTACCCTGGTCCAGTCTGTTCAGTGCATCCTCCTCGGCACCAACCATACCTCACCGCGGACTAGAGAACACGACCGTCGCCGAGATCTTGAAGACCAAGGGGGACGACGATGCCGGAACAGTGTACTGGTGTCGCACGGACGACACCGTGTACGATGCTGTGAAGAATGTAGGAACCCTCCCTCCCTCCCTCCCTTGAGCCTGCATCAATGCAGAGCTGAAATCGCTAATGTTCGTGTTGCAGATGACACAGAACAATGTCGGTGCGCTGGTTGTAGTGAAGCCTGGTGATCAGAAACTGGTTGCAGGAATCGTTACGGAAAGAGGTACACAAGCATTTCATCAAGCAAAGATGAAATTGCAACTATATATACTTTCTAACATGAAATGTATGTTGAACACAGACTACCTTCGAAAGATAATTGTGCAGGGCAGGTCTTCGAAAGCCACAAGAGTCGGGGAAATCATGACTGATGAGGTCTGTTCTCGAACTTTAGCATGAGTTTACTCAATCTTTACTGGATCATAACATCGTCGAGTTGTTTTATAGAACAAGCTTATAACGGTTTCAACCGACACGAACATTCTCCAAGCAATGCAGCTAATGACAGGTATTTTGGTTTCAGTATTACTCTTGTAATTCTCCAATTGCGAGGGCTGAGAGGATGACACTTTGAGTTTGTGGTGTTGACAGACACACATGTTCGGCATGTCCCGGTGATAGATCAGAAGGTGGTTGGTTTGATTTCCATTGTGGACGTGGTTCGGGCAGTGGTGGAGCAGCAGCAGGAAGAAGTGAAGCGATTGAATGCATTTATCAAAGGAGAGTACTACTAGAATCTAATGACTGAAGATATTGTTGACAAATGACTGAAGTGAGGTTCTAAAAGATAATGTTGCCTTATCATAAAGGATGAACAACAATACAAAGCAAAACTAGGCATAAACTGCATCCGAAGATCGGTATAATGATTACGTCCACGTTTCCATGGGTTATGACTTGTATATATATAGAACATGGGTTATGACTTGTATATATGTAGAATGGTAGCAGAAGTGATGCAAAGAGCTCGTTATATATCAGTGATGCCCGTTTCTTCTTGTCCAGAGAAAACTTTTAACATATTGTAAATAAAATAAAGTAACGAGAGGGTTGATGACAGAGTCTCCACAATAAAATTAAATTCCCAAATGAACTTTTATTCAATAACCCAAGCAGAGACTTGATCGACAAATCACATGAAAATTGATCTCACGAGTCTTCCGTTAAAACTTTCATAGAGCACACATGTTTGGGCAAGTTCAGAGACTAAGCATCTGGGGAGTTGGTTCTACCGCTGGGATCGTCTTTCTAAAGTTTCAGTGGCGATAGAGCTTACCAAAGACGTGCAAAAGGGCGACGACACCAATAAAACCAATGCTCATGATAAGGACAGTGTTGGGGGACATCTTGCGCCCAGCCATGTCATCGGTGTAGAACTGAAGCATTGTGCTGGCTCCAGCCCCGGCGCTGGCGCCACCGCCGCCGCCGCCAGTCCGTCTCCTCCGCAAGCTTGCAGCAGCTGCTGCACTACCTCTTGGGGGTGCTTCTCCGTTGGCAACCATTTTGACCTTATGCACTCTTTATAAGGCTGCAACAAGGAACCCGGATTATCAGCAGCTTAAAAACAAGCATGTTGAAATGCAAACCACCTGAGTTGATATATCATACTCGCAACATATTTGACTAAACAATGGAAACTTTTCAAAATTAGTGTAAGATAACATGTATCATAGAGAATAGTGCAAAGGGTAGGTAAAAAGGTATGTTTCAAGAAAACTAGGGTGAGGTAAAAAGGTATGTTTCAAGAAAACTAGGGTGAGTGTGAAAATAATCTCATCCCTAAGACAAAATGACCACTCTTACATCTTGATAGAAATGGACTCTCTTACATCATGGGAGGTAAATATGTTAGTAGCAAAATGAAACAAAGGATCATTGATCGTGTACGAATATACATATTGAATCACATCTACCAAGATAGTTTCTTAATGCTTAAAGAACTTCATATATCATACATAAAACATAAAAAATTCTGAATGTTAACATTCTGAATGCTAAATACAAGGGGAACCTATTTTTAACAAAAAACTTAATCCCATCAGTTTTTAGTCGTCTTAAACAAGCAAAATATAGTTCATGGTTAATCTAGGACCCGCAATAGTTCAAGGGTGTTTTGGCTAATTTATTCAAAAATTATATATATAAGAAGAAAATTGTCTGCATTATCTTGCAAGTAATAAAGTCAGTCACACCTTGAATCATTTACCTGATTTTGCATTAAAAATAACTTTATAATCCTAATATGTTCAGTTACAAAAAAACAGAAAGCATAAACATGTTATATAGCTACAACAAACAACCACATCAGAAAGATACAACCTAAATCATTGGGGGCAACCTTATTCCCATACAAATCAATTGATGCACATCTCTACTGTTCAATTCCTAACCAATTATATGTTTGTAGGCAATAACTAACATATCCTTTTTATTGTTGCAATCCATATCCATTTAGCATGTCCCTGGTCCTCCTTGATCCATCAACTATGATCCTATCAATCATCTTAGCTACTGTAGATAATAGTCGCCATAGTACATTCCCAAACAATTGGAACTTATTCTCCCTAATTTGATACTCAAATGATGCTAGCCTCGAACCGATGACAGATGCACTAATTTTTATCCTATTATTTAGTGTTTTGATCATCATTCATCTCACAACATTCTCAATTTTGTAACACTCAGTTTTTGTATATTATGTACTGTAAACATTTGGACCCAAAAGCATGCCTGGTTCTAAATACATCTTACATATTCCTTTAAAGTCATGGGTTACAATCACATAATAGTTTCGAAGCACTACTCGATTTTAGCTATTGTGCATTGAACGTACCCTCCTCAATATAGGGTTGCATAACAAAAAATAAATACTCTTGCTATTTCTTTGATACCAATGCGAATGTCAACCTCATTTTTCTCTTATTCTGGTTAAGCTTCCATTCCATATTGTTCATTTTTCCAATTAATTCTAAATCCTTCACAAATTCTCCCTCCACCTTTCTAATTTCAAAATTAACCCTTCTCTAGGTTAATCAACAAATATATTATAAACAATAAGCACCATGGGATTTCACCATAAATCGGCTTCCTCCTTAGCATCCTAGTAAATTCATCCATAACCCTTGTCATTCATTAGTGTCCTAACTCCATCTGCATATTCCTCCAAACTAATGTTACAATTACACAGTGTTCTCATTGACCAGATCAACAATATCCTCCTCAATTTCGCAATCATTATGAAAAAAAGGTCTTACATAGCGAAAAAAGTATACTACTTGGTACCTCTTTGCTGTCAATGCAAACTATAACCTCGATTCTATTCTTACTCTTGCTAAACTTACATACCATAATTTTCATTTTCTGCCAACCAATTACAAATACTCATAATTTTCATTTTCTGCCAACCAATTACAAATACTCTCTTCAGCTTTATACGTTCAAAAATTAGCACTTTTCCAGTTTAATTAATGAATATTAATACAAACAATTCTCCTAGTGTATTCCTCCATTATTATCGTCCTTCATTATTTGTCCCCACCCATCCTCTTTTCCTCCGTCATTTTTTTTGATAGCCACCTTACATATTACCGCCAATATTTACCATACCTCAAATTTGACGCCATAATTTCAATCAGTAAGCCTACAAAGATGAATACAATAAAAGTTCACATTTGTTAAAGAAATCTTAGAAAGATAATAGATCGACCCAATTGAACACCTCCAACGCTGAAGCCAACAATGATCAACGTTAGAGTAATAAAAAAATTTGGTGATCCGAATTATTGTAGGCAAATTTTGGTGAACTACAGATCCACCAAAATGATCTGATCTATGAATTGTGCAGATCCAGGGCCCGATATCTATCAAGAGATTACAGATCTAAACTCAGAATTCCTAAAATACAGGCCAAAAATAAAAAACCTTCAAAATTCTCGTAAGATCAGACGAGATTTTTTTTGACAGAAATCGGGGAAAATTTTCATCAGATCGGATGCGAAAGAAGCGGATCTGAGGGGGGCGTACCTGAATCGGGCTGAGCGAACGTCGGAAACGGGAAGAGAGAGAGAGAGGAGAGTTTATTCACGCGGAATTGGGATGATGACGTGTTAAGTAGAGGATTCGTACTCCGGCGGGGACTCATGTGATACGTGTGTCGTCTTTATTGGGTTTCGGGCGAAAACGGGTCGGATCTGTGTTATCTTTAAGAGACCGTTCATTGTAAAACAGTAACGCTTCAAGGCCATCGTTGCAACAATAACGCTTCGATGTATGAATTCATTCTCTTCATTTTTGGTATAATTTTTGAATTTAATGCGCTGCTAATGGAGATATGAATGTTAGCGGGAAGAAGAAGGAGAGAATAAAAGGAGAGAGAATTTAAACAATGTTATAAACGGGTTTTTGGACGCCCAACCCGTTATTGGGTATCCACCCATTATGTAACCCTAATTCTATAAATACAGGGCTACGGGGTTCCGTAGTCACCAAGTTTACAACACGTTATCAGCACGCTCGAGGCTGAGCCGAACCCCTGCCGACGGACGAACGTGACGCGAACAGGCTTCCTTCACCGAACGTCGCTAGATCTGGCGGGTAGGATCTAGATGTAATTCTTTTCCCGAGATCTAAATTCATATGCGCATATGTTTAGATCCAAATACTTGGATCGATATCTTGATTAGTATAGATCTAATCTTTCTATCTAGATCTGCATGCTAAATCAATTGTTTAATGCAAAATCGCCGTTTTTATTGTTAAAAATAACATTTTTTCGATAAAAAACGTCGTTTTGAAGATCAAAAATAGATTTTTTTTCCCGTAAAAATCGGATTTTTATCATCTTCTTCCCCCAAAACCAAAAACCATTAAACCCTAGGGGATTCTCCTTCGTCACGCGGCTGGAAGCCGCCACGCGAACCCCCCCGATTCACGCCGTCGCCGCCGCCTGAAGCGGCGGCACCCACCCGCCGCTCGAAAAGGCGGGCGGAACCGCCGCTCGAAGCGCCCCCCCCCCCCCCCCCCCCCCCCCGCTCGAAACGGCGGGCGGAACCGCCGCCAGACGCGACGGCCCCCCGCCGCTCGAACGGCGGGCGGAACCACCGCCCGAAGCGGCGCCCCCCCCTCGAAGCGGCGGGAGGAACCGCCGCCAGAGGCGGCGCCCCCCCCTCGAAGCGTCAGGCGAAACCACCGCCCGAAGCGGCGGCCCCCCCGCCGCCCGAACGGCGGGCGGAACCGCCGCCAAACGTGCCCCCCCCCCCCGAACGGCGGGCGGAACCGCCGCCCGAAGCGGCACCCCCCCCCCCCCCCCCCGCCGCCGCTCGAACGGCCGGCGGAACCGCTACCCGAAGCGGCGGGCGGAACCGCCGCTAGAAGCGGCGGCCCCCCCCGCTGCTCGAACGGCCGGCGGAACCGCCGCCCGAAGCGGCGGCCACCCCCGCCCCTCTGAGCGGCGGCCACCCCGCCCCTCTGAGCGGCGGCGCGCTATCCCCGCCGCCGCCTGCAGCGGCGGGCCCTCTCGCCGTCGCCAGCAGCGGCGAACGGGCCCCGCCGCCTACAGCGGCGCCCCCGGTGCGCGCGCGTGTCCGAAAACCTAGCCGCCAGACGCGGCCACACACACGCCCGAAACCCTAATTTTGGGTGCACGGGATTGCACGGCAAATCGGACCTAAAACCCTAACTAGGGTTTGGCTACTAAAATTCCTCCTTCGAATTATTTTTCAAATTTCAATTACGGTTTTTCGATTTTTTTTCCGTTAAAAATCTGGATAAATTACACATTTTTAATTCATCGCATTTTGGTTGGATTATTTGATTATCATCCGTTTAATAATTAGGAAGATCATGCGACCGCTCTGCCGTTAGTCAACTAACCGAACGGTGTATGACGTTGCCCAGTGATCCAATAATTATTAAACGAAAATATTTTCATTTCTACGATAAAAATGCATGTGATGATTAAAAATGCATGTGATGATTACAATCTTTATAAAATTTTCATTTCCATTATTGAGCATAAATTTTAGCTTACAAGCTTCATTTTATGTGTATGATAAATCATTAATTGTTGCATTTTGCACTATTATATGATCATCGCTTGCTCATACTCATGCCTATGATATGACGATATTTTATGACAACAAACCAATAATGATTTCAAAAAGTTTAATATCATATCCTTTTTGACAAAATGAACCAGGAGTTCAAAATCAAAATGAACCTGAAGTTAAAAATCAAATCAAAAGTCAACACCCTTTCACCCTAATAAAAATTAACAAATACGGTGGATTATGCGAAAAACATTTATACGATTTCTTTTAAAGATTCGCACTTTGCGGTTAATAGATCTCTCAGATCTATGGTTTGTATAAACCAATATTGACACCAGCAGTTGTCATAACACTGCTAAACTCTTTTAGAATAATCTCACTTTACAAGGTATGATTCTTGAATCTAGCCTTAATCTTAAGCGTACGCCCGAAGTCGTGGCTTAAAAGATAAGTGAGAAATTATAAATTTCGTAGCCACGTACTTGTTTCCCCTTGAGCATGATTCTTTATCCACATAATACTTGAAAGACTCAATAAAAATGGCCTGAAGACCATACTTGAGTTTTCAAATAGACTTTTAAAAGTCCCTCTGTAACGCCCCGCTTCCCAAAAACGACGGAAGCGAGAGCGTTACTGGGTCCGCTTGAACCGGAGCTGTGAAACTCAGGTTCATGAAGCGTCTGTGGTAAAACGCAAGGGCAGGTCCTTCGCACGCTTTTCAGAACAACCAGAATTATTCATACATTACAAGCCACATCCAGAAATAATAAGCGTCCGCACACGAAATAAAACTACAAGCCTCGGCTGGGCCGAAATACAACAATAATAACGTACGCTCAACAATAATAGAAAATAACTACGGCAAGCAGCAATGGAATAGCCCACTAGTTCTCCGCAGGGAGAAACTCGGCTTCTACAGTGAACTCCTGACTCTCCAAGTCAGGTGTCTCGGAAGGAACCTCCTGATACTCAAGCTCGGGATCTGACATACATCCAAAAACATGAATGTATGTCAGCAAGGGTCTACAAGAAGATGTTAGAACCCAATGTAAGATATACAAATTTATACTGAATTTAAGAGGCAATTATAATTTAACAAGATAACAATAAAAGTTTAAGCATGCGAATTTCAAAGTAAATACATCCTATCATGTAGTTCTAGAAAATCTGACAAGTAAGGTAAAGCATGTCAATGTCACTGAGATAACAATTTCACTCAGGTAACAATTTCACTTTGCAAGTTTCGAGTTAGTTTCACACATCTATAATAGGGTTCTCGCCGGTAGGACGTGATGAGTGGGTCGTTCTTCACACGGGGGCTTACCGTGCTTGGCGCTAACCCACCGCATACGGGTGGTGCCCTTGAAGAGAGTACCCCGTCATACGCCTAGTGGCCGCACAACCCTAACCCCACCCCAATATTTGTGCTGGAACACGAGCCAGCCTAGTCAACTCACATGACATCACGAAAGTCACGATTTCGCCTTCGAGGCGCACGATTTCACGATGTCACTCTCTTGTTAGTCATTTTGAGACATGCAGCAATAATGTGACCATTTATCTTTACACAATAATTTCCATGGTTACAAGAGTATCGAACAATATTTGTAACAATTTAACAAAAGTACTGAGTGTGAGATTTGACAAGTACGACATGTAAACTGAGTTATGGAACTTTGCATGCAGAAAACTAAAGAGCGTTAACATTCACAAATTCACTATAAATTGCATACTTGCCTGTTTTCGGTGATTTTGGTGACGTTGGATTTGTCCCGACGGTTACTTCGTTACGGTGATAGTGGTTCGCTGTTTTAGTTAAACAAATCAATGAATTAGATTTTTGTGAAACACGTGCAATATTAAAATGACACCCGAATTGGGTTCGCCTAGTTTTACCGTGCTTTCCGACTAGTGTAACGTTTTATATAGGGTATTACTAACATGGTACGCCTGATTTTACACTAGTTTAATCAACCTAACATTAGCTAATTATACTAACATGGTGAAATCAAATAATACAACAATTTAACATTTGAATCTCAACACTAACAACTTATTGATTAATTTCACTAAGCTAGTTACAAGGGTATCATGTTAGTTTGAATGGGTTATTAGCATGTTAACATTTCATCAAAGTGGGTACACCCATCACACCTACTGTTTCTATTTTTGTCTAAGGGTAATTATAACAAATAACCTAGTTAGCTCTCCCTCTAGCATTATTTTAATACAATCTACCTACTCACAATGGTCACAGGCTACCAAGTATCACCCACCCCCTTTATTATTTTAACTCTCAACTTTCTTTCTCTCCTACCCGCTCTCTGTTCTCATCTGTCGTTTTCTTTTTTTTTTTGCCTTTTCTTTTTGTGTAGCAGCTCACGCAATGGAGCAAGGGGGTGGGGGTCTTCACCTTTGCGGAAGGAGGGGGCAGCGGCCTCACGGCGAGCAGCGGCGGCCCAAGGCGGACGGCGGCGGTTCCAGCGGGCGGCGCGCGCGTTGCTCTGGCGGGCGGCAGCGCGCGCAGGAGGCTGGGCGGCGGCTTCCAAGCGTGGCGCGCGCTTTGCAGGTGGAGGAGGAGAGGGAGAGGGCCGGCCTAATGTGAGGGAGGAAGGAGGAAGAAGATGATGAAGAGATTGTAGGGTTTGTTTTCAGATTTTTCTTTTGGGGTTTCAAATTTTGGATCTGAAATGGCTTTGATTGGGCCTGATTTCTTGTTGAATCTGGGAATGGGTTGATTTGATTTGGAAGAATTTGGGTTTGAAACTGATTTGCAGGGGAATGGTTGTTGTCTGCAAGAGGAAGGAGGTGATGACGGTGGAGTTGTAGATTTGTCTGCAGGGATTCGTTGCAGTAGGAAGGAGAAGATGTCCCTGCTGTTGAAATACAACAGTGCGGGTGAACATGTTGACGGATGGAAGAGCTGGAGGTGGGGGAGAAACTTTAATTCAGTGTTGGATCTGAACTACCCCAAACGGTGGGTATGAATATTGGGTTGATTAGCAACTTAATTAGGATTAAAGTTTAATCAATATTTAATTAGGGACAATTTAATTAGGACAATTAATTAGTGGTAAAGTTAATTAGTCATGTCATGAAATTAAGAGTCATCCGAGACGCGCTCGCGTCGTCGCACAAAAGAACTCGCGCACAAAAAAAATACCCGGACGATCAAAACAAAATACTGGCACACTCAATAATAAACACGCGTAGAAAAATATCGGCCGTTACACTCTACCCACCTTAAGAAAAATTCCGCCCTCGGAATTCTTATCCGCTAAAGAGTATGGAACAAATAAGGATAACGCTGCCGCATCTCATCTTCCCGCTCCCAAGTAGACTCTCCTGGCGAGTCGCGACGCCACATCACTCTGACTAGTTCGATAGTCCTGTTCCTGAAGACTTTCTGACGTCGGTCTAGGATCTCCACTGGTTGTTGCTCATACGTCAGATCCGGTCGAACTGTAATCTCAGAGTAGTCCACAGCATGAGAAGGATCGCTGATATAACGACGGAGCTGGGACACATGGAAAACGTCATGAACTCCCTCTAAGGACGGTGGCAAGGCTAAGCGATATGCTACCTCTCCAACTCGCTCTAGCACATCGAAAGGTCCAATAAATCTCGGACTAAGCTTGCCTCTCTTCCCAAATCGAATCACTCCTCGATTCGGGGAGATCTTCAAGAACACATGATCTCCCGGCTGAAACTCTAGAGGACGCCGTTTAGCATCTGCCCAATGCTTGTAACGGTCCTGCGCAATCCGAAGCTTGTCCCTGATGTCACGCACAACATCAACTGCTTCCACAATCATCTCTGGCCCCAAGAGCTCTCTATCACCGACGTCATCCCAACTCAGTGGCGATCGACATTTCCTCCCGTAGAGAGCAGCAAATGGCGCCATGCCAATGCTCGCCTGATAACTGTTATTGTAGGAGAACTCCACCAGGTGCAGATGATCCTCCCACGAACCCTTGAGATCTAACATGCAAGCTCTCAACATGTCCTCCAATATCTGAATAGTACGCTCCGACTGGCCATCCGTCTGCGGGTGGTACGCAGTACTGAATTTCAGACTGGTACCCAGATTGGTCTGCAGACTCTTCCAGAACTGAGATGTGAACCTCGTATCACGATCGGATACAATGCTCACGGGGACTCCATGCAAGTGCATGATCTCCTCCATATACTTCCTTGCCAATATCTCCGTGGATTGCCCAACCCGGAAAGGTATAAAGTGCGCAGACTTGGTCAATCGATCGACGATGACCCAGATCGCGTCGTTCTGCCTGGTGCTCCGAGGTAAGCCAGTCACGAAGTTCATCGTGATGTGCTGCCACTTCCACTCTGGAATCGGCAGAGGTTGTAGTAGCCCAGCAGTGCGATGATGTTCAGCCTTCACTTGCTGACACACAAGACACTTGGCAACGCTACATGCCACACTTCTTTTCATCACATGCTACCAGAAATTCTGACGAAGGTCCTTGTACATCTTCGTACCTCCAGGATGAATACAATAAGGCGAACTGTGAGCCTCATTCATCAATTCTTCTCTGATATCGCCTGCAGGCACGCAGAACCTACTACCATATCTCAAATATCCATCCGCGTGAATCAGAAAATCAGTCCGAAGTCCTGCTTCAACCTGATCTCTGATCTTCTTCAACTTTGCATCTCCAGACTGAGCAGTCTTGATCCGATCCACAATCATCGATTGAATCTGCATGCTCATCAACGACGATGTGACTCCAGGTAGGACAGCCTCAACATCCATCTCTCGCAGATTCTGCTGCAATCTCCACTGAGCTGTGAGAATCATCACTTCGGGCAGTCGACTCAAAGCATCTGATACGACATTCACCTTCCCTGGATGATACTGAAGATCGATGTCGTAATCTGCCATCAATTCCAACCATTTGTGCTGTCTCATATTCAGTTCCTTCTGAGTGAATATATATTTCAAACTTTTGTGATCAGTGAAGATTTTCACTTTCTCACTCAGTAAGAAATGCCTCCAAATCTTCAAAGCAAAGATGACGGCAGCTAGCTCCAAGTCGTGAGTCGGATAATTCTTCTCGTGGATCTTCAACTGTCGAGAAGCATAAGCGACTACATGATCGTACTGGTGTAGAACGCATCCAAGTCCCTTGCCTGATGCGTCGCAGAAAATCTCGAAGCCTCCGCTTCTGTCCGGAATAGCTAAGACTGGTGCAGATGTCAGCCTCTCTCTCAAAGTAGAAAGAGCTTGCTCACAAGAGTCTGACCAACTGAACTTAACATCCTTCCTTGTCAATCTCGTCATCGGCTCAGCTATCCTTGAGAAATCCTTGATAAATCTGCGGTAGTATCCAGCCAATCCGAGGAAACTCCTGATGTCCGATGCCGATCGGGGTGTAGGCCATTCACTGACTGCTCTGACCTTCTCCGGATCCACTGAGATACCAGCTCATGATACTACATGACCAAGAAATGCACCTCTGTCTAGCCAGAATTCGCATTTGCTGTACTTGGCATACAGTCTATGATGACGGAGCGTCTCCAATACCATCTTCAAGTGCTCTGCATGCTCCTCCTCGCTCCTCGAGTACACCAGGATATCATCTATAAAGATCACCACAAACTTGTCGAGGAAGTCGTAAAAGATAAGGTTCATGAGGTTCATGAACACAGCCGGAGCGTTGGTCACACCGAACGGCATGACAACAAACTCATAATGCCCGTACTTAGTACGAAAAGCTGTCTTGGGCACATCTTCCTTCTTGACTCTGACTTGATGATATCCGCTTCGGAGATCCAACTTTGAAAATACTCTCGATCCACCAAGCTGATCGAAAATATCATCAATACGGGGTAGCGGGTATTTGTTTTTCACTGTAACATTGTTCAGCTCCCGATAATCCACACACATCCTTCTCGATCCATCCTTCTTCTTCACCAGTAAGACGGGAGCACCCCAGGGAGATACGCTGGGATGAATGAAACCCTGCTGCATTAGTTCATCCAACTGCTTCCTCAGCTCTTCTAACTCTGCAGGAGCCATACGGTAAGGCGCCTTCGAAATCGGTTCAGCTCCTAGCATAAGATCGATGCTGAACTCCAATGCTCGGTCAGGCGGCAATCCAGAAATGTCTTCAGGGAAGACGTCTTCAAAATCTCTCACTACTGCAGGCTTCTCCGGCTCAGCTATCATGGATGCAAAAGTAAGTCCGCACGGCTGGGCTCGAAACTTGACAGGTCCAAGCGAACGTCCTCCGCTAACAAATTCGAATACTGGGTGGTCAGGAATTTCGAATACCACTTTCTTCCGGCGACAGTCGATCGTGGCATAAAAAGCTCCTAACCAGTCAATGCCGAGAATAGCATCAAAGTTGGGTAGGTCGTGGACAATGAAGTCAGCATATAACTTGTGTCCACTAACTACCAACGGACATGGTCTACATCCCAGTGCAACCTGTTGGATCCTGTGGATGGCAAACAACACTAGAAGGGGGGGTTGAATAGTGTTGTATAAAGATAAAACTTTTTCGTTCTTTAATCAATCAACACAAAACAAAACCTTCCAATGTTGCCTAAGAAACCAAGTAGAGCGATCTACGCTTGGTTCTTAATCAACAATATAATTTAAAGTGCACAGCGAAAATTCACAGCAGGTAGTCGACTCCTTATGAGCAGTAGTCGACTCCCAGAGTATATGTTAGAGCAAATAAAATTACAGATGTAAATCTCAGCGTATAGAAATAGGATTGATATTTGCTGAAGATAGAATAAATGCAAGGATAATCAAACACAGAAAATGCAAGCACAAAGACAAGGATTTTTATCCTGGTTCCCCGCAACCCGGGTACGTCCAGTCCCCGACCAATCCGGTACGAGATTTCCACTATCTGCCTTGGCAAATACAAGCACCTAACTTCACTCGTTAGGATTTCCAACGACCTAGCCTTGACCAGGATTTCCGAACACAACACCTAGACTTGTCTAGGGTTATACCCTTGCCTCACAAACCGAGGACTTTCCAACTGGCAACAACTAGACTTGTCTAGTGTTCCAACAATTCAACACAATAAGAAATTTGTTCAATACTCTACAACAAGTGATAGAGATTGAAAAATACACCCGATTCTATAGCCAATCAAAAGATAGACAATTGTGTAATGGCTTAATAGAATGATAGTCTAGATCACACAAAGATACGAGATAAGTTCTTTGTGATCTAGAGCTTTTTCAAAAATCCTTCAAATAGAATTTAAAGAGAAATAATAGAGAGGATTTTGAAAAACAACTTAGCCAACAAAATAATATGATCTTCAAAAGAATTGGAAAAATATTGCAAGATCAAAAACTGAAATTAAAATTGGCTAGAGAAGAAATTTGAGAGAGCTTTGATTCACGAGAGCTTTTGCAAAATTTGATTTTCAATAATCTTGTATTTTTCACAAAAGAATTAAGCTCTATTTATAGGGAAAAACTGGGATTTGAAATTTGAATTTCGTTTGACTTTTGTCCCAAAAATTTCGGAGTAAATCACTCAAAAGAATTTAAAATTCAAATTCAAAACGTTTGAAAATTTCCAGTAGGTAGTCGACTCCCTATATAGGTAGTCGACTCCCAGAGGAGTCTAGGAAATTTTCATCTCTGAGAAGTAGTCGACTCCCTACTTTTGGTAGTCGACTCCCAGAGGAGTTTTTCCTGTTGTTCTAGTCAAAAGTGTAGTTAACTCCAGGGTGCGTGGAGTTTCACTACGATAATTGAAGTGACTAGAAAAGCTCTTTTAAAAACCATTTTTGAAGATAGTTAAAAACATTTGTTTTGAAATCATTTGTGTGTGTGTTGTCTATTTGATATGGCTTTGACAAATATCCTAAAAGACACGACACACTCACACTAGACTCTGAACATGTCTTCGGCGGTTTAGTCAACTTGATGAAGTGAGGATGAGCTTCTCTTTGAGCTTCTTGCTTTGTTTGAGCTTGACCTTCATCACTTGAGTTTAGCCATGTTCGTCTTTGTCGTGGAGCGTTGATGCGTGCTTCTTGGAGTATTAGTAGAGCTTCACGAAATCTGTATACTTGTAGTGTAGTTAGTATACTAAGCATTCATTTGGTGTGCTCATCATCAAAATTACTTAGTGGTGGAATTCAATTTCCATCACAACCTTCACTACACCGTTCCCAGTTGTAATATTCCAACACTTGGGAAGTGTATAGGTGGGTATCGAGTGTTCGACTACGAACTTCCAATATAGGAGGCACATGGAAGCTCCAGAGTCGAACAGGATCAAGGCCGGGTGGGACGAAACTAAGATGACACCTAAGGGTAACATACAACTAGATTAAACATGGATATAACTAATCAAACACAAAAGCATAAATAAGGAAGACTAGTTTAGGGGTTACCTGCAATCACGTCGTCCTCAGCTTCAGCCTCAACGGCTGTCATATTGAAAGCTCGACGCTTCGGCGGATTGGCCTGCTGAAAGGCTCGATCCTGTGGAACCAGAGGTGGTCCTCGCTGTCCAGGTGCCGGTGCGGTCCTCTGAGCGGGTCCAGGTGCTCCAGGAGGCACGGGTCGAGAACCGCGGGTACAATCCTTTACAGCATGAGAAGGCGATCCACAGACCAAACACTGATTCAGCATCCTCCTACAGTCTTTCTTCACATGACCGAGCTTGCCGCAGAAATGGCAAACCAACTCAGCTCGGTTGGGGATAGGTGCAGCTAGCCTTTTGAACTGTGTGGTCTGAACAGGACGAAAACTAGGCCTAGGTGCACTCCTCTGTGGCTCCATCGGGCGCTTGCCCGCCTGACGTGCCCGCTTTTGATAAACTACATGCTCGCGCTGCTTCGCAGCAACTAGGACTTCCTCATGAGTAGTAAATGTGTGCCCGGACAATATCTCCTGTATGTCCAGGTCTAAGCCCTGTAGAAAGCGGTGTGCACAGTCCTCCTCGTCTGCTACCAGTGTAGTGGCAAATCGACTCAGCATGGTAAATTCGGCCTCATACTCATCGACTGTCATGGTGCCCTGCTCCAGGTTGATGAAGCGCTGCTGCATCACCCTCTTTTCAGCCTTCAGGAAGTACTGGGCGTCAAACCTCATATGGAAGGTAGCCCAAGGAATCGGCTTGGTCAGCCTAGCCTCTTCGGCGTCCCACCAGTGACGGGCATTATCTGTCAGCTGTTGCTTGGCGAGGTCTACCCAATCATTCGGACTGATTCGGGCAAGACTCAAGTTATCCGCAGTCTTGCGAAGCCATTCCTCGGCCGCTAGTGGGCCCTCTCGTCCAGAGAAGCTCGTCGGATGCATCTCCTTGAACTGCTTGGCTCCAGGCTCATAGTGAGGTGGTGGAGCAACTGGTGCAGCCTGACGTCCCTGCTAGACCAAGTGGTGCTGAACCTCAAGCATTTCCTTCATAACTCCAAGCATCTGGCGGATGTCGTCACTTCCGCCTCCAGCAGGCACGGGTCCATTTTAGGTGCTTCTTTCCTCAGCCATTCTGAGATAGGAAAAACCCAAATTAATCTCGCGTATGTGATTCTGTAGATGTTTGGCCGATGAAAATATTCTCATTGTTCTGAATTCACAAATGCAAAGAGACGGACATGCGTGGGCCACCACTAAAACCTGTAACGCCCCGCTTCCCAAAAACGACGGAGGCGAGAGCGTTACTGGGTCCGCTTGAACCGGAGCTGTGAAACTCAGGTTCATGAAGCGTCTGTGGTAAAACGCAAGGGCAGGTCCTTCGCACGCTTTTCAGAACAACCAGAATTATTCATACATTACAAGCCACATCCAGAAATAATAAGCGTCCGCACACGAAATAAAACTACAAGCCTCAGCTGGGCCGAAATACAACAATAATAACGTACGCTCAACAATAATAGAAAATAACTACGGCAAGCAGCAATGGAATAGCCCACTAGTTCTCCGCAGGGAGAAACTCGCTTCTACAGTGAACTCCTGACTCTCCAAGTCAGGTGTCTCGGAAGGAACCTCCTGATACTCAAGCTCGGGATCTGACATACATCCAAAAACATGAATGTATGTCAGCAAGGGTCTACAAGAAGATGTTAGAACCCAAGGTAAGATATACAAATTTATACTGAATTTAAGAGGCAATTATAATTTAACAAGATAACAATAAAAGTTTAAGCATGCGAATTTCAAAGTAAATACATCCTATCATGTAGTTCTAGAAAATCTGACAAGTAAGGTAAAGCATGTCAATGTCACTGAGATAACAATTTCACTCAGGTAACAATTTCACTTTGCAAGTTTCGAGTTAGTTTCACACATCTATAATAGGGTTCTCGCCGGTAGGACGTGATGAGTGGGTCGTTCTTCACACGGGGGCTTACCGTGCTTGGCGCTAACCCACCGCATACGGGTGGTGCCCTTGAAGAGAGTACCCCGTCATACGCCTAGTGGCCGCACAACCCTAACCCCACCCCAATATTTGTGCTGAAACACGAGCCAGCCTAGTCAACTCACATGACATCACGAAAGTCACGATTTCACCTTCGAGGCGCACGATTTCACGATGTCACTCTCTTGTTAGTCATTTTGAGACATGCAGCAATAATGTGACCATTTATCTTTACACAATAATTTCCATGGTTACAAGAGTATCGAACAATATTTGCAACAATTTAACAAAAGCACTGAGTGTGAGATTTGACAAGTACGACATGTAAACTGAGTTATGGAACTTTGCATACAGAAAACTAAAGAGCGTTAACATTCACAAATTCACTATAAATTGCATACTTGCCTGTTTTAGGTGATTTTGGTGACGTTGGATTTGTCCGACGGTTACTTCGTTACAGTGATAGTGGTTCGCTGTTTTAGTTAAACAAATCAATGAATTAGATTTTTGTGAAACACGTGCAATATTAAAATGACACCCGAATTGGGTTCGCCTAGTTTTACCGTGCTTTCCGACTAGTGTAACGTTTTATATAGGGTATTACTAACATGGTACGCCTGATTTTACACTAGTTTAATCAACCTAACATTAGCTAATTATACTAACATGGTGAAATCAAATAATACAACAATTTAACATTTGAATCTCAACACTAACAACCTATTGATTAATTTCACTAAGCTAGTTACAAGGGTATCATGTTAGTTTGAATGGGTTATTAGCATGTTAACATTTCATCAAAGTGGGTACACCCATCACACCTACTGTTTCTATTTTTGTCTAAGGGTAATTATAACAAATAACCTAGTTAGCTCTCCCTCTAGCATTATTTTAATACAATCTACCTACTCACAATGGTCACAGGCTACCGAGTATCACCCACCCCCTTTATTATTTTAACTCTCAACTTTCTTTCTCTCCTACCCGCTCTCTGTTCTCATCTGTCGTTTTCTTTTTTTTTGCCTTTTCTTTTTGTGTAGCAGCTCACGCAATGGAGCAAGGGGGTGGGGGTCTTCACCTTTGCGGAAGGAGGGGGCAGCGGCCTCACGGCGAGCAGCGGCGGCCCAAGGCGGACGGCGGCGGTTCCAGCGGGCGGCGCGCGCGTTGCTCTGGCGGGCGGCAGCGCGCGCAGGAGGCTGGGTGGCGGCTTCCAGGCGTGGCGCGCGCTTTGCAGGTGGAGGAGGAGAGGGAGAGGGCCGGCCTAATGTGAGGGAGGAAGGAGGAAGAAGATGATGAAGAGATTGTAGGGTTTGTTTTCAGATTTTTCTTTTGGGGTTTCAAATTTTGGATCTGAAATGGCTTTGATTGGGCCTGATTTCTTGTTGAATCTGGGAATGGGTTGATTTGATTTGGAAGAATTTGGGTTTGAAACTGATTTGCAGGGGAATGGTTGTTGTCTGCAAGAGGAAGGAGGTGATGACGGTGGAGTTGTAGATTTGTCTGCAGGGATTCGTTGCAGTAGGAAGGAGAAGATGTCCCTGCTGTTGAAATACAACAGTGCGGGTGAACATGTTGACGGATGGAAGAGCTGGAGGTGGGGGAGAAACTTTAATTCAGTGTTGGATCTGAACTACCCCAAACGGTGGGTATGAATATTGGGTTGATTAGCAACTTAATTAGGATTAAAGTTTAATCAATATTTAATTAGGGACAATTTAATTAGGGCAATTAATTAGTGGTAAAGTTAATTAGTCATGTCATGAAATTAAGAGTCATCCGAGACGCGCTCGCGTCGTCGCACAAAAGAACTCGCGCACAAAAAAAAATACCCGGACGATCAAAACAAAATACTGGCACACTCAATAATAAACACGCGTAGAAAAATACCGGCCGTTACACCCTCATAAATTAGAAAATTGGAAATATAGAATCTAACTCATTTCCCTTGTATATGTCTACTTCGTAAGACCAATATTCATTTTCCTTATGAATGTCAATGAGGAAGACTGAAAACAGGAGAAGTCTTGTATTAAATGAGAAAGGGAAGATATGATATACCTCGACATGGAGTATGCAATGGCAACCCAATATCAGACCAGAAGTCCTGACAAGACCCATAATGCTTTTTGCAATATGAATGGGCATTAACCTATGCCATATAAAAATATATACATATCTAGTGTAAGACGAAAGTCAATTGACCTTATGTATATTTAGCTACTCCTCGAGGACAAATAAACTTTGAAAATAAATTTGATCTGTTGTCATAATATGAGTCTAAAATGAGCACAATTGTGGACGTATATTTTCTAGAGCACACATCATACTATGAAACTTGTTTCTGTAACATAATTATTAGTAGTATTCTCTTGCAGTATATATGTGCTTTTTACGCATTTTATTTTACTGTAAATGATTTGTTATCCTGAATACTCCTAAAATGAGGATGCCATTGACTCTCTTCACTCCCTACATATGGCTGATGATGTACCTTAGAGTACTCATCTATTTATCCTCTTAAAATGGTCATAATCAAAACCTTGTTATCAAACCGCAGTCCAGATTATTATTAATCACAACGGACATATTACGTTACTGGGATATTGGTTGGGCTTTTACTTACCCTCATACCACCCTCAAAATGCCGCAGTGGAACTTATTCATCGGGATTAACCATCCTAGATGAATATATTCCGAGATCCCCAAACGGGGGAGGCATTACTTCACATCTTATAGATGAAGCCTTAACGGGTTCATATCCCCAGTTCTACGCTCAACTTCATTGAAGTCGAGCTTATTGCGGATTTTTGGATAACAATGGGAAATCAATTATATTTAACAACTGGAAGAAAATTGAACACCCTGAAGCTTTGTGTTCACACCCAGAAATGGGTTATATGTAAATCATTAAAATGATTTAAACGGATTACTTATCCATTAGAAATCCAGTTGTAGGTGACCATGTGGGAACATGCAAACCATCAGAACGCCTCCTTAGAACCTATTTATATGAGCCTGATCACCTCATATAAACAGTTTCCGAGAACCCCTAACGGGGGAAGCGTTTAGTGCACATCTTATTGATGGAGCCATGATGAGTATACATCCCCATATCACCATTATGGACCATCAGAACACAGAACTATTTATCGGAAGTAATTACCCCAAATAAATTAATTCTGAGCACTCTGAACAGGGGAAGCTTTTAAATCACTTCTCCTAAGACGTGCATTGATGGACGCTCTTTTAAAGACTTGATGTGATCCTGAAGATCCTTCATAACCTTAATTCCCCAGTATTAGGTTTAACAAAAAATACTATAATCATCCATGAGCCTGAAGCTCAATTTGACCATTTAATACATTAATACCTATGATCTAATTATCATGAATAGTGATGAGATCCTGAAGATCCACACTTATGAAACTGTTAAACAGTTATCAGACATAGCTACTAACAATATAAATATTGTCAAATTCACACATCCCTGCTACTAAAAATCTAGCTAGGATTGACATACTAACTATAATGGATGCAATCTACCAGTAGCAGAAGTGGATATCCTCAATGGATGAGAGGACATACCACGAGACCCTAAAACAATACCACCACAGGAAAGTGAGCTCATATCCATATCCTCTCCCTTTCCAAAACCTCCAGAATAGATAAATCTGGAATAAATTGAATAATGTAGTACACGGAGAGGTATTTGGATAAAACACACTTGTCGACAATTACTCACATTCCATTTTGCCATTGATATCGTTCCCAATCTCCGTTTCCTGAAGCAAGCGCAGAAATTTGGCCAGATTATGTGGAGCGAGGCAATAATAAGTTGAGCTGGACACACTTATGAAATGTGAAGTGTTTGGACCTGAAGTCCTAATATCAAAAGATATCAAACCTGTGAGTTACTGTGTATTGTATAAATAAATAAAATCGTATGATATAAGCAAAACGCTATAGCTTAGAGGTTTATTTCGCAGAAACCAGGGAGTAACCATGTAAGATGAGCTTAACTCACTTACAAAATTATTTAAACTGATGCATCAGGCTCCTTGGTCATGATTGCGAAAACCATGCGATTGGCAAAGATAATTTTAGTCTATGTTGCTATGGATGATGTGACAACATACCCTTATGAATAATCATCCTGAAGATGAAACCATCATCCTGAAGATGAACTATCATCCCAAAGATGAAACCATCATCCTGAAGATGAAACCATCATCCTGAAGATGAAACCATCATACCGAAGATGAAACCATCATCCTGAAGATGAACTATCATCCCGAAGATGAAACCATCATCCTGAAGATGAACTATCATCCTGAAGATGAACTATCATCCTGAAGATGAAACCATCATCCTGAAGATGAACTATCATCCTGAAGATGAACGATCATCCTGAAGATGAAACCATCATCCTGAAGATGAACTATCATCCTGAAGATGAACGATCATCCTGAAGATGAAACCATCATCCTGAAGATGAACAATCATCCCAAAGATGAAACCATCATCCTGAAGATGAACAATCATCCTGAAGATGAAACCTTCATCCAAAAGATGAATAATCATCCAGCAGATGAATAATCATCCAGTTGATGCAGAAACATGGATAATTGCAATCCAATAATTCACCAACTGGTTGTATGGATGCACATTAAGACCCCTTCCGTTCGCTGGAAGAGGGGAAGGATATCCTAGGTCCTGAAGTGCCTTACTCAAACGTCATTTGTACACTCCTTTATCTGGCAGTAAACCCTTTAACCAGATACAGTGCAGCGCCTGCAGCGCACCACTGGACCAGAGATATGTAGCTTATGCGCTACCTCCAAGGGTCAAGGATCATCCAATATGTTAAATGTATTTGCAGATACAGGTTACAGATCATCGCGATGACTGCAACAAAGAAGCGACCAACTCCTGAAGACCAGCAAAGCATGCTTCCAAGGCAACATCAATCCCACCATCCCAAGAGGCTCATCAATCCAAGAAGCAAATCATAAGTACGCACAGCCAGGTCCTGCAGTACATCGCAGACACAGCGACGACTGGGTCAGAGACGTGGTGCTACCTACCGAGTCTGCAGACCACTCTTCTTCAGAAGAGCTCCCTCAGATTCAGTAGCTGCCATAGATGAGCGATACTTGTATAGATGAGCGATGTCTTGTATAGGTGAGCGATGCCTTGTACTTTGTACTTATTATCGGAACACTGTAAGAGATTGATGTATAGTTGCCTAGGAGATCTGCAAGCCTGCAGCTTGTACAGATCAGGGGGAGTCAAATGTAGTGTTGTACTCTTTTCCCTTGGCTATTGGTTTTTCCCACTGGGTTTTCCATAGCTAAAGGTTTTAACGAGACAGCCTCATTGACTGTGGATCCAGAAGTATCCACCCCCTAAATACACCCACTAATCAGGGGAAGTTATGGAAAACTGTACTCTTTTTCCTTGGCTATTGGTTTTTCCCACTGGGTTTTTCATAGCTAAAGGTTTTAACGAGGCAGTTATCCCTAACTTAGGATCCAGAAGAATCCACCTCTAGCGATATCCATCGATCAAGGGAAGTTATAGAGACTTGTACTCTTTTCCATTAGCCACTGGTTTTTCCCACTGGGTTTTCCATGGCAAAGGTTTCAACGAGGCAAGAACTCTTAAACTTAGGATCCAGAAGTATCCATAGACCCATGATCAGATAAGCTCTATGAACCTTGAAGCGTTCATTACGGCTTACAACAATGTATGGATAAATGGAAATGTTATAAACGGGCTTTTGGAGGCCCAACCCGTTATTGGATATCCACCCATTATGTAACCCTAATTCTATAAATACAGGGCTACGGGGTTCCGTAGCCGCCAAGTTTACAACAAACAACACAAATTTCTAGTTTTTAATTTGAGAGATTTAGATTCTATCAAATTTGAAAAATAATCAAATTTGGGAAATTTCCATCTTTGATGGGCCCACCCAAGACCATCAATCAGCCCGGCTCGCGTAGGAGCTAAACCCACTCCCAAATTTTAGACCCTCGTACTCGTTTGAATCGGCCCAATCAAACGCGTAGATATAAATTACGGAGCTTTGCCATTCCCTTTGAACGCATTGTAGGATCTTTAACGAAAGCCAAATGCGCGATGGTGAATGACATTGCTGACCTGTACAATCTGCGATGAGATTCAACGAAATCGGTAACTGTTCATTGTTATTAGCACTCTGTTTATTTAATTTTTTTGAATTGATTCATCCAGTGCAGCATTCACCAGCAATTTTGCTCAGTTTTTCTTCATTATTGCCACATTTGGTTCTTATTACCTCCATGGTAAAACCCTAATTTTGAATTATTCAATCCATCGTTTACCCTAGCTATTGCAACGCATTCCCTAGATAACCGACATGCCCTTCTCTTTAAAAGTAGTAGTTTTTTCTTGATTCTATTGATTGATGTTGTTTTTGAATTCACACGCTACTTGCAACCAACTTGGAAGGCTTATATTGCAACTTAGGTTGATGATCAAGCCAGTCTTGTGGTTCACCGGTTTTGATTTTACTCCATCTACTGTCATGCAGCCAAATGTAATTCGAGGATTAGCAATGGGGCTAGTAACCATGTTCGAGGAAGCCCAGCATTCCGGTTAGGATGCATATTATTTGAAGAAGAGGGGCGGGGAATGTCCCTCTAGAGAATAATTAACAAAACACGAAAGCGCTTTCGAGACCACACCTAAAGTGAAAGAGAGCTACATAACATATCTTCGTTACTTGAGTCAATATATTCATCACACATTAAGCCATGTCTTGTCCGACCCGAGTCATATGTATTTTTCAGCCTATGGAACTACTTATGTCCAAATTCTGGATTGGCTGTGTCCCAGTAGCATATATTAACATGATGATCCGCAACAAAAGTTGTGAAGCAGATCACGGGTTGCGGGGAATATTATGGCATAACAGACTCCTGAATGATATGTGGCTTTACCCCGTGTCTAGTTTGGAGGATCGCTCCTTCGTCTATTTGGTCTGTGAGTTGTTCTTCTGTGTCCTAATATCCTTCCATTTTCTTCTTGGTGTTTATGGATGCTGAACTTTCAGCATATGTTTGTTTTGCCATCTCTATTCTCGAGCCAAATGACCTGGCATGTAGGTGCAGCAAATTTACTATGCTTCACTGATCTCACCGTATGTTGCAAGGATACTTCAATCAAGAAGACATTCACATCTTACATGTATCTGATACATGGGTATTCAAATCTTGATTGATACTTACCAGATACTCTTATGATATGTTGTCAAATATATGATATTATGTGCATATCAGTGACATAGCAGTACGTATCTGAGGATAATAATTCAAAAATCTAATTCAAAAAGATAGGTTCAAGATTCCATACAACCTGTAGGTACATTTATATGTACTGTCTTACAACTTGGAATAGTTTATTTTCCTGTTGCATAGATTTCCTTCATTCATATGTAAACATATTTTTATTTTTTCAGTATCCATGACGAATTTGTATCCTAGACTTTCAAGTCATGCCATATCTATATCATCAAGCAAAGAAGGATAAGCGAGGAGGAAGAATATAGAGAATGAAACAACCAGAACCTAAGTCTTCAACAAAACTTATTTCTTTGTCACCATTTACTATTTTCTCAATTTGATTCAGCTGTTTATGTAGGCTATTACATGATTAAAACACGACCCTTGAGATATATGACTATCTCATTATAACAGCAGAAAAGAACTGGATTCTTCTGACACCTTAACTGACTTAAACAATAATATAAATAACATCCTAAAATAAATGTAACTCTCAATTAACTTTAACATGCACCACCTCACTTTAAGGGAGATCTTCTACATGTGTAGGTTATTGGTGAGGTGCACATTGCAGAGTATACACTATGATTTTGACCAAGATAGCACGTCTTTATTCCACTGTTTCTTGTGATTTTCTTTTGTTGGAAATGGGAAGAGAATATTATTTAGAATGAAGTTTACATCTCAAACTAAGGTATTAGTGGTGTTTATTTAAGAAAGATATAAGACGAATACAATAAGGAGTGTAATTCATGTTTGACTCATTCTTTGATTACTATTCTAAAACTAGAATCTATAATTTTTATCTCGAAACTAATCCGTAACTAAAGACGCATTATTCCTTAACATACCCCTCAAACTGAAGCATATTTGCATGGCTTGCTACAAATAAATTAATAGCCAACTTTTCACATCATGTGTGTGTTCGAATCCTTTGAAATTGTTGAACCATCTGCCTGGAGTAATTGAAACTTCCGTCTCAAATTGCTGAACCTATCGTCTGAAGCTCCTAAACCATTTGTTTGTATTTCCTGGATTTATAAAATTACTTGAACATCTAATCCATCATATTCTCAAAAAACTATTGTATCTTGATCTCTAAATTGGCTAACTTCATGTCCGAAGTCTCCTCTGCGATCCCTACCTTAACCACGACCATCTTGACATCAATCTTGGCTTTTAACCAAATCAAACAAACTATTGAAAATCAAATAAAACTTTCTTTTTGAAAGCAAATTCATTCTGTTAAATTGAATAATAAACCCAACCAAATTCTCGAAATCCAAGTTCCTAAAACCAAACTTAATTTGCTTGCTAAATTTCGAAAAAACTAAACTCCCAAAATTTACATTTATAAAAACAATCATTTAAGACGTATCAATAAGATAATTTCACACCAATTACAATGATTCTTTCTCAAGATCCGCTTCAAATATTTTCTTGAATTCTAACACCAAGAAAACTACAATGATACTCTTTCGAGATCGACGCTTGACAGGCCTTGAAATCTAGCAAACATGATAATTCTCAATGATTCTCCTTTGGGTTTCACTCCAAAACTTCTCTCGAGATATTGCAACAAGAAAAGTACAACGATCCCTCTCACAAGATCCAAGCTTGATCCTTCTTAAGAATCTAGCAATAAGACCATTCTCAATGATTCTTCTGTTATTATTGTGCTGCAAAACTCCCTGTTTGCACAGCTCTTCATGGACCCAACCAATAGTGTGGTTGTTGGAGTGCCTTAATGCCTTTGTTTGCAAGCAAAAACTGAAGGTGTTTTGTATCCGACAGCCGGTGGAAAATCTAGAGAGCCCAGTGCTGAAAAAAAGAAGAAGAAGAAAAAGAATAGAGAGTCGTTCTTTTTTGCTGAGGGCTGCCGCTGCCATTCTCATGGAAAAAGTGTGGGCTTGGATCTGAAATTGGAGGAGAATGAAGCTAGGTTTTGGAGAACCAAGAGAGCTACTTCTCATGTGAGATCCATGGTGAGTGTTCTTCTTCCTCTTGCTTGTAGATCTTGAGTCCCTTGGATAGCTTTCCTAGTTTGGAGCTATATTACCAAGAAGTGATCTAACTAGGTGTGGGATTGGTCCCTTGAAGAGCTCTACATGTTGTAAGGTCTTTGTTATCAAGGATTTCCATTTGTTTAAGAGTGTGTGTGAGCTTAGTGAGAGATCTAGGGTTAGGTCTTGTTACTTGGAGCTATTCTCTCATTGTGGAAGAAGAAGAGGATTGGTCGGTGTATGCCTTGCTTGATCAGTAGTGTAACCGGATGCATTGGATGTTGGATGTAGGTTGTTCGCAACTGAACCACGGTAAATCTCCGTCTCTTTTGTGTTTGCTCATAATTTCGTATTATATTCGTGCGCCTACATATATCTGTCGCAAGATCGTTAAAAGAGTTGTTTGTTGGTGACAACTTTCTTTTGCGTCCGTGAGGTATTTGGTTTTGTGCCTAGGTGACATCTCGGTGGAATTCAGGCTTGGGATTGTTTGGCCACCGTTTCCGCGCATTGTAGGTGACGTTGTGTACCTAGCCTTAGTGTTGGGGAGGTGCACGGGGAACCAACAAGTGGTATCAGAGCTTCCGGTCTGCGAAGAAGTGTAGTGCCGCGATGGCGTCTTGCTCATGTGAGTAGACGGCCGGGTGTTCATACGAAGTTGAGAGGCTGAATGGCCGGGACAATTATGGTCCGTGGCGACAAAAGATGGTGGCTTTGTTGAAGCACCACGGAGTTTACGGTGCTGTATGTGATACGGACATGCCATGTAAGGCAACGGTGTATGATAAGCAAATGATGGAGCTTAAAGCCCTCGGTGAGATCATGCAATCCTTGGAGGATGAGATCCTTAGGCAATTTGCCGATGTTGAGGTCGTGAGCGACCTATGGAGGATGCTTGAAGCTCGGTATTCGACCAAGACACCTATTGGATGAAGGTTGCAATTGTGGCAACGCTTCTATACTCACAGGATGAAAAAGAGAACCTCGTTGTGGAACCATGTTGGTGAGATGGACCGTATAGTAATGGACCTACGGGAAGTGGGGAGTGTGATAGAGGACGAGCAACATGCCATGGCACTATTGTGTTTTCTTGCTTCGATGAATTCCAAGTTTATCGGCTCGATGTTAAATGGCCGAGACTCACTCACGTTGGATGCGGTAAAGTTTGCTTTTCATACGGAGAATTTCCAGAGTTTGGTGTTAGGTGACACCGATAGTTGTGAGGTATCCAATGTCATCAGGGGTCGCCAAGAGGGCGGACCTACTCCAAGATCCAAGAAGGGCCGTTCCAAGAGTCGGAATCGACGACGGCAGCAGCGGTCCAAGTCAAGGGGCCGCGATGACAACAAATGCTTTCTATATAAGAAAAGGGGGCATTGGAAGATGGATTGTCCGTGGTTGAAAGCGAGGACGTTGATTGGCATTGTGGAAGATGTTGCTCAGAGTTCGACTCTTGTTGGAGTACGAGACGAGATGTTTTCTGACGAGGATGATTGCTCGGTGTTTGCGGCATATTCCGTGGGATAAGCGTAATGTTCGTGGCTATTGGACACGGGGTGTTCATTGCACTTTTCAGCGCCTCAAATGATGTCGTCGCCGCCTCCCCCAATGGAACTGATCCTTCTTCAATAACTCCGTCAATGGTCAGGCAATCGTCCCATAACCCTTCACGAATCTGCGATAGTAACTTGTAAGCCCGAGGAAACCCCGTAGCCCTCTGAGGGTAGTGGGGCGCGGCCAGTCCAACATGGCCGCTATCTTAGCTCTATCTGCGGCCACCCCTCCTGCTGATACCACGTGCTCCAAATACTCCACCTGCGGCTGTCCGAATAAACACTTCTTTCTATACACATATAGCTGGTGGTACTGCAGCTCCTGAAATACTACCTGCAGGTGGTCCAAATGCTCCTCCAGAGTATGACTGTACACCAAAATACCATCGAAGAAAACTAGTACAAATCGCCTGAGATAGGGACCGAATACCTTATTCATAAGAGCCTGAAAGGTTGCCGGGATGTTGGTCAACCCAAAGGGCATGACCAGAAACTCGTAGTGACCCTCATGCGTCTTGAACGCCGTCTTGGACACATCCTCCCGTCGAATCCTTATCTGGTGGTAGCCTGACTTGAGATCTAGCTTGCTGAACCAGGCTGCCCCGTGTAGCTCGTCCATGAGCTCATCAATCACAGGAATATGGAATTTATCTGGGACAGTCTCCTTGTTCAGCGCCCTATAGTTCACGCAAAACCGCTAACTACCATCCTTCTTCTTCACTAACAATACTGGGCTGGAGAACGGGCTCACACTCGGCTGGATCATCACTGCCTGCACCATCTCTGACACCATCCTCTCTATCTCGTCCTTCTGATGCTGGGGGTATCGATAGGGCCGCACGCTAATGTGGGAAACACCCTCTCGTAGAACAATGGCGTGCTCATGGTCCCATCGTGGTGGAAGGCCCCGAGGCTCCTGGAAGATCTCCTCAAACAGCTCCATCAGCTGCTGCACTTCTTCTGGAATGGACTGCTCTGTACTGGCCTCTGCGCCTCCCTCACCTGTAAGGTCCCGCTCTCGGGGCCCGTTACTGTTTGGAACATGCGCAAGTCCTGCTAGGCACCAATGAAGTGAATACAGGCTCTGTTGCAGAAATACGCCAAAATACTCATACATAGAAGTGGTATAAACCTTATTACAAACCAGCAGCGTACATGAAAGAAAATACAACTCGAAGTACAAATACACACCAAGCAAGCCACTCTGATACATTAAATAATAAAAACACTCTCACACTCACACTTAGTAACCAGCGTCCTCCTGGTCAAACTCTACAACAAACTCAGCGTCTGTAGTCCTTGTTGCAACTTCTTTAACCTGTGCTGTATCTGGCGAGACCACCACAAAAACAAGGGTCGCCAGGATCAGTCGTAACTCAAAGTAACTCTAGCATGATATTTAAAACAATAAACGAGCATGGCAAAACTAGCATGGCAAACTAAAAAGTTAAGTGCGATCAATAGAGCAGAAAAGTAACATAGCAGTCTACTTCTATCAGCAATAAGCAATATTTAAAATGGCCAGTTACGAGATTTTTAGTTGTGCCTGAGCCTACGTGACTTATAAAGGGAAGTATGATATGCAACCAAGAGTCCACCTGATATCCTAGGTTACAATAATACGGTACGGTACAATCATAACGGTACAATCATAACGGTACTATTCAACAAAACGATACGGTTCAATCAAAACGGTACTATTCACTGCAGATCGGACTGGTCGCTCCCGCACTTCCACAATTATAAGTTACCCCAAAAACCCACTGTGTGTGTGCGTGTGTGCAGGTTGCCGTACTTACCATTTACGAGTCAATCATCATTTTCACCTTTCCAATTACATCTGTCGGTTAAGCATGTCACAGAGTCCAATTCAATTTACGGTACGGTGCAATTTATTAAGTTTAGCTAACTGTTCAAGTGAAACACTTTGCTAATTAAAAGAAACTAATTTTGGCATGCATCAATATTGTTTTTAAACCCCATAGTTAGGGTACGATGAGTTACCGTTTCGCCTGGTAGTGGAAGGCGCGTTTTGACTAGCGGTAGGGGTACCTGGTTCAAAAGTGAGTGAGTTACACAAATTAATGGTAGGAACCTTATAGACTAAAACTTGTAACCAAGTTACTGACTTATATCTTATATATTAACTTAACTTATAAAACTTAACTTAAACTTAGTCTTCAACTTAACCTTATATAATTAATCTAACTTATATAACAAATTAATTAACTAAGTAACTTAACTAATATAATCTAATATAATAAAATACTTTAACTTAAAACCTTACCCTCTGTCTGAAAAGTAAAGGAGAGGACAACAATCTAATATCTGCCATGTTGTATTATTAAATGAAGGACTCGTGACGTTCTGGACACATTGGCACTAGAATCATTCCAATCAGGCGCCTATATTTTAAAATAAATTTTTTGGAATTTATCTTTAATTATTTCTAACTTGCTTTTGAAAATTCATATCTGCAATAGACATGCTTATTTTCCATATATAAAAATATCTTGATATTCTACTAATCGAGACGCCCGTTTTGACAGTTTATTCGAAGTATTTCGATGTAAAATCTTGAACATTTACGATAGCTATTTTAGAAAATTAGTAAAAACGTACACGCAACAACAAATGAAAGCAAACTATAGATAAGCAGCAACGGCAAAGTCCACTAGTCCTCTGCAAGGAGAGACTCGGCGTCTACAGCGAACTCCTGACTCTCCAAGTCAGGTGTCTCGTAAGGAACCTCCTGGTACTCAAACTCAGAATCTGACATACATCCAAAAACATGAATGTATGTCAGCAAGGGTCTGCAAGTAACGGTCAGAAACCCGAGGTAAGATATATACAAATTTATACTGAATTTAAGAGGCGTTAATAATTTAAATGAGATGGCGACAAACGAAATTACGATTTTGCCCCTACTAGTAAACGTGTCCGAAAAATTACGAAAACATACCCACGGGATTGTATCGTCGCGAGGATCGCGAATACAAGATCCGATTCTGGGTTCGAGCTACGGAAATACTAGTTTTAGGCCAAGGTCACATATTGTACTCTCCGACTTGAGTCACGTAGTGTAGTTACTTTTGCACAGTCACTTTTACTTTACGCATTACAGTCACATTTACTTTACACGTCCCATGCACGTTACTTACTACACTTGTGCAGTCACAGTACTTTACTTACCTTTAGCTACAGCAGTAACATGTTTCTTGCTTAGCCTGCTTTACTCTTCTCGAATCTGAGATGCTCTCAGATCATCGGTGATGCTCTTGAGCCATTCTTCCGCTTGGAGATGATTATCGGTCCCAGCGAAAGTCTTCGGGTTCATCTCTCGAAAGTGATAAGCACTTGGGTCAGCTTTCTGCTCTCTGCGCAAGGCCTGCTCCAAAGCCTGTCCAAGCTGCTGATGAAGGGCATACATGCCCCGCATGCAATCTTCTGCAGACAATGGTGCGGTCGGAAATGCTGTTGCGTTTGGACCGGTGTTGGCTCCATTGCCAGCATCATTCTGGTTGGGACCCTCATTCGGGTGATTGATCCCGGATCCAAACGCACTGTCCTCGCTTCCTGAAGTGTTCCTTTCCATTGCTTACCTGCGGTTCATAAGGTTTGATCAATTCCTTTGAGTATTTTATACGGCATATTCTGAACTTCCTGTACTGTTCATGTGGTATTTAGCGCGGACCTGCATGGGCCACCAAACCTGTAAGGTCCCGCTCTCGGAGCCCGTTATTGTTTGGAACATGCGCAAGTCCTGTTAGGCACCAATGAAGTCAATACAGGCTCTGTTGCAGAAATACGCCAAAATACTCATACATGGAAGTGGTATAAACCTTATTACTAACCAGCAGCGTACATGAAAGGAAATACAACTCGAAGTACAAATACACACCAAGCAAGCCACTCTGATACATTAAATAATAAAAACACTCTCACACTTACACTTAGTAACCAGCGTCCTCCTGGTCAAACTCTACATCAAACTCAGCGTCTGCAGTCCCTGTTGCAACTTCTTCAACCTGTGCTGTATCTGGCGAGACCACCACAAAAAGAAGGGTCGCCAGGATCAGTCGTAACTCAAAGTAACTCTAGCATGATATTTAAAACAATAAACGAGCATGACAAAACTAGCATGGCAAACTATAAAGTTAAGTGCGATCAAAAGAGCAGAAAAGTAACATAGCAGTCTACTTCTATCAGCAATAAACAATATTTAAAATGACCAGCTACGAGATTTTTAGTTGTGTCTGAGCCTACGTGACTTATAAAGGGAAGTACGATATGCAACCAAGAGTCCACCTGATATCCCGGGTTACAACAATACGGTACGGTATAATCATAACGGTACAATCATAACGGTACTATTCAACAAAACGATACAGTTCAATCAAAACGGCACTATTCACTGCAGATCGGACTGGTCGCTCCTGCACTTCCACAATTATAAGTTACCCCAAAAACCCACTGTGTGTGTGCGTGTGTGCAGGTTGACGTCCTTACCATGTACGAGTCAATCACCATTTTCACCTTTCCAATTACATCTTTCGGTTAAGCATGTCACAGAGTCCAATTCAATTTACGGTACGGTGCAATTTATCAAGTTTAGCTAACTGTTCAAGTGAAACACTTTGCTAATAAAAAGAAACTAATTTTGGCATGCATCAATATTGTTTTTAAACCCCATAGTTAGGGTACGATGAGTTACCGTTTCGCCTGGTAGTGGAAGGCGCGTTTTGACTAGCGGTAGGGGTACCTGGTTCAAAAGTGAGTTAGTTACACAAATTAATGGTAGGAACCTTATAGACTAAAACTTGTAACCAAGTTACTGACTTATATCTTATATATTAACTTAACTTATAAAACTTAACTTAAACTTAGTCTTCAACTTAACCTTATATAATTAATCTAACTTATATAACAAATTAATTAACTAAGTAACTTAACTAATATAATCTAATATATAAAATACTTTAACTTAAAACCTTACCCTCTGTCTGAAAAGTAAAGGAGAGGACAACAATCTAATATCTGCCATGTTGTATTATTAAATGAAGGAGACAAATGAATCCCATCTTTAATACTTACCACTTATCTCCACCTCTGTCTTTTCGTTCCCTTCTTCTTTCTTGCGTTCTCTTCTTTCCCTTCTTTTTTTTCTCTTGCTGCAGGGGAGAACACGGGGCAATGGGGGCGGCGGCCAAAGGAGCGCACGGCGGCGGCACTCCGGCGAGGCGAGGGGGCACGGGGGGGCCGGCGGCCTGGTCGGCGGCGCGGTGCGAAGCGGGGGGCGGCTGGCACGGGGCTCGGGCGGCCGGCCTGGGGGAGCAGCGCGTGGGAGGTGAGGGTCCGGCCTAGGGAAGGAGGAAAGGAGGAAGAAGGAGAAGAAGTTGGAGGGTTTCTTTGATTTTGGGGTTTTAATACAATCTGAAATTATTTTCAGATCTGAAGTTGTTTGGATCTATGGAGTTTTTGTTGGTTTGAATCTGAAAATACTTTCAGAATTCCTTTCTTCAGGTTTTGATTTATGTGGAGAATTGATTTTGGAAATGATTCTTGGTGAAATGGGTTCTTGGTTGTCTGATGGAATGGCAGATGAGATTGATGAATGGGAGAGGGAAGATTGATGCGCGGGAGGGGAGATGCTGATGAAGTTACAGGGTGATCCTTGTAGTAGGAAGAGGCAGGGGACATGGTTCATTAACGGTGGGAGAATTTAGTCAAGGGTTAGGTTTCAATTAAGAAGGAAGAGACGTGTTAAACGAAACGTTTAAAATTCAAACCTAGTATTAATGAAGGAAGACTAAATTTTTTTCGGGGAATGAATCGAACCTGTTTTGAGGAAGGTACCGACTCGGAATGAGAAAAACGTGGGTGAGTAATTAACCAATTAATTAGCTAATTAAGTAACTAATTAAGTAACTAAAAATTAACCAAAGTAATTGTGGTAATTAGTAAAATAAAGTAATTACATTAATGATAGTAACTATTTAAACTACGGTGAAAAATTTAGACGCGCTCGCGTCACTCTACGGATAACAATACTCGGACAATCGGAAGTAAAATACTAGCACACACGCAATTTAACATACCTAAAAATTACCGGTCGTTACATCACCTGTCAAGGAGTACAGCTCTACTAAATATCCTCCTCACTCTGTCTGGATGGTCCTAACCATGGTCTTCAGAGAGACCAAACCCCTGCAGAGGCTGGGGTCCCTCTAGAGTATCACTGCTCTCCCGCATCCTGAAACTCCATCCGTAGCAGCTTCCAATTTATTTTCTTCTCTCCTAACGTCTGTAACCATGTCATGCCTAAAATGACGTCGGTGCTCCCTAGGTCCAGAGGTAAAAAAATCTGCAATAATATGTATCCCCTGCATGGCCAGCACCAGTCCCCTGCAAACTCCTCGGCTGCTCTCCTTCTACCCCGTCCCCATCATCACACTGAAACTGTCGCAATCTATCAGCCGAAGCCCCTGCTATGCCACCACCCTCATGTAGATGAAATTGTGGGTAGCCCCACTGTCAATGAGCATCGTCACCTCCTGGTCACCGATCTCCCACCTCAGCTTCATGGTATGGTTCGGGGTGAACCCTACCACGGAGTTGAGGGACACCTCCGCCACGTCTAACTGCTGGCCCTCCAGCTCCTCCTCTGCCTCAGCTGCCTCCTCCTCGACATCAGCCTCATCGTCGTCGTCCTCCAACAGAATCACTTGAAGCTTGCGCCCTGCGCACCGATGGCCTGTTGAAAATCGCTCATCGCACCTGAAAACATAAGCCTTTCTGTCTCTTTTCCCGCATCTCAGCGACTGTCATGCTCCTAAACTGCCCCTAGCCAAAGGTGCACTACTCTTCTCCCCAGTCTTCTTCCTGCTCGTCTGGGCCGCCACCGTGGGGGTACATGCTCCTCCAGCCCCAGACGGGGCGCCTCTCGATGTCTGACTACTGTAGCCGCTCCTGACCTGCCTATCCTTGGTCTGTGCATCCTCCACCATCTAGGCCATCTCTATGACCTCCGAAAGTCCCCTGGGCTTGTAGGATCTCACTGCGACACGGAGGCTATGTCGCAGCCCCTTCAAGAAGGTGCCCTCCAGTGACTCGTTAGACATGCCATGTACTCGCACTGCCAGTGTCTCAAATCTCTCTATATATTCCCGCACCGGCCCCTCCTGCCTGAGGGCATACAGATGCTCGTGTAGGTTGCCCCGACGGAGGTCTCTAAACTTCTCCAGCACCAGGTCCTTCAGCTCCTCCCAGCTCCTGATCTGTTGCATCCTCTCCTTCCACTGGAACCACCCCAAGGCTCTCCCCTCCATGCAGATGGCCACCGCCTCCAGTTTCTGTGCCTCAGACATGTGGTGCGCTGCGAAGTATCTCTATGCGGTGAACAGCCAGGCATGCGGATCCTCACCAGAAAATAGTGGCATCGTCAGCTTTCGCACCCTGCACTCTCCCCCAAAGTGCCCCTGCTCAGGCCTCCCATCCTCTTTGTGATGTAGACGGTAGTGCTGTCTCCTCTCGTCCAGAGTCTTATATTGCCTAGGTGGCCCTCCTCTGTGACCCACGTAGTCTTCACGGTAATCTTCTCGTCGGCCCTCAAAATCGTCCCAACCTGCTTTATCGTCGAACTCCGCCTCGTAGCCACCACTGCCGTCAGAAAAGTGATCTCTCCCGCGTCCGTCGCCGTAGAATGGGTCCTCCGTTGCTGGTCGACGTCACGTAGGGTCAAAAAATCCTCCCGAAAATTGTCCGCGACCCTCCACACCCTCCACAGCCGTTGTCCGCTGTCCGCTGCCCGGGGGCTCGAAAACCCACTCGGTTCACTGGCCGCACATCCCCCCTCTGGCTGCTGCCAGGGGGGTTCCCGCCCTTGGCGGGCTTCGCCAGCAGCTTCCCCCTGGCGGCTGCCAGGGGGGCTCCCGCCCCCTGCGATGCTCTGGCGGGCCCCTCCGGGCTTGCTGGAGGGGCGATAGGCCCTGCCGGGCCTCTGGCAGGGCCGGTGGGCCCTGCAACCTGCCGGACCCTGCCGACACCCGGCAGGGCCTGGGCCCCCCCTGCCAGGGTCCGGCGTAGGCGGGGGAAGGTCCCACGCCTCTCTCCCGCATCGGCCGAGCCCCCGGGCTGTTGTGGGGGTTCAGCCAATCCTCTTCGTTGGTGCGACGCTCCCAATTGGGGCGGCTAGGGTCGCCGCCCCCTTTGGCTCTCCATCGCCTTCCACCGTACCTCCTCGCGGTAGTCGACCCTCCATGGTTTCCCGTCATCTTCCTCGTCCAACTCCTCCACGTAATAGGGTTGATCTTGGGACAAAACCTCCTCTTTTTCCTTCTCATTCTTCAAAGGTACCGCCTTTGGTGTCGGATTAGGGTTTCCTTCCGCCTTGTTGTTTGTCGCCGATTGATTTAGGGTTCTCATCAATTGCGCGAATTGATCGTCGTGCTTCGCTTGATTTGACGCCAATTGGGAGATGGAGGTAGTTAATTTTGACATGGACTCATCGTTCCCTGCCAACGATTTCTTGATCGCCTCGATTTCGCTCGTGAACTTTGCCTCCAAAGCTTCAAATTTGTCGTGCGATCTTGTCGAAGCCGCCATGGATCGTCAGGTGCTCTGATACCAAATTGTTAGGAACTAACAAAGATGAAATTTTTATTAGAAAACAAATAGCAAAGAACTAGATAATTGAGCACAAAAGAGGTGTGCTCTCCTCCCAAGACGCAGAAGAGGACGTCTGCACTCGTCTACCTATGGAATCACACAATAACAATCATCAAAAGCATAGCCAATTAGGTGACGGCTACCCCCTTATTTATAATAAAAATTAGGGCAAGAGGGGGGGGGGGGTCAAAGCATGCGGCCGGCTAAAGGGGATGGGCGGCTAGGGCAGGAGCCCGCGCGGGCTTCCTGCAGGTGTAAACCCACAGGATATGGGCCGGAGCCCCATTAGAACCCTAATCCGACACCAAAGGCGGCGCCTTTGAAGAAAGAGAAGGAAAAAGAGTAGATTTTTACCCAAAATCAATCCTATTTGGTGGAGGAATTGGACGAGGATGAAGACGATGAGCCATGGAAGGTCGACTACCGCGAGGAGGTACGACGGAAGGCGGTGGAGAGCCAAAGGGGCGGCGGCGGCCCTAGCCGCCGCAATTGGGGGCAAGGCACCTTCAATGAGCCACGGCCGAACCCCCAAAACTTCCAAGGGGGTTCGGCCGCCACGGGAAGGAGGCGGGGGACCCTCCCCCGCCTCCGGCGACCTCCGGCAAGGGGCCAGGCCCCGCCGGAGGTCGGCAGGGTCCGGCGAGGCCTGCAGGCCCTCCGGCATGGCCGGAGGAGCCGGCCAGGGGCGGGAACCCCCTGGCAGCCGCCAGGGGGCGGGAACCCCCTGGCAGCCGCCAGGGGGTGGGAGGCTTTCGGCGAAGCCCGCCAGGGGCGGGAAACCCCCTGGCAGCAGCCAGAGGGGGATGCGTGGCCAGCGAACCGAGGGGGTTTTTGAGCCCCCCGGGCAGCGGATAATTTTTTGGAGGCCTTTTCGACCCATCGGAGCGTCGGCCATCAGCTGAGGACCCATTCTACGACAATGAACGTGGGAGAGATCATTCTTATGACGGCAGGGGCAGCTACGAAGCGGAGTTTGGCGATGATGCAGGTTCGGACGATTTTGAGGGCCGGCGGGGAGATTACCGTGGAGACTACGGGGGTCGCGGAGGAGGGCCACCTAAGCAGTACGAGACTCTGGACGAAAGGAGACAGCACTACCGTCCGCATCACAGAGATGAGGGGAGGCTCGAGCAGGGGCACTTTGGGGGAGAGTGTAGGGTGCGGAAGCTGACGATGTCGCTATTTTCTGCAGAGGATCCACATGCCTGGTTGTTCACAGCAGAGAGATACTTCGCGGCACACCACATGACCGAGGCACAGAAGCTGGAGGCCGCAGCCATCTGCATGCAGGGGAGAGCCTTGGGTGGTTTCAGTGGAAGGAGAGGCGTCAGCAGATCCGGAGCTGGGAGGAGCTGAAAGACTTGATGCTGGAGAAGTTTAGAGACCCCCGTTTGGGGAACCTACACGAGCAACTATTTGCCCTCAGGCAGGAGGGGCCGGTGCGGGAGTACATCGAGAGATTTGAGACACTGGCAGGGCGAGTTCATGGGGTGTCAGACGAGTCGCTGGAGGGCACCTTCTTGAAGGGGCTGCGACCTAGTCTTCGAGCTGCGGTGAGGCCCTACAAGCCTCGGGGGCTTTCAAAGGTCATCGAGATGGCGCAGATGGTGGAGGACTCCCGAACTGAGGATAGAAGAGGCGGGAGCAGCTACAGTGGGCAGTTACAGCGGGGCACCTCGACTGGAGCATGTGGAGCAGGGGTCCCTACTGAGGCAGTTCAGGCAGGGCTTGAGAAGACGGGGGAGCAGAACAACCCCCACCGGCTGGGGGCCAATTCCGAAGGATGACCGATGCGGAAATGAGGGAGAAGAGGCAAAAAGGGCTCTGTTTGAGATACGACGAGCGCTTCATTCCGGGACACTGCTGCGTGGACCGAAAGCTGCAAGTGTTGATAGCGGAAGCAGACGAGGAAAATGACGTGGAGGACGAAGGGATCATAGGGGATGACGACTCCCACTCGGAGTAGCACCGTCGGTACTTATACCACCTTGAGGACAAGGTGGCTCTTTGGGAGGGGAGTATTGATAGACCCTGCGGGTCTACACCCGCCCTCACCATGGGCCGGGCCCATGGATTAGGGCGCCTGCCCCTTTGGTTATTCGCGCGCGCCCCATTAGCCTAGAAACCCTAGTTTCTTTTATTTATAGGGGCTAGCCATCATTTGTATTTTTTATGCTTGATATTTGGTATTTTCTATTGAGCGTCTTTAGGTTAGATTTTAGATTAAACGAGTGCGGACGTCCTCTTCGGCGTCTTGGAAGGAGAGCGCACCTCTTTTATGCTCAAATATCTTGTTTTGCTACTTTTTATCTATAAAAATTGTCTCTTTATCTTGGATCCTAACACATTCCCCCCTTGCATAGTAGGGATGATAAAAGAACTTGACCCAGGAAAAACCTTAAACTATAACCAATGTCCTGTTAATTTTTAACTATCAAGAAAGCACTTTGATCCATCATTATTTTTCAGGATCTCACACTTACGTTTTTGTGCATAACTTCAAGAATAAACCTTAATATCCATATAAAATCCTGAGATGTTTCTTTCTGACTCTGACTGAAAGTTTTTGCGAAGGACTCAGCGGTAACAATAACTTTATTCTTGGCCTGCTATCTTTACAATTATTGCATCATATCTTGCTGCACCTATTCAGACCACAGATTCATTATCATGTAACCGCGCATTTTCTGCTATATTCTAAACCTTTTGTGCCATAACCTTTGTAACCCCCCCCCCCCCCCCCCCCCCCACAAAAAAAAAAAAACCAACAACAACAACCCAAACGAAGAAAAATACCAAGGCTCTTAAATTAAAAGATTGATTATTCGCATGTTGCGGTCATTAGAAATCACGTCTCTTCATCAGACCGCAGGGATATGTGTTCAGAAAGTCCTGCAGCCCCTCATTTGGAATATCAATGATTGGAAAATAAATGCCAACAGCCTTGCTCTTTGTTGTAGGATTCACTCAGAAGGTGGTTCGTATAGTTTGCGTGTAACCAGATTTTCATTGATACTTCAGATGCTTCGATGCCAAACTTTTGGATGAAATCTTCTCTTCTTTGTCTGCTTATGTTATTTATATTATGCTCTGCATCTTGCAATCCAATATGCCATAGAGATTCCAATCAGATAGATACGAAGACTTTCTTAGATTCTCCAGTCGGCGAGGAACGATCGCATACGTGGAAACGATATTAACCTATGGAAGGAGAGAATGGAAGGTATCCATGGTTGTTGCTTTACAAGAGTTGAATATTAATTGATAAGGATTCTTGATTGCAGTTGGAATCTTTACCTAAAGGACCAATTTGCTCCGGATTCCTAGCACAGTTGCTTTAATCTTTTTTCCCATTAAATGAGCAAGTTGTTAGGTGGGGCCTGTTATTTTCCATGGATTCTAAGCTGACACATCTTAAAAGGAGGAATTTTGGTGTTCGGTGTATCTCTTGGAGGACGTTTGTATCTTAATGATCATACAAAGTTTTTGTGGAAGGATTTTGTAAATTGACATAAGCTTTGACTGATTAGGCCAAGAATCCACTTTACTTTCCTTATTTGGATGTTAGCATATTATATTCCAGCTGCTAATAAAGCACAAATCTTATCACATACATATGTTATTACATATATTAGTACAAGAGACATTGCATGCTCAGAATTGTGTACATTGTTAGCAGCAACTATGTTTGTCTGAATGGAATACTTGTCATATATACACTAAGAAAAGATGGTATAATTTCAACTGTTGCATGAAATTTCAGATGAATACACACACGCGCATGCACACACATACTATGAGGTTGTATGTTCTGTTCTCTGTCTTTTCTTTCCAACTTTGGAGGAGCAATTCTCATGAATATTATAGGTGGGGAACAGACTAAAGGATAGTAGGATACCAACTTGTGCAGGGGGAGGCCCAACTTGGTCCCATGCTCAGAATTGTGTACATTGTTAGCAGCAACTATGTTTGTCTAAATGGAATACTTGTCATATATACACTAAGAAAAGATGGTATAATTTCAACTGTTGCATGAAATTTCAGATGAATACACACGCGCACACACACATACTAGGAGGTCATCCATAGTTAAAAGCGGGTATCTTAAACTTCAGTGGTATACCAAATGACTAATATCAAATCAGATTTGAGGACCCCTTGTTGTATGTTCTGTTCTCTGTCTTTTCTTTCCAACTTTGGAGGAGCAATTCTCATGAATATTATAGGTGGGGAACAGACTAAAGGATAGTAGGATACCAACTTGTGCAGGGGGGGCCCAACTTGGTCCCATGTCTGAGGTTACTCACACCAACCTGGCATAAAGCATTGTAAGGATTCCGGAAGTCCGTGTTGGTTTCAAACTGATGACACATCGCTCTTAGACACCTCAAAATGCCGTCATTTTGGAATTAGCTGCTACTGATTGATTACTCGGATATATTTGCATTTAAAGGAAACTGCTATGCTCATGCCAATCTTAAGCATATGAATGCCTTGATCTTTTCTTGGGATTTTTCTCTATTCACCCATGATCACCTTCCTAGGCCTAATTTCAGCTTTCTGTCAACTATTATTGATCTTAGTTGAAGAGTTAAATGTGGGAAAAGAGCCCAATACAATTTAAAAGAGGAAAAATGGAAAAGAGAGGAATTTCTATTGAAATACGAAGAACAATAAGATAGATTTGATCTTTTTCTGGAGAGATCACTCCCTAACTTGAATTAAAGGATCAAGTCTAATCCCCCACTAACCCTAGCCGTCACGGCAATCTAATCTCAATTCTTCGATAATGAACAACTAGGGTTTTTGGGGTATTTATAGGACTCATCTAGTCATTGCTAATCGCACACACCCGTGACTTAAGCAATGACTAAGATGTTACAAAGCAAAAACAAACCAAGCTAAGTAAGATAAGGTGAGTAGCTCTAATTCTGGCCCGTGCCCGCTTGCCTCCTCTTGTAGACGACCGCATCATTACTCCCCCCCCAAAAAAACGAACCTTGTCCTCAAGGTTGTAGTCTGGGAACTGAGCCCTGATGGTATCTTCCCGCTCCCAAGTAGCCTCATGGTCAGGCAACCCCAACCATCTTACCAGCACCTCCCTACCACCCCTCTCAGTGTGTCGTACCTGCAGAATATCTTGGGGCACCATCATCACCTCCGAATCGGCTGTCAATATAGATGGCAGAGTGGCCACTGGTGTCTGCGCTCCAACCGCTCGTCGTAACTGAGAGACGTGAAACACTGGGTGTAAGGCAGATCCTGGGGGTAACGTCAGTCTATATGCCACGGGCCCAATCCTCGCCTCTATCTGGAAAGGCCCGTAAAACAGCGCGGCCAACTTCTTGTTCCAGCGTCGGGCTAGCGACCTCTGTCGATATGGTCTCAGCTTCAGATGGACCTGATCCCCCACTGCAAACTCCACCTCTCTACGATGTGTGTCCGCCTTGGCTTTCATAAGCTTCTGAGCCCTCGCCAAATGCTTCTTCAGCTCCTCCAAAATCCACTCTCGCTCCTCGAGGTACTAATCCAACTGGGACACCGGGGTCGTCCCACAACGATAATGGACCAGCGCTGGTGGATCCCTCCCATATAGCACCCGAAACGGTGTCGTCTGTGCGGCTGAATGGAAGGAAGTATTGTACCAATACTCCGCCCACGCCAGCCATCGATACCAACTCCGAGGACAATCCGATGCAAAACAGCGAAGGTAGGTCGCAACGCTCCTGTTGACGATCTCTGTCTGTCCATTCCATCTGGGGGTGGTAAGCTGTGCTCCTCCTCAGAACGGTCCCCTGTACCCTGAACAACTCCCTCCAGAACTGGCTCATGAAGACAGTGTCCCGATCTGATACTATGGACTCGGGAAACCCGTGCAGACGCACCACCTCCCGCATAAATGCCGTAGCCACTGTCACTGCAGAGTAAGGATGTTTCAGCCCAATGAAGTGTCCATACTTGCTCAGTCGGTCTACCACCACTAAAATCACCGAGTATCCTTCCGACTTGGGTAGCCCCTCCACAAAATCCATACTGATCCCCTCCCAGACCCGCTTAGGAAGAGCTAAAGGTTTGCAGCAGCCCCGCTGGTGCCATGGCCAAATATTTGTGACGCTGGCAGACGTCACAACGGGCTACCATCTCTGCGATGTCCTTCTTCATTCCCCTCCAGTACAGCTCCCTAGCCATCCTCATGTATGTCTGCTGGACGCCAGAATGCCCCCCTATTGCGCTTCCATGGAATTCCTGAAAAATCAGTGGAATGTGTACTGAACCCCGTGGTATCACCAACCTTCCCCGATACAACAACCGTCGTCCCTCCACTGAATAGCCTGGGTGCTCAGTCACCCCCGTACCAAATCCTCGCGGACTCTAGACAACTCCTCGTCGGCCTCCACCTCCCTCCATAAAGGCTCCCAATCCGCTAGCAGTGGTACTGACAAGGCTGCTAAGGACGTAACCTCCTCCCGCCGTGATAGCGCATCCGCAGCCTTGTTTTCCAACCCGGGCCGGTAGTTGTATCTCAAACTTGTAGTCCACAAGCTTAGATAACCACTTCTGATAGTCCGCTGCCACCAGCCTCTGCTCTAGTAAATATTTCAGGGACCTCTGATCCGTGCGTACAATAAATGGCCGCCCCAGCAGGTACGGACGCCACTTCTGAATCGACAAGGCAATCGCCATCAACTCCCTCTCATACACGGACTTCTGTCTTGCCCGTGAAGACAAAACCTGGCTGAAGTAAGCCACGGGTCGCTGATCTTGCATCAGCACTGCTCCCAGTCCGTACCCCGATAGCATCTGTCTCAACCACAAAGGGTCTGCTAAAATCAGGAAGAGCTAGTACCGGAACGGTCGTCATCGCCCCCTTCAGGGCCTCAAACGCCGCAGTCGCCTCCTCAGTCCACTGGAACCCATCCTTCTTCAACTGCTCAGTCAGAGGCCAGGCAATGGTACTATAGCCCTGCACGAACTTGCGGTAGTACCCCCGTCAAGCCCAAAAATCCCCGCAACGCCCTCAGTGTAGTTGGCCGCGGCCAGTCTAACATGGCCTCTATCTTGCTCCTATCAGCTGCCACCCCCCGCTGCTGAGACCACATGCCCTAAGTATTCCACCTTCGCCTGGGCGAACATGCACTTCTTTTTATTGGCATACAGCTGGTGGGCCTGTAGCTCCTGTAACACTGTCTCTAAATCCCGCACGTGCTCCTCCACTGTCCGGCCTGTACACCAAGATGTCGTCGAAGAACACCAAGACAAACTGCCGTAGGTAAGGCTGGAATATCTTGTTCATCAACGACTGAAATGTTGCAGGTGCATTCGTCAACACAAAGGGCATGACGAGGAACTCATAATGCCCCCTCATCGAGTCCTGAAAGCAGTCTTCTGTACATCTTCTGCCTTCATCCGGATCTGATGATATCCCGACTTCAGGTCAATCTTCGAAAAGATCGACGCCCCATGTAATTCGTCTAGCAACTCATCTATCACCGGCATAGGAAAACGGTCTGCCACCGTCTCCTTGTTGAGGGCACGGTAGTCTACACAAAACCTCCAGCTACCGTCCTTTTTCTTCACCAAGAGCACCGGGCTAGAGAACGGACTAACACTCGGCCTAATCACCCCCGCCTGCAGCATCTCCTTGATCAATCGCTCGATCTCATCCTTCTGGACATGCGGGTACCTGTATGGTCGGACACTGATGGGCGCTACCCCCTCCCGTAGCACGATGGCGTGCTCGTGGTCTCTCTGCGGTGGAAGTCCCTGCGGCATCTGAAAAATGTGCCCATAGCTGTCCAACAACTCCTCCACCTCCGGTGGTGCCCTCTGCTCCTCTGCCTCTGCCCCAAACTCCTGGTAGGACACAAAATATGCCTCTCCTCCTATCGACACTGCCCGAGCCAAGGACTTCAAGGACGCTGCGCGACAACACAGACTGGGGTCCCCTAGCAAGATCACAGTCCTTCCGTTCTCCTGATATTCCATCCTAAGCATCTTCCAGTTGAACTTGGTGTCGCCTAATGTCTGTAGCCACTGCATCCTCAATACCAAGTCAACCTTCCCCAGCTCCAGGGGGTAACAGTCTACCACCACCTGAGCTTCCTGTACTGCCAGGATCACAGCCCTGCAGACACCCCTGCTCTCCTCCCTCTGGCCGGTGCCCAAAATCACCCCAAAAAGTGGCTGTCTCACTCACTTCTAGCCCCACCTGCTCCACCAACTTCCTGGAGATGAAATTATGGGTCGCCCCACTGTCTATCAATACCGTCACCCTCCTGGTCTGCCAACCTGCCCACCAGCTTCATGGTGTGATAAGGAGTGAATCCCACCACGGAGCTAAGAGAAACCTCTACGACGTCTAAGTGCTGGTGTTGTTCCGCCACAGTCTCCTCCTCATCGAGTATAATAGTAATATCTCCCTCTTCTTCCTCCTCAGCCGACACCTCCAACTGCATGGCTCGTCCTGCGCACCGATGCCCCGGAGTGAACCGCTCATCGCACTTGAAGCACAGCCCCTTGGCCCTGCGCTCCCTCATCTCTGCCTCGGTCATCCGACGGGTCTGCCCTCCAGGTCGGGTCTCCGCGGCCGGGGTCCCGGTCGTAACCCTAGGTACTGCTGGCGGAACTGGGTTACGTGCCGCAACCCCGCCCCACACTCCTCTAGACCTCCTCTCCTGTGTCTGCCTGTCCTCCACCCTCCTGGCTAATCGCATCATAGCTGCCAACCCCTGAGGGTCGTGCACTCATACCTCTGCTCTCACGGATGGCTTCAACCCCTTCAAAAATTTCCCCTCCATCGATTCCGCTGACACCCCCTCTACTCGGCTCGAGAGGGTCTCGAACCTCGAGATGTAGTCACGCACTGTCCCCTCCTGTTTCAAGGCATATAACTGCTCAAACAGCCCGCCCCCGTGGGTCTCCTGGAACCTCTCCATCAGGCACTCTGTCAGCTCCCTCCAAGTCCGTATCGGTCTCTGCTTCTGGGTCCACCGGTACCACGCCAGGGCTTCTCCTTCGAAATTTAGCGCCACCGCCCTCAGCCTCTCTGCTTCAGCGAAGCCCATGACCTCAAAGTATCTCTCTACCTGGTAGATCCAGCCATCGGGGTCCTTCCCATCGAACAGTGGTGCCTTCAGCTTTCGCATATCTGGGAGTGTATCTCCTCGTAGTGGTCCCCCCCTGTCTGCCTGCCGCCTCTGGTAAGTATGATCCTCGGCCCTCCACTGCCCTACGCCTTCCCTGGCCCCTCCCATTGGCGAGTGCTCCGACATCGTCCCACTCGTCCACATGCTCCCTCCGGGGTCCTCCATGTAGCCAACCTGCTTCGACGCCCCCAAAAGGAGGGGGAAAACCTCCCGCGGGCCCATGGTGGGCCGCCCATCCTCCCCCGGCCCCAAGCGGGGGCGGGTCTCCATCGGCGGGCCCTAGGAGGGCCCGCCCCATCATTCCGCTCCCCACTGGGGGCGGAACCCCCCCCCCCCCCGCGCCCCCCGCCTGGGGCGCCAACCTTCGCCGCCCCCTAGGGGGGCGGAAACACCCCAGCGGGCCCCGGATGGGCCCGCTGCTGTTCGTCGCCCCCCCGTAGGGGGCGGTAGCCCTCCGGCGGCCCCGTTTCGGGGCCGCCCGCCTTCGCCGCCCCCAGTTGGGGGCGGCCGTACCACCGGGGGCCCCCTTGAAGGGCCCTCCCGCCTCCCTGTTGCCTCGGATCGTTCTCCCGTGGGGGAAATGCTACTTCCTTCGTCGCCGTTTCCATGATTTGTCCGTGAGACCAGATCTAAAGTACCCGACGATTGCGGATCTGGATCTCGCTGCAGAAACTGTGGTTGTTGAAGCATCCTCGCCACCTCAGCAAACCCATCCTTCATCTCGCGCGAAATGGCGCTCCGAGACCCGATTCAACTTCTCATCCATGGTTGCGCTCAAACCCGCCTTGAGTTCTTCCCTCATATCCGTCATCTCCTTTCGCAACCCCGTGATTTCCGCATCCAAACGCTCCTCCAGAGTTTTTGTCGCAGGTCGCCCGTGTGCTCGCCATAGGACCGAGAGCTCTGATACCAAAATGATACGATTTGGGGGTCAAATCATATTTAGGGCTGAATTTAAAAGAGGAAAAATGGAAAAGAGAGGAATTTCTATTGAAATACGAAGAACAATAAGATGGATTTGATCTTTTTCTGGAGAGATCACTCCCTAACTTGAATTAAAGGATCAAGTCTAATCCCCCACTAACCCTAGCCGTCACGGCAATCTAATCTCAATTCTTCGATAATGAACAACTAGGGTTTTTGGGGTATTTATAGGACTCATCTAGTCATTGCTAATCGCACACACCGTGACTTAAGCAATGACTAAGATGTTACAAAGCAAAAACAAACCAAGCTAAGTAAGATAAGGTGGGTAGCTCTAATTCCGGCCCGTGCCCGCTTGCCTCCTCTTGTAGACGACCGCATCAAGAGCCCAATACAATGTATGCGGCTGTGGAATGGACTTGCTCCATTGGATAGAGTCATAGAAGTGCTTGCTGTAATGTTTGGAATTCACAATTTAGGCCTGGATCTTACATATTTAGAGGAATTTTCTCCCTTGTTAGGGAACAAGGTGAGGGTGGCCACCTTTTTATCCAAAAAAGTGGGATGCTAATTGTAGTCCATGCCTTGGTACCAGTGTAGATAAAATGCTAGGGAAATTTTCTACGAGATGAGAATGCCAATATTTATCATGTGATATGTACACCAGAGGATATATAAGGTATCACTGGGGTAATTTGTGTAAGTTTGGGGTAGCTACATGAGTTCATTCATGTAAATAGACATAGCAATATTAATCTTGTGATATTCTGATGAGACCACATTTATGAAGAGAAGGGCAGATCTGGAAATTTTGGAATCTTAGTTATATTGTAGTAATTTTCAGTTTTTGTGGTCTTTTATGCAATTTTGTATTTTCAGTTTTTTATTTATATGGGGCTAGGGGGATTAGGGGATTTTTTTTGTTGAATCTTGAGAAAAAGAGTCTTTTATGGGAGGTTGCGCCTTCGTCTCGAATAGGAGCTTGGAGAGTGGTCCACCTTTCGAACGTGGCCAAGGAAGAGCAAGTTTCTCTTGAAAGAACACATCCTATCATTGTATTTCTTTTCTTTTCAGTTCATATCAATAAAAATTCTTTTTCCCCTCAAATCATCTCTACCAAACCCTAAAAATCCATCATTTTCACTAAAAGTCCATCCTTTCCACCAAAACCCTAACTTTCTAGGTCAAAACCCTTAAAAATCCTATCAAGTGGCAGCAAAGTGGTATGATCCTCATGTCAGGCACAAGATCGAAGAAAAAGTTTGAAGATTTGAGGAAAAATACGACGACGGAATCGAAGGATTGAAGAAATCTATGGAGAAACTTAAGACATCGATGGCATTGAGCGAAGAAAGATCTAAGGCGTTAGACAAAAAATTTGATGCTATCATAAAAGCACTGCAAACTCTAACTCGAGAGTTTTGAGAACTGAAAGGGACGCAAAGTTCAAATTTGGGCGACAATCCAAATCTAGGGCAAAACGCAACTACTTTAAAAAGCGACAATGGCAAAATTACCTGTTTGAGAATGATGTCCCTTCAAAAAATGATCTGGCTTCAGATTTGAATGACGACGAAGACTTCGACGTGTATCAGGATGAGAAGGACGACGAGGAAAATGTCGGGCTTCAGGTGCTCGCCAGCCCCTGGAATTACCTGAACATGTAGACAGGCCTGCAGGCCCTGCCCGGCCTACCTGCCAGGGCCTGCACGCGGTTCTGCTGGGCCAGCCAGGGTCGTATGACACTTTTCAGGGCCCGTCATGGCCCAGCAGAACCGCGTGCATGCCCTGGCAGGTAGGCCAGGCAGGGCCTGCAGGCCTGTCTACATGGTCAGGTATGGCCCGTCGACATTTCTACGTGGCCCCATGGCCCAAGGTTTTGATGATCTCACAAGCTTCAGCATTTGTGTTTTGGACACGTATGACTTTTCGATGAGCTTAATGACTAGCATAGCTTCCTTTTAGGCTTCATGGTAGGCCGTGGAGACATTGGACGGCCCTACGACGACTATAAAGATGCGCAAGCTTTCGATGAGGCCAAAAGAAGTCTGCAGGAAGACGACGACCTTTTCGAAAGACATGACAAGGGCGGAGGAGACCAATCCTATCCTTTTGACACAGGAGGATGCATGCAACCCACTTGGCATGGATGTCCCCCACTTCATGCACCACCTTGAGGACAATGTGGTTTTTTTGGGGACGGAGCAATGATGAGATCGCATTTATGAAGAAAATGGGCATATATGATAATTTTGAAGTCTTAGGGGTATTTTAGTAATTTTCTGTTCTCTAGGTGGTTTTGGTAATTTTCAGTTTTATGGATCTTTTATGCAATTTTATATTTTCAATTTGTTATTCATATGGGACTAGGTGTATTAGGGATTTTTATGGTGTTGAATCTTGAAAAAAGAGTCTCTTTTGTGGGAGGTTGCGGCTCTGCCTCGAATATGAGCTTGGGAGAGTGGTCCACCTCTCGAACATGGCCAAGGGAGGACGAGTTCCTATCGAAAGAACTCATCCTATCATTGTATTTCTTTTATTTTCAGTTCATATCAATAAAAATTCCCTTTTCCCTCAAATCCTCTCTACCGTACCCCAATAATTCTGTATCCTACATTTCTACCAAAATCCTAACTTTCTACATCAAACCCCTAGAAAAATTCTATCATATTCTAATTGGTTGTTTTGTCTTCTATTGGAGAAGACAAGAAAGTTGCCACCTTGTCATTTGATTCTGTTGTTCCAGAGACTGCTACCATCATGAAACCTTAATGTACCAATTATTTTGTGTGGTCACAATCTTTCCGACTTTTTAGTGGATCATAGATGCAACTAAAACATCTTACTAATGATCAGGATTCAAAATCTACTGGTTTTGATGATTGGGTGGCAAATGATTGTTATGTATTGATTTGACGATTAGTATGGATTAAAAAGAAATGGCAGATGTTTTGTATTTGAAAACTGCAAACGAGGCATATGATTCTTTGAAAGAGTACTTTATGAGAAGATTTCTTAGGTAGCCAATTTATGTGGAAACCGTTCTCACTAAAAGAGGAGGTAGACCTCTATCTGACTATTATTTGGAGTTGAATGAGATTTTCGATGAGTTGGATATTATATAGATTTTAAGACTCTTCAGCACTATTGGAAGGACTTTGCTGTTGTCAAGTTTCTATCTGACCTGCATTCCTCCTTTGTCAGCCACGTACATGGTCAAATACTTAGTGATGACCTAGTTTTATCTATGTCCATAAACTTGTCATGAATTTGACATGTAGGGGCAGCAAGTCTACAAGAGCGCCTCCAATTAGTATTGAGAATTCTGCCACAATTATAGGAGCAATGTGGAGGTTATGGCCATGGACATGGACACAAGTTTGGAGGACATGGATTTTCTAGTGACAGATAGTCAACATCTAATAAGGAGTCACATCACTGCACTTATTGTGTTAGGAGTTGGTCTCTTATTTTAGTTTTTATGGATTTTTTAGAATGAATTAGTTGTACTGACTAAAAGACAACACAAGTTTCTGACATTATTAAAAGTTTTTCTAATGAAATAAAAATTATGCTTTCTGCATCCATTCATATTTTGCTTATTGACAATGCATTTAAATATATGCAAATGAAGTTTCTTGTTTTTGTGTGTCTTATGGTATTTTGCTTTAAACCTTTTACCCTAACATCTCACAACCAAATGGGGTTCAAAATGAAAACGTAGACAACTTACCCATCCTTTCATGAATTTACATTGTTTTGTCCTCTTTGTCTATATCTAAATCTTATCAGGAAGATTTGATGCATTCGGATTGCAAGTGAGCTATGGATAAGATGAATGCTCTTAATTCGTGAGGGATATATGATTTGGTTTTTGCCCCTCTAGGATTGAATGTTATGGGTCATTTCTAGTGTTTATAGTAAAATACCATTCATATTAGATGTTGGATTGTTGGGAGGTTTGTTTGATTGCTAAAGGTGTTATTTAGACATATGTTGGGGTGGCAATGGGCCAGATGGAATTCGGGTCAAGTCATTTTTGGGTTAATCTGTTTACCCCTAAGCCATACTCAATCCTTTTATTTTATGGTCAAGGACCGCTACATGACTAATATGTTTCCAATTGGAGCCTTAAGCTTTCACATTTTCAATCACCACCACCTTTTTAGTGGTGAATCAATTTCAATTGTGTGAACCCTTAAATGAAAACCAAAATTTAACAACCTATCAAAATCCCGCACATAAAACCATACAAATAGCTAAAATATTTAATTTGTGGGTCTACCCCATTAGAAATGACCATACAAATAGAAATGTCTCAATTTTGAGAACCTATTACAAAATTTCCTAAAGCATACATAATAAATACGTTTCATTTTGAAGACTACCAATTAAAAGGACTTACAAACAACAATATGATACGTTTCGCTAGGGTTTTGATGGTTAAAAGGGATTTTTATTGCTAAACTCAGATCTGAAATTATAAAGAGGCTACTACGATTCAACTACTCGCTAAATAACGACTACGAATAGATAGAAAAACTCACTTGAGATTTCTCTAAGGGAAATAGGAAAATTCCTAATGCAAATTATCAAGAGATTAAACAAATAAACTAAAGAAATTTCTCTCACAATTTTTGCATCCTTTTTAGGGCCGGCTCTAGCCCTTTAAATAGACAAGCTACATTATTGTTACTTTACGAAAATACCCCCGGCCAAAATATCAGCCGCGTCACTACTCCGCCCCTGAAACCCCACATTGTCCTCAAGGTGGTGCATGACGTGTAGAGTCGGCTATTCCACGTGCAGGTGCTCCGGTTCATCGTCCTAGCCAGCTTCCAGCATTACCACACTTTCTCCACCCTCTTCATCGTCATTCACTATCAGAATCCGAAGAGTACTGTCTCCACACCGGTGCCTTGGGGTAAACTTCTCGTCGCATTTGAAACACATGACCTTGGTTCGCTTGTCCCGAATCTCTACCTCTGTCATTTTTCGTGCATGTCCTCCAGGTCGTGGTTCCACCCCCTTCTCTTTGCTAGCCGCTGCATCATCAGTGGATGTTGCCCCCCCTGTGGCCGCCTTCTGTCCCCCTCCAGGATCCGGCCCTCAGAAAGTGGAGCCTCTACATGCCTCTCGGGCTCTCTTCTCTGTATCTTGATGGTCCTCCATCTCACGCAGACCCACGGACTTCAACTGTCTCAGTCCGGATTTAACCGTGGGTTTCAGCGCTTTCATAAAACATCCCTACAAGGATTCTCCAGATACTCCCCGAACTCGGTGGCAGAGCGACTCGAACTTCTTAATGTACTCTCCGACGCTCCCGTCCTGTTTCAAAGAATATAGTCGCTCATAAACTCCCCCTGACTGTACTGCGTCAAAACGCTCCACCAGAAGGGTGGTGAACTCCTCCCACACCCAAAAAGGCTGCTGCTGAGTCCACCTAAACCAACCCAAGGCCTCTTCCTCCAAGCAGACTCTGACCGTCCGGAGCCAGTCCTCCCCTAGTATTGCTGACATCTCAAAGTATCTCTCCACTCGATACAACCAGTCATCAGGATCTCTATCCTCAAAAATGGGCATCTTCAGCTGACTCTCCCCAGCAAATCATTCCCTCTCCTACGGCTGATCCTGATGTCTCGGTTGAAACACATGTGGTTTGTCAGGAATGTACTCCACTGGCGGATCTCGTGCGCCTCTGTCTGCTCCATCCCACTGCCAGTCTCCTTTCTCATCTCGGTGGGTGCCCATAATCTGCCTGATGGTCTCTAAGGATGTCCTGGAATCCTCTCCAATCTCCTGTCACGCCCTAAAAGGTGGGGGCTGAGCCGACGGACCTCCAAGGTGCTGCTGGCATCCTCCACGCTGCTGAAACCCTCCGCTGGGCCCCACCGGTGGTTGAAAATATAGCGTCTGAGCTGTTCGGGCTCCATACTGGGCCCCATGTGACGCTGACGAGGTCGGAGGGTGCTGTCGGCCCCCAGGAAGTGTGACAGGCCTACCTGCGGGTCAGACGGGCCTCGGAAGGGGGCGCGCTGGCTGGGCGAAGCCCCCAAGGGGGCGGCGGGACCTGCTGGCCCCAATTTTGGTCCGGCGGGACTCCGCCGCTGTCCCAGGGAGCTGCCGCTGCCCCTGGAGGGGCGGGCAGCACTTGCCGCTCCTCCTGGTGGTTTGTCGGCCCCCCAAAAGGTTGCCGGAGTGGTAGCCGGCCCCCTCTGGTGGCCGACGCACCTCCCCATGGCAGGGAGGTAGCCGGGAAAGCTCCCCAGTCGTCTGGATCTGCGACGTTTCGTTGATCGGGGTATTGGCCTTCCTCTTCGTCATATTCAGGAACCCCTTAGTTAAAAATCACAGTTTCCATTTATTTGTTGCCAATGGGGGTTCCTTTTTGTTTGGATCTAGCCTTGAAGTGAGATTCGCTATCATCACCGCTAAATATTGTATCTGAGATCTATTTGCCGCCATAGCCTCTGTCAAATGTGCGGTGCTCTCCGCCGCCTTCTTTCTCACCTTGCTAAATCCCTCGCTAATTTTGCTCTCATGCTTATCCACCTTCTCTTCCAACAAATTGATCCGCTCCTTGGATCTTGTTCGCCATGGATCTAGTGTTTTGATACCAATTGATGCGTTTTGCTAGGGTTTTGATGGTAAAAAGGGATTTTTATTGCTAAACTCAGATCTGAAATTATAAAGAGGGCTACTACGATTTAACTACTCGCTAAATAACGACTACGAATAGATAGAACAACTCGCTTGAGATTACTCTAAGGGAAATAGGAAAATTCCCAATGCAAATTATCTAGGAATTAAACAAATAAACTAAAGAAATTTCTCTCACAATTTTCGCATCCTTTTTAGGGCCGGCTCTAGTCCTTTAAATAGACAAGCTACATTATTGTTACTTTACGAAAATACCCCCCGGCCAAAATATTAGCCGCATCATAATAAGATCCAATTTCGAGAATCCATGATAAAGTTCCACCTAACGCCTTTAAAACGACAAAAAAGATATAAACATGAGGGAGGTTGGCGGCTTACCATCAATGTGCTTAAACTAAATATAGATATATGGCTCATACAGCTTGCGAGATGATGTGGTTGAAGACTTTGATATAGGAATTTGGTTTTAGGAAGATTTTTCAATGCTGTTGTATAGTGACAGTCGTGGTGTATAGTGACAGTAATGTTGCAATTTACATAGCTAACAATCCTGTTTTTTCACAAGAGAGAAACATATAGAGGTGTTGTTCGTGATGCTGCCACAGAGAAGTTCATTTACACACTCTTCACTCCACCAAAATAGTTAGTGGGTGTTTACTAAGGCAATTTCTCCCAAGTTTTTCTTCTGCATATGCAGCAAGCTCTGCATGATAGACAGATATGCTCTAGCTTAGGGCATGTGTTAGAACTTGTATGTTTAGTTGTTTGGGTTTTAGGCAATTTGTAAATGTTGAGACCTGTGGATGGCAAATAGAACGCTAGAGGGGATGAATGATGTTTTTCAAATAAAAAATCCCTCTAGAAAATTATACCTAAGTTGTTAATGAGAGTTATCTAATTAAAACGTAATCAACAAATATACTTGCTAGATAAGAGTAATACGGAAGCTTAAAACAATTGCAAGTATACAATCCAACAATCACATAGAGAGAGAAACGATATATCCTGGTTCAGGTATCACTTGTACACTAATCCAGTCACACATCCTCAACAGGGCATAATTTCACTAAACACAAGGATTTACTACACGTTTAAAATGGAACAAATACGTCCAATAATGGACAACCCGTCTCAATGAGACAACACCTCTCCAATGAGAGAAAGCACCTCACAAAGTGAGAAGAAGTATACTTACAACACTATTACCTATATTTTTGATATGAAGCTCTTGTGTAGTTGTGATGTGGCTATAGTGATGATCTCCAAGTGATGAGAAAATAAAGCTATCTTAGATCTAGTAATTGGCCAAGAAGGATTTTGAAAACTCTTTAAAACATATGCCAATGGATGAGGGTTTTGCTTAAAAGTTTTTGAACTTTAAAACTCTTTTTTCTCGTAAGAAGATTGATTAATAATTTTGGCAATAATTTTAGCAACAATCCTCAATATATAGAGGAACATTCGGGACCAAAATGTTTACCAAAATGCCCCTCCAATGATTGAAAAAACAAACAGAAATCCGACCATTGTAGGCTAACTCAGCCGGAGTAGTTAACTACTGTTATCCAGTAGTTGATTACTTGAGGCAGTAGTCGACTCCTTGGGCAACTGTAGTCGATTACTTTCAAAGTTAGAAAGTCAGCCAAGAGCCAGTGAACCAGTGAAGATAGTAGTCGACTCCTATGGTACTGATAGTCGACTCCCAAGCCGATACATGTGATACGGCTCTAAAACTTTCAAAATATTTTAAAAATATTTTGTGTTTCTAAGTGTGTGCGACCTTCAACAAAGACTTTAACATACTACCAAGACATAAAATAAAAATTACATCAAAATGAAAATATTACATTAAGCATTTGATGCAATCTTAATCTTCATTGCCTTGTCTTGATTGCATTTCTTTTCATGGTCTTTGTTGACTCTATCTATCAATACTTGGTTTGCATGTTGCCTCATCATTGATAATGAATACTTATCATCTACACATAATACTCAAAAAAGCATTAGTACCCAAAATGTTACTCATCATCAAAACAAGCACGTGGTGACTCAATTTCCAACAGTAAATTCATACCTTCTTTTTCTTTAGACTATTAATATAAATAACAAAAAGAGAGAAGATTAATTTTATCTAACCTTTCTTCCTGATTTCATCTCTAGATCTTTCAAGAAAAATCTTTCTTGCATTAGAATAAACTAAACTAAACTAAACAATCCCTCATCTAGGGATGCCAATGATGTAAGGTTGGGCATGGCTAAGGTAGGGTGTGATCCTGGCCTGAAATATTTTCGGCCTTTAACTTTGGCCCACACCAACCTTATGCTTCAATATACTAGGATCTAATTCTACCATTGTGAGCTTTGAGGTGACCTTGAAGACTCTGGACCAACCTTCTTATGAAGAATGACGAGAATGTTATGGATTAATGGGGCATTATATGTCATCAAAAAAACTTTTCACTAGTGGTGGCGGAAAAAAATCCATCTCAACTTCTATTTTGCACAATCGGCGCCATTCATATTGATTTTTATATTCTTAAACATAGATACACAAAATCTTTGCGTACCATTTGGTCATGGATTTGTCGTTGAAAAGGATATGTTATTGATAGACCCGCTGGGTCTAGCCGCCCCCCACATGGGCCGGCCCATGTTAGCCGTCGGCCCCCCTTGGGCTTTGGTTTATGCGTGCGCCCTTTAGCCTAGGAAAACCCTAGTTTCTTCTATTTATAGGGCTAGCCGTCATTTGTGATTTTCATGCTTGATATTGAGATTATTCTATTGAGCGTCATTAGGAGTAGTTCTTAGATTAAACGAGTGCGGACGTCCTCTTCGGCGTCTTGGGAGGAGAATACACCTTTTTGTATTTAATTATCGTATTTTTGGCTACTTTTATCTATAAAAATCATCTTTTTATCTTGGATCCTAACATTTTGGTATCAGAGCACGTAACGATCCATGGCGGCTACGACGAGATCCCACGACAAAATTGAAGCTTTGGAGGCCAAATTCACGAGCGAAATCGACGGGATCAAGAAATCATTGGCGGCCAACGACGAATCCATGGCAAAATTGACGGCTTCTATCAACCAATTGACGGCGAAGCAAGCGAAGCACGACGACCAATTCGCGCAAATGATGGCAACCCTAAATCAATTGACGGTGAACAACAAAGGGTAAGGAAACCCTAAATCGGGGGAAAAGGCGGCACCTTTGAAGAAGGAGAAGGAGAAAGTTGGAGGATTTGACCCAAAAAGTGATTTTTTGGTGGAAGATTTGGTCGACGATGATGAAGAGGAGCCGATGAAGATCAATTATCGAGAGGAGATGAGGCGAAAGGCCGCGGAAGCCCAAGGATGGACCGGCGACCTCGATCAAACACATGGGAAGGCACGCGAGGAGGGCGGGGGGCAGCGGCACCCCCCCAAGGGGGTCATCGGCCCCCCAGGTTAGCCGCAGGGGGGGGCGGCGGCCACCCCTGGGCTCGCCCAGGGGCGGCGGACCCCCCAGGGGGTCCGGCGACCCCTCCTGACCAACGGGGGGGCCGCTGGGACCCCCAGGAGCACCGGTGGGGCCGGTGAACCCCCCCGGGGTCGGCCGGGGGCGCCGAACCCCCAGGAGGGTCCGGCGACCCCCGCCGACCCCCGGGGGGGGGGGGGCGCTGGGGCCCCCAGGATTACCGGGGGGCTCGGCGAACCCCCCTGGGGTCGGCCGGGGGCGCCGAACCCCCAGGAGGGTCCGGCGACCCCCCTACCCACGGGGGGCCGCTGGGGCCCCAGGATCCCCGGTTGGGGCCGGCGGCCCTGCCTCTGGCAGGCCGCAGCCCCGCCGACCTTCCCCGGCTGACGCGCGACGTTTCGAGGGCTGTTGGCGGTGATTTTGGCACTTTTCAGCATGGGCAGCCACGTCGAGAGGCCCCGGCACATGACTTTGAGGAGGGTTTGGGACCCGGTGATTTTCAGGAGCACGGAGACTACGGCGAGGGCTTTCGAGACCCTCCCGACCCTTGTTTTGATGTTGGGAGGTGGCATCCGCCGCCCCACCACCAGGAGAGACGCACAACGGGCACCGGAGAGAGATACGGAGACTACCAGGAGTGGCCAGAGGGCGTGGGTGGAGGCGACGTGGGGCACGGGGACCTAGGAGACTATGGGGGTCGCAGAGGAGGACCACCTCGGCGATACGAGACTCTGGACGAGAGGAGGCAGCACTACCGTCCGCGTCACGGAGACGATGGGAGGCCCGAGCAGGAGCACTTTGGAGGAGATTGCAGAGTCCGGAAGCTGAAGATGCCGATCTTCTCTGGGGAGGATCCACACGCCTGGTTGTTCACAGCAGAAAGATATTTCGCAGCACATCACATGACCGAGGCACAGAAGCTGGAGGCAGCGGCCATTTGCATGGAGGGGAGAGCCTTGGGGTGGTTCCAGTGGAAGGAGAGGAGGCAGCAGATCCGAAGCTGGGAGGAGCTGAAGGACATGGTACTGGAGAAGTTTCGAGACCCCCGCCTGGGAAACCTACACGAGCAGTTATTTGCCCTCAGGCAGGAGGGGCCGGTGCGGGAGTACATTGAGAGATTTGAGACGCTGGCAGGACGAGTTCATGTGGTGTCGGACGAGTCACTGGAGGGCACCTTCTGGAAAGGGCTGCGACCTAGTCTGCATGCGACGGTGAGGCCCTACAAGCCTCGGGGGCTTTCTGAGGTCATCGAGATGGCGTAGATGGTGGAGGACTCCCGAGCTGAGGATAGGCGAGGCGGGAGCAGCTACAGTGGGCAGATACAGCGGGGCACTACGACTGTGGCAGGCGGAGCGGTGATCACTACTGAGACAGTTCAGACAGGGCTTGAGAAGACGGGTGAGCAGAACCCACTACCAGCCGGGGGCCCATTCCGACGGATGACCGATGCAGAGATGATGGAGAAGCGGCAAAGGGGGCTCTGTTTCAGATGTGACGAGCGCTTCTCTCCCGGACACCGCTGTGTGGATCGGAAGCTGCAAGTGTTGATAGCGGAAGCCGACGAGGACGATGACGTGGAAGACGAAGGCATCGGAGGGGAGGACGACTCCCACTCGGAGTAGCGCCGCCAGTGTTTACACCACCTTGAGGACAAGGTGGTTCTTTGGGGGGAAGTATTGATAGACCCGCTGGGTCTAGCCGCCCCCCACATGGGCCGGCCCATGTTAGCAGTCGGCCCCCCTTGGGCTTTGGTTTATGCGCGCGCCCTTTAGCCTAGGAAACCCCTAGTTTCTTCTATTTATAGGGCTAGCCGTCATTTGTGATTTTCATGCTTGATATTGAGATTATTCTATTGAGCGTCATTAGGAGTAGTTCTTAGATTAAACGAGTGCGGACGTCCTCTTCGGCGTCTTGGGAGGAGAATACACCTTTTTGTATTCAATTATCGTGTTTTGGCTACTTTTATTTATAAAAATCATCTTTTTATCTTGGATCCTAACAGTTATTTAACATTCGTTAAATTTTCAAATAAAGACTAATTTACAGGAATTTTCCTGCACTATGTTCTAGAATATGAAGATTAACGTGAAAAACTCTATCAACTAATATAGGAGTTGTGCAAAGTTTTTCGATTAACATGAGGAATCCGTAAATGTCACTAGATACCATTATTTTTTGAAAACTTCATAAACTAAAAGTTTATTGATGTGTGTCCTAGAGGTTCAAATCAATTCCTATGTAATTTAAGTCGGAATTTTGTTTAAGAAGGAAAATGAAGTATATTGGGCAGTGGGCATTTGAGGTAGGGCCTAAATGGAGAATTAGCTCCCAGATGAGGCCTCTAGTTAGTCCCAGCCTAGTGCTGAAATTTTTAGGGTGTTAATGTTGGCCCTAATCCAACCCAAATTATACGAGGACAGGGGTTGTGGACAAACTTTCTTCAGTGCTGGATCCAAATTGTCCATGGAATCCAGAATGCAAAATTACAGCTAAGTTAGTAGCTAGTCATATACACTCTTAGCTTGTTGATCTTGTAGTTCCTTATTAGTTCAAACTAAAGTTTGAATCTGGTAATTCTCTTAAGATCAATATAATGATAGTAATGGAGCATTATAATTGAAAGATAACTTGTTTTGGTGTGTACTGACTAGAGTTTAGATAGCAATCCACTGAAGAATAGAATATATTCACCCATACCACGCCAATGAATAATAGGGAGGGTCAGTTTCAGATCGTTGGGTAAAAATCTCAGCCCTAATTTGGAGTGTTCCTGACATACCTTGAATGTTTTGTCAATGAGGAACTGTAGCCATGCTACTTTACTCCTAAACAAATCGATAATAAAATAGCAGCTTTGCCCATATTCCAAGTTTTTTGTTTCCAAAAGTGGAAAGAAAAAAAAACCTTGATCTTTGAGCTGATCAGAAGATGGTGAACACGTGTCCTAAAAGAGGAAAAATGGCAGTGTCCCCCCCCCCCCCCCCCCCACCCACACGCGCGCGCGCGCGTCTTTTGTTTTATATCACCCCAAACCCGCCTCGTGTCATGCCTTTGCACATTAAAATGGCAGAATTTCACAAAACTATCTGAACTAAAAATATACTGATCTTTTAACAAGACACGAAACTTAATGAACTAGGCCGAAGATCAAGGTAGTTTTTGAAACGTCAAATTTTCAGGATTTTTTGTGTTTTTTTTTCAAAGTTCAATGTATTTTTATAAAAACATCCCAAAGTTCACGGTAATTTACAAAATTCAGCCCATTAAAATGCCAGTGTTGCTAGCCACATTACACTTTTTCCTAAACATAGTAAATTGCTAATCACAGTACATCTTTTTTTAACTAAAATACATGATATTTTCATTCAAAAATTCCCAGTTTATCCATATCTTCCTCACCCTCCTCTTCCTCCTCTGCCCGCCACAGTCGCCCCCTCCAACTCGTCCACCTTCTCCACCTCTCCCTCCACCTCCTCCGTCACCTCCACTCCTCTTCCTGTTCATTCATATCCTCCTCTTGCAAGTAAATCCATCAAGTTCAATTCAAACCAGATGAGTAAAATGGAGGAGTGGAGGCCAGCGCCAGTGCCGGCGGCAGGGAGAGAAGGCAACAGAGGAGGAGGATGGAGAAGTGTAGTGTAGAGAATAAAGAAGAAGGATAAAAATGAAATTTTACTTTTGAGGATAGAATAAGTACTAATATAATGGCAAAATTGTAAATAAAATGTAATCGCTCAAGCATTTTGTGTAATGTGACTAGCAGCACTCTTAAAATGCACGAAAATCAAACTTAGACTTTTTCACCCTCCTTCAATGTGAATCCATACTTCCTACTGGAAATGTGAGAGATTGGAAGAGAATGACCGGGTACAATGTCTCTCTCAGAAATAGATAAGGGAATGGGCAATGCCAGCCCATAAGTTCATTTCAAATTCAATGCGCTGTTGGTCTGGACCCTGTTTACTTTGTATCAATGAGCTGATCACATGTCATTAACCCATTTGTTAAGGATAAGCGAAGCACACTAATTTCCACATATTTTCTGCCGATAGTCGTGAAACAAACTCTTCATTGAGATCACAGGAGTAGGGTGGCCAGCTAATTAGAAGTGGTTCACCATTGTAATTAAGTTTGTTAGCAACGAATCAAACTGTTGCATTCAATCCGGTGTTTAGGGGTGAGCTCAACATCGAGTCCTAAAACAACTAGGAAAAATCCAACAGCAAACTGACCTGATTGCAGTAGGTTGATGGAATGGAAGAAGGTATCTTCAACGGCAATCAATGGAGAATGAAGTCACTAGCCCAGGCTCAGCACCTGTGTGACCAGATAAGTTTTTCCAAAACATAATTAGCACGGTCGGTTGATCAAAGTCGAGGTGGTGGCGTGATATAGAATTGATGCCTTGCCGGAGATAAACTTGCTTAATATATTAGCCAATAGAGGATTTGTGTATACAAATTGTCCATGTCACGGTTTTGTTACCAAGGGCCCAAAGCATAAAGGGTTCCAACAAATTGGAGTTGAAGTCGAGGACATTGCCTCAGTTGAATTAGAACGTGGGGATATACGTTATTCTTTCGAGAACCAATACCATCTTGTTAATCTTGTCCTGCATCATCATATCTGATCCATATGTTTACCGTCATATGTCATCTAAGGAAACTTTGCCATAATTAGATTATGAATGTATTAGACTAAGAGTGGTCCGTGTCTGTGATGCTGCCTTTTCTAGCAGACTGCTGGGCACCTTTGGATAATAATCAGGAAGAAGACTGATTTGTTTCATCAACTTGTGAAGGGAACCTCAGTCATATCATGATCTTTGAGAGCCGGTATCTATACCACGAAAGCTATCCATGTATCAGATATGTATTTACTATTTTGGAATTTGCGGCATGCTGTGTTTTATGCTGTGCCACGCCCATGTCGGCAGAATCTTGTATTGTGTCCGTACTTGTTAGTATATGATTAACAGCAGCCTCTAACTGTGATTTGGTTGGCATTTTTTTCCAGAGGGAACATATATGGGGAAGGTGATGGGGGAACAACTGATAGAGAAGCGAAAGCAACCATTCCCTTCTCATTGGGGGATCATGGTTCGTGATTCTCCCCACTGTGACTCTCCCCACACGCTGCCCTATTCTTCTCTGTCCTCCAAATCAACACCTTGTCTCGTCTTCATGTGGTTCTCAATCCTACCAGTCATTAACTTCCTCTCCCTCGTCAAACCTCCTCCTCCCCAAAAAATATTCCATTGCCAACTGGACTCCCAAGACAACCCCCACCTCCCATACTGTTTATAAGGAGCACCTCCCTCCTAACTGCTTCCGCATACTCAAACCTCGGAAGCCAAGTCATCTCAGCTACACACATTCCTTTGTCGAGAAATGTCGTCGTCATCGCAGAGTTCAAGCTCGTCATGGACCGCACAGCAGGACAAGCTGTTTGAGAAGGCGCTTGCGGTGTATGACAAGGACACCCCCAACCGCTGGGAGAATGTGGCACGTGCAGTCGGGGGGAAGACCGCCGAGGAAGTGAAGAGGCACTATGAGATCCTCGAGCACGACATCAAGCAGATTGAGTCTGGCCGCATTCCATTCCCCAACTACAGGTCCTCTGGTGGCTCCCGTGAGGAGCAGAGGTAGCATCGCCCTCCTCATTGTATTCCCTTGTCTCTTGCTCTCCAGCTGATCTTTCATTCCAGTCTCTTCTCGATATCCTCTATTCGTACAATATAAGCCATGTCGTGTTGTTGCTTTCTTTAGCTTTTATGATAATATGTCCCCCTGTTTTCATCTGTTTCCAAGTGTTTTATCCTGACATAATGCCTAACTGAATTTCTGAAAAGTTTCGCGAATAAGTTCTAGTTTTCTTTTCGGTGATGATGGCAATGTATCAGTCAAAAAAAGGTGATTTGGTACATCAGAAGGGAATAACTCATAGATTCGCACGTCAATGGTATTACATATGGCACACAGACGGCCATCAGTTTTTACTGGTCATGTAAAGGGCTCTGAAGACAAACCCACTAAATATTAGTATAGGAAATTACTAGTTTGCAAATCTCCAACTGCAGTTTATAAAGAAATTCTTAGTTTACAAAACGGTGGGTCACCTTTTCTTTTGGTATCTTGGAGTTTAGAAAATTCATTATGATGTGTTTTTCTTTTTCCCCTAAACTACAATTAAGGTTTAACTTTTAGAGGTAGCTAATTACAGTTTCATGAAGTTTGAGTGTTAGCCAAGAATGTTAGCCAAGCACTTGGTGTTTGGTTTGAACGTTTTATTATATTATAGTACACAAGGCAGTCCCCCAAGCATATCCAACTCCATTTCCTTTGCATCCTTTGTCTATTAAGCAATAAACCAAGCTCACGTGAGATCTAATCCTTGTTCACCGATTTTGCATGTGCTTGGTTGGGCCTCCCCCATCCACATGCTTCCAAAATGCATGCATGTACAACAAAAATTAAGCAATCTAGTTGTTCCAATGCTCTGTGCTAACCATATCACATGTCCTCAGGCTGTAGCTGGTTAGTTATGCACCTTTCTATGCTACAGTTGTTTGTTTTATGCTTTTTATATTGCACCTCTCTTTCTCACTCATAGTTTATTGTCTTTGGATCTAATAACATGCGTTAATTATTTTGGTGGCAGGCGCAGGTATCTGAAGATGCAGCAGTGAAGCAGGGAAATACTGGAAGGCAAGAGCCCAGGGTGGGCACTCATGTCATGCTATAAACTGAAAAAAAAAAGAAGAAGAAGCTAGGAGATATGAAGCTTTGTTGATCTCCGAGCAGCTTAATGTTCTTCTCTCTGTAAATCTCTCGTGTTAAAGATTACCTTAGTTGCATGCAGTACTGTTGTTGTTGTGTTACTTACAGATTAATGAAGTGAGCTGTAGGCTGCAGTTGTCTAATTTCTATGTGCTGTTGGCCTCCTCCTGTTGTAATTTGTTGGCTGCATATTGCTTGCTTCGTGCTGCTGTCGGGGCACCACTGCACCCGGGCCCGGCCGTACGGTCACTTTGGACACAGGCTGTACACGATGATGAAGAGGTTTGGGTCTGGGTTGTGTTTATATTTATCACTGCTCCTCAACATCCACATAACTTGGAAATGTGCTAGTTAGACGGATTATGAGAGTAGCTGCTGATCTTGATGAGGTAAGAAACATGGATGAGTGGGTTGTTGATGGATTTAGGAATTGTGGAATTGGAATATCATGTGGGAAATTTCGTTTTTCCATGGCGAAATCCTTTCCCTTTAAGGGTGGAAAACCCCCCAACCGTTGGGGAAAACCCACAGGTAAAGTACACATGCGGAAAATGACCTTTTCCCATATGCGACCTGTTAGAACATTGGGCCTGTCCAGACTTAGTTCTCTATCTGAGTTGGCCAAAACCCAAGGGCCCAAAAAATCCAACAGATCCAATCCAACAGCCCAGTGACCTTCACGTGAGGCTGATGTTTACTCCATTGGAACACCAAGTGCTAGATGGAAGCTTGGAGCACTTGGAAGAATTCTCTCTTGATCAACACTCAAAGCTCGACACTCTTCTGAAGTAAAAGAATGAGAGAGAATGAGGGCAAAAAATCCACTTTATGGAAAACTCTCACAAATGCACTCTCAAAATGTTCACAATATGTGTAGAGAGATGCCGAATACTCACTCTCAAACTGGCTTAAATAGTCTCTCAAAACAGCCCACTAAAAGCCAAAAATAACATATAGAAACGACTAGTCAAAAATCCCAACGGCTAGTTTTTTGGACACAATCAGCCGTCTGATGAAGACTTATGAGTCATCTAATGAAGACTGGTTTGACGTCTGATGCAGCGTCTGACAGACTCTACCCAGAATGCCAACAAATCACAAAACCAATCATAACAGACACAAACGAACTCTGATTGATGTGATTCAAGATGCATTGGAAATATAGAGAAAAGTGCAATCTAAGGAGCCATGAATGGATAAGAAAATTCAATCAGAGAAACACTGACAAAGGTTAGAAGACTATGACATAATGCAGAAATCCAACACAAGACAACCAGACGCCTGGAGTTCATTACTCAGGCATCTGGGATACTGTTCAGACGTCTAAGAACCATACATCAAAGGCTGAGCCAAACGGGGTGAGGAGAGAGACAGCTCTCGAAAAACTGCACCCACTAAAATCAGACATATGGAGTTAACTAGTCAGGCGTCTGAGAAACTGTTCAGACGTCTGACCAATGTACTTTAGTTGTCTGAAAGAAGGCTATGTCTCACAAGATAAAAATAGACACACTAGACGTCTGGACAAATAACATCAGACGTCTGGTCCTAGCGCAAAAACATAATGAAGAGTGTTTTGGTCAAGGAACCTATTGGGATGGGTTTTAGGATATTCCTACGGTTCCTTATGATGGAAATTGATGCAAATGAGTGTGCGTGTATATCTATTCAAGGCTACATCAAATCTATGAAAAGAAGTGAAGAAATACAAATGACTTACATTGAAGTCCAATATTTATTCAAGCAATCTTCTCACCAAGCCTTGAAGCCATCATCCCATCACTAATATGCTTTCTCTCCATTAAGATAAAACATGAGATTAATCTAAGACTAAAACCTACGATGATTAGCAGACAACATAATATTGATCATCGTCAAAAACAACATTAGTCTTGAACCCAAGAACCAACAGTGATTTGTAGTTGAAAAGCCTCAAGTGTGTGAGGTCATTTTTGTGAAGAGGTATTGATTGTAATTGGAAAGACCACTTATTGGAGAAGTGACAAGGTTGTAAAAGCCCTCTAGTTTGAGGCACTTTGCTCTCTAGTTTGATAGTGGTTTAGTAGATGTTGGATGTAGGCCAAGGGTAGGCCGAACAAGGATAAGTCTTTCTTGTTTGCGTGTGCTCATTGTCTATCATTTATCATCTCTTATTACTTGCATTTGTGTTGATTTTCCGATGTGCATCTTACTTTGATTGCAAGTAGTTAGAGTTGTTGATAAAGTACCTAGTGGAGTAACTTCTATAAGAGACTTTGGCAACTTAGTAGAAGGGTTTAAATTTTAATTAAGCATTAGTTTTATACAACAATATTCATCACCCTTCTAATGTTGCTTGCCATCTATTTGGATCCAACAGATAATACCATTGAACAAATCAAGATATTAATCGATACAATCAACGCCCTAGAGGAGCAAATCAAGATGGTAGCGAAGACCTTGACAAATTATAACTGATTTAGTTTAGCATAGTGGATACAATTAGCCATTATTTGTCACTGACGATCAAAGCCCAAAAGAATGCAAATATGTTTTATGTTTCCTACCAATAGAGAAGACATTTTGCTTTAAAAAGGGAAGGAAATTATGATACCATTACAAATCAAAATGGATACTTCGATAGCTGCTGCTGCTAGTAATCTTGGGCATAAAACATGGCACTCGTACACAAAGATTGCCATAAAATCTTTGCTGCTCATAGCTCATCTGCCTGATGGTTCATGGAATCTGCCGTCTCACCTGTAGCTTTGGAAGCCTTCTCCTTTACAGACTCGTACGTTTCTTTTGCACCATGGGTAATGGTTTCTTTCGCAGTCTCGTATGCTTTGCCAGCCTTCTTCTTTGCGTCGGTAGATTCATCCGCTCCTTGTGCCATTCCATTTGTTAATGATTCGGAGGCATGGCTTGCCTTGTCCTTCAAATTCTGCGTAACATCTGCAGCCTTGTCCATCACCTTGTCTTTGACCTCCATGGCCTTATCCGCAGCTTCGGTAGCCTTATCCATCGCCTTATCTTTAAGCTCCTTAGCATTCTCTACAGCTCCAGTAGCCTCATCCATCACCTTATCTTTAACTTCCCCTGCCTTTTCTGTTGCTCTACTAAGAGAATCTGAAGCATGGCTTGCTGAGTCCTTCAATGTTTCTTTAACTACTTCAGTTTTTTCCATGATCACATCTTTGGCCTCCCCAGCCTTGTCCTTCATCACTTCTTTGGCCTCACTAGCCTTATCTGTCGCTCCTGCAATATTTTTGGTTTAACATTTAGAGTTGATGTATATGCACTTTTGTCACATGTTTGCAAAATGGTTGAATCAATGTGTTCACTAGATATAAAACTAAGCATGTGGAACCTTTTGGATAGTGTGTGTATAAGCTTGGATGGGATTGTCCATACAGAAATGGTAATGGCCTTTGTACATGGCTTTTCACCCATCGAGTAGGCGAAACCCAAAGGCTATTTGCCATCACCCAATGATTTGACGTAATCACCCAATGAAATGTACATAGGTCATTAGCTTTGTTTCAACAATGAAAAATGTCAGTACACTATATTCAAGCATGTCAACTATTGTACGATATTATATTTTTTAAAAATAAAAATATAAAGCTATTTCTTTATAATTATAACAAGATCTCATAAAACAATTAGGGATATAACTTGACCTTTTTCTCTCATTTTTATAATTATATTTGACTAATATTTGCAAAATATATATGAATTTAAATTCATATCCAGATAAGGGTTTGAGTTAAAAAATTTATATACATACTCATGTCTGCTAAAAGAAAATGAATATGTATATGATAATACCTACATCCGATTTGTTGAAGTTGTATCTTAAATCTAGGTTATACGCAATTATATCAAGAAGAGAATAGATAAATATGTAAAAGGGTGGAGTTTGGTCTCAAATCAAAAAGGAAAAGAGATGGAAACATGGTTAAATATGATTATTTATGATTCAACCCAATATTTCAATTAGAGGTCTCCTTTAGCTCAAATTGGGTATAATTCCAAGATTGTTTTGCCAAATATCCAAAAAAAAATTAACTTGCCTTTGTCGAAAAAAGTTGTATCATAGCCAATCCGAAGATTCTTTAGATTAGGCATAAAAGTGGATGCTAATTCTAGCAAGATGCACAACTCAGGTTGTGGTAGTAGACCATTGGTACAATGAGAATCAATATCTAGACCATACTCTAATATAAGCAATTTGAAGCTATATGACTTGGTAAGTGCCAAAGGTAATTAAGTCATAATCTACATAGCCGGTAATAGTTATGGAAGATAGCATGTTACATGTGAAGTTTCTAAGCATACTCATTAGTTGTTGGTTGAGACAAATATACACCTTATTATAAGGAAATATTCCTAAATACTAGCCAAGCACATGGTGAGATATACACATATCAATATGAAACTTTCAGGAATACTTGCCAAGTGCAGGGCGAGACAGGTATACACATGCTATAAGAAGAGTTTTAGGAATACTCACTTCTTGATAGGTTTTTCCCAAATCTGAAATTAAATCAAACAAAAACATCGAATAATGAAGATAAATGGTTACAATAAAGGGGCAACCACCCTCCCAAGACGCCAGTAAGCGAAGACGTCCGCACTCTCCTAGATCTACCTAAGAACTCTCGAAGAATTCTCTCAAAATATCAATAATCAAGCATGAAAAACTAAAAGACGGCTAGCCCTAGTTTAAATAAGAAAAATCCTCTCCTGACACTAAAAATAAGAAAAAGACCAAAAGGCCCTTAAGTCGGCCTCCCCCTCTTGTGCGCGTGGCTTGGGCGCCGTCTCGGGACCCCCTCAGCCCGTGGGTCGAACACTACTCCGCCCCTGAAAATCCACCCTGTCCTCAAGGTGGTGATTGACATCACTGGCGGTGCTACTCCGAGGGGGAGTCGTCATCACCTCCGATCCCTTCGTCCTCCACATTATCATCATCGTCTGCCTCTGCGATCAACACTTGCAGTTTGCGACCCCCACAGTGGTGTCCTGGAGTGAACCTCTCATCGCATCTGAAACAGAGCCCCTTCTGTCTCTTCTGCCTCATCTTGGCGTCAGTCATCCTCCTAAACTGACCTCCCGCTGGCGGTGCGCTGCTCTGCTCTCCAGTCTTCTCAATACTTGCTTGATCTGCCCCTGTAGCTGCCTTCTGTTCTCTTGTCGCGGTCGGGACACTCCGCGAAACCGGTCCACTCCAACCACCTCTTGCCTTTCTCTCCTCCATCTGCCAGTCCTCCGCCATCTAAGTGTACTCCATGGCCTCTATCAGGCTCTTAGGCTTTTGTATGCGAACCGATGCTCAAACCGTAGCCTTCAGCCCCTTCATGAAGGTGCTCTCTATCATCTCGTCTGATACCCCGTGCACATGTCCTAATAGTGCCTCAAACCTCTCTAGATAATCCCTCACGGTGCCCTCCTGCCTGAGTGATAGCAGCTGCTCTCATACGTTCCCCAGATGGGGGTCTCTGAACCTCTCTACCATCTGGTCCCTGATCTCCTCCCATGAACGAAAAGGGCGCCTCGCGTACTTCCACTGAAACCACGCAAGGGCCTTCCCATCCAGACATATGCCAGTGGCCTCCAACTTCTGTTCCTCAGTCATGCGAGACTCTAAAAAATCTCTCCGCCCTGTAGACCCACGAGACCGGGTCCACTCCATCGAATATAGGCAGCTTCAACTTCCTTAATCGGGCCATATTGAATCCCCCTGGTCCCCACGGCCTCCGTCATGTCTAGGCTGGTGGTAGTGCTGATAACTCTCCTGGCGCCGCTCGTAACCCCCATGGGGTCCTCCTCGGTCTCCGTACCCACCCCTTCGTCGCCTCCAAACCTGCCCTCTGGCCTCTCCTGGAAGTCTCTGTAACCTCCACCTGTGCCTACTGTGCGTCCATCCGGGTGGTGAGGCGGTGGCTGCCACCTTCCGTCGTCAAATCGAGGGTCGGGAGGGTCCCGATAACCTTCGACGTAGTTCCTGTGCTCCTGAAATTCCCCGGGCCCCAATTCCTCCTCGAAGTCGCCCGCCGGCACCTCCCGACGAGGCTGTCAGTCGCGAAAAGGCTGGAGATCGCCGCCAGTAGCCTCGAAACCCGCGCGCGCCTGTCCTCTCAGGTTGGCGGGACCGCGGCCTGCCTGGGGCAGGGCCGCCGGCCCCGCCCGAAAGTCCTGGGGCCTCAGCGGTCCCCCGTGGGTCGGGGAGTCGCCAGCCCCCCTGGGGGCTTCGCCGCCCCTGGGCGAACCCAAGGGAGGCCGCCGCCTCCCCGACAGCCCTCCTGGGGGGCGGCAGGGTCCTGGGGGACTGCCCCCCCTCTTGTTCGCGCGCCCTCCTGAGGGGGTGGTTGATGCCGCCGGTTCATCCTTGGGCTTCCACTGCCTTTCGCCTCATCTCTTCTCGATAGTCGTTCTTCCACGGCTCCTCTTCCTCATCTTCGATAAATTCCTCCTCCACAAAGTCGTTTTACAGGCCAAAAATCTCAACTTTTTCCTTCCCCTTGACTAAAGGTGACGCATTTCCCTCCGATTTAGGGTTTTCATCTTCTTTGTTGTTCGTCGCCAATTGATTTAGGGTTCCCATCAATTGCGTGAATTGTTCGTCGTGCTTCGCTTGATTCGCCGCCAATTGGTTGATGGAAGCCGTCAACTTTGCCATGGATTCATCGTTTGCCGCCAACGATTTCTTGATTCCGTCGATCTCGCTTGTAAATTTCGCCTCCAACGCCTCAATTTTGTCTTGCGATCTTGTCGAAACCGCCATGGATCGTCGCGGGCTCTGATACCAAATTGATAGATTTTTCCCAAATCTGAAATTAAATCAAACAAAAACAGCGAATAATGAAGATACATGGTTACAATAAAGGGGCAACCACCCTCCCAAGACGCCGGTAAGCGAGGGCGTCCGCACTCTCCTAGATCTACCTAAGAACTATCGAAGAATTCTCTCAAAATATCAATAATCAAGCATGAAAAACTAAAAGACGGCTAGCCCTAGTTTAAATAAGAAAAATCCTCTCCTAACACTAAAAATAAGAAAAAGACCAAAGGGCCCTTAAGTCGGCCTCCCCCTCTTGCGCGTGTGGCTTGGGCGCCGTCTCGGGACCCCCTCAGCCCGTGGGTCTAACAGTTCTCACGAGACAAAAGATACTCATGTGTAGGACCCTGGTAATATAATTTTAAGTTGAGTTTCAAGTGGAGAATGATAATCTATCATCAATGATTTAGATGTTTGATTAACAGGTTTTATGGAAGTCAGTTAATATGAAATTTGTAAAGTTATGCATTGAATCTGGTTTGCAAGCACTTAATTTAAGAAGGGAAAAGCGAGAAGTCAAAAAGTTAAAGTTTGGTTCCCATATTGGAAATGAAAGGAAATATATAGATACTTAAATATGATTGGATCCAAGATTCTAATATATTATTCTTTTTGGATCAAATTAGGTTTCTGTTTCCAAATACTTGCACCTTAAACTATAGGAATCCTATATTTGAAGCCTTTAGCAATGACCTTGCTTGAAAGCAAGTAGTAATTAAACCCTTAAAATCAAGAAACTAATTTTAAAAGGAAAATTAAAATATTCAAGCTTTTTATCTTATTTAATCCAACTTTTCTTTTCTCGTATTTTCCTTTTGGCAATCAATGTCTCCATCTGTTTTTCTAAAAAGATCTAGAGATATCATATTAGATCTCTCGTACAGGCCCATGATTTGAGTTTGGTACTTACCTAGAGAAAGGTTACCTCGAATTCAAAGTTTTAGAGACATCATGATCGTCCTCTCCTATATGATATAGTTGGACCTGGTACTTAATAAAATAAAAGGCCAGGTGCATGATTACTCATAAAAGTTCTCAGGAACAAGTCCGTGACCACTTTTCTTTGATAAAAAAAGTTTGCATCCATTCTTCTTCTCCATTAAAGAGAGAAAGAGAGAAAGATACTAGAATAAAAAAAATTAAAGCACATAAAACTGGATTCAGGCATGCATGATCCATATAGGTGCACTCCTCATGGATGCACATATAACAAATTTTATGCATGCCTGAATCTAGTCCGGATTCTCTCTTGCGCATTCTAGAGTCTTATCATGCATGCCTTGATCCAACATGGGCAAGCTCTATGGGAATGCCCCTACATGTCCCTAGGTCCTTACCCAAATGGGATATATAGAAAAATAAAAAAATAAAAAAAATAAAAAAGAGGGAGGAGGAGGAGAGTAACAGAGTAACAAGAGAAAGGAAGATGAAGAAGGAAATGATGAAAAGTAGAAAGATGTAGAAGATCTCTATCTCTTTCCCCATATCCATATATTTTCCACTATCTTTGCTTACAACAAGATCATCAAAGCTCATTCTGGTGACCTTTCTGTTGCGGCCGGTATTTGGAAAAGGGGCATTTGGGTAAAATGACATTTGAGGGGTGTTTGGCTTTTTAAGGGGGTTGAGCCGGCTCTAATTCGGAGGCGAAAATTGTTGAAAGTATTTTCTTTTTATTAGTTTATCCCCTAGATTAATCCTTAGCTAGTCGTCCTTTTAAATTGTAGTTATTTAGCGAGTAGTTGATTTGTAGTAGGTTTTCCTATAATTTCAGATCTGAGATCCAATAAAAATCCTCTTTTTATCATCAAATCCCTAGCGAATCGCATCAAATTGGTATCAAAGCGGTTGATCCATGGCGAACACGCGAGCAACGGAGCGGATTGAAGTCTTGGAAGGAAAAGTTGAGAGAATTGAAGCTCAAATCAGCAAGGGTTTCATCGATCTAAGGAAAGAAGATGCGGAGATGGCCGCGGAGATCCGGAAGGAGATGAAAGAGAATCAAGAGAAAACGGATGCAAAACTTTCGGAATTGACGGAGGCCATAGCGGCGTTGACCGCTCATCTTATCCCAAAAGCGGATCCAAGCAAAAAGGAGCCACCTTTGGCGAAGGACAAAGGTAAAAAGGCAATTTTTTTTGAAGAACATCCGGGTTTAGACGACGGAGGAGGCTTTGACCAAGATGACAACGCGTGGGGGCCCCACCAAGACCACGCACCGCCGCGCCGTGAAGATCAAGTGGCCGGGGGGGTTTCCCGACTCAGCGGCACCCCCCCGACCACTCCGGCATGGCCGCCGGCCCCCCCCAAATGCACATGGGGGGTCGGCGAACCCCAGCGGGGGCGGCGGAGGGCCGCCAGGAGGCTGGGAGGGGCGGGCGCACCTGCCCCCCCCCCCCGGCGGCCTCGGCAGGCCTTTCCGCCCCCGTCTGGGGCCAGCCGGCCCAATTCCAGGGCCGGCCGGCCCAGGCGGCGGCCTGGGGGGCCTCGGCCGACCCCCGGGGGGCCCGAGGCCCACCGGACCCCTGGGGGGCCCACCGACCCCCCAGGAGGCCCGACAGCCTGTTTCGACGACTTTTCGACCTCCGGGGGGCCCGCCCGAGGTCCGTGGAGCTCAGTTTGGGGGTTTTCAGCCATTTGGAGGACCGGGCGGAGGATTTCAGCCGAACGGAGGCCACCACCAGATCACAGGGGGGCCATCGACTCAGCCCCCACCCTTTGGGGGAGTTACAGGAGACTGGAGAGCGTACCAGGACCCCCCAGGAGGCCACCAGGCGGAGTTTGGGCACCCTCCGGGAGACTGGCAGGGGCATGGAGCAGGGGGAGGCTACCGTGAGCGGGCTGAGGCTTATGTTCCAGACAGGCGACAGGGATACCAGCACAGGGGAGGTTTTCAGCCGCAGGAGAGAGGTGGATACGCTGGCGAGAGGCGTCTGAGGAAGCTGGAGGTGCCTGTTTTTGAGGGAGGAGACCCAGACGACTGGCTTTACCGGGTGGAGAGGTACTTGGAGGTGTCCGCGGTCCCAGGAGAGGATTGGCTACGGGCGATAGGGGTCTGCCTGGAGGGAGAGGCTTTGGGCTGGTTCCGTTGGACCGATCAGCAGCAGCCTTTTCAGACCTGGGCTGAGTTTACGACGCTCTTGACAGAGCGGTTTGGAGGAGGACAGGCTGGCGGCGTGTTCGAAAGACTGTACTCGTTGAAGCAGGAGGGGAGCGTGGGTGATTACATCAAGAAGTTTGAGTCGCTCTGCCACCGAGTTCGGGGAGTCTCTGAGGAGTCTCTGGAGGGCTGTTTCATGAAGGGGTTGAAGCCCACGGTGCGGTCGGGGCTGAGACAGTTTGAGCCCGTGGGTTTGCGCGTGATGATGACGCTGGCCAGGAAGGTGGAGGATCACCAGGAGACGGAGCGGAGAGCCCGCGGAACGTGGGGAGGCTCTACCTTTCGAGGGCCGGATCCTGGAGGATGACAAAAGGGGACCGCAGGAGGGGCAACATCCACTGACGGCACAGTGGTTACCAAGGAGAAGGGGATGGAACTACGACCTGGAGGGCATACACCGGACCAAGGGCCTGTATTTCAAATGCGACGAGAAGTTTACTCCAGGGCACCGGTGCGGAAATCGTACTCTTCAGATCCTGATAGTGAATGACGAAGAAGAGGGAGAAGAAAGTGTGATAATGTTGGAAGCCGACGTGGATGATGATCCGGAGCTTTTTAAGGGGGTTGAGCCGGCCCTAATTCGGAGGCGAAAATTGTTGAGAGTATTTTCTTTTTATTAGTTTATCCCCTAGATTAATCCTTAGCTAGTCGTCCTTTTAAATTGTAGTTATTTAGCGAGTAGTTGATTTGTAGTAGGTTTTCCTATAATTTCAGATCTGAGATCCAATAAAAATCCTCTTTTTATCATCAAATCCCTAGCGAATCGCATCACTTTCTCCCTCCCTATTCTATAAGCACTCATCCATCTCTTTATACTTTCAAGTATGGAAATTTTTAACAAAATGCTTCATAGAGATAGTTTTCTTAAACTCCATATTGATTGGGCGAAATGCAACATGTGATTGCTTATGGATACAAAGGAAAGGTATGGTAAATGTGGTTGTGACTTCATGAGACATGCTTGAAACCTGCATCCATTGTGATACATCAAATCGGTCATCCAGCGACATATGCCAAAATCCATTGTCCTATGAGTTTGGCCTAAATTAAACAATTTTTAGGTAGAGTCGAATCCAAATTTCTTTAAGACATCCTAACTACTGTAAGCATCACTGCCACAGATAATGTGTGCTTAGTTTGAAGATGGATTCAGGCATGAACAACTTTGGAAGTTTTGTATTTGTGATGTCTCGGTCTCCTTAGAAAGAACATCACCCTCATCTTGGATGGGTTAAAAGATGACAAGAAAAATAGTTGAATTTAAAGATCGAAATTGATGATCAAGGTAAAAGAAAGAAAGAATACCTAAGTTAGATTGTTTGTTGGACTTTGATCCAGTCACTCAGCTCATCGATCCTTATATAGGCCCATGAAGGCTTAGGTCATGAAAGAATCTAGAGACTGGCGTAATATGATATAGACTATTTCCAGCCATGTTTGTAAATACTCCAATGTAAACAAGGAAGGCATAACATTCTATTTATTCTCCACTCCTCTTTTACTTTTGATACAACTCTCCAAATGGGCTGGAGAGAGTCAAGCCGGCCGCTAGGCCCAAAGCTGCACCGGGCTCTGGCCCAAAGGGGCCAGGAGCAGGACGGGGTGCAACGGCACAAGACCGCCATCCGACAGACGGTCTTTCGGGATCTGTCGAGATCTTTCAGGATGTTTCGGTCGCCCATGGACCAGTGCAACAACGAGTAGGTCGATAGGTCGGTGTTTCGGGATGTTTCAGGATGTGGGACCCCCTTTGTTGTGATGGTCCATAGGCGATCAACCTACCACCCAGCAAGCCGATCGACCTATCGACCGTAAGGCTGGAGGCAACTTCTCCATCAGGCCAATCATTCGATCGACTGTAAGGCTGGTGGGAGCTCCCAAAGCAGGCCGACCGACCTGTCGACTGTAAGGCTGGGGCAACTCCCCCCAGCTCTTATCGACCGTAAGGCTAGGAGCAACTCCCTCCTGCAGGCCGATTATTCGATCGATTGTAAGGCTGGTGGTAACTCCCAGCAGGCCGGCTGACTTATCGTGCACGAGCACGTTTGTACGACCGATCCTGGAGGCTGTCATCCCGTCGAAACTACCCTCCGGCGCACCGTCGCTCCGACCCACGCATTCCCAACCAAGTGAACGCTCGGCCGATCGACTCCGAAGGCCGCCCCATCTCTTGAGATAGCGACGACATTCGAACCTCCGGACTACCATCCAGCGGTGAGAAAACACCCCGAAACAACTTTTTAATTACTTGTATTGCATGATTCTACATGCATTATTCAAAGCTATTGCTCATATTTTGTGTTAGGCTCCAACTTAAGTAGTGGAGGATGCAAATTAATGTGATCTTACTGCTAATTCAACTTGTTAATGCACTTACTAGTTTTATTTTGCATTCCAGTGAAAAAGTCCTTAACTTCATACTCGTCCGCTTCGAACAACCCAAGCCAAAAGGTCCCCACCACCATGTTTGTTTGAATTCCATTAGTCATGTTCCATAATATCTAGATAATGCCTTGTTAAGTCCATCAACTTTTCCCACATGCATTTTATCCTAATGAAAGCTTACACATAGTAATCATTCTCTAAATATAGGCTACATTTAATTTATTGTTGAATTAATGTACTTGGTTAGTTTTTAGTGCTTTAGTGTTTTCAAATCTTATATAACATTGATGTGACATTGATGCTTTAAATTTTGATATAGAAATTATATAATGGCCAAAAGTAGCTAACAGAAATATAAAAAATGTCAATTCTGCTATTCAGATTATGTCTCTTGGACTATAAATGGACACAAAAGTCCCAAAAAAATAGTGAGGCAATATGTAATAAAAATCATATGTGACATGCACATGAGAATTAGTTGTTTGTTTTATAGACTTGAGTTTGCTTGTAGTCCAGAAAAGTAGTCTACTTATCATTTTTCAAATGCCAATTACTTTTGAAGGGCATGCATAATCATTATGCAAGCTTAAATGAGATTTGAAACAAAATATTATAAGGAGAAGCCTGAAAGGTTCATAAAATGTATGCTAATAAGGATGAATGTAACTGATGCATTATTCTTTTCTACCAGCAAACTATACTTTTAAGAGTTAAACATATATTGTTTACCCAAATTTAACCATCAAATATGTATGGATACTAAACCAGAGGTAGAGAAGAAGTTCAATATTTTATCCCATGTAGTTAATGCTTTTTGTGAGGCAATCACGCATCATTTGAACATTTAGAAGATATACATGCAAAAAACATTTCATATTTTTAGAAGATCGTTCTATGGATTGCACGTTCTTACGTTACTAGTTACAACTTAATAGCACATTCAATCAAACTAATTTCTACCGTACGCAATGTATGCATAATATTGAAAATGTAAGTATTAAGTTGCACAAGAACTAGATCAACCCAAAACTAAATGGAAGCAAAAAATTATGGTATACATCAAGTAAAGGTTACGGAAAATAAAGCATCGTTCTCGGTAAAACCAATCCCATGACCATTCATTGGTTTTCCTTTATCCACCCTTCAACAATCTTACTTTTCATTAACCAATACCACACATCGAAAACGACACCACTCATCTAGTTTTAAGTCAAGCCACCTTAAAGATCGGAATCTTGCTTCCCTTACTGATTATCTATCATTCTGCTAGTCATCATAATCTGTGATATCTTATACCAATTTACCTCTCCTGCTACCCACTTGTAGTCTTTTTGACTATGATAAGTGTCCATCCAAGAACCATGTCATTCGAAACTTCACTCAATTGGTTAATTACAAGCTCATTGATAGCAATAGCCATCTGAATGAAATGACTAATCTGGGGAAGAAAGCCATGACTGGCCTTCTTATTCTTCAACTAAAGAGGGAACAACCCCTAAGTTATTTCCATGCATCTACCCACCTACCAATATTCAGTCCAACAACTTCATTCATGCATGTTCCATACAAAAACAAAAACAAGAAAACATACATGCCATCCCATTTTCCTTGTGTCCTTAGTTAGCTACTTGCACGTCCTTCCTTTTTGTCCTTTGGACTAGATACATGAGATTAAACTACCTGATAGACCTTACAATTACATATCTTATAAAAATAATTATGCCTTGATGGCCCCATTGCATATCAACCTCACTATTACCCAATTAATTTTTCAAAATCAAAGTATAATACTCATGGAAGAACAATAAATTGTTTGCACCATCCTAACTCTAAACTACCAAGATCAAAATTATGCCTTATCTTGATGGTCGATTGACCATAATTTTGCAAGCCATTTAATGACACACTTGATTAACCGGTGATTGACATCGTGAAGATCTTGTAGCAGCAGTTGATCAAGGATGTTGAGACAAAAGTAATTCAATAAACTACCATACCCTGGAATTTCTCTCCTTCCGCATAATTTCAAGAGGCACCGATGTCCCTAGAATAACTACACGCTTAAGTGGAAGGTGAGTAATGCTTGGCAACTACATCACTACATCCTAACTCGACAAGAACTTGTTTGGTCTCCACTATCATCTATAATCAATTATTTACAATTCAAAACAAAATCACTTATACAAATCAAGGATACGAATGATATATTATAACATATGCAACTAGATGTTCCACCTCTATTCCATGATATTACTTTATCATTGATTTCGATCAATTTGATTGATTTACTAATTACGTAGATGAAAATCTTGGATTGCTTGCACATAGTAGGTACCATCTCCTACAACCAGATGAAAACACAAAATGCATAATTGAGACACGCTCAGGGTATTGGTCAAAGCAGCTTTAACTCTTCCACTTAGTAAAAATTAACTTTTAATCTTCGTAAGCCTCATTTTGTGTCGTTCTTCAATGATTAAGACACACGTGATAGATATGCCACATTTGCTATAGCTTTGGATTTAACTTTACACGCAATCAAATGATGGGCCGCCATTAATTTAGACTGACAGCATAACTGCTTCATAACCTGATGTTGCCAGCAATATTTTGTTGGAATGTATACTAGAGCATATTATACATGCGCCTTCAACCCAAAATGTTATTGCCATTTAGGAGAGATCAGGCATTCAGATCACTGCTTCCAATTGCTTTACCCATTTTTAGTCTTGACATAACCATGATGCTTGTTCTGGCCACTACCAATCAAACAGATATAATTCGAAGGGATAAGGTCATTTGTTACTAGTCAAGGAAGCCATATAACTATCAAGATGAAGATGTGAATTTGGCCTAAAGGATGTTAGATATTGGCCATTAAGCTCAATATAGTTTTGATGATGATCACCACATTACGTGGACTAATATTCTCAAAGTGTTTCATTCTCGGATAATTAACAATGTTTATATCAAGGGAAGACAAAACAATTGGTGATTGGATGATGGATTCAAAGCATAGAGCAATGGATGCATTGAAGCCAGGAAGAATCATGAAGTTCATTGTAAATTATTTTTGCTTCTTTATGTATTTTGCTCTTTATTAAGTAGAATACTTGTATTCCTTGATTAGATAGACACACACATTCATTCATGTCTTATTCTATCTTAGTGAACTATAGGAGAAGTCTAGAATCCATCCCAATAGGTTCAATAGTCAAAACACTCTAGAATGTACTTTTTGGATTAGGACAGACGTCTGGAAGTCTTTCACCAGATGTCTAGCGTATCCTCTGTGTGGGCCAAAACCTAGGGTTGATCGTCGTCTGAAGTTCAGAGACCAAACGTTTGAACAGTGTCTCAGACGTCTAGGTAATGAACTCCAGCCGATTTAACAGTGTGTGTTTATTTTCATGAGTTCTCTGTCTTTTTCACCCACTCTGTCTAACCTTCTGAAGAATACTTGCCAGACGACTAAACAGTGCATCAGCTGTCTGACAAGTGTTCTTCAGACGTCTGATTACTTAGAGATTCGTCTTTAGTTTGTTCATGACCAACTCATTGTCAGCCGTTTGAGGACCAGGCGACTAAACAGTTCCCCAACCCTCTGGAAACCCTTCTTCAGACGTATGATGACTAGGAATTCTACCCGTTTATAGCCGTTAGACTGCGAATTTCTTGGACCGTTTTCTTAGGTTTTGTGCACGATTGAGAGAGTATTTATACCCGAATGTGAGGAAGTTTTTGGCACCAATACACACATAATTGATAATCATTTATGAGCCAAAAACTAAGTGCAAAGCTTTCATCTCTTCATCTCTCTCAATCCCTTAGAGCTTCTTTCCTGTTGAATTGGACTCCAAAAGCTCAAGGAAGTCCACTAGTGCATCAAGCTCAAAGCTAGCACTTGGACATCAATCTTCATTGCCTCTGCAATTAAGGCAATAGGAAGATTGTAATTTCTTATTTCGTTTCATTTGTTGAACCTAGCTTTCGGTTTGTGAAAGTGTTATCTTTGGAAAGAGATGTGATTTCCTTGTAATAGGATTTGCAATCGTGGAAAAGATTGTGTGCTATCATGGAAAAGATAGGCTCTTGGAAAAGAGTAAAGCACTTACAAAAGTGTGTGTTGTATTGGGTTGGCTTGAAAAAGTCTTTATAGTGGAAAATCCACAAGACTCTGAAAAGAGTGTGTGACTTGAGTAGGCATTTGTCGAACCAGGATATATTGTATTGTTTGTGATTGCATTTTATTTCTTGTGGATTTGCTAATTATCTTGTGTTTTAATTCTGCATTTGCAAGAATATTTTAATTAGCTTTATTTGTGCCATTACACTATTCACCACCCTCAAGTGTATATTGCTTAGTAGTACAGGTAATAGGTCAATCCTACAATGGGATCTCTACATATGATCCCCTTTGTTGGAAAGCCAAATCTAGCCTAAGATGACAACTTCTCTATGCAAACTTAACAATCTCTTTATGGCCGTCAATGAAAATATTAATATTTCCTTATTTGTAAATAATTTACTTAACAAGAATGATTGCATCCTCTATTCACCATGATTAATTAATTAATCTCGAATGCCATCGTCACACCTTCTTCACATTCTTTTCCATTGGCTAGTTTAATCCAAGAGCTTCTTGATTCTCAATTAGATAGTGGTTGCGTATAACTTCCTAAGTATTAGAGTTACTCCTTGCTACGGTACCCATTTTGGTAGCAATTAATTAATGGCCAACCATCATCATTAAGCTTATCATTTATCATTTGCTTATGTCTATGCTTGATGCATAGCTCTAGGCATAACATCGAAGTCAGGAACAATGATGATAACTCCGATCTCATTCTCGGTATCTACTTCATGATATCTCCAAACTGAACAATCTCTTATGGCGGGCAATGTAAATATTAATCTTGCCTAACTAGTAGATAATTTACTTAACAAGAAGGATTCCATCTTCTATTCACCATGATTAATTAATCTCGAATGCCACTGTCACACCTTCTTCACCTTCTTTTCCATTGGCTAGTTTAATCCAAGAGATTGTTGATTCTCAATTAGATGGCGGTTGCTTAAACCATCCTGAGCATTAGAGTTACTCCTTGCTACGGTACCCATTTTGGCAGCCATTAATGGCCACCATCATCATTAAGCTTATCGTTTGCTTTATGTCTATGCTTGATGCATAACTCTAGGCGTAACATCGATGTCATGAACAATGATGATAACTCCTATCTATGAATCTTTCTCAGTCTTTGCTTCATGATATCTCCAGATTGGTTCATTTACGGTATCCCCCTCTACTTGATAAACCATGCCTATATAATCAAAGTTATGTTCAGTTATACTTGAACTCTTCTAGAATTACCTTGGTCATAGATCCCTCGATCTTGAGGCCCTCTCAAACATTTTCACATCATCTCCTTCTATTATCAATCCTAATATTCTCATCTCATGGAGTTATCACAGAGCATGGAAGCCCATGTGTGCGTACTAGCTGGGGTTGTAAGCATATTCAACAATATAACCCTTGTTTTATTGCTCACTTGGAAACATATCTCAATATAAGTATGTGAATGATGCGGCTTAAATTATTGTATTAGTGACGCATGGATAGAGCGAAGGGAAAGGGTGTGCCGTCAAATAATGGAGAATTTGGCGGAGATCAATCGTTGCTACAAGGAGAAAGTGGCGGAGATCGACCGTCGCTATCTTTCCGCTGCAAAGACAAAGATAGATCTGAAGCCTGCGGCTGTCGACGATCCAGATCTGGAATTTCCAGATCCAGATCTACCAGATCCGGAGCCAGATCTGGAGCTTCCAGGCGTAGATCCACCAGATCCGGAGCCAGATCTGAAGAAGTCAGGGTATAACGACGCAGATCTGTCGTCGGAGAGGGACGACCACGCGCCGCCACGACACGAAGACAGAGGGGCCGGCGGGGTGATTCCGGCCCCCGGCAGCCCTCCGGGGAGCCGCCGACCCCCCAGGGAGCTCTGGGGGGCCCGGCGAACCCCCAGAGGGGCGGCGGAGGGCCGACAAGCCCCCGGGAGGGGCGGCCGCACCTGCCGCCCCTCCATGCGCAGGCGGCGGCCCCAGGGAGCACCGCCTGGGGGCCGCCGACCCATTTTCAGGGCCGGCCGCCCCCGGCGACGCCCTGGGGGGCTTCGGCCGACCCCAGGGGGGGATCCCGAGGGCCGGTGGACCTCTTGGGGGCCCCACCGACCTTCCAGGACGATCGACAGGCTTTTTTCGAGGATTTCCAGGCCCCCGGAGGCCCCGCACGAGGTCAGTGGAGCACAATTTTCAGGATTTCAGCCATCTATGGGGCCCGGGGAAGGATTCCAGCAGTGCATCGATGACGATGACCATCCAAAGGCTTGTGGGGGCCCGACCGGACCACTCTCATCCGTGACGTTTGCGTAAAAGGATTAATTGTATTAGGATTTTGGCTTTTCCCCCTAGGTTAAGAATCGTCTTCTAGTTATTAGTTAGCGAGTAGATTATTGTATTAGTGTTCCCTTTTAATTGTGAGATCTGAAATTCCAATAAAAATCCCATTTTTATCTTCAAATCCCTAGCGGATCGCATCAGTGAACTCCTTCCTCTAATTTTCTAGGGACATCTTGTCTTGTACAAATAACCATTAGAGGTTGCTCAGTGGGAGGGATTATTGTATTATGAAGAAATGTCTAGGGTTGCTAGTTGTTAGGAGCATATCCTGCCAACTCCTACTTATTGTTGATATTAATGGATATATAATTAATTTGGTACATGTCTCCTCTTATTTGGGCCTTAAGAGATATGCTTTTGAACAATCCTTTGATCATAATTTTATAGAATTACTGGTCATGTGATGAATATGCTCAGTCTCTTCTTTACATTTATCCTTGAAGGAACTCAAACAAGTAGATTTTAATTTTCCCTATAGTAAGATCTCGTGGTTGGATGGTGTTATGGCTAAGTTATTCAAGAAAGGATTGCTTGTATTGCTGTTTGCAATAGTACAGTACTTTTAGGATACTACTAGACTACCCACCTATTTGTCTTAGCGATTATTTCCTTAATCTCAAAATTCGAATAGTCAATGATACCATCATAGTTTTGTTTGATATCTCTATGCAACATGTGATATAATATTAGCTTTAAGATTTTCATGAATTGTTGGAGGACCATCCTACCTGAGTCAAGTTGCATGAAACAATTAGTAGTTATCCCTAGTTATGTCATTGTTGATAACATCTTGACTGCATAAGAGCTATTGAATATGGTGAGGCCATCAGCTAGTGAGGTCTCCTTCATTACAAAGTTGGAGAAGTTTAATGATTATGACCATCTATGATGAGACTTTATCGAGGAGGTGATAATTGCTCGAGGTTGCCTACAACACTAAATATGTTTGATTATAGCATTTATGGTATATATAACATCTTTGTGATCTGCTTAATTTAGCCCTTCATGGTGAGATGACCTTGCTTCCAATACATATGAATGAGATCTGTTAGGGCAACCCTCTTGCAATGATCATCATTATTGACTACAATAATGTGATGTCGGATCATGTTGATGTGTGTGCATAATGAATTTATTGAATTCATCTTTTTTCATACTTTAGACATTTACACGCCTTCTTCATGCATATGAATACACTAATAGGACGGCATCTGAACCTAAACTGTCTAGATATCTTTGCAACTAGGGTGGCTATGACATGATGTCATGGCAATCTTTGAACTTAGACAAGTGTAGTATCCATTGCAAAATAGATATGGTGCATCTAACCTTCCACGCTTGAGTATGATGATATTTTGTAAAGCAACTTGGCTTCACCTGTGTGTTCTCACTTTTCTTTCAAAATTTGCATTCACCCAACAAAAAACATTTTTTTGTGATAGACATTTGCAAAAACAGTTGGAGTTTTGTGATCCATGCAAAAAAACATTTGATAGAAATTTGTAAGGTTAAACGGTATGTTAGATAGAAATATTGTAGTGGTTATTGGGGTGAATCAAGCTTGCAACCTCCCAAGAACAACCCAAGTCTCTCACGTTGTTCGAGTTACACTTAGATGGGCATATCTCATAATTACTTCTTCAAATTAATTTATATCATCTCTATTAGAAGGCTAGATAATTTTATTTCTTGCCACTTAAATTAATTTTATTCTAATTTCTAATCTGATATGTGCCATTTGGAATTAAAAGAAGCAGCTTATTGAAAAAGATAATGGTTATAACAATGTTAGATAATGGTTATAACAATGTTAGATAATGTTAAGTTGAAGAGCTCAAATGTAAGAAAATCGCCAAAGGACTGTAGTCTAGCGGCATTTACCTCCGCTTCCTAGTGAGGCCACCAGGGTTCGATCCCTGGTGGATGCGGAGCGCGCGCGCGCCTTTAACCAGCTTTCCGATGTATCAAAAAAAAATGTAAGAAAATCACTAAGTTTTTACTTTAAAAAGTTTAATATAATTTAAAACGTAAAATTTATATTAAGATTTTATGATCTAGCACATTCAAAACATATACACCATTTGTTGGAACCATGGATAAAAAATTAGTCTCATATTTTATTTTCCACATAAAAAATATGATAACAAATATACCAGATGCAATATCGGACGCCTTGTCTTTGGTTTTCACAGCAATATCTCCGGCCTTGTTCATCGTCGCTTCCGCTGCCGTCCCTGCGTCATCCATGCTGATCCCCAAGCCCCTGCCCAACAAATCAAACACCCCCAAAATATTACATTTTTGGCTCCCACAGAAATGTGTGGTTTAATTAATGGAAATGTTATTACTTACGCAAGCTTTTCTTTGGCCCATTCGGCCCATGACTCCGACGTCTCCGACGCCTCGTTCGCGGCGAGGTTGGCCCGGTCCTTTGCATCATCCACCGTCGATCCATACGCCGCCGCAACGAAGAACGCGACCGCGCAAAATAGGAGAGCTAGAACGCAGCCAGCATCCCTTGCTGATGTCCTCATTGCCATCTCTTCTTCTCTTGTGAATGTTGGGTATTAGGGTTTGCGTGGTGGGCGTTGAGACGTGGTAGTGGTTATAGTCGTTGGAGGAGACGGCCTGTCGACACATGGCACCGCGACAGCGTGCTGCTTTGGCCGGTTCTTTCGCCGGCATTGAGGATCGGAGCATGAGCAGCTTCGACACCGATTCAGCCGCCTGAAAAATGTTTTGATTGATTGCTTTTTCGCTAAGATTTATAAATAAGACGAATTGCCCCTCTTCCTTTTATATTCTATAAAAACTGCTAAATGGCTAGTTTTTAAATACCTTTTTATGCAGCATAAATGGACTATAATTTTTACCATATACAATTTGTTTTGGGGGGTGTTTTCTCGTCACTGAAGCAGTTGGAGGTTGGTTTAGTTGTAGATGTTGATGTAGGATGACAAAAGGTGATGTATGCAGCTGACTAAGCACGGTGAGAGCTGTCCACTGATTTGGCAGGCTCCGATCCGAACTACAAAAGTGGGATCCGAGCTATCTTTGGGCTGTCTGCAATACAAGAAGTTCGTCGGGAGGTCGGATCTGGGGTCCGATCAAATCAAATCCGATGCTTAAGTCAGTAAATGACTAAAAAATGCTCGATGGAACTATGGCTAACCTGTTGGGAGGTGGTAGCTAGTTTTCAGTCCGAGCTACGGAGGAATGTAAAGTTTGGTGGAGCACATATTGGGTATAAGAATAGATGACTTAGGTGAATGTCAGAGAGTTAGGAGTCGAATTTTTCTCTCGTTCTTTTCCGTCTATATATGGGCTGGTCCTTTGGAGTGTCGTTGCTCATGTAGCGGCTGAGCATATTGAAGATGCTTTATTCTATTAACTTAAGCTGTTGATAATGATGGTGAGTTTAATGGTCAACCATTTGATGACCGTCATTATGAGTCAACCCTCTAAATGCAGAAGCCTAATGTCTAGCTGAGTTGTTGCCTTGACTGGAGAGGCGTTTGGCCTCCCATTTGGACCTTCGAGCTATTGGGCCGATTCTGTAGGCTTGTATTTGGGCTTGTCAAAAATATGACCATCTACAAGCCAGCCCAATGTAATAGCACTTCATATTTATTGTTTCAATTAATTTTTATCTATGTAAGCAATTATGAAATTGTAATAGGGGTTGTTGACAACTTCGCATGAAATTACCATTTAAATTTTTTTGATTTTGATCTAACTACATATACTTTCATTTTCATTTTTTTGCAAATTTGTAAAAAGTATTATATCTTTCCTCCAATGTTATTTTACCTTTTTGTATTCATCTCCATACACTTCTCATTTTAATAGTAGAAATAAATGATTCAAGGAATGCAAAGTTTTATAATATAAATTAGAAGTAACATGTGCACATATTGCATGAACAATCCAAGAAAAAATCCATACATACGATGCAGTGCACGTATGAAACGGACAAAATAGCATGAAGAGTGGGGTGTATGTGGGCATCGTCGAGGGGAGGGGGGTAAATGGGTTAAATCGGAAAAAAAAAGATTGGGGGCAAAGTGCACAAATCCCAACACAAACCACAAGGGAATAAAAGGAGAAAAAACATGTGTTAATGTGCAAAAAACGCATGGGGCCAGAGTGAAAAAAGACTGATTGTAAACCCGTAAATACGTGGAAAAGGACTGAGCATCTGGCTTTTATAAAAAAAGCAATGGCAAGTTTGCAAATAATGGGAAGGATGTGTGCCTCTGTTTGAGACTTCCCCTTTTCACCCCAAATTACACCCACCACCTAACCCCTTTGTGGGGGATGATGTGGCACACCGCTCTCCTTGCCACATGGGTCAAATCCTGCCAATTGGATTTGTTCCAGTCGGCAAAAACATCGCTCATTTGTATAACATATTTTTTGATCTCTTCAAAAAATAATTAATGATTTGGAGTCATCAAATACTTTAGTAACATTCAATATATTTTTGTCATGTATTAGTACCATTTTATTTTTTCTAGAATTTTTGCTATACTCTCTGTTCATTACTACCAAAGTACTAGTAATATTAAATAGCATTTAAGAAGGGAACTTGCGGTGCATTGTACTTTTTTTACTATTTTGAGAAAAATATGTCACATCGATGTCCTGTGATGGGACAGTGATGTGACACATTTTGACCAAAATAGAAAAATAAGGACACCGCATTTTATGTTGTACACTTAGCAATTGCCTTTAAGAACTTAGGTGTAACTTCCCCCAAAAAAAATTAGATACAAACGGTAGGTTAAGACAAAATATTGGAAAAACTCTTCATTAAGAGTCAATCACTTCACGCAAAACAATTAATTACAATTGGGATATCAAATAAAAAGGAAAATGATCAGTGGAAACTAAAAACTCGCGGCTCGACTGACAAGCTACACCTTTAATTGGGACATTTGAATTTGCTTTGATTAGCAATTTTCATGTACGAGGCCTTTAGGCCTTCGTGACATCAACGCCCCCGCCCATCATCTCGCCTGCTATAGCTTCTGCATCCTCCCCATTCTTGCTATTTGCTGCATTTGCCGGATTTGGCTTAGCGGCCGTCTTGGGGGCTGCCGGAGTCGGCGAGGCGGCGTCGTTAGCTTTGGGTTTCTTCTGCTTCTTCTTCTTGCCATCTTTATCCTTCTCTTTTTTGTTGTCTTTAGCCGCATCCTGATCCTTGGGTTTCTTGTCCTTCTTCTTCTTCGAGTCGTCGTTGTCGTCGTTGTCCTTCTTCTTCTCATTGCGTTCATTCTCGTGTTTCTTGTTCTTCTCCTCCTCCTTGTCTTTTGCAGCATGCTTAGTCTTTCCGTCCTTGTGCTTCGATGCGTCGTCATCATCTCCATCAAGCAGCATTGATAATTATCGTCACGTCACCGTAGTTAATTATTCAATGAAATAAAGCTACCAAATTATAGCCGACGCTGCCATTGTTATTACTATTATTTCACACTAATTAGACCAGACATTGGCATAATCATGAGATGACCAACTCTTACCATCCGACATCTTGTCCTTAACCTTCTTGGCGACGCCCTCGGCCACCTCCTTCATTTGTCGAGCGGCCACCTTCGCGGTCTCATGTTGCTGGCCAAAGCTCCTATGCGATCAAAAATCATGGAAATAGGAATATTAGGAACTACAAGAGGGTGGGTATCACAACCCATATATATATATGCATACTCCGTGATCTTGTCCCGAGCCCAAGTTCCCCACGATGACTCGTCGTCGGCATTGCCTTTTGGCGCATCGTTCACGGCCCCGGCCGCCACGTGAGGGTCGTAAACCGAGGCGCAAGATGAGAAGAGGGCTGTTAAGATCAGCAGAAAAAGCAGATGACAGATAGTACTCATTGTTGCCATATAGAGTTCTCTGGTTAGCTCTCATTAATGTTGTTTGTGTTGTGTGGAGGTATCCTCATAGTTTATGGCGGGGGAATGCTCCGTAGAAATAGGTGGAGATGTGTGTTGGGTTTATTACATCTGTAGTTATGAAAACATGTGTTATGTCGTTTCTTTTGCAACAATTGTCGGAATATGTTTGGATAGAGAAAGGGTCAACTGGCTTTTGTTCATGCTACCACCCACCACATCCAAAACTTCATCTTAGCATGCTCTCTAACTCCTAATCACAAATCATGTCTCCTCATCAATGAGCAATTTAGCCTTGTAGAATACGCACGCGCGCCCGCGCGCACACATTCACTCACTTCTAGGGGTCTCCTACGAATAATGACAAGAGAGCATGCATGCGTTCAGTTTCTTATGCAATAACTATATGATCAATCATTAATTATGATGTGTTTCATGTAATATAGAAGACCGTATATGCTCTTGGCATAATAAGTCGATATCAGTTTAATCATGGAATGGAAGGAAAACTTAGAATATCATAAAAAACATACTCAAATACTTGAGAAAATATCTAGAGACATGTTCTTAGTTTATGATAAAGGTGAACTCTTGATTAAGGTCAGGATTTACCTATTCTAGTTTTCAAAGTAACCTAGACGATAGAGAGTCAAGGTTGGGATATTTTTTCACACTAAATGGAAAGACAGTGAATAGGTAAAGTAGATACTGTTACAGACTCTATGATAGAAGCTAAGTACATAGCAGTAAATGATCGATGCACCAAAAGATGTGGTTTGGCGGGAGCTCAGAGCGATCTCTTTGATTGCTAGTCTAATACATTTGTATTATGATAACGACATAGTTAAGATCTTATTTAAGGAGCCAATATTCATAAGAAATACAGACACATTTGAGGAAATTTCAAATCATATGTGAAATTCAAAGTTATCATGGTATAGAACTAAAAAGAGTAGATAAGAATGATAACATATCAAATCCACTTATGAATACACTTTCACATAATTATCTAGAATGGCTAATGGATAAGATTGGTATAAGATATTGCAATAATTAACTTTATGTGCAAATGGGAGATGTTAGAAAATAAGTATATACCCTTAATATAATTATTGTAATTAACACATCTTGCTTGAAAAATTGTTAATTTTTCAAACAAGATGTGTTAATTACAACAATTATATTAAGGGTATATACTTGACAAGCAAACCGTTTTAGGCACCCAATCTTTGGTGTTATGTGATTTTCGAATATAAAGATCAAAATGAACAATGTTGATCCTTCAAAAATAGTGAAGAATGGACTTCTTGAGGTTTTATACGAGGCTTAATAACATGTATCATATGATACACTTCATTACATACACATACACATTACTGGACAAAAATGTTGAATAATTTGGCATTGTGATTGGGCAAGACTAACAACGACAACAAGAAAGTAAAAAATCTTGCATAACCATATTGTCTCATGTTAGTAGTTGGAATGCACAACAAAGTGAAGAAGTGTCACACCTCAAGGAGCACATCCAAAAAAATGACATTCCACTAAACTTAAATAGCTAAAGCTTATTTCATTAAAGACAAAAAAGAGGCTTTGCGGCCGCATATATAGCAAAATAAAGGGAAAAGTACTATACTGATCACTTCCAAAGAGGTGTTTGGCTACATGGAAGTGAGAAAAAATTTGCAAAAAATGAATTGATGTAAATAATTTTAGCTATTTGTTTTGATTAAATAGGGCTTGAGAGTAGGAACACTACTTTTACTTTCATTTTGACCCCCGTGCTAAAAGTAAGTAAAAAGGTAAGCTAAAATAACCAAAACTAATTTCATTTAAAATATAACGTAGTGGTTTCACGGCCCTAAGCTAAGCGAAAAAGTGAAATAAAAATTACATCACTTCCATCTAAGGAGTTACTAAGAGGTGTGTGTGTACGCGCGCGCGCGCGTGTGAAAAGAGCATCTGTTAACCAAGGAGTCAATTTCATCCATATAATTTGTCACATCCTTCCCCTAAATTTTTTTCTAATGATCAAATCTGTTCAATTTAATCTTCATAGTTTAAAATCACAAAACCACCAATTTTCAAGTGAACCCAATGATTTTGCTTATTTATCCACCTGTCGTAAATTTAATGATTTCATAGTGCCAGAACTTTTTACAACATCTAGATGGATTAGCAAAAATCCTTGAGTTCATTTGAAAATTGATTGCTTAGGGTTTTAAAAGATGAAGATCAAAATGAACAAAACTGATCGACAAAAAAATAAAGGGGTTGGGTACTTTTTGAAGCTAGCCAATGAGGAGGAAATTTCCCCCAACATCCTTATTCATACACACACACACCCCCCCCCCCCCCCCCCCCCCCCCTCAAGCCACCACTCACTTCTAAAGGGGTCTCCTACACCCCCTACCACTCACTTCTTAAGGGATCTCCTAAGAATAATGATAAGAGACATGCATGAATTTAGTTTCTTATGCATAAGCTATATGATCAATCGTGTATTTCATGTGATGTAGGAGATCGACCAGATGTCGCATACGCTCTTGGTATAGTAAGATGATATCAATCTAATCCTGAAGAGAAATTAGAATACCATAAAAAGCATACTCACTTAATTGAGAATAACTAACGACACGTTCTTAGTTTATGATAAAGGTAAACTCTTGATTAGTGGATTTACCTATTCTAGTTTTCAAAGTGACATAGACAATCGAAAGTCAAGTTTGGATATGTTTTCTTACTAAATAGAAGGCATGTGAGTAAGAAGAGTTCTAACCGGATGCTTTGATTAAGAAGAGTTCTAACCGGATACTTTGATAGATCGCTCTATGATGAAAGATGAGTAATTAGCTGTAAATGATGCAGCAAAAAAAAGTGGGTTGGTTGAAGAAATATATTATAGAGCATAGAGATCTCTTCGAATTATAATCTAATACATTTGTATTATGACAACAATGTGGTTATAATCTTATTTAAGGAACTAATATTTCATAAGAAATCGAGACACATTTCAAGAAATTTCATGTCATATGTGAAATTCAAAATTACCATGATATAAAACTAAAAAGGATAGATATGAATGACTACATAGCAAATCCAACTAGGCTGCTACTTTCACGTGATCATCCAGAATGACCAATGGATTAAATCGGAATAAGATATTAATTAACTGTAAGTACACATAAGAGATAGTAGGAAATAGGTTCCATTAATGCACCAATTGTGATTAACACAACTGTTAATTTTTCAACAAAGAGATTGACGAGCAAAACGCTTTAAGGTTCACCAGATCTTTAGTGTTACGTGGTTTTAGAATATAAAGATCAAATAAACGGTGTTGATCCTTCAAAAAAAGTGAAGAATGGACTTCTTGAGGTTAATTATATATGAGGCTTAATAACATATATCATATGATACACATTATTACGCACACATACGCATGAAATTAATTTTTTAATGTTGGGAGTGTAGCAAAAATTTCCTATGCTGCAACACAGAAATATTGTTTTTTATTTCACTTCAAAACTTTTTGGGATTGTCGTACATATTCTAAAACCCTAAATCCTAAATATTGAGTCAACACTAGGCTACTCGACCGTTAATTTGCTCGTTATAAAAAGTCCTATTATTTTGAAATTATTGAATTTGTAATGATCCAATTGAATGGTAAATATGGATGGATTCACTTAATTTTCGATATGTTGATCATCCATCATGTGTAGATTACAGCCAAAAAAATTGCAAAAATGTGCAACAGCACCGTAATATTTTCTTGTGTTGCCGCACATATACAATTGCCTCTGTATATGTATTTATTCATTTATTTATTTATGTACACACATGCAAATATGTGAGTAATGAGTAGAAACTTTCCAATGCTGGCATCAAGATATATGGGTTTCCTAATGGTTTGTTTTTTCAATGTTTGATGATTGGCGGTGATATATGTTGCGACACGGAAGCAATCGAGACCGTCGAAGTAACTAGAACAAAGAGGAGAGAGAGAGAGAGAGAGAGAGAGAGAGAGAGAGAGAGAGAGAGAGAGAGAGAGAGCACAAGCAATTTAGATCGAAGATCGATCAAGTAAACACTTCATACGATTTCTAATGAAGTTACAAAAGAAATCTCAAGTTTTCGATGCTAATAATCAAAACCATTACCACCATTTTATAGGGATGAAGGGGGAGGGGGTTGGTGCATTTTTGACAATCAAAGGGCAGGCCCACATGGGGCTACTGGAAATTTCCCGCAGCCCCATCGAGCCAACAATAAAAAATCTCAACCTTGGCGAGATATTAGGTTTATGTCACACAATCGACTTTCAACGCTCCTCCTCGGTGAGAATCATCTCGTGTTCCCGTCATCTTGCCTCGAAAGGCTCATATGACTCCGCAGAGCCTCATTGCCACAGAAGGGGCCACCATCGTTATCTTGGAACAATGGTGATCAAGTCCAAATAATGTTTGAACTTGACCCCTGTAACAACCTTCGTACGCATGTCCGCGGGGTTGTCCTCCGTCCTTATCTTCATTAAGGTGATGTCATTGCCGTCTTCTCCAATATAGTCACGAACAAAGTGATACCTGACATTGATATGCTTGGTCCTTGCATGGAAGACTTGATTCTTCGCTAAGTGTACTGCACTTTGATTATCACAATTCAAGTCATACATGTCTTGCCAAACACCCAAGTCATCCATCAAGCCCATTATCCATATCGTCTCCTTCACCGCTTTAGTTAATGCCATGTACTCTGCCTCCGTGGTAGACAATGCTACTGTAGACTGGAGTATACTTCGCCAACAAATAGGATCTCCTGACATGGTGAAGATATAGCATGTCAAGGATCTCCTCCCATCCAAGTCGCCTGTAAAATCAGAATCAACATACCCAACAATTTGCGGACCATCATCATCTCTCTTGTATGTCAATCCCAAATCAATGGTGCCATTGATGTATCTCAGAATCCACTGCACCGCCTGCCAATGTGCCTTCACTGGATTGTGCATGTAGCGGCTCACCATGCTCACCGCGTGTGAAAGGTCGGGTCTTGTGCACACCATCGCATACATCATTGCACATACCGCATTAGCATATGGTACATTCTTCATAGACTCCTTCTCCTCATCATCCTTGGGAGAATGCATTGCACAAAGCTTGAAGTCAGGTGCAAGCGGAGTAAGCACGGTCTTCATCTTTTCACATCCAAATCTGTGAACAATAGATTTCACGTAGCAACTCTGAGAAATATGTAATGTACCTCCACCTCGATCTTGGTATATCTCCATGCCAAGAATCCTTTGTGCATCGCCAAGGTCCTTCATCTCAAACGCGCAACTCGACTGGTCTTTCAACCTCTGGATCTCTTCTTTATTTGATGACGCCATGAGCATGTCATCAACATAAAGCAAGAGGTATATGAAGGAACCATTTCCAAGCCTCCGAAAGAACACACAATGATCAAAGGAACTCCGAACATACCCTTGATCTTGTGTCATGAAGCACTCAAAGAGCTTATACCACTGTCTAGGAGATTGCTTCAACCCATAAAGAGATTTCTTCAACTTAATTACATGCAAGTCAATCTCCATCCTCGTAGCCATCAGGTTGAGCCATGTAGATCTCCTCCTCAAACTCGCCATGCAAGAAAGCCGTCTTGACATCTAGTTGTACCAACTCAAGATCGAGTTATACAACTAACGCCAATAGAATCTGAATCGTGCAGTGCTTCACAACTGGGGAGAATACCCCGTTGTAGTCAATCCCTTCTTTTTGAGCATATCCCTTCACCTCAAGTCTTGCTTTGAAGCAAATATCTCCATCTTTGGCTCATTCCTTCGTAGTGTAAACCCACTTACACCCAATCGCCTTCTTGCCACGAGGAAGCTCCACCAGCTCCCATGTCTTGTTCTTCCAAAGCAATTTTATCTCCTTGTTCATTGCTTTCTTCCATCTCCGTAGATCTTCGGAAAGCTCCACCTCTTGGAAGGAGGTGGGAGCATCAATACTAACTGCAAGGAAAGCATATGAGACCAAATCAGTATACATTGTAGGTCTTCTAATCTCTCTTTGTGGTCTCGAAGATGCAATGGATTCCAGCTGTTGTACATCTTGTGGAAAGTAAGCATCTCCACCACCTGAAGCCGAACCTCCATCACCACCATCTGTCTAGAGTAGATCGTCTGGAACATGTGGTGTAGGACTAGATTCAATAGTCCTCTCCTCAGAAATCTTTGACACATCAATCCGAACCTGCTTCAGATGTGTCTCTAAAGGCTCCACATCCGGTTCGCTTCCTTTCTTCAACATAGCTGACTCGTCGAACGTCACGTCTCTGTTGAGGATCACCTTCCGCTGTGTAGGGCACAACAGCTTGTATCCTTTCACTCCATTGCTAAAGTCCAAGAAGATGGATTTCTTGGCTCTAGGATCTAGCTTGTCATCCTTTACTGCGAAGTAAGAAGGACACCCCCAAATATGCAAAGACTCGTAGTCAAAAATTGGCTTTTCCGACCATACCTGCAAAGGATGTCTTCCATCAAGTGCTGCAGAAGGTAGCATGTTGATCAAGTAGGTCGCGTATGCCAAGGCCTCTGCCCAAAACTCCTTCCCAAGGCCGCACTACAACAAAACTGGTCATTTACAACTTTTATGGGACAACTTTTCTAATTTGAAAGGTGTAATAAATGTTTACCACAACTTTTTTTTCCTGAAAGTTGTAAAAAATGTTTATTACAACTTTTTTTCGTGGATAGTTGTAAAAAATGGTTATTACAAATTTTTTCGTTAATAGTTGTAAGTGTTAGTTTTGATACCACAACCTTTTTTTCTCTGCAAGTTGTAAAACAATGTTTATTACAACTTTTTTCGTGGATAGTTGTAAAAAATGGGTTTTACAACTTTTTTCGTGAATAGTTGTAAATGTTAATTTTGACACCACAACATTTTTTTCTGAAAGTTGTAAAAAAATGTTTATTACAACTTTTTTTGTGGATAGTTGTAAAAAATGGTTATTACAACTTTTTCCGTGAATAGTTTGTAGATGTTAATTTTGACACCACAACTTTTTTCTCTGAAAGTTGTAAAAAATGCGTATTACAACTTTGTTCGTGGATAGTTATAAAAAAATAGTTATTATAATTTTTTTCGTGACTAGTTGCAAATGTTAATTTTGACCGAATATTTACAACTTTTTTGATAACCAATATTTACAAAATTTTCCCAAATCATTAGTTTAGTTGGGATCCTTGATTTGGAGATAATGGGATCATCATTTATAAAGCATTTGATGAGTGGGAATGGATAAATGTTGCCTGGAAAATCAGGTGAAGGCGCCAGTTAAATTTTGTTTACGCTAATTTGTTGTGGAGGAGCTAAGGATAATTTATGGAGAAAAACGCGCGACTCCTCCCACCGTTCTCTTTTAACCCTTCTATTTATCCCCAATAATTCCACCACGTTATCTTTTCACTCTCGACCCTAGACGCCTCGAGTCCCTCCGACGCCGCTCTCATCCGACAACTCGAGTCCCCTCCAATACCACTCTCCCCCGACAACTTGAGTTCCCTCCAATACCGCTCTCCCCCGACAACTCAAGTCCCCTAGATCGATCTCCTCCGACGCCAATCTCCTCCGACGCCTCGAGTCCCCTCCGACATTCAAATAAAATGTTAGGAGGTTGACGTTTCTTTTCCCAATTAACTAACATGCAACTAAAAAATATTTTTTTGTGTTGCTCTTGTACAGAAAATAGCGAGATCTCATCATAGACTCGATGCAACAAAAAATTTCCTCATAGATAATGAAAAGGAGAAATGCACAAAAATTTACTTTTACTTCATTTTATAGGAGGAAAACCTTCCAAATTTAAATAATGAAAATAATGCTAAAAGTACTTAAAAGCACAAAGCTCCCCATTTTATCCTCAAAACACACAGAACCCCGAAACCCTAGTTCTCCCCTTCTCTCCTCTCTTGCTTTCCAATGGCGGCTGCCCTAAAGAAAACCCCCAAGCCCAAATAACTCGTCTCTCTATCAAAATTCATGTCCAACCAGTCACCCTCCGCCCCATTGTCGGATCCCATCACTCGCACCAAATACGCCATCCGCTCCGAACCTGACCCGGACTGACTAGCCGCCCTCTTTCAGTCCTCCGCCTCCTCCCCGAAGTTCCACGGCGACCGCGCCATCTACAAGCTCTCCATCCGAAAGCTCACCCAAGCCAACCGCCCCGACCTCATCAAGCGGATCCTCGATTCCCAGAGGTCCGATCCGACCCTCCCAAGATCCGAAGGCTTCCTTATCCACATCATATCCCTCAAATCCGACGCCGGCATGGTCGTTCACGCCGTCAGAACCTTTGAATCCATCCCCGTTGCCGGCCTCAAGCACTCCGAGCACACTCTCTGCGCCCTCCTCACCGTCTTCCTAAAAATTCGAAATTTCGATGGGCTTCTTCAATCTTTCAATAGCGTGCCCGTTTCAATCAAAATATCTACAGGGATCACGACACATAACATTTTGTTGCAGGGGCTGTGTGAAAGTGGGGACGTTGATGGCGCACGTAAGCTGCTCGATGAAATGCCCACGAAGGGTATCAAGCCAGTTATCGTAAGCCATATATCGTAAGCTACATCATAGCCCTCAGCCACTATTGGTTTCAGGTGCATCTTTTGTACGTCTGCTTGATTTCAGAATTCAATATTATTCCACAGGTTATCAGAATTCAATATTTTCTTTTGTGCCTGGCAGGTGGAAAGTAGAAACTTATGAAACTCTGGGATGCAAAATCAGGGAAAGAGCTATGTTCATTGTGAGTTTAGTTACATCACTTCATATCTTGTTGCCTAGATTCTTCAACAGGTTACTGAACCATTTTTTTGGCAGCCATGGTCACATAAACATGGTTCTGTCTGTAAAATGGAATCAAAATGGCAACTGGGTTCTTACTGCTTCAAAGGATCAAATTATAAAGGTAGGCCGCGCCATCTTTTGCTATGTCAAATAAATGCAATATTTAGTGATTCATTTTGTAGAAACTGGTGCTTATTGCAAACAATCCATACCTAGCTGCTCATCCTATGTAATCATTCAAATATTCTAGCAAAAAAACTCTTGTTTGTTGTTAAGGTGCGGTAAATTTCCTTGGTTACTAAAGAAGATATGTAATCTGTTCCTATCCAACCTGCCGACATGCACACAAAATCTGAAGTAATACTGCCCACAGACATGTAGAGACTTGTCCTAACTGCTCCTTGTTTGCCAATTATTTGGAAGTAGCTAATCTTCAGCTTGAAGCACAATTTTTCCCCATTGCTGCTGACTATGAAACTCCATTCTGATAGTAGTTTCTGTGAACTCCAAAAATAAAAGTATGATGGTGTTTGTGTGTATATAAAACCTAATTGGAAATAATCTCAACACAGTCCCACTTTCGAGAACTGGGTCGTCACACTCGGTCTGGAGCTTTCACAGTTATTCTCCATCATGGACACCAACAGCACAAAAAACCACTACACAAATCCTGATAATGGGAATGAAGAGAAAAACAGAAAAACTTGTGACTTATTTCATATGATTAGAAACTGGGATATATTTAGAAAAGAAGGATAATTATAAGTAAAAATGAATGAATGACTAGTCTGAATTCCTTGTCATAGTGTATGTAACTAAAGAAGTAATTAATTGGTGGATCTCTTCTGAGATGTATGAGTTACTTTCTTTTGTCTTTTCTGCAATTTGTTTCCGAATCAGCCACTAATATCTTGGGCCTTTATTGTCCACAGAAAGAGAAAACCTAGTTTGACTTTGATAAAATAAGAAATTTGAGGATGCATGCCTTTTTGTGATGGTTGTTCCGTCGTCATCCATCGAAGGTTTTCAAACCCGATAAAATTGTAATGGTGAAATCTGAACGTTCTGAATCAGTTAACAGTTTTTTCATTGAAATTTGAAATTCGTAAAAAGTTGTCTTGAGTTTGTAATTTTATATGCTCGTAATGTTAGTTGTGTGAATTGTTCTCTTTTTATTATTGTTTTCAGCTATACGACATTAGATCGATGAAAGAGCTGGAATCATTTCGTGGACACCGGAAGGATGTGACTGGTTAGTAGAAGTTATTCTTATCTCTATTCTCTTTCATTCATTCCCTTCATAGTCCATAAGGTGATTTTTTCATTGATCTAGCTATATTTTGGTGTAAAGACATATTTATGAAAAGTTGAAAACCTATAGCATCAACGATTGAGTTATCTGAATATTGAAACATGGTTCTTTATTATCTTTTAAAACGTATCTGTATGTTTTTGAACTTCAAGCATATGGTAACCCCTCCTTTTTTTCATTCCTTGAAGGCGAAACAACACAATGCAAATTCTACCATTAGGATTTCCTACTGTTATGTGGAGTAAATATTAAATGAAACCAACCTCTGTCTATTCATCTTTACTCGTGAAAACGGAACTGTTCAGAAATGCGGTTGTTTGATTTAGAATCTACTAGGAACTAGATGTCAATGTTAGTGCAAAATTCTAGGTGATTTTTATAAAAGTAATTACGCTATGGCATTATTTGGGTTCAACTTCGTGATGATTTTCTAAATTGATGCTATTAGATAGCTACTGCCAAGTTGTTGTGATAAATCAATATGAAGAAGATATTTATCTGCAACATGCAATTTCTGTGGAATTTACAGAATTTACAATATTTTACGCAGGAACTGATAGCTGATTGTCAGACTTCCTCAACAATCACTTGCGTTTGGCCGTCACCGTGCAACAACTGAAAGAGGAATGAAAGATGAATGATTTCATAGTATTAGTAGAAGTTTTATGTTGATGTTATTAGGTGTGTTACTCTTGATTATGTTTAACTTTTGGCAAGTTTAAAAATATCACCTTGTAATAGAGGAAGTTAATGTTCATCTTGTATCTTGTTTTGGATGAAGTTAATGTTCATGTGTAACTTTATAGTTTATGAATAAAGGGTTAGAGGAATTTGTCTATGCTACTATGTTTGTGTGTTTATCAGGATGTGTACAACTATTACAGGGAGATTTGGAACAGCCGTAACTGCGTATTTTTTTTAATTTTGTACCTTTTTCGCAATGTTTTTTAAAAGTTGTAATAAATGTTAGACAACGTTTTATAAAAGTTGTAATAGAGTTTTAAGCAACTATTTAAACCAGTTGTAATGGAAGTTTACACAACTTTTTATAAACGTTGTAATAGAACTTTGCACAACTTTTAAAGAAAGTTGTATTATTGCTTTACACAACTTTTTATAAACGTTGTAATAAAAGTTTACACAACGTTTATTAAATGTTGTAATATTTCTTTACACAACTTTTTATAAACGTTGTAATAGAGGTTTACACAACGTTTAAAAAGAGTTGTAATATACATCTATTACAACGTTTGCTTACAACATGCAGAAAAAGTGGTCTAATGAGCCGACCCTATTACAACTTCGCATATTACAACGTTTGTCAAAAAGTTGTCTTACCCCTATTACAACCTTTTTTAGAAGTTGTCAATGACCATTTTTGTTGTAGTGCCGGATGCCAATAACATACACCGAACTTTCTCCAGCAAATTCCGGTTCATCCTTTCGGCTACACCATTCTGCTGCGACATACCGGCTACAGTGAAGTGTCGTTGTATCCCCTCCTTTCTGCAGTAGTCAACGAAGTGGTTCGACCTTTACTCTCCACCGTTGTCGCTACGGAGTCGCTTGATCTTCTTACCGGTCTGAGTCTCGATCAAGACTTTCCACTCCTTGAACTTGCTCAGCACTTAGTCTTTGGACTTCAAGGAGAACACCCACAACATCCGCGAGAAATCATCAACAAATGTCACGAAATAGTGATTACCTTCCAATGAAGCCGCCCTCGATGGTGCCGGATCGTGCCGCGATCAATCATTAATTAGGATATTTCTTCTCCTTCGTCAAGTAGAGCCGGATCGTGCCGCAAGCGTTCCGGTTCATCATCCTCCACTCCAAGTCTGACGTCGTAGTCGGCCTCTCATCTAGTACTTGATCTTGACCAAGTTGGTTCAAGATGTCAAGTACCTCGCATCTCCACATGCCGAAGTTGATCCGCCCATCAAACTTCTCAATTTCGAACTTCGTATTGGATACAGCAGTTCGCATTGTTGAAGATTGTGCCATTGAAGTAGAAACGTCGTCGCCACCTTTGTTCATCTTTTTCATCTAGATCTTCGTCGCCTAAAGGCTCTGATACCAATTTGTTGCAATGCGGAAGCAATCGAGACTGTCGAAGTAACTAGAACAAAGAAGAGAGAGATAGAGCACAAGCAATTTAGACCGAAGATAGATCAAGAAAATACTTCATATGATTTCTAATGAAGTTACAAAAGAAATCTCAAGTTTCGATGCTAATAACCAACACCATTACAACCTTTTTATAGGGATGAAGGGGAATGTGGTTGGTGCACCAACCCCCTTGGGTTGGTGCATTTTTGATTATCAAAGGACAGCCCACACGGGGCGTATGGAAATTTCCAGTAGCCCCATCGAGCCAACAGCCACAATATAAACATACTAGAACAAATATACACCAAAAATCAAGTGATCACAAACCTATTTAACACTCGATCAGATCGTTGACCATTGAATATACAGCGATCAGATCAAAGGCCAAATAGGGCTTTAGCTTATTTGATTATTAGTATTTTGGAGTTTTACAACATGTCCAGCACTCTCAAATCAATAAATTTTGGAAAACAAATAAAATCAAACAACTTTCTTCATCAAGTGTCAAGCATTGTATGCAAGACAATTACTTCTACGTGGATGCCTATGAAACAAACTAAACAAACGAAATTAATAATCAAACTGGCTTAAAAACTCGCTGCGCGAGAGTGACAAGCTACGCCTTCGGGCCCTTGGAATTTTTCTTTGATTTGCAATTATCATGTGCGAGCCTCGGAAGTGCTAACGTTTATTGTGCATGTGCTTTTAATTTCTTGCCTCTAGCCCTTTGTGACATCTACGCCCCCATCCATCATCGCGTCTGCCATAGCTTCTGGATCGTCCGGATGAACGTTAGCTGCTGCAGTTGCAGGAACTGGCGTGGCAGGCGTCGTGGGGGCTGCCGGAGTCGGCACAGCGGGGGAACTCGGCTTGGCATCCGCCGCCGGGGCCTGTGGCGCTGCAGGAGTCGTTGCAGCAGGAGTGGTCGGTTTGGCATCCCCTGCCGCGGCCTTCGGGGCCGGCGTTGCCGGTGATGGAGTGGTTGGCTTGGCATCCCCTGCCGCGGCCTTCGGGGCTGGCGTTGTCGGTGATGTAGTGCTTGGCTTGCCATCCCCTGCCGGGGCCTCGCCATCCCCTGCCGGGGCCTTGGGCGCGGGCGTTGTCGGGGAAGGAGTGCTAGGCTCGCCATCCCCTGCCGGCGCCTTGGGCGCCGCTGGAGTTGTCGGAGCAGCATCGCTCTCTTTGGCATCGCTGCCACCCTTGGGTTTCTCCTGCGTCGTCTGCGTGTCATCTTCATCCTCTTCTTTGTCGACGTTGTCGTTAGGGGCATCCTGGTTCTTCTTGGAGCCGTCGTCGTCTTCGCAGACGCAGTCCTCCCATTCTTCCTTGTGTGCGTGCTTGTGCTTGTGATGATGCTTGTGCTTCTTGTGCCCGTCGCCATCGTGCTTCTTGTGATGATGCCCGTGCTTCTTCTTGTGCTTGTGGTCGCCCTCCTTGTGGTGATGCTTCTTGCGCTTCTTGCACTTGCATTTTTCCTTGGGCTCATCCTCGTCTGTCTCCTTGAGGTCATGTTCCTGCTTCTTGTGCGTGTCATCCTCATGCTTAGTCTCCAATGCATCTTCATCGTCATATCAAACGATATTGAAGAATATATAGTATCAAAATTAATGAATCCGCACACACACACACACACATTGTATCGATTGGTACATAAATTTTTTTTCAGGATTATCTAACCTTTCTCAGTGGCCCCCTTGCCGGCGTCCTCCTCCACCTCCTTCATCTGTCGGCCGCCGCCGGAGTACGGGTCGTAGATGGAGGTGCAGGATGAGAAGAAGGTTGATAAAACAAGCAGAAATAGCAGATGACAGATAATATTCATTTTTGCTCTGGCTGCTGCCATCTAGATAGATGTATAATCTGTGGCGTGTTGAGGTGCCCTCGGTGGCTGTAATTTATAGGGCGGAGTGTGTGGTGGGTTTGTTGCATTTGTATGGATGGAAAAGAGTAGAAATGGTCAGCTAGCATTTTTAATGGCGAGGCCTATCAATATCATCCATATATATTCGTCTGATTTCGAAATATGCTCCTATCAAACCGCATCTCGTTCCAATTTCAACAAAAATTGAGACAGCCATGTCCCAGTTTCCCCAAGATCAAGACATGCATTCTTCATCCCTCCTGCATCTTCTGCTCTTACACCATCACTCTCTCAGCCTTGTCTCCTCCCCCCAAAACCGCCATCCCTCCCGAACCCTGCCCAACATTCACCCTCCTCGCCTTCTGCTCCATCATCCATCTGAACCCCTCATGATCCACTCAGGCCACATCTCCTGAGTGAAGTTCACAGACCATTACAAATATTTTGACGGCTGGGAGGGGGACGGCGACGCGAAGGGAACGAGACTGGTCCGACGGGGAGGGGGGCGGAGGGGCGGCGGCGGCATCCAGTCTCGATCACCACTACCACCTCCGATTCCACCGTTTTTAGACCCCAAAACAATTTCGCGCCCAGCAATTGAGAATCAAAGCATACGAAGAAAAAACACTCAGCAGATTTCATCTTTGATATCATCTTTGGTGATATCAGATTGCAGATCAATAGATCTCAATGGAGTTTAATTTCAACTATTTCATTTGATAAACTATCTATTTCTCAATGTCAAAAACTATTTTTTTTTCCTTTGATAGCAGCCCAGATCACTATTTAAGTGAGAACAAACAAGAAGGAAAGGAGACTCGCGGAGCAGGCGGCAGAGTAAGGGTGGCGCAGAGGTGGCGGTTGAAGGGGGTGGCGCAGAGATGGCAGAGATTTTGTGGTTACTGATGCTATGTGAATTTAGCAAATATTTTTAATGGCAAACTTAAAAATAAGTGGTCTGTGAACTTAGCAACACAGTCCGTATCAAGAGCAAATCCCTAAATTTTCCGATCACTTCCCCTCTTCTCACTTGGGTAGCCAGTTAATTCAGTCTCTCTCTCTCTCTCTCACATCTCAACACAAGATATCCAAAAACCCTAATCGACCTCCATGGACGAGTACGACGGCATGGAGCGGTTAGGCATGGAGAATGACTACGAGGATGGCCGGTGGATCGGGGGCGAGTTCTTCTATTCCCGCAAGAAGGAGCGCCACCGCCAGCAGACCAAGGACGACGCAATCTACGGATCCTTCGCCGTCAACTCGTCGGACTCTGACTCCGACGGCCGTCCTTCGAAGCGCCGCCGCAACCGCGACCTCATCAGGAATCCGGACCTCTCGAAGCCCGTCCAGTTCGTGTCCACGGGCACCGTCATGCCCAATCAAGAAATCGATCGCAACATCGAGAAGGAGAACGGTAAGACATCTCCAAACCCCAGTTCTAATTCTGACCCTAGCCATGGCGGCGGCGGCGGCGGCGGCATAGGGTTTAGGTCTGGTCCCGATAAGGGAACGAACGAGGCCGATGATGATGATGATGATGTGGATTTTCTCCCGACTGCGTTTGGGAGGAAGATTAAGGAAGGGGCGCAGAGGCGAGAGAAGGAGAGGGAGAAGGAGCAGTCGACATTGAAGACAGGGAAGGGGAAACACGATTCCGACATCGGTAAGTATGATCAGTATGGAATCGGTTCGAAGCTCTTGAAGAAGATGGGATACAAAGGCGGTGGATTGGGGAGGGATGAGCAAGGGATTACTGCTCCAATTGAGGTGCAGCTGCGTCCAAAACAGATGGGCATGGGATTTAATGATTATAAAGAGGCCAAAATGCCGGCTTTGGATGCAAAAGAGCCTGAGGTGAAGGCATCGATAAAGGTGTCTGTTACGAAGGAGAAGAGGTGGTCGAAGCAGAACCAGGAGAAGAAGAAGAAAGTTGAACCCAAGTACTTGACAGCGGATGAGCTTTTGTTGAAGAAGCAGGAGCAGGGGTTGGAAGATTCTAGGGTTATGAAAGTGCTGGATATGAGGGGTCCCCAAGTTCGAGTCTTGTCCAATCTTGAGAATTTGAACGCGGAGGAAGAGGCAAAGGACAACAATGTACCTATGCCGGAGCTGCAACACAATGTGAGGTTGATTGTGGATATGGCTGAGACAGACATACAGAGGATTGATAGTGATTTGAGGAGGGAGAGGGAGAAGGTAGTGAGCTTGCAGAGGGAGAAAGAGAAACTTCAGACAGAAGCGGCAAGACAGAAGCAGCAGCTTGATGTCATGGAGAACATTGCAATGGTAGTAGAAAGAGTTGGGGAGGAGTACTCGTTGGGTGCGCTGACATTAGAATTGCTTTTGAAGACTTTCAGTGATTTGAAGCTACAGTTCAAAGAGGAATACAAGATGTGCAACCTTACATGTATCGTGTGTTCCTTTGCTTACCAGTTGCTCATCCGTGTGTTTCAAGGGTGGCAACCACTTCAGAATCCACATCATGGGTTGCAACTTATGGCTTCCTTGAAGAATCTATTGCAAGTGGATCAAGAACAACCTTTTGATTACTCAGACAGCGCAGCCACCGGTTCTCCATATGCACAGCTGGTTAACGAGGTTATCTTCCCAGCAGTTAGGATATCGGGGACGAACAGCTGGGAGGTAAGGGACCCGGAGCCGATGCTTCGGTTCCTGGAGTTGTGGGAGCAGCTGCTGCCTCCTCTACTACTGCAGTCGATTCTTGAAAATGTGGTTATGCGAAAATTGCTGGACGCTGTGCATAAATGGGAACCTCTCCTGGAGACTGTCTCGATTCATGTTTGGGTGCATCCATGGCTCCCGCTTTTGGGTTCGAGATTGGAAGCATTGTATGACACCATACGTGAAAAGTTTGAATTTGCTCTCCGCGGTTGGCATCCAAGCGACTCATCAGCTTATACCATTCTTTCTCCATGGAAGGATGTATTTGGTGCAGGCAGATGGGAGAGACTAATTGTACGGTGTATAGTCACAAAGCTGGGAGAAGAAATGAGAAAGTTCCAAATCAACCCAGGGAATCAGATACTGGATCAGTTTACCTGGCTCATGACTTGGGCTTCGGCGATTCCAATGCACCACATGGTTAATTTGTTGGAGGTGGAGTTCTTTACAAAATGGCATTGTGCCTTGCACCAGTGGTTATGCACTAGCAATCCTGACTTTAATGAAGTTACACGGTGGTATATGGGATGGAGGGGTCTTTACCCACCAGAACTGCTTGCCAATGAGAGGATTAGGCAGCTGCTGACTGCTGGTCTTGAGATGATGAAACAAGCAGCAGAAGGTGCACCAGTAGTGCCGCCTGGGGTAAGAGAGAATGTTAGCTATTTGAGGGTGACGGAGCAGAGACAGTTTGAAGCTCAACAGCAAGCAGCAGCTAGGACTCATGCAGATAGTATAGGCAGTGCAACTCTAAAAGACCAGATCCAGTTTTTTGCAGAAGAACAAGGGGTGCTATTTGCACCAAAAGTTGGCAAATTATACAATAGTCTTCAAGTGTATGGATTTGGAAATGTGAACATCTGCATCGATTATGTGAAACAACTTGTTTATGCACAAAGTTCTGGTGGATGGGTGCCTGTATCACTGAGCCAACTGATACAGATGCATCACAGTACAGGCCAGCGATAAATGTTCTACCTATTAGGTACAGGTTTTTGGTCTGCAGCTAATTTCTGCCTCTCAGGATTATGTTCTAACTTTTTTACTTGACAATTTATTATGGTTGATAAAACATCGTTCACTGTTATCTGTTCTTTTCTTTCTTTTGACTATTACTTAAGCTAGTCTTGTTGTGGCTCTTATTGTCTTTTTTGGTGCCCAAAAGCTATATCCGCATGCTTATATTCAAGATTATATAGTCCATGTATTAAGGGTTCAGCACATACTCGATTTTAATTCATTGCATGTGATATTGCATTGACTAGTTTGCCATGAAATCAAAATCAAGCAATCCTTGAACTCAGGTAATTCATGTTCCCTATTTTGGATATTGCTGCTTTTCAGAATATTTTGCAAGTTACCAATTCTTTCTGAATATCTAATAGTGGTATGGCTTAGTCATATAGTGTTTTTCCCATATGGATCTTTTACCCTATTGTGTTGACAATTGTCTACATCATTAGCTTGTATTTGATCTAGCCGTCTCCCTTAGGGGCATGAGTATATACGTGATATCCATGGACTAATATGTGAAATGGGTTAACGGATAAAAGAAATAAAAGGCGGTAGCATGATATCATACACTTTAAACCTTACTATAATTAATTTATAGTTATTTTTCCATATGGGATTTGAAAATTTTCATGTTCTTCTATATGATTTTGCTAATCATTTATGCTTGCTTGAACCAATCATTTGCATACCATTTTGCTTTGATCTCATTTGAACTTTATCCCAATTGCACCAATGAAGAGAGGAGACGATTTAGTATGTGTAAACAAAATTTCAAATTTTTGAGGCCGGGACGCACCAAGCACTTAGTTCGGCTAGCCTCGAAAAACTGGAAAAAAGGGGTTTTCAATTTTTTGTGGGTCTTTATATGTTCTAAAACCTTAATATACCAAATTTGAGAATGCTGTTTAACCATTGATTTAAGTCATACACACACACACACACTAGTCATAACCTGTGCCCGCGGGCACGGTTCATTAAAGATTTTCCCCCGCGAAATCTGGTTCCCAAAAAAATTATTTTCATAGCCAAAATTGCGCGAAATAACAAATTAGCGTTAAAATATTTAGTGGCACGGGCGCCTTCGGCGCGGAACAACAAATGAGCGTAAAAAAATTTAGCAGGCGCCTTTGGCGTAGAAAATTATTCTCATCTTGTTGCCACATGTGTCGAAGAGACGGTGGGCCCCGCGTTGAGAGAGTGATCATTCGATCTATGTCAATATTCGATCTGCAGCATTAAGTGCAAGTTAAAGTTTTTATCATAAATGCATTAATTGCAGTCTGCTATTCCCCAGAAAGTTTCATTTCCCATAAACTTTCATTTCCCCATAAACTTTCATTTCCCAATAAATGTTTTTCCCTCTTAAAATTCCAACTCTCATCTCAACCATTGACTTTTCAAGCTCAAATTTCAACCATCCTTCTATTAACCTGTTTGTCCTAGTTTTCCCTCAGATTTAAAAAAGTTGCCAAATGTAATATAGATATATATAACTATTTCAGAATAATACAACTTTTGAAATAGCTAGATCGATGGTCAAAGCACATAGGATTCACCCTAAATTTTGTATTTTAAGATTTTAGCGTGTGTAAACCAAATCCAGTTTAATGAATTTTTAAAAATATGAAGAAAATATGATTTTTTGGCTGACTGCATCAAGTGTTTTGGTGAGACTAGGCTGCACAAGAAAATTATCTCATATATATATATATATGTGAGAATAATGTGTATCATATGACATGTGAGGCATCTCCTCATATACCAAGACACAAAAAGTGGGGTGGTACAAGCCCACATGGGCTTGTACTTGTTGTACCACCCCACTTTTTGTGTCTTGGTATATGAGGAGATGCCTCCATTGTCATATGATACCATTATTTATATATATATGAGGTTGAGATATGTGAGTATTCGGTATAGAAAATTTCTACACCGCCCATCAAAAACATCACATTCCACTTAATTTTTTCATTTTTTTGTTTAGAATTGTTGTACACATTTTAATACCCCAAATATGGGTGAACCCTGGGGGATTTGACTATCGATCGGCTTGTGACAAAAAGTTCTATTGTTCTGAAAACCTTGAATTTGTAACAATTGGATCAAGGGTATCATTGGATTCACTTGATTTTTGGTATGTTCATCATCCATGATATGTATATCAAGATGAACGGTGTTGATCATTAGAAAATTTTTGGAAATTGGAGTTTTATGCGGATGGTGTAGGAAATTTCCTACTTCGAATGCTCATATCCCTTTTTCTATATATATATATATGAATATGTATGTGTGCTAACAGAACGCACATGGAATTTTCCCGTGCTTTCAACGTTTTGGGGGTCAAAAAAGTATTTTTTTAAAAAAATTTGAAATGTGTTCTACAACTTGTTGGCGACCTTCACACCAAATTTCAAGTGAATCCAACACGTTTGAGCCTCAATCCATGCATTTTAAAAAGTCCGCTTAAGTTCTGAAACTGTCCGCGCAATCTTTTTGAAATGCAGGGAGGGTGGCTCAAAAAGTGATAGATTCACTTGAAAATTAGTAGTAGTACACATTGAAAATTTTTTTTAATTTTTTGACCACCCAAAAATGCTGACAGTACAGAAAATCCGTTCATGTGTTGTCAATATTCCTCATATATATATATATAATATCAGATTAACTCCATCAAGATCTACCCGTCGATACTTTTGATACAAAATATATCAATAGTACAAACTATTCGATTTCACACCTTGGTAAGAATAGAGGTGATACACTAAGTTGTTCAAACAATCATTGGATTTAACTTATAATATCAGATTAACTCCATCAAGATCTACCCGTCGATACTTTTGATACAAAATATATCAATATTACAAAGGACAATTTTTGCATTTAGGCTAATTTTTTAAACTTATTTACAAAATCGACCAACTCAGAAACTATTTAGGAAAACCGACCAACTTCTGGGCTCGCGCGTGCGGGGGGCTGTTTGGGGTTTGGACGCGGTTTCAAACCGCGTCCAAATTGAAATTTGGACGCGGTTTGAAACCGCGTCCAAATTGAAATTTGGACGCGGTTTGAAACCGCGTCCAGATTAACACCCCTTCACAGCCCCCAGCTGCTGCCTTGGAGCATATTGTGTTCATTTGTTTCTTCCTCGACCAGAAGCGATTTTTACTCCCTCGTCGAAGTAAAATTCAAAACATCTCACGGAGGTTTTGGCGATTTGGTGTGCGGCTTCTAGGTGATTTTGAGGTGAGAAATCTACTTCATAATAAGATAATGTTCTTGAAATAATTCAAATTTTGATGGTTGTAGAGAAATTAATGAATGTCAATTATGTGTAGGTTTAAAATAATGGCAAGTGATAGGATGTTTGTTACATGCTATGTTGATGGAGATTTAATGATTGATGAAAATCACGAACCGAAGTATGTCGGAGGTACTGTGAGACCAATTATTGTGCGAAGACCGTCAACATATGCTGAGCTAGTAGATCGGATATACATAGGCACACGGATAAACCGGCAGGAGTTTGCATTGAATCTGGTGTGCAAATGGCCAATAACTGATCAAAGGTTTACCGCGGTGAAGATATCAGATGACGGGGATATGGAGATTCTGTTTAGCTTGGGTGAAGTTCAAAGATCAGTTGAAATATATGTGGAAAAAGAAGCAGTAATCAACACCAGAGAAAGCGAACCACATGGCACATTTACTCGTATGCTTGATATTGGTAATGATTCGGCTGACTTTATGCCTATAGAGAATATGGCGGGAGAAGGATGTTCGTATAACCAACAAGAGGATACGTAAGTATATAAAGTTTTGAAGTACTAAATATGTTTATGTTATATTTGTATGAAGTGAATTCCATATGCTAAACATTTCAATTATTCATATGACATTTGCAGTTGGAATGTTGTGGGACAAGGAGATGATGCAAGTGCAACTTACTCCACATATATTCAAGGTCCATCTGTACCAGAGACGATGCCCACGCATGCAAATGTGATTCCTGAAGATATTGACAGACCCACAAATATTGGAGCATCGACGTCTATATCGAGACAGGTGGATGACGAAAGTGATGGCACAGATAATGATGAACATCCTAATGTGAGGGAGGATAGCATGCAGGTTGCTGCTGATCTAAATGCAGATGATACAGAATGGATACATCAATCGGTTGCAGACAATACAAATGTGCAGTTTGAAGAGCCGTTGCCAGATGGAGAGGATGAGGAACAATGGGTGAACACTACAATTATGAGGAATACCCAAGAAAGACAGCTGATAGAGCCTAGGCTTCCCAGCAGTTCCGGAGTTTTCAACGTCGGTGATATGTATGATTCAAAGATCGACTTGATAAAAGCAATAACTGAATGTAGTATCGAGCACAATGTCTCATTTAGACCAATCAAGACAAACAAAACTTGCTATTCCGTGATATGTGGCTTGAATCATGAAGTCAATCCGCATACTCAAGATGAGGGGAGTAGGAATTGTCCTTGGAGGGTTTATGCAGCAGTGGGAAAAAGAACAGCTGGGAGGTTCAAGATAACAAAAGTAGGTGATGAACACACATGCAACAATCCTACTCTAAATACTGATCATAGTCAAGCCACATCATCTTTCATTAGTTACAAAATTATGCCCCAGGTGAAGACCAAGCTTGATATGACACCTGCAGAAATACAAGATGCCATTCATGCAATGTTACACATCAGAATATCATATCACAAAGCATGGATGGCTAGATCGAAAGCTTTAGCGAGGATATTTGGGGATTGGGAGGAGTCATACAAGAGGCTCCCACAGTACTTAGAAGCCATCAAGGAAAGCAATCCTGGAACAGTGTATAAAATTACATATGAAACTATCGGGCCAAGAATGGCATTGTTTACAGGAGTGTTTTGGTCTTTTGGACCATCAATTGAAGGGTTCAAACACTGCAGGCCGGTCCTAAGTATCGATGGCACACATTTGTATGGGAAATATGCAGGGTGCTTACTGGTGGCTACAGGTGTGGATGCAAATGGGGGCCTATTTCCGTTAGCATTTGCAGTAGTATCAGCTGAGAATGTTGAAAATTGGAAGTGGTTTTTCTGCTGCATCTATGAGACGTGCTGGCTTCATACCCAGTATATGACTGATAATGCTGAGATGGGTCGCCTTCATACCCGGGGTATGCCTGATACTGCTGATACATACCGAAATCATAACTGGTATATGGCTGCAGCTGCTGAGAAGTGCCAGCCTCATCACCGGTAAATGGCTGATACTGCTGAGATGTGCATCCTTCATCCCCAGCTGGCTGATACTGCTGAGATGTGCCTGCTTCATCCCTGACAGGCTCTTGTCTTCGTGCACCCTCACCTCTATGTCGTGTACCGCGGAGTACCTGTCCAATCTTATCCCTAATTTGCAGGATCTGCTCTGGGTCACGTGCTTCGTAAGCCCGTGTACACACATCCTCTAACATTCTGAGTGCGTCAGTCTGCAAAACATATGAATAAAATATATATTAGAAACCTATGTATAAAATAAACAAACAAACATTTTAATGCTAAACTACTATTTACCATTTCCCGCTCGATTGGACCACGAGGCATGTAACCATACGGGGGTTCTTGCCTACTATATATCCACCGCCGTGTGATCCTCCAATACCACTCCATATATACATCTAAACTGACAGCATCCCACTGCTCAACAATATGTGCAGCCCTGTTGTACCACTGCATGAGGGGCTGCACAGTGGCTTCATTCCATGCTCTAGGGTTCATGCCGGTCTTCACCGGCATTATTGGAACCGCTTCTGGAATATGCTGCGGGATACCAAATTGGCGCATAACACGATCTGGGACATGCATCACCAATACATCAAAGCAAATTAGCGGTACACGCGCACGCCAGCTCTGATGTTCTAAAACACATAAATCAGGAAGATTTTGATATCTCTGAAGATATGGCTCCCAGATCACCTAAAGGAAATGAAAATTATGAATAACTCGTAATAATAATCCATCGGTCATCACATCAATGTATAAAATTTACAACTTCTTACCTGCGTAGGCTCTAACATGTCAAGCTCGTTTCTATAAAAATCCAGTTGCCGCTGGGGTTTTCTCTGAATGATAATGGCACATTCCACCTGCATCCTAAAGGGAGGGTGCCATCCAATATGTCTTGGGCGCAAGTCGGCCTGCCTATATGCAATCTCTCCCATGATCATACCTGTGAATTTGAAATTGTCAGTGACTGTTACTATATAAAAAATTATTACAATGAACTTAAGTTTCAAATTGTATACCTGCAACAAGGTGGAGCAAGCGTATAACCCAGTTGTTTCCCTTCTTGCCACCTTACTTAGCTCTGCGTATAGGTGAGCAAGAACAGCACTACCCCATGAATAATCTGCAATGGCCTCTATATGCTCCATCTTTGTCAACCACCTGAGATGCACCGACCCTTTACTTGGATCTGGCACCAATAATGTGCCTATCATATGCAAAATATATGCTCGAGTATATTGCCGAATCTCCTCAGGGGTGGCTTCTGCAGGCAACTCCATGAACGTCTCTCGCAACCAGCTCAGTTTTACCTTAGCTCCTTGGTTTTCTATGGATGCCTGTCCAAGGAGTCGCTCCATCAATTCCGCCCAATTGGGACGGGTTGGCATTCTCCATATAGGAATGCCCTCAACAGGAAGGCCCGTGATGACTGACACATCCTGCAATGTGATCGTCATCTCACCCTGACGGAGATGGAATGTATTGGTCTCGGGCCTCCATCTATCCACCAATGCAGAAAGTAACGCCCAATCCAACCGTATCCACCTCAACCTCGCACATACATCAAGCCTGGCAATTTCCATATAGTGCGATGCCCGCTCATCTAAAACCCATGCGGTATGTTTCCTCGTGTGGTCCACTACCAATATAATATCCGCCTGCAACCAAAAAATACGTATTGTTAATATACTTCATCCAAAATTACGAAGAAAGATATATTGCGTAAAATATTAATTCACTAGTTTTGTTCATACCTGTCCAGGCTGGATATTTGCTGAACGATGTCGTGCCTGCTCATTCAAGACCGTATCTGAAACAGGTCCCGGGTCCATATCTGCTAGAAAAAATATATAAGATGAAAAAAATTGGATGTTGCTGTTAATGATGAATGTTACAATCAACTAACATGAATTGGTATTTCATTTAAAATTTATTTCAATTTATACATGGCATTTGATAGGAAAAAATTTAGCATACAAAAGATTTATATTTCATCTAAAATTTTGTATTGATGTTTCATCAATAAATACATGGCTTTCCATAAAATTTTGTGTGCTAAAATTTTGATTATGACACACGAATACTCCAATACATGGCATTTGGTCTAAAATTTTAGCTTAAATTTTTATCTTACAAACTAAATTTTTATCATTTCATGTACATTTGGAGAGCCTATATACAATACAAAATAAATTTTTAGCTTAAACACGAATACTAATTTTTAGATCAGATCCAATATAAATTTTCATCAACCATAAACCCCATTGAAATTTGGGATAAATCAAGAGCTTAATGAACAAAAATTACATAAATCATACCTACTGAAGGTTGTCACTACTTGATGAGAGCTAGATTTCACTTTCTCAACGGAGAAGGACAATACGTGGGTTTTAGGGTTTTTGGCTCGGGAGGAAGAACTCAGAAAGAAAGAAGGAAGAAAGAAGCAGACCGGGCGCTGGCGGGTTTGAAGGGGTGTTAATCTGGACGCGGTTTCAAACCGCGTCCAAATTTCAATTTGGACGCGGTTTCGACGCGGTTTCAAACCGCGTCCAAATTTCAATTTGGACGCGGTTTGAAACCGCGTCCAAACCACAAACAGCCCCCCACACGCTCGCGCCCAGAAGTTGGTCGGTTTTCCTAAATAGTTTCTGAGTTGGTCGATTTTGTAAATAAGTTTAAAAAATTAGCCTAAATGCAAAAATTGTCCTATTACAAACTATTCGATTTCACACCTTGGTAAGAATAGAGGTGATACACTAAGTTGTTCAAACAATCATTGGATTTAACTTATGAGCCATAAAATGAAATTGTAGAGACGATAATTAAGCAAAGAAAAGATACATCATGAATGGTAGAGATGATCATATGGACGCATGGAACACTTTCTAATTATGAAGATACACCTGCAACTAATAACCATGTTGAGCTAATGTAAAATTGATACTTAAAGTCTGATATAGTCGATGTGTGTTACCCGATACTTCTAATGCAACAGACTACCTTCCGATGCACCTGCAATTCACAACCATGCTAAGCTAAGGTAAATTGATACCTAGAGTCTTGTATTGTCGATTTGTCACCCGATACTTGTAATACAACTGACTAACGGCCGATCCTAAATCGAAATTAGATTTCAAACCTCTGTAAAAATAGAGGAGATGCATGAAGTTGTTCAAATAACCATAGGATCAAACTTACCAGCAATACAATGAAATTGTAGAGACAGTAATTAAGAAAAGACTAAGAAAAGATAAGATTGGTTTGTACCAATGGCTTATGCACAATTTGTATATGTTTGGAAGGTCAAATGTGGAAGCTATATATTTATGAAGACGATATAGAAAGACCATATATTTAAATATGGTTTTCATTGATTTATGAAAGTCTATCATATGGTCCCTAGGAGGTTTTGCTAGATAAGATGCGGGAAGATATACATGGCTAGGTAACAAAGTGGATAGACGCCTAGGAACCTAAATAGAATTAGTAGAATGGAAACAAATATATGATATGCATCTTTAGTAAAATTGCGAGAAGGAATGCACATATTAAATATGGATGGATGTTAATATCCTTGGAGTGTATTTTCGCTATTCGTAATCATTCATCGAGACAGCGAGACTGAGGAAGTGTGGCTCTTTGGAGTACTGATTTTTGGGTTTAATGTGAGAATTCCCATGAAATTGAGGGAATATTATCGGTAGACAACTATAGACAACTATAAGACGATCAATTCTATGTAGTCAGAATATGGGGTAATTGATAGACATCATGCCCAAAGATTACTGTGGCAGAAATGAGAATGCTAATAGATAAGAGGAAAAAATAACTGCATCCTCAAGAGCTTAGGGGTTATCCCAGTTGAGGTTAATATCAGTGAGATTCGATTGGAATGGGTTGAAATGTGATATTGCAGTTATGTGCATTTTAAGAAAATGACAGGACTATAGTTAACGGAACAAGGAAGACTGGTTAGATGGAGGCATTTGTGAGTGATATTATTTATCTGAGGACATGTCCCTTAACTGAGCTGACTGAAAAAGAAAACAAAGGATTCATGTAGCACATCCAACAATTTGGAATGAAATCTTTGATGTTTGTTTATGTGGTGTTGTGAGTGGGTGTGCTTGAGTATGATTCCCATTTGTTACACGAAGTCATCTACTCCAACACAGTCAGGGAGTAACCTAATGTTTAATTGCACTATTGGAATTTGGAAGTCAATAGATTCTTCATAAATGCTATTGGAATCTTATGCTAGCATGCATCAGTTGGATGCAGGACAGTTTGGGTGGGATTAGGATTGTGGTGGGCTCTGCGTGTACCAGAGGAGGCGGACTAAGCCGCGCGCACAAGAGGGGACCGGCCAAACCTGATTTGAGGCAAAAGGGGTGTTTTCGACTCTTTCTAATTATCTTATAATTTTAATGGCAACCTTGTAATTAGATTAGAGGCGGGTTTTATTCTTAAGCTAGGGTTAGCCGACATCTTTCTTTCATGTTTGATTATTGAATTGTGAGAGATAATTCGTAGGAAGAGTGTAGCCGTCCTCTCTTTTGGCGTCTTGAGAGGGTGGTTGCCCCTTTAATTGTAGCCAAGTTATCTTCTTTATTCCAATTTTTATCAATTTAATTTCAGATTTGCGTGAGTTCTATCAATTTGGTCTCAAAGCATGTAACGATCTATGGCGGCGTCGACAAGATCACAAGACAAGTTCGAGACTTTGGAGGCGAAGTTCAATAGCGAGATTGAAGTGGTGAAGAAATATCTAGCGGGGAACGATGAATCGTTGGCGAAGTTGACGGCTTCCATTGATCGATTGTTTGCAAAGCAAGATAAACATGATGAGGCGCTCATACAACTGATTTTTCAACTATCAATCCTCACGGAAAAAGAGGGAAAAAGTGACGTGAATCCTAAAACATCGAAAAAGGTGACACCTTTGGACGAAGGGAAGCAAGCGATGAAGTATTCAGAGGATTGGAGGTACACAGATACAGAGGACAACGACCGGAAGGCAAGGAAGTGCGCCAGGAGGTCGACGGCCCCAATATAGGACCCCAGAGGCTGCCGCAGCAACCTTGGGGGCCGGCGGGCCCTTCCCAGCAACCGTCGGCCCTCCCAGGGCACCAGCGCACCTAGGGGACCCTCCCACATGGTCGGCTTCGGGCCTTCGGCAAACCAGTAGCAGGGCCCTGCAGGCCCTGTCGACCAGCGGCAGGGCCGCTAGGGCCCGGGCGGTCATCGGACATGGCCGGCGGGCCCTCCCCAGGCCCGCCACGGCCCTGCAGACCAAAAGGGACCCCCGCGGGGGGTTTGGTGCATGCGACAACGGTTTTCAGCCCATTAGTTACTATCCGCCTCATCTGGAGGACCCGACGCGTGTTTTCGAGGATGGTTTTGACCCGGGAGACTTCCAGGCGTACGAAGATGATGGCGAGGGGTTTCGGGACCCTCCTGACCCTTGATATGGCGATGGTAGATGGTGACCTACACCCCACCACCATGAGGGACGTACCAGAGACCTTGGAGGAGGAGGAGGAGGAGGAGGAGGGCCATCAGCTAGACGTGGCGGATGTTTCATTTAACTCCGTGATAGGCTTCACACCAAACTATACCATGAAGTTAAGGGGGCATATCGGCGACCAGGTGGTGACAATACTCATTGACATTGGGGCGACCCACAATTTCATTTTCAGGAAGGTGATGGCTCAGCAAGAGCTCCAGCTGACAGACTGGTAGTTTCAGTCAAGGTTTGAGGTCTCGGTATCGGTATCGGTATCGCTCTCTCGAAAATTTAAGTTTCGGTATCGGTATCGTCCGTTTCGGCGGTATCGGACGTGGGTTTCGGTTGGTCAGTATCGGTAGTTTTAAATACATAAAATCTATCAGATACGTAAAAAAACTATAACTTATTTACTAGCAGTGGCGGCAGGCGGCGATGCGCGACGGCAGGCTGGTTTCAGTGTCATGATGGGGACATGGAAGAAGGAGAGCATGAGCGGGGTTTGTAGAGGGTTGGTGCTGGCGCTACAGGGGGTGCAGGTGATAGTTGACTTCTTGCCTCTAGACTTAGGGAGTACCGATGTCATCCTAGGCATGAATTGGTTACAGACGTTGGGGAAGATGACCGTGAACTGGAAACTGCTTAGGATGGAGTTCCAGGAGGATGGGTGAGCCGTAGTCTTACAGGGAATCCCAGCCTATGCGGAGTGTTGGTCTCGCTAAAGACCATGATGAGGATCAATCAGACGGAGGGCGGTGGATACTTGGTGGAGTTATATTCGCTGACGGGAGAGGGTGGCGCTGAGTCCAGCGGGGAGTAGCACATTTCAGGGGAGGTACACCAGTTGATGGAGTAGTTCGAGGCGGTCTTTCAGGAGCCACGGGGACTCCCACCGTCGATGGATCACGAGCATGCTATAGTTCTGCGGGAGGGCGTGTCCCCCATTAGCGTGAGGCCCTACTGCTACCTACATGCACAGAAGGACGAGATCGAGAGGATGGTGGCAGAGATGGTGCAGGCAGGCGTGATACAGCCCAGTGTGAGCCTTTTTTCCAGTCCAGTACTGCTGGTGAAGAAGAAGGATGCGAGCTGGCATTTCTGCATGGACTATCAAGCGTTGAATAAGGAGACGGTACCAGATAAGTTTCACATACCAGTGATCGATGAGCCGTTGGATGAGTTGCAGGGAATGGCCATATTCACAAAGATAGATCTCAAATCGGGCTACCACCAGATCAGGATGCGGGGAGGATGTGCCCAAGACGGTGTTCAGGACGCATGCGGGCCACTATGAGTTTTTAGTCATGCCCTTCGGCTTGATAACACACCAGCTACTTTTCAGGCCCTCATGAACAAGGTATTCCGTCCTTACATGCGATGATTTGTACTAGTCTTTTTTGATGACATATTGGTGTACAGTCGTACCTTGGAGGAGCACTTGTACCACCTGCAGGTCGTTTTTCAGGAGTTGCAGTACCACCAGCTATTTATGAACAAAAGAAGTGCTTATGTGGACAGCTGCATTGGAGTATCTGGGATATGTGGTATCTGCAGATGGGGTGGCATAAGGCAGGGCGAAGATTGTGGCGATGCTGGATTGGCAACGCCCCACCACTCTCAGGGGACTGCGGGGATTTTTGGGCTTGACAGATTATTTCCGTAGGTTTGTGCATGGATATGGGACGATCGCCTGGCCGCTCACAGAGTTACTCAAGAAGGACCAGTTCATTTGAGGTGAGGACGATAGTTTTTGAGGCCTTGAAGAAGGCCATGACCACAGTGCCAGTACGGGCGTTGCCAGATTTTTCCAGACCTTTTGTGGTGGAGGTGGACGCTTCGAGGCATGGATTGGGAGCGGTGTTGATGCATGATCAGCGGCCCATAACGTATTATAGTCAGGTATTGACAGCTAGAGTCAGACTGCGGTCGGTCTACGAGAGAGAGCTGATGTCCATTGTCCTATCCATTCAGAAGTGGAGACTGTATTTGTTGGGGCGGAGTTTTCTGGTGCACACGGATCAAAGAAGTCTCAAATACTTACTAGAGCAGCACATGGTAGCAGAGGAGCATCAAAAGTGGCTGCGGAAGCTGATGGGCTATAGGTTTGAGATTGAGTATCGCCCAGGATTGGAGAACAAGGCGGTTGATGCACTTTCACGACCAGAGGAGGACATTCAGTTGGCTGTCCTGTTTGTTTCCGTGCTATAGGATTGAGAGCCATTGCAGCAGGAGGTTGAGCAGGATCAGGAGTTGGCAGCCGTACGAGCAGCATTGTTGCAGGGGTCTATGGAGCATCCAGGTTATGCTATTCAGGATGGTAGGTTATTGTACTGGGGCGCTTGGCCCTACTGAGAACCTCGAGACACACTCCCGCCATATTACAGGAGTTTCACAGCAGTGCAGTGAGAGGTTATTCTTGGGTTCTCAAGACGTACCAGAGACTGGTGAGCGAGATATGCTGGAAGGGAATGAAGAAGGATGTCGCGAGGATGGTTGTTGAGTGTGACGTCTGCTAGCGTCACAAGTATCGGGCGATGGCTCCAGTAGGGTTGCTTCAGCCCTTGTCCTTGCCAGACCAGATCTGGGAGGATCTCTTCATGAATTTTATTGATGGATTGCCTATATCAGGAGGGTACACGAACATATTTGTTGTGGTAGACCGCCTCAGCAAGTATGCACACTTTATACCACTTAGACACCCATACAGCGCAGTGACGGTGGCAGAGACATTTGTGAGGGAGATCATTCGTCTGCATGGACCCGCAACGTCCATTGTCTCAGATAGAGACAGGGTGTTCTTGAGCAGATTCTGGCAGTAGCTTTTTAGGCTACAAAGTACAATTTTGAGGAGCATAGCCAACCACCCACAGACAGCTGACCAGACTGAGGTCCGTCAACAGGAGTGTTGAAACATATCTGCGGTGCTTTATATCAGAGAATCTCAAAGAGTGTGCCAGTTGGCGGGCATAGTCAGAGTATTGGTACAATACATCTTATCACACCGCAACTCAGATGACACCATTCAGGATTTTGTATGGCCGAGATCCTCCACACTTAGTACACTACAGACAGGAGACGACCCCGGTTTCAGAGGTGGAGCAGTATCTGGCTGAGAGAGACCGGATTTTGGAGGAGCTGAAGCTCAATTTGGCTAGAGCACAACAGATTATGAAGACGAGGGCAAACCTTCACCGCAGGGTTTTGCATTTTGCAGTTGGGGACATGTTGTACCTTAAGCTGAGACCTTACGGGCAGAGATCCTTGGCCCCACATGAGGAATGAGAAGTTGGCACCGAGATATTTTGGACATTTCGAGGTCGAGGCCAGTGTGGTACCAGTTGCTTACAGGCTGAGGCTTCCCTCAGGATCGGTGATTCATCCAGTATTCCATGTATCTCAGCTTCGCCAGGCTATTGGGAACCACACCGCGTCACCCATGCTTCCGGAGACATTGACAGATGATATGATGTGAGGTTGGAACCTGAGTTGAAGGGAGTTCGCAGAGGGAGTACTAGAGAGCAGGAGGTTCTACTGCAGTGGAAAGGATTACCAGAGCACGAGAGCACGTGGGAGTCCATGGACATAATGCCACAGCAATTTCCAGACTTCCACCTTGAGGACAAGGTGACTCTTTGGGGAGGGAGTAGTGGTGGGCTCCGCGTGTCCCAGATGAGGCGGACCAAGCCGCGCGCGCAAGAGGGGACCAACCAAACCTGATTTAAGGCAAAAAGGGCGTTTTTGACTCTTTCTAATTTTTTGAAATTTTAATGGCAAACTTGTAATTAGATTAGATGCGGGTTTTATTCTTAAGTTAGGGTTAGCCGACATCCTTCTTTCATGCTTGATTATTGAATTGTGAGAGATAATTCGTAGGAAGAGTGTGGCCGTCCTCCCTTTTGGTGTCTTGGGAGGGTGGTTGTCTCTTTAATTGTAGCCAAGTTATCTTCTTTATTACTATTTTTATCAATTTAATTTCAGATTTGCGTGAGTTCTATCATATTGGTTAATTCTTATGTTTTTGTTCGTTTAAGTTTATTTTGTTGTTTAATGACAGGTGGCTCATCATCTTAATCAATCACCAAGCAACACCTAAAATCTATATGAAATGTTCTGGCAAGAGACTCTAGTTACTCGGCATTCCTAGAGTTGGCGCAGATTCCTAATTCATTCAAGCTGTAAAATTGGGCTTAAAGCTTATCTTACAGGTATACAAATATTTATTCGATATAAAGGATACTTGGTAAGTATAACTGTCAGCATTTCTTTTTAGGAATATTCTGCAAATATCTACCATGTCAACTCAGTGATATTTGCAAACTATTTAATAATTTAAATTTCATTGGACATCAGCTTGCTTGTGTTTGAGTAGTTTGAATCAGTGTTACTTGGACGCGTGACACAGGTCTCAAGTGTCTTGAGTGTTGGAAAGTGCCTGACACAGCTCATATGCCTAACCATTAACCATACACATACACATACATATACACAAAAAACTCATCATATTTAGAGGAGAATGGGCTCCCTTAATTCTGCTTTTGCCTAGTGGACATTGTAGAGATAACAAAAGGAGCATGAAATAAATTTCGATGACGGGGAGAATAAGAAAACATAAAATTTACTTAACTTTCTTATTTCTATTCCTACTTTATTCCCTTGTAGGTTCTTTCTTGATATTCGTTCCATATCTTTCTTTCATTCAATAAAATGATATACATTTCTTGTTCTTTACACAAGCCGTGTTCAAATCATGCGACACACGTATGAATGTCTTGAAGTGTTCGAATGTCTAAGCTGGCAAAATTTGTAAAATGGATTATCTTGGTAACATCAGGTTTAAACCCAGCATGTGTTCTTTCCGTGGACATATATGTATGGTGTTTAGCCTTAACAAGGCATTGTTTTGCTCTCTATGGGAGTCTATTTATATCAGTTTAGATTGTCTGCGAGCATTTGTTAGGTTTCCTAACGTTATGTGGTGGAAATTTTTTTTCCTTATTTTATGTATCTATTTTTCCTCTTGTCAGACCATTGACTTTCAAGTACCGGTTTCCAGTGACATTAGAAAGGGGAAGATACTTTGTTGGTGAAGCTCTATTTCAACAATTAATTTTGTGTGAAGAAGAGTTCATCATTATTGAGCATCTAGTCAAGTGTTACGTCTGAGAATTATGGGCCAACTCATTCAGAGTACTGTGATTTCTTAGACACAACAGCAATGACGGGTAGCTGTTGTAGTTTATATCTTTTTCATGAAATAATGTGATGTGGAACTGAAGGAAAAAGGTATGTGAAATTGGAGAAAACATATAGAGAAGAAAACAGGAGATTCGGGCTTCACACCAGGACAATTCCTTTACCAACTCTAGCAATTCCCATGCAAATAGATTCTATAATCGAAAAATGATTTTAGTCTAAACTCACAATTCTTTATTATTAAAAAAGTAGAAATACAAGGTTAAATTTATAGGTAAAAAATTAATTTGACTCATGCTCAAACTCCTAAATAGACTAAAACACTTAAATGAATAAAATAAAAGAGATTTTCTTGGAACATGAAACTTAAAAAAGATTTAAATTCCTTAAACATGACACTAACAAAAAAATAAAATAGGAAACTCAAAAAACTTAAATTTCTTAAACATGCAACTAACTAAAAAAAACTCAAATTTCTTTTATAAAGGAAACAAAAGACACAAATAACTAAATCTATAAAGTACTTAAATAAACTTAAATAATTAAATCTAAAAGCTCAAATACTAAAAAAAAATTCTAATTTGAATTTAAGTTGGACTCTCTTCGATCTTATCGGTTTTGAAAAATTCACAACTTGATGAATGGTGATAAGAATGCATAAATTGTTAAAAATAAGCAAACTCTTGTTGTTAAAGAATACTTGTTCTTGAATTTTAAAATGCAGCAAAATGTAGACATGCAGATTAGTATATTTGGAAGAATGTATTATAATCTCAAAAGAGAGGAAGGCCAGCAAAAACTACGGATTGATAGGCCGTAAAGGGTTGGGGATGATGACTTGATATGCTCACAACCACAAGTGCTCTTTCCAAACTAAGCTCTAGCATTGAAGTATCATGTGGCTTGGGCTGTAGCTTTGGTTTAGTTACATGCTGAAACTCGAGCACATGTTTGATTCGGGTTTGGACTCGATCATAAGCTTGGGTTTGAACTCAACCATAGGTTTAGGCTCAATCTTAATATCAAACGCAACCTCAGGCTCAATCTTGAGCTCAGACTCATGCTTAGGATCCCGTTCAGACTTTGACTCATACTCATCATAAGACTCATGGTGAGACTCTTGCTTAGGCTCAAAATTTGTCTTGATTGGATCTGCATGTGGATCTAGCTTTTGCTTTTTTATCAACTCATGTATAGCTTCTATTTCATGTAAAAGTTCATCAAGTCTTCATCAAGTCTTCCATCAAGTCTTCCATTAGACCTTGAAGTTGATAGCTGTGGTGATTGATACTTGTAAAGATATCAATATTGAAGCTCTTCTTTCATTTGGGACCATCAGGTACAACCTTTGGCAATACTTTAACCACCAAGAATGAGCTTCCCTATCTAGTTTCTGTGTATTATACCAATAACTCTCTGTCTGATAAGTAGTTGTCGGAAAAGAATCCCTCTAATAGAAATGTCTAACTTTCATAATCTTCACAATCAAAGTATTCTTAGAACGCATGAATAATTAAGAATTAATTGTACTCGAAAAACCTTATCAGTTGATGTTTCGGGAGATATTGATATTGAAGTTTAGGTTTCATTTTTGCATATTGTTCACAATCTTCACCATAATCTTTCCACCATGGTAGGCATCTTCTCTTAATTTGCTTAAAGCATAAACGTACTGGTCCTCTTCGGTTAGCTTAAGCGAAATATCTTTCAATACATGGATCTCAATCTTTATACTTTTGATAACTTTTAAATTTGTAGAAAATTAGGACATCAGAGTATCTTTCAAACTCTTTTTAACCTCTTCTCTAGATAGGTGATGTTTGGAAAACTTCATAGAAAATTTACAAGTAGATGAATGCTTCAAAAATCACTAATATAGTCTCGCATTTGATTCTGGCTTGCAGCTAGTTCCAATGAGCTTGAATTTAGCTTCAAAATAGATTAGCAAATGAAACTGTGTACTGAAGTGATGTGGTATTGTAGCAGTACTGTAGAAGCTTACTATACTGAATTAGAGCGGGGTTTTTTTTGAATTTTTTGCTAACTAAACTCATTTAAAAGAGAAGATAAAAATATGATGAGAGATCAAGCTTTTAGCTCTGATACCAATTTGATGCAAAATGAAAGAGAAAGATATGGTGGGAAATTTGAAAAAATAAATAGAGAAGAAAGTAAGATATTGGAGCTTTACACCTAAATAATTCACTTTACCACCCTAGAAATTTATATGCAAAGAGATTGAATACTCATAAAATGATTATAGTCTAAACTCTCATTTATTCATTTTTAAAAAGTTGAAATACAAGGTCATATTTATAGGTAAATCAAAGACTAGTTTGGCTTATACTTTAACTTCTAAATAAACTCAAATAAATATTCCTAGATAGATTCAAACAATTAAATAAATAAAAATAAAACAGATTTTCTTACCACAAGAAACTCAAAAGACCCAAATTTCTTAAACAGGAAATTAACTAAAAATAGAACAAGAAACTAACAAAAAAGAATCAGTTTTTTTAAAAAGGAAACTAAAAGACTCAAATACCTAAATTTTAAAAAAGACTCAAATAAACTTAAATAATGAAATCCAAAAAGATTCAAATACTAAAATATTAATTTGAATCCAAGTTGGTTTCCCTTTATAATGCATTAGTGTAATTGGTTTATAAGGCTGTCAGAGAACTGTATTCTTTATATTAGATTCAGATCTTTAAACAATTCAAGCGTCCATAGCTAAGATTGTTAGCTATATTTGAGATATACAAATGGGAATCATGTACATCAGGTGCGATACACAAAAAGGAGGGCCACATTGAAAGTACAAGCACACATGTGCTTGTACTTTCCAACTTTATGTGTTTTGGCACCTGATATATTAGATCAGATGCCACCTTTTCTACATTATTCTCTATAAAAATATTACATTATGAAGCTTGGATATAATATAATAATTTCTATATAATACATATCTGTACAAGATAAAATACAATCATATCCACAAAAAATTTCCATTGGAGCCTGCTTTTGCACTGAGTTCACTTGTAACATATTTCATCTACCCCATCACACTGTTATTTTTGCTCTTGTGCTTAGCGTCACAAGACAAGATTTAACAATTGTCTTGTGACTTCTGACCATTGGGAAGACAAAGTTACCTTAGGCCAATGAGATAAAACGGCAATTTGGCAACCAAATTCAGCAGTCCCAACATGCCAGCATGTGAAACTGTGACCTCCCTTTCAACCTTGGGCATTTATATATCTCAGGGTCAACTGCATGGGCTTGGATGTGACCGTAGTCTGTGAAAGCTTGAACATGGGTGGCGGGATAAACCTGTGTGGAGAAGTTGACAGGGTTTCCTGTTGACAAGAACTGTTTCTTTTTCCTCAACTTGTCTCTGATAGAAATATTGTGTCGATAAGAATGGAAGAAAGAATAATTTTGGGAGGATTTTGAATATAGCAGGCATCAGGTGAAGATTTTTGAGTCTTCTTCCTTTGGGACCAGTATAATTAATTGTGCATAAGTCAAAACAGTCGTGTTTAACAATGGAAAAACCTTAGTCTGAGTTTAAATCTGGTTACACTCTAAACCAGGGGCGGACCCACATGGGGCTTTTTTTGTGTGGGTGTTTGCGGGGGGGGGGGGGGGGGGTGCTCTTTCAAAATTTACTTGGCTATAGATATATGGCAGCAAGGAAAAAAGTTAAGTAAATAATCCAATCCTCAAACCTTAGAACGACATTGTTGGCTTGGTGGTTAGTGCGTTCTCTTCTCAAACGGGAGATCATGGGTCCAATTCCCGCTTGGTGCTAATTTTTTTATATTTCAGCAATATAAGGTGAAGTTAATAATTTAATCTCCCAGCTTAAAGTTGTACTGTTAACTTGGTGGTACTGCGTTCCCTCTTCACCTTAGCTTGGTGGTAGCATGACCTCTTCACCTAAGAGGTCATGGTACCGATTCTTGATTGATTTGATTGATTTGTATTTTCGTTTAAATTTTTTTATGTTTTAAATTATAACATAGCGGAGTCAGCATCTAATTGAGAAAAAACGTCTAAACAAAAATACATCTTAGTTGAAGTTTAAATTCTCACACAAGTTATTGGAAAACCTCAAATTGTTTGATCACACAAGTAAACATTGTGATTTCTAATTAGCCTTTTAAATTGTCATGATTAACTTAATCTACCCAAAATGTTTAGTTACTAAACACGCTTCTCATAGTCCCTTAAATTTAAAAGATTAATTAATTCTTGGCTAGTTTCAATGATTATATTTTTAAAATTTTGTTTTTTGCAAATTAACAATGTAATCAGCTTTAGTTTCTTATTCATATCTTCGTTAATATGTGAAGATTTTGTATTTAATAAATGCATGTGAAAATTTGCTACCTATTTAAAGTAATTCAGTTTGAATTTACGTAACTTGTTTTCGTTTTATGCAATTAAAACTTGTTTTGTTTTCGGCGTTTTTACACGATCGTGTGACCTCAAAACACATGTTGCATAGGTTCTGAACAATAAATTTCATATCTACTTTGTTGTTGATTTCGTCACCTTCAATATACTTATACATAATGTAAAAACAACACCTTTATCTCTTTGGACTCCTCGACTTGAGCACCATCGCATCAATGCACTTTGCGAATGCAATTTGTATGCATTCTTCCAATGCCGCCTCCCCTCCGGTGATCTAATCCTGGTTCCGCCCATGCTCTAAACTCAATAACTAGTCCGAGCATGGTACCCATCTTATGAGCCATGTAAAATATTATCACCTTTTTTTGTACAAAAGGTTTATGAAATGCCTCATGTATGTTTTTCAGTATCTTAATATGGTTGTTCTGGTCATTTTCTTGAATAATTGCACTTAGATATGATGATATAATAGCTCAAACGCTTATATCTAAATGTTGTAAAATTTTATCCAGTATCAAACCATGCCCTAGATTTACTGCGTTCATGCCATGTTAATGTAGATGATGACTGTGCAGTTGTGGGGATGGAACACGGTATAAACAAGAAGAGAATGGGCTAGTAGTTCTAACTGCTAGAAGGTTGGGTGTGTTTAAAGGTCGGATCCAAGTTTGTACTGCCTGAATCTGATCTATCACAAACCAAATTTACATGTTTTCATGCAATTACGGTGTGAACCTTAAACCTAAACACGTATCTTCTAGAGGGCCTAGCTGGCGAGCGATCCCATTCCGCGGTAGAGAACACGACAGCGAGTGAGCATATCCTGAGCAAGCGAGCATATCCTTGTTCGCTTCTTCTTCACCAAGCACAGAAATTTAAGGATAACTATAAGCCGGTGGCTACGTGAGGACTCTCCGATTTGATCTACCTCTAGACCCCAGCTTGGAGGCGCTTACCTTACCCCGATCACAAGGAGAGGTTCACCATGATGGGGGCAAACATGAACTTGCACAAACCAACCTATTGCCATTCATATTTAGTCGTATCTTCACTTGCTCTCTCACTCTCACACGGTTATGTATATGTGTGTGACCATTTACATGTACACTATGTATGTACACTACAAACTAATAAAATGAATATGCGTTAGTGCATACCTTATATTATATTACATTATACTTGTTAGATTTAGAATAGGAACTGAAAGGGCCCACATGTAGTTAAATTGGTAATGAAATGATCTTGTTTAAGATACTCTAATCCAAAAGTTAAAGCTATTAGGTAGGTTAAGGCCCAACTTAATTTTATATTTATTTTTTTTACTATTTTTTGATGTGGGATTAGTTTTTTAATAATCCCTCTTAAACTCAATGTAAATTCACCTTTGAGTTTGAAAGGTAAAGTAATGTAGAATAGCTAACTAGATTAGAGAAGAGTCTGAACTCTAATAGCTAACTAGATTAGAGAAGAGTCTGAACTTTGATATCATGTTAGAATTATAATAAGTTTTGAACGTTCACATATTTAGTTAAATCGATCAAGGACATAATCTTGTCTAGAGCACTCTTAATCCATAAGCTTAAGCTGTTAGATATAGGTCCAACTTCCGTTTTATGTTCCTTAATTGTTTCTATTGTTACTTATGCGAGGATAATTTTCTTAACAATACTATGTATGTGTATGACTATATACATGTATGCATGCTTGTGACTTATATATGCACAGACATATATGTAATATGTATGTACATGTATATATAATATGCAAGTATGTATTACATACATTGGAGTTACTAGTCTACCATTGATATGAACAAAGGGGTGGATCTTATGATTCCAAGTTTAAAAATTGACAACCAAAATTGAAAATATGTTTGTTGGATGTGATCTAACACATAAACTACATATGAATTAAAAGTTGAATGATTTGATTTGTTTTATTCATACATCAAGTGGTAACAAATGTGTCAACTTGAATCAATTTAAATGAAAGAGAGCATCCATGATGAAATTGATAATAAAGGGTAAGATAGCTAGGGTTGTGGGGTTTGAAGTTTAAACTTGGGAGATTGGGTTAATGAAGAACTGCATCTTTTAGGGTGGTTACATTGATATAGGTTTGATTTCTGTAATTTTGGATAATATGTTCCTTTATAATGTGGGAGATCTTGTTTATATGTATGGTGTTTGGATTAATTTTATCTGAAAATCTTAAACCTTATGATTCGTGTTTCGGATCACATGTTCCGATTTGTGATACATTTGCCATTTGGAATGGTAAATCATTTTTAATATCTCTTTAGACTAAATAAAAGATTACTGTCACAAGCATGAGTTGTACCTTTGCTAAAATTTATAATAAAATTGTTATGCATAAGTGCTTACTGGATATGTACTGTCAACACATAAAATTTCTTACGGCGACATCACAAAACTCATAGATTTTTTGAAATTTTTTTTTCCATATTGTTGTACACATTCTAAACCCATAAAACCCCATATATGGTTGAACACTATAGGGATTTGACTCTCGATCGATTCTTTACAACAAGTTTTATTGTTATGTAACCGTTGATTTTGCAACAATCAGATCGAATGTCAATTTGCGTTGCATTCACTTGTTTTTTGGCATGTTGATCCTTCATGATGTGTAGAATATATCTCAAAAAAATTAAAAATTAATATAGATTGTGTATATTTGCGTCAACTCGGGTGATTATCCTAAACAGGTGATTTCTAAAGCATAAGCCGAAACATGTGAAATTAAAGAACATTACTTGAATGTAACTTCAGGTACATGTGAAGAAATGATCAAAAGGGCCATATTTGTCAGAGAACTGGGAGTTCCCATCATAATGCATGACTACTTAACTTGGGATTCACTGCAAATACTAGTTTGGCTTATTATTGCTGTGATAACGGTCTACTTTACATCCACTGTGCAATGCATGTAGTTATTGATAGACAGAAAAAATCGCATTTTCGTGTACTAGCTAAAGCATTACATATGTCTGGTGGAGATCATATTCAAGACAGTTAGATAAACTGGAAGGGGAATGTGAGATGACTTTAAGTTTTGTTGATTTATTACGTGATGATTTTATTGAAAAAGTCCGTAGTTATTTTTTCACTCAAGATTTGGTTTCTATGCCAGGCGCTATTTCTGTGGCTTCAGGGGGTATTCATGTTTGGCATATGAGTGTCCTAACTGAAATCTTTGAAGATGATTCCATACTACAGTTTGGTGGAGGAATTTTAGGTCACCTTTGGGAAAATGCACCTGTTGCGGTCGGGTATAGCTTTAGAAGTGTGTGTATAAGCTCCGTATTGAGAGGTGTGATCTTGCTCGTGAAGGTAATGATATTATCTGCGAAGCTGCCAAATGGAGCCCTAAATTAGACGCGGCTTGTGAAGTATGGAAAGAGATTAAATTTGAGTTCAAATCAGTAGATAAGATAGATAAACAGGTACGAGCTAAGCGCGTTAAGTGTGTTCTTCATCCGCACGGCAAGGCGGTGGACTCAGTTCGGCTCTGATAAGGATTCCTCACAGGAAACATGTGTTGGCTGTCCACACGGTAAGGCGGAGCTTCGAGCAAAGATTCAAGCCTCCAGTAAGGCATGGGCCGCATGGATGCAATGGAGAAGGGCTTCACGTGAGGCATGTGTGGATGAACTGGAGAATGAATGGTTGGCTCATTTGGGCGAGATAGATGAATGATCATTCGAAGGGAGGCTCATGTGGTCCTATGTGTTCGAGGGGAGGCTTGTTAGGGTGCGAACGAATTGTTCTACATCGGCTAAACATATGAGGGGTTCTTGAGGCTTCAATATGGTATTAGTATCTCATATGGTATTAGTATCTCCATTGGCATGAGGCCTTTTGAGTAGACCCAAGAGCAAAACCAATTGGGCCAGTAGGCCCAAGTGGACAATATTATATTAATGTGAAGATATAGTGTGTCATACTTGAGAAAAACAATTGGTATCAGAACGTTCAGGTTGTCGGATGTTACACAATGGAAGAAATATATTCAACAGCTGGGTACAAGATCTACAAAAAAGAATAGCTTCACCCTTTGGTGCATGACGGTGAAGGCTATGCTCAAGCACGAGGGGCTTTACAGGATAGTCTTTAACAAGAAATCCATTTCCGATTCGGTCACAGACTATGCGAGATCAAAGTTAGAGATGAAAAGCCACAACGTTATTCAGATGGCTTTATTGGACAAGATTTTTTGCAAGATTGTGAAAGAGGAAACTGCATAGTCGCTATGGAAAAGACCCGAATCTTTATATCTGACGAAATCACTCACAGAAAGACTGTATCTATTACATATTACAGAAATTGTTTATGCTCAAAATGAAAGATTTTTTGTAAGGCTGTGAAAGAGGAAACTGCAAGAAATCTTTACAGGATAGTCTTTAACAAGAAATCCATTTCAGATTCTGTCACAGACTATGCGAGATCAAAGTTAGAGATGAAAACCCATAACGCTATTAAGATTGCTTTATTGGACAATATTTTTTGGAAGGTTGCGAAAGCGAAAACTGCAGAGTCGCTATGGAAAAGACTCGAATCTTTATATCTGTCGAAATCACTCACAGAAAGACTGTGTCTATTACAAAAATTGTTTATGCTCAAAATGAAAGAGGTGACATCGCTACATGATCTTCTTGATCAACTGAATCAATTGGTATTGGATTTGCAAGTTGTGGAAGAGAATATAAGTGATGAGTACCTAGCAATTGCATTGCTATGTTCACTACCTAAGGAGTATTCATACTTTGTCGAAACCATGACACAAGAAAATGATAAAATCTCTTTAGAAGAGGTCGATGCAGCTCTACGCTTGCATTGAGCTCAGGAAGGTGTCAAGAGGTGACACAAGTGCCGATGATCAGGATGTAGCTCTCTTTGGAGGTTGTCAGGGTGGACGATCCAAATCAGGATCCAAGACTGGAAAGCCCAAGTGAATGAGCCAAGTTGGTAACGACCATGCATGCCATTATTGCAACAAATCAGGACATTAAAAGAATAAGTGTACACAGTTGAAGGCTAAATGTAAAGAGCCTGCTTAGCCTGTAGCAGCGTTTGTTGCGTGCATAAATGCAGTTAATGGTGAGATATTGATTGTCTCTTCTTTGAAAGACAATTGAGCTTAATTGATTCTTGATTCAAGGTGTGATTCCTATATGACTCTGCTGCGGAATCACGTTGTGACACTCCCAGGGATGGACCCGACGTATACATGGGAAATATAGCTATGTCTAGAGTAGCAGGGGTCGGCACAGTGCAATTGAAGATGCAAGATAGAGCTATTTGGACACTCACATGTGTTAGGCATGTACCAGATTTGCAGCGGAATCTTATTTCGCTTGGAACCTTAACTGGTGTGGGGTGGAGCGTGGTGCTCAAGGGAGAGCGAATACAAGTGTCCAGGAAATGTCGTTTAGTGATGACAGCAAAGAAGATTGGCAACCTTTATAGGCTTCAGGGTCAGACGATGGTGAGTCAGAGGTTTGGTGCATCATAGAGCTCCAATAGATGAGCGTTTGGGACTCTCGTATGGACATCGTGACAAGGAAGCAGGTCAGTTGCAGAGTGAGATAGCTGCGGTGTGCAACGAGGGATCGTCAGGAGATGGAGTCCAATTATATCCCATTGTCTTTCAACTCCCGGTGCGGCTTAGATTGTCTACAGGGAAGCAGGTGGCTTCAGAGTAGAGTTGCAATCCTCAAGAGGACCCATTGCTATGTATAAGTAGGAGTTGGAAATTTGGGTAAAGCGGTTACAACCAACAAACCGAGACCTTGATGAGCACTCACGTAGATGGCATGGGTGACATGGCTTAAGGTGGGCGAGAGACCGTTCGTCCAAGGGATCATTTGGAGTGCGTAGAACCAGCGATTCTGAGATGATCATGATCAGAAGATCTCATAGAGATTCTGAGAGTGGTGCTGTGATGAAATCCTATTGGAGAGTCAAATCCAAAGGCAGTGAGTTGAGAACGTCGAAGCAGGATAAAGATGTTGCTCTCAGTTCATGTTTGGGGAAGACGGTGCTTGTGCTTTCTTGGAGAGTAGAGATGGATTAACTCATGCGACTATTGTGGATGGCGGACATGAATCGATTTTCGGTACTTTCGGATACAGTGAGACACAAGCTTGGTGTCAGTTCAGTCGATAGAGGAGCCTAAAATCGCGATGTCAAGCTCAAAGAAGGAGATCGCCACAAGTAATGTGGCGAGGTTAGTGCAACTCTACTAGCTTAAGAAGCGCTTGAGCTTGGAGAATCACATTAAGCATTGATGCGCCAAGGGGTGTGGTTCCTGATGACAGGTAAATGGTTTCATGATCAGAGATGGTTGGAATTAGGGTAGAGTCATTGTGGAGAGCTTGGATGTTCTTGGTGATGTTTGGAGCAAGGTTTGAGGTTTCGGCCGATACCCATACGTATCGCCTGTATCGTATCGGTATCGATGGGTAACGATACCGAAACTAGGGGTTAGTTTTGGTATCGACCGATACTGAATGGTACAGTTCAGTTTTGGCCGATACCGGCCGATACTGACCGATACCGTTCAGTTTCGGCCGAAATAGACCGGTACCATTCAATATCGGACGAAGACGGAGGAAGAAGAATGTGTAATTAAATAAAAATTCTCTATAAAAACCCAAAAATTTCATGAATCAAGAGGTTGCAAAGAAAGCTCGGCTAAAAGAGAGGAGAAAACCCTAGGGTTTTGACTTGAAAATAATGAAGAATTAGATGAAGAGGCAAAACCAAGAACAAATTGCCGAAAAAAGAAGAAAAAGGAAAAAAGGAAGATGAAATAATTGAACTCACCGCATCGCGTCGTCGCCTCGCCGAACCCGTCTCCTGCCTCGTCGAACACGCTTCTTGCCTCGCTGCCCCTCCTCGACCATCTAGCGTGAGAGAGACAGAGAGCAAAGAGAGAGAGAAAGAGAGGCCCGAGTCGTCTTTCAGGAGAGGCTGCGTTTTTAAAAGGCAAACTTGTAAATAAGTGGTATGTGCGTAGAGTAAAACAGTCGGCGCACATAGCAAGCGGATTTTTTGTGGCAACCCTGTAAATAAGTGGTATGTGCGCAAAGCAAAATGGTGGGTGCGCAAAGCAATGCCCAGCGATTTTTTTGGCAAACTTGTAAATAAGTGGTTTGTGCGCAAGGTAAAACGGTGGGTGCACAAGGCAAGCTTTAGGATCTATTCATTTTTCTAATAATTAGTATTTAAGTACCAAACTTTAGGTATTTAGTATCGGATATGATTACGAACTCAAATTTAGTTTATCTATTTAGTATGTAGTATTTGATAGTATATGATTAATATTTTAGTTTGTTAAGTATTTAATAGTATTTGATAGGTTTAGATTGAAGAATCTCCAAAACCATCACTATGTCTATATATTATATACATGTTTAAAGTATCTCCGAAACCGAAACCGATACCCGAAACGAAACTGCCAAAATTGGCGATACGGACAAAACCGAAACTTGCCTCCGAACCTGTCAAAACGGGCGATACCGATACCGAAACCTAAATTTTGGAAAGAACGATACCGAGACCGAAACCGAGACCTAAAACCTTGGTTTGGAGTGTTGATTATGTTGATTATGTGGTGGTGAAAGTTTGACTTATGGTAGAGTGTTGAAGTTTATGCTTCAAACCCCGGAGATTTTGCAACAATCAGACGTCTGATAGAATAGCACCAGACGTTTGGTTTTGGCCACTTCATAGCACGTATTGGCAGCAGATACGCCAGACGTCTGATGCTATACTATTAGACGTCTGGTGGAAGACCAGACGTCGGGCCAGTTGCCTTCAGGAGGCATGAGACTCAAAAGACTGGCTGCTCTCGGGAAAATGTATCACTGTTTTTCCAGACGTCTGACAACCTTGGCACCAGACGTCTGGTAGCATGAATTCTAGTTTGTGCGGGATTTCATTTGAGACCATTGATCTGTTCTTTAGTCAGATCATTCAGCTGCGTTTGCCCATGACTTCCACAACCCTAATTACCTATTCCCATGTATTTAATGGATTGATTCACCGTCTTTTTGTGATACGCATGTATGCATAAAGGAGAAGAATTGTTCGTACCGTCATCAAGGAGCTTCTTACTCACACGTCTTGAAGATTGAGCATATTGTTTGGTGAGTGAATTCTTTGTAATCTTCTTGGGATTCCTCTTTTCAGGTTGAGGGATTATTTGAGAAAGCTTTTGGGGTTTCTTCTCTTTTGGTAAGATTTGATATCTCTTGTGTTTGGTGAGGAGAGTTTGAACTCCAATCTTGGTGTTATTGATGTTTTCTGTTGTTGAAGAAGATTGAAGGAGTCGGTGTATTATCTTTGATGTTATTAGTGGAAACCATTATCGGGAAGGTGGACGTATGCGTCGTTAGCGGTCGAATCAGCGTAAACTCTGTGTCGCTTGTTTTATTGCTTTCGTTACTTTTTATCTTGCGAGGTTACTTGGATTTTGCTATTGTGGTTTATATCTGAAAGATCACGGCATAGCGATTGTTGGGTAGCTATTCGTAGTGGGGTTGCTTCTGATGTCATTCATCCCTAACAGTAATAATGGACGTGATCTTGCTCGTGAAGGTAACGAGATTATCTGCGAAGCTGTCAAATGGAGCCCTGAACTAGCCGTTGCATGTGAAGTATGAAAAGAGATCAAATTCGAGTTCGAACCAATTGATAAGATAGATAAACAAAAATCATACTAAGCACGCATAATTCAATAATTTCTGTGTGTTCTCCTAATTGATTGAAATTAAATTCGGCTCAATTCAATCCTCTTTTAAGGAAAAGGACCGAATAGAGCTGAAAAAAGAATGAGCATCCTATACTAGTATTTGCATAGCGTTTTCATATGTACAGTATATACAAGATTTAAATTTAAATACAAGATCAAATCAAATCAAATCGAAAATTAAACAACTCAATACTATATTTCTATTTCTGTTTATTTTTGGATCCATAGAATTAATTATGGATCCTTTGGGATTGGGGGCCCATTTTCTATCCCGCATAGATCAAGCCAAGAGATGTGCTCCTTCTACCCACCCTTTATATTGTCTTTTTTGTTTCATGTTGTAATAAAAAACTTATTATTTGAATATACGAGAATGAATTTATCATTTTTAGCATAGATAGAAAGAACTATTTATCTTTTCGATGAGAATTTTTTTGTACATGACACGTGAGAAACCCGTCTTTATATTTATATTAATATTTCTAATTGAGAAAATGATTCTATCATATTTTATCATTATATTATATATATATGTATGTATATATGGCACAATTCATTTAAGATTTCTCCCCACGAAATATTTGTTCCCCAAAAAATATTTCCACAGCCAAAATTGCGCAAAACAACAAATTAGCGAAAAAATATTTAACGGCACGGGCGCCTTCGGCGCGGAACAACAAAATCGACGCATGCGCATTGAACACGGAACAACAAATTCAGTGCGGGCGCCTTCGAAGCGGAACAACAAATTCGGCGTAAAAAAATTTAGGCGCCTTCGAAGCGGAACAACAAATTCGGCGTAAAAAAATTTAGCCGACGCCTTCGGCGCGGAATAACAAATTTAGTGTAAAACAACAAATTCGGCGCGGGTGTTTTCGGCGCTGAACAACAAATTAGCGTAAAAAATTTAACGGGTGCCTTCGACGCGGGGAATTATTCTCGTCTTGTTGTCCCATGCGTCGAAGAGACGTTGGGCCCCGCGTTGAGGAAGAGATCATTCGGTCTGCAGCAGCATTCGATCTGTAGCATTAAATGCAAGTTAAAGTTTTTGCCTCAAATGCATTAATTGCGTGCACTCTGCTATTCCCTAGAAACTTTCATTCCCCAAAAATTTTCATTTTCTCCAAAAATTTTTCACAAAATCTCATCTCAACCATTCATTACTCAAGATTAAATCTCAGCCATTATTCTATCAACTCTTTTGTCCTAGTCAGCCCTAGGATTCAAAATCAGTCATCAAAGTAATATAGATGTATATGTGTGTGTAGAGAGGAATATGGGCTTGAGCTGTTAGCGCAAGAAAATTTTCATGCGCTGACAGTGATTTGGGGCATTAAAAAGTATTTTTTTAAAAAAATTTGCAGTTGGTCGTACAACTTGTTAACTAGCTTCCGACCAAATTTCAAGTCACTCCAACACCATTTGAGCATCCGTTCATGCGTTTAAAAAATGTTGCACTAAAAGTTCTTTGCAGTTGGTCGTACAACTTGTTAACTAGCTCTCTCTACCAAATTTCAAGTCAATCCAATACCATTTGAGCCTCTGTTCATGCGTTTCAAAAAACAGCTACCGAAAATCGAACTGTTAGCGCAACATTTTTGAAACGCATGAACGTAGGCTCAAATGGTGTTGGATTGACTTGAAATTTGGTGGGGAGCTAGTTAACAAGTTGTAGGACCAACTGCAAAAATAATTTAAACAATACTTTTTAATGCCCCAAATCGTTGTCAGCGCAGGAAAAATTTTCTGCGCTGACAGCTCAGGCCCATATTCCTCATATATGTGTGTGTGTGTGTGTGTGTGTGTGTGTGTGTATTTTGAAGTGATACACTAGATTCCCCCAAAAGAGAATTATTTTTTTAATACTCACTGTTAACAATTTCAATGATTAGATCATATGCTTAATTATGATATGAAATAAAATAGTGAAATGACTATTCGTCTATTATACTTTCATCAAATAGGGGGCATGAAGACTATATGAAAAAAATGAAGACTATATGAAAAAATGGTGGTTCAGTTCGATGTTGTCTAAGGAGAAGTTAGAATATAAATGTATACCATGGTCATGACGCACTACGGTCTGGTATCTGGTCCTTGTAAAATTGATTTTGGTTTAGCATGTGTTACAATGGATTTCATGACCCTTCAATGTTTCCAGCAATGTCTACGCATCAAGTTTTATTTGTCCACATTCTTTTTATTAGTCGACTGAATTATGTCTGCTTCGGACTTGTGGATTCACTTATTATAATCTACTTTCAATTTGTCATGACCATGTTATACAAGTGGGAGTTGTTTATAATGTATGCGGTGCTCATGCAGCACACTGTGTGGCAGGGGAGACTGATTCATTTTAACATTTTGTTTCATTCAGGTTTTAAGAAGTGCTTCTTTTTGGCCTCCTAGGTGCATAACCTTTTGATCCAATGCAATGCTCTGGAAGGTAACATCCTGTGGTCTTTTGGCTAATTTTCAAAAACATACTTTTAGTTTTCATCATTTTCTCAAAATGCTACCTGGGTGTTGAAAATAACGGGAAACTATCCCAAACTTTACCTTTTCCAAATCACTTCTATAACATTGTTGTGTACCACCTCATTTTTTTTCCCAACATACTCAAGTTAGTTCAATTTTTTATTAGTCTAAAAAACCACCTTAATTTTTGAATAATATTTCAGTAAACTAATCTATCTTGTAACTACTCAGTTGGAAAAGTGAAGTCAAGGATAAGATAGCTGTTACTTTTAAAGTTAGACATTATCTTCAGAAACGGTGAAACATAAAGGTTTTTTTTTATTTACATTTTGCTTTTATAAACCTTGTTGCTGTTCTTATAAACCATTGCTTAATTTTAACTTGTATCATATTGTATCATATTCTCGGGGATTTGCAGATTAGAGTAGGGAGGAACACTCAATTAGTTTATTTGTGTGGCAGTTTCTTGATTCGTTTTTCTCATGGAGAAAAGCCTTTATGGTGGATTCGCAAGTCCATGGATATTGTGAGCCCCGTGGTTGATTACGCGTCCCAGTGCCTCTGAATGTGAGCAGGCTTTGTATTTTTCAAAGAAAAGGTAATTTTCGAAAAAATTATATTCCTCGAGAGTAAGTTCATTTGTTTTTTGAAGCTTTGTACGTAACAGGAACAAGTTCCTGGCCGACTTAGGCAGAACGTTTTTCCGAGTCTTGCCCTTGTGAATCTGATAGCTGAGATGACTTTGAATCTTCGGGTATTGCTAGGCTGGTGGAGTGTATATCAACAATGAAGCAGCTTCCTCCTTCCATGAGAGGTCAGCTCGTACTGCCGATTGAACTAATAATGAAGAAAAACATGCATGGATGAGTTTCCCATAAGGAAAAGGTGAGGTTCAATGGGGGATGAGGAAGACAAGCTCTAGGGTCGGAGCAAGAGCCCGAGGAGAAAGAGGTTCAGTTACAAGGTATGCACCCAAGGAGGCTAAAATTCTGATCGGATATGAGTAAAGGAGGACAATCATGGAGCCATAGATTTAGAGAGTACTCAAACAATCCTTTAAGAACAAAGGTCCTGACCAGATGGGAGCAAGGGAGGACGGTCATGGTGCCCTAGCTGTTGATTTAGCTTGAATAATCAATCGAGGAGGAAATGTTGGAATGTGGCAAATTATCACACTCTTACCTCTAGCTCCGACAATGAGAATGCGTCACTTGGTGAAATGACCAAGCCTCTATTACTACAAAAATCCAAGATGTTTGAATTGAACATGTGTGGCATATTCAGGAACATCTAAGAACAACACAGATTCAAATGGTTGGTGGTGCACTACTCTGTGGGGTAGATCAACCACGGGGACGCGTAATGCAAGAAGGCAGATAGTAATGAAGATGGTGGATGAAGAGGGCATATGGATCGATGCACATACAACCAAAGGCCAGATCAAATGTTTGAAGAGATCACCGAGTTAAATGTCCGCATGAAGAAAGGTGACAATGCGCGCTTAGAGTCGAGGGGGTTTTAGTCATCCACAACCAAAGCTAAAGTCTCTCTCTAACACTAACAGAGAGATCGCAAGAAAAACTACACGTACCATGAAGACGATGAACATGACACCAAGGAATGTTGACAACTGAAGTAAGATATCAAAAATCTTATAAAAATGGACCTTTGAAAATTCTTGGATAGACCCAAACCTTTAGATGAGGAAGGGCCAAAAGGGGAGTGCAAAGACGAAGGTTCCATATATCTTGAAGGGTAATCCATGTCATCTGGAGGGGGCCTGGGGAACTTTGTCAGTAGGAAGAAAGGAATACGCACACACCGTTATTCGACTGAGTAAATCCAGAGTACATCGAGGAGATGAACGGTTATATAATTTACTGACGACGACTTGCAAAAAATGGAGTTACCTCTTGACGATGCAATGGTATTGGTGCTGATATTGCTAGTTCATAAGTGAATCATATGGTAATCGACACCATAAGCTCTTCTCATGTGATGTGATTTTCATGCTCACAATTGTAAAATGAAGGCTATTGTCAGAGAATTACAAGAATGTCGGGGTCCCATTATTGAGTTTATAAGGCAAAGTGGCAAACTATCCTAATAGTAAGGATGATCATGCCGAATCAGCTTGGTCCGACTTATTGGAAGGTCGTCCGATCATTATCTCGTCGAGCTATGTAGAAAATGTAAAGTTGAATCAAATAACTGAGTGAGTGTTAGAGTATCTGAGTTTTTAGTATGTCTTTCGAGAGGCTTGTGTCCTATCACCGTTCAAGACTTTTTATATGTGATGGTTTTTTTGAGTGTTGTTGACGGCCTCGCCTTTATGATGTCATCCAGACTTCTTATATGTGAGTGTTGTTGACGGCCTCGCCTTTATGATGTCATCATTGTTCCTCTTTTGCGTTGTTGCCTTCGAAACGGAGCATAATGGTCGGTCATTTATTCTCGTTTCCATTGTTATTAATCAAATCCTTATTAACCAGGAGCTCAATGGGTGGATGAGCTGTCACTTTGACATGTCAATCAGCTAACCTCTTGTCTCGGCCCAGGCTTAACGGCTGGGGCGACGTAGTCAACCTGGACTGTTTGATTTGAGTAAAATATTTTCTCCGCCACTATGGTCTGCCCAATTTAGTAACATGCTTGAATATATATAATAATTAGTGCCCTATTATGTATGAGAGGACGTGTCATTTTTTCCTTCACATGATACAATAGTATCATAGGTTGTATACGATGTATTTTTTCTCGTTTCCTTGTTATAGGAAAAAAAATTAATCACGTCATCTCTTATACGAGGCATAGTGTCCTTCAGAGAGTTTACAGGCTTGGGGATTGAAGTGAAATTGAATAGCAAAGTCAAGATGCAAATATTGCAAGGATGACTGGTGTTTTTTGAGGGAAGCAGCTAGCTAGCAAGCAAAGCCATAAATCACGTTTCTGACAGCGCTGACAGATTCATTACGTTTTCACGCGCGCCCAAGAGGGAGACAGCTCACAGCACCGCAGCTGCTCCCCTGCCGCTGCTGCTGCTCGACTCAGCTCAAGAAAAAGCAAAAGATGGCAGCAGAGAGAGAGAGAGAAGCAAGCAGCAGAAAGAGCCAAAAGAAAGGGGGGACAAAGATTAGACGGCTCATTGCACAGACTTTCATAACCCAAAAATATGTATTTAAAACATAGAAATAAATAGCCAAACTATTGACGGCTAGGGATCCACCACGACATTTTTTAATTACTTAATCTTGATTACGTACCCTAATCACAAACTGCATGCCCCATCACGCCCCCTGCTTTCCTGCAAAACCCTAATAAACTATGTTATGGTTTGTGCTTGATTACTTGATAATCACAGTGCTCGGAAATTGTAGCGTGTGGTTGCCATTTCCCTTTCCGGTTTATTAATTTCCCATCACCACAAAAGATTAATAAAGGGCAGCATCAAGCATCTTCGGTTATCTATAAAGATTTGACCTGCAAAACTCTATATATAAGCTACACACACATTTGGATCTTCTCTAATTATATTAAGGAGAAGTGAACCCACTCGCTAAAGCCAGGGATATTTGAAGGTGTAAACATCAAACACCTTCAAATATCTTTAGAGCTCAAGTTAGCTGTAGTGGTCGTGTTCTTGACAGCATGTCCACAGTTAGCTGGCAATCATATTTTATGGTGGGCGATACCCTGTGAGTTCATGCTTATTGGATTCGGTATAGATTGAGAGTGTTCTCATAATTTAATGATACTGATGAAGTCACGAAGCGATAGTTGAGACGGTCTAGCCCAGTAGCACAAGTTTATGCGTAGAGTTTCAACTACTAATTATATTGGTAACGTCACAATCCAACTCCAATTCGTGTCCAAGAGTCCCAATGCGTTGGGAACTCGTTTGGGATGCCAATTCTAGTCAGAGAGAGGTTGGGTACGATGCGAACACTTAATCTGAATTAGACTTCGGTTTTTCCCTAGCCTAGCCCTATATAAAGTCACAGGCACAACAGTGATGCTAGCTGCATGTGAAGATCACTCATTTTAGAATCATAATTATTTGTTTGGTGTGTAAGTGTGTACTCATCCAAACACCCAGGGTTTGTTAGCAAGGGCGGCTTACCTCATAGTTCATTAATCTCTTCATTGTAACAATGTAACTAAGATGTCTAGGGTATAATTGACCATCAACCATATTAACACATTAATTACTTTAGTTTAGTCGATGATGTGACCCCATATATAATTTATATGGATCAAGCTTACAAGATCCATAATTATTACTCTATATAAGTTTAAACATTTTACCGTGGCCAAGAATATACCATGGTCGAATACATATCAACTACATATGACACTTACCTCACTTACCAGTACCACACATATAGGTGGAGGTGAGTCATATCTTGAACTGAGTACTATTGATCGGTACAAGCTTAAATATAGACATCCTTCGTGAAATATCTCAGGTTTAACGACTAACCTGTACCATCACATCAAATCTTCTATTGACAGTGTGAGTATATCGACATTATTTTGAAGCTTCTCGGTGAATCGTTATATGAACTTGTTTTTCAACAAGCACATAAGCATTGTCCCAACAATTTCTCTTATGAAAATGATTATAGCCATTAGGATCTCTAGTCAAAGAATTTCACACCAATTTTTATTTGGAAGACGGATCAGTGTGATGTCGAAACATGGAGCAAACCGTTGAACAGTGCTCTGAGCAATGTTGGAAGACAGCCGAATGTAAGCAGCAGTATTTACTTTGTGTCTTCTACTGTTTCACCCCTAAAACAAAAACAAAATCAAGATCGAAATATTAGCAATAAATAGAGGGAAAATGACGGGGTTGGAGTGGAGTTTAGCGTGGGTATTAGATTGGAGGAAGAAAGGAGGAGGTCGTGTTGTGGACCCCACCAAACCCTCTCTCTAGTGCGCGAATCTGACACCCCAACAAAAAATGCACAGTGGCGTGCTCGCAAGGGGGGGAGTGGAGTGGGCTCCACTTCCACCCCAAATTCTATTTCAATTTTATTTTTAATACCTTTTACTTTTCCACTTCCTTGGTATTTTTATTTAAAGCCATGAAAAATGAGAAGAAGGGGGAGGAATGAGTCTCCTCCTCTTCATTACTGTTGCAGGGAGGGAGCTGTCAATACAGCTGTCAAGCTGGTTTGTTCTTCATCTTGTGACGTCGACCTCTCACATTTAAGTTACATGTACATCAGCTGTTCTGTTAAAGAAGTTCCCCATCCCCCTTCGTAACTTTACATTTGGTAATTGCTATCTGCACCGTAAAGCTCTTGCAATGCAAGTACTTTTTAACTGAAAAAGGCAAAAAAAGTCATGAAATAATTAATGAATACGACAGAGAGGAAAATGAAAATCTATATTACATTTGACAACGATTTTTGAATTAGGCTGAGTATGACAAGCTGATGTCATGCTGATGTATAAATAGGTTGATAGAAGAATTGCTAGGATTTAATCTTAGTAAAAGAAGGGTTGAGACGAGTGTTTGGAAAAACCACCACTTTTTTCCTTTGACTTTCAAACCCCCACAATCACTACCTTTGCACAGAATACCACTCATTTCCACTTTTTGCTAAAAAAACACTCTCATTTCACTTTTTACCCACACACAATACACACACCCCACACTTATGCACTTCTCCCCTTCATTTTCGTGCTCCCCAAAATAATCACTACATTTGCGCAGAATACCGACCCTTTCTCTTTTTGCTAAAAAAACCCTACCATTTCATTTTCCCCCACTTTTTGGCATGTATTAAATTTTTTTCTCCACACCCGAAGGCGCTCGCGCCGAAGCTCGATTTTTGTTCGTTTAGATTTTGGAGGGGGAAATAATTTTTGGGGAGAACAAAGATTTTGAGGGGATATCTTAAATGAACCGTGCCCAAGTGTACGGGAACACGGGTTATGCGCCAAAGGCGACCGCACAGTATCTAGATTTTTGTTCGTTTAATTTTGAAGGAGGGAATAATTTTTGGGGAGAACAAAGATTTTGATGGGATAAATTAAATGAACCGTGCCCGAGGGCACGGGTTATGACTAGTAAATAAATAAGAAAGGGACATGGTTATCAGCCAGCTACTGATGAAATTTCCTTGTTGGCTAGCGGTAAAAATATCATCCTTGTAATTTGATATTCATGTTCTAAAAACCAAAATTACTGGTGCTCAAGTGATATCAATCGGCTTTGTTCATTCATCTAGCCATCACAAAAATAAAACCGTTAAATTTGCAACAAGTGAATCTGATCTAACCCGTTGCAAAAATAAACGGATCTGATCATCGGAAAAAAATAGAAGATATGCTGGTAAGCCAAGAAAGAATTTCCGTACTAGATAGCATTTTTTTCGCAAAATAAAAGACAAGGTAGACATAATTAGGAGGAGGATGTTTGGGACCATGGCGCAGGGCGTGGGAGGGTTGAGGCATGACCCTGTCGGTTGTTCTCCTCTACAAAACCTTGTCTTTAATCTCTCCGTCTCTCTCTCTCTCAATCGAGAGAGAGAGAAAGAGAGACCCACCATTTTTGATTTCTTGCATTTGCTTGGCTTCGAATTAGATTGCAGATGGCTGGTGGGAAACCAAACCTACAGTGATAATATTATTATGCCTTAATTTGTTCCATCATCCCCCCTCTAAAATTCCCACCTCTCTCTCTCTTAATTTTCATCATTCATCATCATCATCATCAAAGGCCCTTTGGCCCCTCCTCTCCCTGCCTAGTGGTCTTTGTGCCCTTGCATGTTCTCCCTCTCCCTCTCTTCTCTCTGTCTCTCACCAGCAACCACTTTGCTTGCCTGCTCTGCTGGCTGCTGCTCATCCCAAAGACCTTTGCTTCCCATGTACAACCCTAAATATCTCTCTCTTTCCCTCTGCTAAAAAAAATCCATCATCCTCATTATAAACATAATCATCACCTCAGCCGATTCAATTTCCATCTTCATCTTCATGCGTACCCAACAAAGAAAGAGAGGCTAATATTGCATGCAATTAGCCTATAAGCCACATCTAGCTAGCTTGCCAAGTTTAGATCAAGCTGTGAGAGGGTTTTGTTTGTGATCTTGATAATGGATTACAGGAACCAGGAGGATCATGGGATGATGGGCAACATCCCTCATGTTTCCTTAGGTTACAACCCTCCTCCTCCCCCTCCCCCTCCAAATCCCATTAGGGCATCGGCTTTCTCTAAACCCTCTCCCTCTCCCTTGCTCCTCTCTCCCAAAGATCTTCATCATGCTCGTAATAACGGATCTGCTGCTCCCCTTGACTTCTCTAGCCCCACCTCCACTGCCAATTCTGGCGGCGGCGGAGGAGGCGGATTTAATCTGCTGGCTTCTTCCAGCCAGGATCCAGTGACTCAAGAGGCATCTGCTCCCGCTGCTGCTGCAGCTGGCGGTGCGGCGACGGCAGGGTCTAATTCGAAGCAGGCCGCGGCTGTCAAGTACCGAGAATGCCTGCGTAATCACGCGGCCAGCATCGGCGGCCACGTCCTCGACGGCTGCTGCGAGTTCATGCCCGGCGAGGCCGACCCCCTCAAATGCGCAGCCTGCGACTGCCACCGCAGCTTCCACCGCAAGCAAGCCGAGGGCGACCCCGCCGGCGGCAGCGGATCCCCTTACTACCACCACCACCAGCAGCAGCAGCAGCAGCGGAGAGTGGACCGGATCTCGGTCCCTCTCCTGCTCCCTCCGCCACATCCGACGGCAGCCCATCATGCACTTCATCATCAGCACCAGCACCAGCAGGTCGCTCGGCCCACAAGCCAGAACTACCACCAGAAGTCGCATTTCGCGTCATCAGCGGGGTTCCCGGCGAGCCCGTCGGGGGTGGTGCCGGGGCCAAACTCATCCGTGGTGGCCTTCGGGGGAGGAGGAAACAACAGCGGCAGCGGGGCGACGACGGAGTCGTCGAGCGAGGAGAGGATGCAGGAGGGGACGGGGCCGACGACGACGACGGGGACGCCGAGCATAGTAGTGTCGAAGAAGAGGTTCAGGACGAAGTTCACGGGGGAGCAGAAGGAGAAGATGATGGAGTTCGCGGAGAGGGCGGGGTGGAGGATCCACCGGCAGGACGACGCCGCCCTCGAGCAGTTCTGCAGGGAAGTCGGTGTCCGGAGACAAGTGCTCAAAGTCTGGATGCATAACAACAAGCATTCCATCAAAAAGCAGCAGCAGCAGCATGAAGCAATGCCCCAGCAGCAGCCTGAACCAATGCCCCAGCAGCAGCACCAGCAGCAGCAGCAGCAGCAGCAGCAGCAGCAGCCTATGGGATTAATGTGAGAGATTCTAAACCTATATGCGTAGTTATCTTTGGCTTGTGAGTTCCATGCGATCTTCATATTGTTTATGATTCTAGCTACATAGCTAGCTAGCTATCTAGTTATAAAGCAGCATTGTCCATTTTAGACTTGGCATTATCCTTTCAAACTTAATTTGAGAAACATTGATAATTAAACCGACATTTTTCATTAGCGGAAAAAAATTTATGTATGGGGCGAGCTTCTTTGGTAAATTCTGCCACTCCAAACTCCACTTGAAGTATGATGATATTAGTAGAAACTAATCTTAAAATACCATAATTAAGAGATGTTTAGTGACACATTAACACGAGGGAGGCATGGCAAGAGGCCGGTCCAAGTTTGGGGGCAAAGATAACTGCAATGCAGTGGTGAGGGGAATAAATGTTGCGAGTGAGGACAAAATTAAAAAGGTTGGGGCTACGCATTTGCCCTAACTCACTCACATCTTCTCATTAAACTGGAATCAACGGTGATATTTCTCTTCTTCTTCCTCTTTAATGCCAGTTAATGCGTTCGCTGTCCAATTCTGAAGCTGATGCAGTTATTTCACTGTTTCTTTTCATTGTATGATATCATAATTTCCAGGCTAAATGGTGCTTAACATTGATGAAGGTGTTGGTGTTATTTTATGCTGCTGCTGGCTGTTTGAGTTGTTGATATTGTGTTTATAATCAATTTTTCTTTGAATTTTGATTTTTGGAATACATTGGTATGTTTGGAAGTGAACAACATAATTTGTTTGGAAGATGGCGTTTAAATTGCTCGATTTTAAATTTAACAATTGGATGAGCTGCATGTTTGATCCATCCGATTGTATCATGTTCAACTTGCGTGTATGTATGTACACACACGTGTATACCTATACATATGTTTGTTTGTTTGTGTAATGGATATCGTATGATATATGAGCTAAGGTCTCATATGAGTTCGAAAACTTTCTACTTTCTTTTTTCGATAATCGGAATTGTTCATTTTGATATTCATATTCTAAAACATCTAAACACCAAATATGAGGTAAAGGCAAGAGAGATGCTTGTAAGAAGGAAAAGTACTAAGAATGGAGGAGAAATGCATGGAAGAAATTTGAAAGAAGTTAAATACTAGAATTCGTAAATTAGCAAGGCAAAATTCAAAAGAGAATATAAAGAAAACACGAAGGATGGCTGAAAGAACAATTACGAACTCACTCAAACCATTAAGCAGTAGTCGAGGGACAAAGAGAGCAGCACTGTGGTGAGCAGTACTATCAGGTTTGCTTTAAGTTTCAATCAAGAACAGGCTTCCAGATGGTGATCAGATCACATACCTTCACGCTTCGGAGATCTTTTTTTTTTTTTGACTTTAGACGGAGGTCTCATGCAAGATGATCTCACTGAGATTTCTTAAAAGATGCAACATCTATATATGACAATAATTCATCATCACTCTGCAAGAGAAGACAGATGTGCATTGCCATCCAACTATTCATATTCATCATCACTATATATATGACAATAATTTCTCGCTGAATATTGGAACTGGGGTAAGGGTACAATAGATTTGTTACTTCACATTTTAAGGCCGTTTGTGATCTCCACAACTAGCAAGTCTTCCTTTTGGCCATAATCATTCATTTTATTCATCGTATTCTTAAACATCAAAATACTAGATATTTGGATGAACGTTGCCATGGGTTTTGCTTTTTCATCCAACTGTCGCTAAGTTAACTGTTTCGCATGAATAGAACTTTTTGCTACTGGTGGATGAAGAAGCAAAATCTAATTGGTTCATATGATATTGGTGTTTCAGCGTTTTAGAATATGGTGATCAAAATGAATGGCTATGACTGACCAAAAATACAGAAAGATGGACATTTCAATGCCACATATGAAACCTTAGCCCATATTTCGTACGATACCCATTATTATACAAAAAAAGAATATACATACTTATACATACATATATATACACATATGTACGTAGATCCATACATATATATACCTTCATTTATTCATGCATATAGCTCTATTATTCTAAAACCATTGATTTTGTACTAATCAGATTGAGGGTTAGATAGCATTGTATTCATTTGATTTTTGGTATGCTCATCGTCCATGATGTATAGAACATCTCTGAAAAAGTTTTAAAAATAAATAAAAAGGGTGGGTGAGTTTGTGTGTCCATATAGTTAACCAGATATGCGATATCAGCACATGAAATTTCCTACGTTGATAGCATAAAAAAAGTCATGTTCCCATGGTTCTCTTGAAAATTATTCCAGGTTGTTCACATTCTAAAACCTTGAAATCCTAAGTATGGGTGAGACATGTGGAATTGACCCATAAATCACTCGTTGCATAAAGTTCTTTTAAAACCATTAATTTTGTAACAATTGGATGGAGTGTTAAATAGCATTGGATTTACTTGATTTTTTTGTATTTTGATCAATTACGATGTGTAGAACGAATCTAAAATAATAATAAAATAAATATATAATTTATATATGCATCTGTGTTGAAAAATTTCTCATATTGACAGCACATATGCATCAGTGCCTCGAATGCCAACATGATGTCCTTTGACTTCTCCCTCCGAGGCGGCCTAGTGGTGCACTTTGCCATTTCGGAGTTGTCAGCAAGTCGAATCTCGCTAGTCGACATTCTCTTCCCTGAACCGCAAGATTTGGTACCAATTGTCACGTGCAGATTGTTTAGATACTTGACCATCTCAATCCTGTGTGGTACTTTGCTCACTCTCCCTCTTAGAATGGCTAAGCTAGCATTCTCTCAAACTCTCACACTCACAGAAGAACACAAGAGTATCCCTAACAACTCTCTACAGAATACCTCCTAATGTGCCAAATAAGCGCCAACTAGACGGTTACGAGGAGATGACGTGATGTCCAAGACATAGGCATCCAAATGTGCCTACCACTTTGAGGCACAGCTAGTCATGTCTACCTGCCACACGGCTTCTACCAAAAGCAAACCAAGCCCACTCGACCGTTAAGCCCACTCCAAAGCCCAGCTAAAGCTCACGAGTTTTATTACATATTGTTCAAGATGGTCAAATGGCCTGTGAGCCCGCGGCATGGCCCGTTCGGCCCGTTCAACGGGCCGTCCCGGCACGGCCCGAGCCCAGGGCCGGGCTTCCGTTCAAGACCCGGCCAGGCTCGGGCCGGCCCGATGGACACCCCGACATCTGGTTGTCAATGTGTAACGACCAGTAATTTTCAACAGTTCAATTTACGTATTTTTAAGAATAAATTTTTGAACTTAGAAATTAAATAGGTATAAATCGTTCTAAAAATCGTAACTCGCTGATTTTACGTACACTAATATTTGATAAAATTATATGTGATAATAGACTTCGAGACGGTCATTTTGACTGTTCACTCAAGTCATTCCGACTTGTATTGCTCCCGTAAGAAATTACGGAAGATACGCGCAACTTAAATAATCTGGGTTTTTAAACTATTTTGAGTTTCTAAAAATTATAAAAATTACTATAGACTTCAGAAAAATATTCCCTCTTGCAGTAAAACTATTTTTATTATATATAGCTTATATAAAAATTTAGAACGCTTTCCGAAACCGTTTCAACAGTTTTAAAAATCAAAACAACCAAGTTAAATAAATAAGAAATAATGTATTCTCTAACTAGTTGTTCTTGTGTTTGCAGGCATCGAATCTCGTGCATCCGCACTAGATCCAGTCTCGGCCCACTACCATCATCTCGAAGATTGTAAGTCACAGTAAATTCTAACTTTAGAAATCTAGATAGTGTACTTAATGGAAACACCGCATGCTCGAAGCATGGATCGGTACCTTAGTTATTGGACTTTACACATTGCTCAGGACTGACATTCTCTCTTGAGGTTTCTGCCTTAACTTTTCAACAAGCAAAGATCTTTAGAGTATCGTTAACGCGTATGAACATAGGACTTAACATCTAAGTCTCGGAACAGTTATTGACCTGCAGATTGACATGCTTGACAGAAAGATTGTAACTGGAAATGTGAGAACAGTAAATGACTCGTAAAACTGCAAAGAACGGTAACCTGCACAGCCACTTGGGGTTTTGGGGTAACTTATAATTGCGGAAGTGCGGGAGCGACTAGTCCAGACTTTGTTGTCACCGTGCGGGTTCTAGCAACCCATAACAGTGCCGGTGACAACCATCACAGATCACAGATCACAGATTATTGCACAGTACTCAGAGAATTGGTTCGCCCGGGTAGCACCCGCGGCAAGAGTTGGCCTCTTGGTTGCTCAATGTACTTCCCGTTATAAGTCACGAACTAGAATAGGCACAAGTACTCTCATTATTGCTATAGTCATTGCTATCGTCATGGTTATTCTTGTATGTCACTAGTCGTACTCGCTCGGTCACCTTTACTTTACTTGTCACCCTTGCATGCTTGACTTGATGTACTTTGCTTATCGCACTTGCATGCTTGTCTGTCCTTACTTTACTTTCCGCACTTGTTTACCATAGCCTGCTCCATATTTGTGCACTCCTCTTTTTCTATTGCTAGAATTGTTGTGACTTACCTTCGGTTCCATTTATGGTACCGGCAGACGAAGACCTGATCGAGGAGATTGCCCCAGAGTTTGTGGAGCCTACACTTGACCCTGAAGCTGCAGAGTTTTATTTACTTTACTGTTGGTGTGTGGGTTGTACTGTGTATTTACTTTTCCGCACTTCTTTTCAGAAAGTGTGCTGGTGGTTGTTGTACTTTAATTTGGACTGTAATAACGTCTGTACGCTGGTTTTGAGTATTGTGATGCATCTCTGAGTTGTGGCTATGCTGATTTCACTGGTAAACTGCGGAACCTGCAAATAAACCAAATAAGTAACGGGCCCCCGAAAGCGGGTCGTTACACAATGAATATACAAAATATCGGTTCACATAACATCCATATTTTAAACTGATTAGATATGGATGTTATGCTATCTGATCGATATAATATTTGATCTAATTTTAATTAATACCTATTATCTATGCAAGTTTAAAATTCTCAAATTTACAAAATGTTCTTGTAGTTGTGGTGTATCATTGTTGTAAATGTATATCAAGTGTTGGAGAAGTGATGTGATGTTCATAACATGGGGGCCACTTGTATTAAGTCAAAAAACCTAATGAACGAGTTTCGATCAAGTTATTCAATTTTTTGAGGTTCTCTCAAAATGTAAATTACCAATATATTCTTTTTACATGGTATTTTAGGGTATTACTTTTCATGAATTAACATAATTGTAAGCGGGGATTTGAAATAATGCGGTCTCCAAAGGCCAACTACTCCATCAACCATTCTCACAGATGTAAAAAGAATCAATCGTTGTAAAGAAAAATTAAAAAATACCTACCTAGTCCAAACCTTACAATTCAATGGCAAGCAAGACTCACGCAGGGACTGAACAAATTTAAGAGAGGATGTTGCAAGCTTAGATTACAACGTCCCAAAATGGGACACACCAAAATGGATGGAATTTGATGCGAGAGCAGTTCTTCAGCAGCAGCGACAGCAGAGAGCTCAACACAATTTGCATCCTGAACCGACCTCTACGTATGAGATGGGCAGTGTGCCCACAGCCATCCATCCAATTATGATATTACGGAAACCACAATGACTTTGTTGCAGTGCTCATCGGAACGACCATTGAATTTCCTCAAGGGTTCTTCCCTTGGTCTCAGGAACCCATATGATCACAAATACGAGGGTCACAGCACTAACAACCGTATAGATGGTAAAAGTTCCTGTTCAAAAGGCAAGGTACCATGATAAGTATAAGATTGTGTATAAATGGTAAAAATCTGTGTTGTACGATTGACATAATGCCATATTGTGTCTCTGCATACATGCGCACATACATGCTTCCTTGTGTGTGATTACGTGCATGCGCACATGCATACGAGTGTTTGATGTGAGTGTATCTTTGTGAGAGGGGGAGAGAGAGAGAGGGACCTCCGCTGCTCCAGCTTAAAAGCAAATTGGCACTCATCGTTATTGCCCATGCCGTGAACCAGTTGGCAAGCGTTGCGACACTACCGGCAAGACTCTTGATATTAACAGGAAGAATCTGCATTGACACAGTTCAAGTTAGTGTGAATAGCACATGCACGCACCACCATTTACTTTATTTTAAAGTTGATCTCATTAAGTAAACCCCTCGGGTCACAATGAATTGCCCTTACTTTTAACCCTTTATGAAAGGGCTGACAGCATCAGCCACCTGGGCAATGCATTTTTTTAAAGGAGCCAATTAACCGTAGTAAACATTCTATTGTGCAGACGGATGGTAATCACCAATATGGATGCTTGCTTTCTTAAAGGTCTCGGTAGCCTCGACTGTAGATATCCATACTAAGAAAAAGCATCTCGACGTACAGCCATCACTAGCAACAAACCACCACCACCACCACCACCACCGATAACGACAGCGACAAATTTACATGAATCCTCTATTAGGGGTTCTATCCTCAGTTAAGTAAAATGCTACCATGTTTTGCTTAATTGTGTTGTATCCTATAGAGGGCAAGAAAACATTAGAGTGTGGGTGAATAGTGTTAACTAAGAGTTCAACTGATTGACATTTATCACCTCTATGTTTAACTAAGAGTTCAACTGGTGTTACCCAACTTGACTCTTAATCAATCAATTTCAGTATTTGCAAGAGTAATGCAGAGCAGAGATATAATAACGACGACACAAATAATGAGATAACAATATGGACAGTGAACAATCGCAAACAAAGAGGAATTATACTGGTTTACCCTACCCTTGAGCTACGTCATGTACCAAGCACCACTTGGGTTTTCACTATTCAAATCTCTCCGAGAGAGAGGATTGCAACTTGCATCTTTCCAAACAAGAGGGCTTCCCAATGCCTTGCAAGTCGAGGACTTTTCCTATTGCCTCACAAGTCGAGGTATTTCCCGATTACAATACCAAAATAAAGTAAATAACAATATGCTTACCACATCTTTCAATAAAGGATTTACAAACATTTCTTGTGTTGGTGGAGTGACAGTTTCTATAGCCAAGATTGAAGCACAGAGTGTATATGTGGCTAAGAAAAATTCTCTAAGATCTCAAAATAAACAAAAATTGAAGCTTTGGAGATCAAGAGAAAAAATTGATTTAAATCTCACAAAAATAGAGATGAAGCTCTTCAAAGATTAAATCAAAATTATATAAGCCAAATAAAAAATATGCTTAAAAGCTTTACGAAATCGATTGAATCTATGACCTAAAGAGAGAAACTTTGAGAGAACTTGAGAGAGATTAGAAGCTTGAATATTGCTCAAAAATATGATCCACGTATTGTTCTAAAAAAACCCTCAGCAATCCCTCAATATATAAGCCAAAAATCGTGTCACACAGAATACCAAAAATACACTTACAATGGGTAAAAATACAAATTCAAATGTTACCCTTTTATCCATAAAAGGTAGCCTTAGTGAACTGCTAGTGGATCACTAGTCGATTAGTGGTCTACATGAGTTGGCCTAAATAAAAACAGAGAGCACTGGTCGACAAGTGGTAGTCGACTACTCTATTGAAACACAATATTTTGCAGAATCCAGAGAGCACTAGTCGATTGGTGTATCACATCGAGGGGCTGAACCACGTACAAGTTGCCTTGGACAGTTGCCTAGGGAAACGAAATAAAATTTAATTTTTTAACATGCATCATCACAATCTCCAAGTGACCCACTGGTTAAGGCTTTGGTATACGGGACCACAGATTCTGGGTTCGATCCCTGCTGCATTCGTTTTTTATTAATTGGATGAAAGTTTTTTCCTTCGTCGTCATTGTGTAATCCGATTACAAAATGATTTGTAACAAGGTTTGTCCTAACATCCTATTTTCTTGTCTCTTATGGGCCCCTTTATTAGCTTGTAACCTTTCAACCTACAACTTGCATGTTAATTATACAATGTCCGTAGCAGTCAAATGCAAGCGATTAGAGCAAATTCTACATGCGATCTTATTATTGTTGACCAATCAATGGAGTTTGCCTAAATTTCAGTAAGCACTCCTAAATTTCGTTTCTTTCTGAGAAAAAAAAACTCAAAAAATTCCTCTAAAATTCTCATTCAAAGGAAAGCCTTTATCGATGCATTACGATGGTAGGTATTAAATAAATTTAAAGATATTAAAAAATAAGTCTAGATATTTATTACTTATTATATTATTTTGCATGTTGGGTATTATTCAACCAACATCTCTTTATGGCCCAATGGATAAGGTCATGCGACCTCGAGGGGGTTGGCTGAGTGAAAAGTGCGTTTATCTCCCACTAGCGAGGCAAGGGATCGAGGAACAATGTCTACCTCGCTTAATTCTCTTGACTAACCTGGTATGCAGGTGTATGCCAATCTTGCATATCCCCAATTTGGTGATTGGCCGTCCCATTAGTGCGGCGGTGAGGGAGTCCAAGTCACCAACAAAAAAAGATAAGGACATGCTTAAGCTACCTAGCATCTGGGTTCAATCCCCATTGCAGTTGTTTTTTATTTATTATTGTTTGTTTCTTATTATCATTTTTTACATATTGAGTATTATTTAACGTTTAATATTTTGTTATGATTTTTGGTAAACATATGCAATGATTTGTTACGAGATGGGATTCTATGACTTATTACGAAAGTGGAAGAGGGAATCGAGAGCATAAACATTTTTTGCATTTTGGGTATTAGTTAATATTTAATTTTTTGTTGCATGTTACTTATTATCTTTTAATTTATTTTGTTTTGATATTTTTTTAAAACATATTTTATATATCATCTTTATTTTCTCCCAAAGCAAAAGAAATTCCTAGTTACGCCCCTCATCGCATCTATTCGACTAATTATTTGATACATAGAAAACTCAGGGTATTTAGCTCAAATCATTTTAAAAGCATTATTAAAACATTTTTAGATATAGCATGTGTGTGGCTTCAATCATGACTTTAAAGTAGAATCTATAAGGAATAAAAAATATACATCAAATTATCAACTCTTGAACTTGATGTAGCTCGAAATAACTCTCCTTGTCTTTGATTCTTCTTTAAGCTCTTGAAATGTCTTGATTAAATTCCATCATCACTTCCATTTTGACTCCAAGCTCCCTATATCAAATAACTCCATGCCATAGAGTGAGTTTCATGAATCTTGAAGCGAATTATCATCATGGCTTTGAACTCAATTTCTTTAGCAAAATATCGTGTACACATATACACTCACAATGCTTGATTAGTACGCTTCATTTGTTTGACCATCAAAATCACACTAAGGGTATCTTAATATCCAACAAATTGCACCCGCCCAAATTTGTTTAGACGCTACAATGGTCATCATTGTTCCATTGACTATAACCCTATCATTTCCGTCTCTTCCTAATTGATGCACTTATGAGCCTACATTGCATGTGCCGAGACCTTCTCAATCAATCTATTGTTTTAATTTATCTGTAGAGGGCAGCATCTAAATTCTTACGTATGCAGCAGTTCTTGTCCTACCTCATACTGTATTTACACTCAAGCATGTATGATGTATTCATTTTTAAAAACAGCTTCAATAAATGGGTATTCTCATTATATCCTACTACCAAAATTTTGGCACTCTAACTCATTGTTACCTATGATGCACAGACACTTCAAAAATGAACACATGTACGTGCTTACACGTGTCCGAAACCAACACTTGCACAGCACTGCCCAACACATACAATGCACTCCAAAACCATGTCCGATTTAGAGATCCAAAAAGTTACATGCCGGGATCGTGCCTTGCTTTATATGAAATTGAACGAATGCCTTCAGACACTTTAGAGCCATGCGTCTTTTATATAAAATATAAAAAATGATCTTCTCGATTAAGCAGGTACTATACTATGTCAAACAAAACCTAAACATCGCTTAAACTAGATTAGCTAGTGAGAAGAAAAAATTCATCTTTTTTTACAGTGTTGATGAACAGCTAAGAGGTTATCAATGAAATTTTATGTTATATTTAATTTTATTTTTAATATAACACATTTTAATTCTTCTGGGTTTATATGTGCATCATATATAAATAACCATCCACGCACATACACAGTTCTATTATTGTGTTCGTCCCTACCTTTTAAGAATTGGTCGTGCTTTAGAATCCTTGGCATCTCGTGTCATGTTGTGGATGCGGCACAGGAGGTTGCGGCCCAAGAGGGGGTGCGGGCTTATGCAAGGAGGCGAAGGTGCGGGTCCACGGACCCGACAAGCAATGGGCCGGCCGGCCGGCCCTAGAGGGGTTATCGAAGATTTGTGTTGTGAGTTCTTTTGATCCTTAAACCCTAGTTTACCCCCTCATTAATCGTTCTTCTATACGTAATTGTTATTTTAGCGAGTAGATTGATTTATAGTATTAGCCCAGCTATTTCGGATCTATAATTAGTATTAAAAACCCTATTATTATTGTTTCCCCACCATAAAAATCCCTCTTTTAGTCCACTAAAACGCCCTAATCATATCTGTTGCGGGTCAAGTCCGCCCAATAATGTAATTTGTATTTAATGGGAATCACAGGTACAATGATTACAAGTATGGGATTGATGGCAAGTTTAGCACGACTTGGAGCACGCTTCAGAGGCGAAGAATCCAAGGTCGCCCGATGGTCGTCGACTCCCGATAGCCGAGACGAGCTTCCTCCGAGAATAACAATTCGTCAGAAAGGTTGGGTTGGCTGTCAACCCGTAGTCTCTCCGATGCTTAAGTCAGTGGATGACTTGTAAGGAGTGTATCGGACACGTTTGACGATCTTAAGGCAAATCGGCGTTGTGTGATGAGCTTATGTGGAAGGCACAGATATATGGAGAATATCTGACCTTGAATATTGGAAATAAGTTATAGATTTCAACTGACCAACCCCCTCCTTGGTGGCTGGAGGGTGGTATTTATAGGGTTGAGAGTCGGTTGTTCGCCGTCCAATCACCTGTCGAGTCTGCTTAGCAGGAGCTCAAGTGGAAAAGTGATAGGTCGGCGGGGGTGTCAGAGATATTTATGCATTAATGGGTGTCAGACACACTAATGCATTAATGGAAGATGCGATGGACGATTATCAGTTCTCGCTCTTCACCTCGGGCATTAATGAGGGCGTAGGTAGCCCTACGTCACACTGTCAGAGATATTTATGTCAGACCGCCCTTGGTTAGGGCCAAGCTCGGCGACCGAGCTTAGTGTCTTCGGACCGTCCGACTGCGCTTCCTGTTGGAGAGTAGACGAGCTTCTTTTGTTGACCATAATGGCGAGCTTACCGCCCGGCGAGGCGAGCTTGCCAGTGTCGCAGCGGCCTTCCGTTTGGGCTTAAAATCAACCATCATCTGGGCCGGCCCAAAGGCCGTAACAATTGCACCCGTCATTCGAGTTCGAAACGACAAGCCCGGCTCGGCTCAGATGATGTGTCGCACTCCCATTGGATGTGAGCTGGTCGACAATATTTTATTCGAATTGACCACCAAATCTCATAGGTCATGACGTCGATTTGGCGAGGGGGGAGGATTCGAGGCGTTCGACCGCCCAGAGGATGACGCGTGGTTGACGTGACCGTGGGGGGAAGTCGAGGCGCCAGTCACACCCAGATCTTGCCTCGCATCCCACCTCCGACGGCTGAGATCGCCCGACTTCTCCAATAAGTAGAGCGAGGGCAGCGAGAGGGAGTTTTCTCCCAAATTTTCAAAATTTCCGCTTCCCCAGTCGTTGCAGTGAGCTCTCGCCGTCGACCGTCACGCCATCGTCTGTTTGCAGTTGTCGAAGCTCAGCTCATCTTCCTATGTACTCTCTTGATCCGTTCATGCCTTCGTCTGCTTCTTTCGCTTCTTCCAATTCTTTCGTCGAGTGGTGGTTCGGCGAACTTGATGAAGGCGGCGTAGCCGAATCGTGGTGTCGGAGGAGCCGTCGATGTCTTGGCCGGAGCAGTGGAAGGTAGATGTCATGCCCTTTTGTGAGATATACGTGTATTCCACTATATACACGTGGTATTTCTACTTACGATGCATACGTAGACATGAAATAAACGTAAATATCGATGTATGTAACGTAGTGGAAGTGGGATTAGGCCGTAATGCGTGGTTAAGAGACGAGAAAGCGAGAATGAGTGCGGGAAAAGTGTGAATGACGTCGTGGGTGTAAAACAACAAAAATGTATCGGACGTGTGTGTGTGATGCGTGTATGCGTGCTAGAGTGTGCATGTGTGTGTAGAGAGAGCCATGCTAGTGTGAAAGGGGTTAGGGGGTCAATGGTATCCACGTAAATTTTTAGAAAAGTGAGGGGCAAAATGGTCATTTGGACAAAATGAGGTGTGTGTGTGTGTATAGTAAAACGGTGTGTGCATAAAGTAATGACAAACTTGTAAATACATGGAAGTTGAGGGGTATTTTTAGGAGGGTATTTTAGTCATTTTAGGGATTGCATGGCTTATGGGGCAAGCTAATGGGGAGCATAGAAATTTCTAATGATTTCTTCTCTTTTCTTTTATCTTCTCATTTCTTCTCCCTTCCTCTTTCCCTTTTCCTCTCCCTCCCAAGCTAGGCCGGCCACCCTCTCCCCCTTTTCCCCTTATTTTCCAAATGAAAACCCTAATTCTCACCCCCTAAAACCATGAAAGCCTAGGTTGCTTCAAGGAGAAAGAATGTAGAAGGAAGAGAAAAAGAAGGAGAGAAGAAAATCAAGATTTGAGGTAGGATACTAACTTGGATTTGGAAATCTCTTTACGGTTTCTTTCTATTATGTTTTACTTAATTTGTAGTATGAATAATCAAATTTATGTGCCATTATTCAATTTCACAATTTTCCCCTTGAAATTCCAAGCAAAACCATCCCTTTAGAAATTCTGAATTTCTGATGTCTGTTGTTCTTCAATTACGGTTACTGTAGCTTGAATTATGTTTCGAAAAAATTATATACTTGTAGATCTTAAAGTTCTACTCCAAAATCATATAAAATTGGACATATGTTCAATACAGAAATTAGGAGTAAAAATTCCAGTTTTACAACATGTCAGTTTGATCTTCAGTCTTGACACAGTTTAGTAAAATGGACCTCAGTACCTGCACACAAAATGGAATTTTATGTTCTTGGTCTCGTTGTAAAGTTAACAAGTTTTTCTACAATTTCATCACAGTGCATATTTTTCAAATTTCTGACTAAAACATGTCCAAAATTAGCTATCAATACAGACCCTAAAAATCTGTTTGAAAAACAGATCTGACAGGCTTCACAGAATAATTCACCATACATCATATAATTCATATTTTTGCATAAAATGTTATCTGTGAATCCAAAACTACCATACCTACAACTTTCATTTAGGAAGTCTTTCTAAATTCTGACTATAATTGGGTGATATCAGCCAATTGTTGTGACTGTTTGCAATTTTCGAGCAAGCTGAAACATTTAAGTGATGATATGATTTGTGTATTATTGCTAAACTTCCCTATATGGTTCATAATTATTGTTGTTACTTGGAAAATAGCTTAAGTTATGCAAATGGTTATTGAATTTGCTGATGTGACAATGGCCATGTGTATGCCGCATGTCAAGTGTTTGTGAAAATGCCTCAATGAAACAAAAGTGGAGAAACCTGCAATATGAGTTATATATACATGTATCATTAAGCATGTTACAAATTGGTGATGATGGAGTCATGGAAAGTATGGTTTCATAAGTTATGGATAATGAATTGAAATGGCTATGATGAAGTGCATGACACTTGGGTGCATGACCCATGTGATATGTGGTGTGACTACGACGGAGGGCATGACACTTCGATGCATGACCCATGTTGGTATGAGTGTGAAATGTGACGCCATGCAACATGATTCCTTCATTACTACTATGATAAAATGAAATTCTTGATTGTCTCAGTCCTCTCTAATGAGAGTGAGTTAGCAAAAACCCGGGTTTAGGGTGGAAATTTGAGTAAATTGTGGATATGAGACCTGGACTGAGAAGTTGGGGGAAAAGTTATGTGATATGTGATATTTATATCCACTTGCCTTTACCGGGAGTGGAGGGGACATACAGAGGTTGTGTTATTATGGGAGGCCTCACTCCTGTCAGGGACGGGGGAGCTGAGAGGCCCGGCGTACACTGCCCGTGTCCACTGCACCGTGTGCTATATTCACCCAAAATTTGGGGTGAGGTACAGGTCCTGATATCACACAGTTTACCCAACTTTCCAATTAATTCAATTATAAAACAATAAAATAAGAATGTTGCATGTTACTCCTTCTGTTAGCAACACTTTCCTTTTCCCCTTACTTGTTTTACTTGTGATATTGTGTTATACTTCTGACACGTGTGATTTCCCTTTTTAGATTATGTTTGTATGAATACTTGTATCGTTATTCGTGTTAACACTTTCCTTGCAGTAGCTCGACATTGGACCGGAGGTATGATCCTTCACTTGGCAGATAACCCTTTCGTTACATTACTTAGTTACATGCCTTATTTCTCATGCTTGGCTTATTAGTTGATAACTTCAAAATGATGTTCCAAATCCAAGTTGGTTCCTACTGGGGAACGCATTGACATGCTCCTCCCCATTTTTCAGGTAGCAGGGGCAGTATGGTTGGTGGTGACTTGGAGTTGGGTTTCAGGGGTAACATTTGGTGTGTGTTGTAGCTTGTATTGTGACATGGTTGTCTTTGGAGGTGGAGAGTGGCTGTATATATGTATTGATACACTTGGACTATGTATGTGAATGAAACATGATATATATAAAATATTATTGTTCATGAGGTTGTTTAATATTATAGTGGAGTTTCACTTGTACTATCCCATCATGTGCGCAGTGGCCTGCATATTCAGTTTTTCCTTTCTCTCTCTTTTCCTCTCTCATCACCCTCACTCTTCAGGGTACTTGGAAAAAAATTTAAAAGTTTTGGGTATTCTGGAGATCAGGGTGTGACAGTTTTTGGTGGCACATGCATGTCTCGAATCTGCGATGTGCGTAAGGATAGTACATGTAATACTTCAGCATTTGATTGGGATATGTTAGCCCTAAGGTGGGTTGTAACCTTAGAGCCTTAAGTGGTCCACCCTTGAACCCCTAGCTTTAGGGAGTCCGGGGATGAACTTTTTGCAGTGTATTATACTATAGATGTATATTGTGGATGTACGCGTGTATCTATAACTGTGTGAACCTGTGTGTATAAGTGCAGTTGTTGTGCTTAGAGATTTGAATTATATATGTTGTGGTATACTCGTGTTTAAAATGTGTATTTATATTTGAAGGGCATGAAGTTGTATGTATCTTGGAGGGTTATGGTGGTGTATGGATGTGTGTAGGCGTTTATACTAGGTGAGTGAATACTTGAGCATATATATATATATATATATATATATATATATATATATATATATATATATATATATATATATATGCAAAAAATGTACCTAAGAACGTGCGCAGGTAGAATTACCTGCGCACGCCCCCTCTGTTCAGTGTTTGTAAGTATTTTTTTTTTGAATTTTTTTTTTGCAGTAGCTAGATATACTTGTTATGAAGCTCCCCACAAAATTTCAGGTCAATCCGACACCGTTTGAGCCTCCGTTCATCGATTTCAAAAACGTTGCGCAAAACTGTCCAGATTCTGGACAGTTTTGCGCAACGTTTTTGAAATCGATGAACGGAGGCTCAAACGGTGTCGGATTGACCTGAAATTTTGTGGGGAGCTTCATAACAAGTATATCTAGCTACTGCAAAAAAAAATTTCAAAAAAAAATATTTAGAAACCCCGAACAGAGGGGGCGTGCGCAGGTAATTCTACCTGCGCACGTTCTCAGGCACATTTGCCCCTATATATATATATATATATATATTCTCTATATAGATACATGATACGGGTATGTGAGTAGGTATGTGGTATATTTGTGTGACTCTGAGACATAGGTGATATATACATGTTTATTCGTGGATGTATATTGGTGGGTACATATAAGCTAGTGGGGACATATACCTTATCGGGGTGTGAGTGAGGAATATGTACATAGATGATATGAGTGCATGTAAACGTTTTCCTATCTATTACACTATGGTTGTTTCCCTGTGTGGGGAAGTACCAAGGTGTATATATCTATCCTTGTGTGGATAGAGTGGTGGAGTGTTCATATTGCCTTGTGGATATACGTGTGGATAGTGTATGTGAGTGAATATATGTGTATTTGTATGGGCAGATGGTGTAGATATAGATATGGAATACGGGTACATATATATTGCTAGTGTTGCATTGTTAGGTTATGCATTCCGAATGTGTTAAAATTTTGAATAACTGTGAGTGTGTGTATGTGCTGCCTATGTGCTTATATGAACCTAATTTCGTTTATGGTAGTGGGTCGTATTATTGCGTGAAGATAGGTGGTGTGCTATGGCCATATATGGTGTGTATGTAGCGATATAGATGAGCAATGGGCGTACGGGTAGTATAAGTAATGCTCCAGGGTGTTTGGAGTAGATGTATTTTAAGGTGGGTAGGGGTGCTTTAGACCCATCCACCCTAAGTTTAGGCACTTAGCTCTATACCGTGTCTAGTATGGGATAAGGATATAAGTGTGACGTGTAACACATGTAGGATGTGATGGATATAAGGATTTGAGATTATAGAGTGCAAGTATACATGGAATGATTGTGGGTTTACATGGTTAAGTGGAGTTATGGTGTATGTGTGTGTGTGTGTGCCACGTCAAATGGCGTCTATTGGATCATTTGGATGTATATATAGTGCATGTGTCTTTCCGTCTATAATGACATGAGGGGGAATTGTGTATTGGTATATGAGATATTTGTATGTATGTAGGTGTGTTTCAGCTGGCGTGGTGTGAATGTGTATATGTGTTATTGAACATGTATTAGTGTATGTATTATGAGTGGTTATATGTATATGTATGTGAATGATCCCTATTCTGATATATATGTATCAGTATATGGATGTGTACGTAGGTGGGATGTGGCTATCTACTGAATGTGTATGAATATTGAAATGCACTTATTTGTGTACGTACTAGTATGCTAGTAAAAGTGTGGATAAATTGGATGTTACGTATATAATGGTATGGGTAGATACCAACTACCTGCTAGTATAGTTTGAGTAGCATGACTATATGGGTGTGTAATAGCAGGACATGTATAGTATGTGTGTATGGGTGTGTGCCCACACATGGGAATGTATATGCATGGTTGCATGGATCCTAATAGGTATATATGCATGTCTGTGTGCATATCTACTATTAGTATAATAGTCTTGTGTATGTGTGTGCATGTATTGGCTAAATGTAGACTCAGAAATCTATGGATGATTTTGATACTTATACATCGGTGGTGTATAATGAGTATGTGCATGTGGAGTATCTATGTGGGGTATTGCTTGTTGCGTATACGTGAACATGTATCGTAGTTGTATGGATTTCTATTATATGTGTCATAGCGGAGTGTAGGGATGTGAAAATGCATGTGTAGTGCACAGTAGAAGCATATGTGGTTGTGTGTATATTGGTTGAATAGATATATACTTATATATATAACCTTGTTTGTTATATATATATATATTTTTTTTTGTTTATCTGTGAATCTTTCTGACATGTTTGCCTATCTATGTGTATCTGGGAGAAGCGTATTCATGTGTGTATGCATGTATGTGTAGGTCTATACCAGACCATGTGTGTATGTATATACATATGCAGTGTGGATATGAATGTGATGAGTATGAAATATAGGTGTACACATATATTTAATGAATGTAAGTGAATGAAACTGTTTGATATGTGAGTAATAGGATGTATGTGCTTGTTGTATATTTATAAATATACGCGTGTGTGGTGTGTAGATGTGTATTCATATTTATTTGACTATTGTGGTAGTATGTGCGTATGAGTAGTTATATATATATATAGCATATGAATGAAAACGTATTATGTTTGTGCACTCTTGTGTGTATTGTGTGTGGTATATGTGCCTATCTGTGTAAGGCAGTAGGTGCATCGCTATGAATGTAAGATTATGTGTATATTTATCTATAATTATGATTGCGGACCTAAGTGACTTGATCATGCATGTGTTAATGTGTGTCCGTCGATGTATGATGGATGTGCCTAAATATTATGTGTATGTAAATATTTACGTGCATATGATTGTGGGTGAACTTATATGATTAAGTATTGAGTGTATAGAGATCTGGTGTACATATGGTGTGACGCCATGATGATGACCCTGTTTGTCAAGTTACGTGTGTAGATTGATGTGTATAGTCGTATGTCTGTGCATGCATATATACTTATATGTAATATATACGCAAGTAGAATATAAGTCGTTATACTTGAAGGCATTGTGATATATGTGAAAGCATGCCATGTATGAATGCCTTATGTATCGTGATATGGATATGATGTGATGTCGTATGCACATAGATATGAGTAGTGATCTAAATACGTATAATAATACATATAGAGATCTATTTGTGGTATGTGTGTGCTAAATTTGTTAGTGTGTGAATATGTATGCTTAGATGTGTATGTGAAAGTCATATATGTATGTGTATGTAGTGAGTGTGCATAGTGACGGGGATGTCCTACTAGATGAATAGAAGGATGTATCTATGATATGTATGTGATGCAAATGTGTATGGATGACAATGAAGTATATAATGTATATAGGTGTGGTGCAGATATGTATTCTTTGTTTATACTTCATGGGTAGTAAGACCATCATACCTAGCTGATCTTTGACAAGTCTCACACCATAGGAAGTCCGAGGACAGACTTTATTTTAAGGTGGGTAGAATGTCATGCCATGTTGTGATATATACGTGTATTCTACTGTATACACGTGGTATTTCTACTTACGATGCATACGTAGGCATGAAATAAACGTGAATATCGATGTATATAACGTAGGGGAAGGGGGATTGGGCCGTAATGCGTTGCTAAGAGACGAGAAAACGAGAATGAGTGCCGGAGAAGTGTGAATGACGTCGTGGGTGTAAAACAACAAAAATGTATCGGACGTGTGTGTGATGTGTGTATGCGTGCATGAGTGTGCATGGGTGTGTGTAGAGAGAGCCATGCTAGTGTGAAAGGGGTTAGGGGTCAATGGTATCCACGTAAATTTTTAGAAAAGTGAGGGACAAAATGGTCATTTGGACAAAAGGAGGTATGTGTGTATAGTAAAACGGTGTGTGCATAAAGTAATGGCAAACTTGTAAATACATGGAAGTTGAGGGGTATTTTTAGGAGGGTATTTTAGTCATTTTAGGGATTGCATGGCTTATGGGGCAAGCTAATGGGGAGTGTAGAAATTTCTAATGATTTCTTCTCTTTTCTTTTATCTTCTCATTTCTTCTCCCTTACTCTTTCCCTTTTCCTCTCCCTCCCAAGCTAGGCCGGCCACCCTCTCCCCCTTTTCCCCTTATTTTCCAAATGAAAACCCTAATTCTCACCCCCTAAAACCATGAAAGTCTAGGTTGCTTCAAGGAGAAAGAAGGTAGAAGGAAGAAAAAGAGAAGGAGAGAAGAAAATCAAGATTTGAGGTAGGATACTAACTTGAATTTGGAAATCTCTTTAGGGTTTCTTTCTATTATGTTTCATATTATGTTTTACTCAATTTGTAGTATGAATAATCAAATTTATGTGCCATGATTCAAGTTCACAAATTTCCCCTTGAAATTCCAATCAAAACCATCCCTTTAGAAATTCTGAATTTCTGATGTCTGTTGTTGCTTCAATTATGGTTAGTGTAGCTTGAATTATGTTTCGAAAAAATTATATACTTGTAGATCTTGAAGTTTTACCCCAAAATCATATAAAATTGGACATATGTTCAATACAGAAATTAGGAGTAAAAATTCCATCTTTACAACATGTCAGTATAATCTTCAGTCTTGACACAGTTTAGTAAAATGGACCTCAGTATCTGCACACACAATGGAATTTTATGGTCTTGATCTCGTTGTAAAGTAAGGTTTCCTACAATTTCATCACAGTGCATATTTTTCAAAATTCTGACTAAAACATGCTCAAAATTAGCGATCAATACAGACAATGGAATCTGTCTGAAAAACAGATCTGACAGGCTTCACAAAATAATTCACCATAAATCATAATATTTTTGCATAAACTTTTATCTGTGAATCCAAAACTAACATACCTACAACTTTCATTTAGGAAGTTTTTCTAAATTCTGACTATAATTGGGTGATATCAGCCAATTGTTGTGACTGTTTGCAATTTTCCAGCAAGCTGAAACATTTAAGTGGTGATATGATTTGTGTATTATTGCTAAACTGCCCCCTATGGTTCATAATTATTATTGTTACTTGGAAAATAGCTTAGTTATGCAAATGGTTATTGAATTTGCTGATGTGACAATGGCCATGTGTATGCCGCCTGCCAAGTGTTTGTGAAAATGCCTCAACGAAACAAAAGTGGAGAAACCTGCAATATGAGTTGTATATACATGTATCATTAAGCATGTTATAAATTGGTGATGATGGAGTCATGGAAAGTATGGTTTCATAAGTTATGGATAATGAATTGAAATGGCTACGATGAAGTGCATGACACTTGGGTGCATGACCCATGTGATATGTGGTGTGACTACGACGGAGGGCATGGCACTTCGGTGCATGACCCATGTTGGTATGAGTGTGAATGAGACGCCATGCAACATGATTCCTTCATTACTACTATGATAAAATGAAATTCTTGATTGTCTCAGTCCTCTCTAATGAGGATGAGTTAGCAAAAACCCGGGTTTAGGGTGGAAATTCGAGTAAATTGTGGATTTGAGGCCTGGACTGAGAAATTGGGGGAAACGTTATGTGATATGTGATATTTATACACACTCGCCTTTACCAGGAGTGGAGGGGACATACAAAGGTTGTGTTATTATGGGAGGTCTCACTCCTGCCAGGGACGGGGGAGCTGAGAGGCCCGGCGTACAGTGCCCGTGTCCACTGCGTCGTGTGCTATATTCACCTCAAATTTGGGGTGAGGTCCAGGTCCTGGTATCACACAGCTTACCCAAGTTTCTAATTAATTCAATTATAAAACAATAAAATAAGAATGTTGCATGTTACTCCTTCTGCTGGCAGCACTTCCCTTTTTCCTTACTTGTTTTACCTGTGACATTGTGTTATACTTCTGACACTTGTGATTTCCATTTTTAGATTATGTTTGCATGAATACTTGTGTCGTTATTCGTGCTAACCATTTCCTTGCAGTAACTCGACATTAGACAGCAGGTATGATTCCTCACTTGACAGATTAACCTTTCGTTACATTACTTAGTTACATGCCTTATTTCTCATGCTTGGCTTATTAGTTGATAACTTCAAAATGGTGTTCCAAATCCAAGTTGGTTCCTACTATGGCATGCATTGACGTGCTCCTCCCTATTTTCAGGTAGCAGGGGCAGCATAGTTGGTAGTGACTTGGAGTTGGGTTTCAGGGGTAGCTTTTGGTGTGTGTTGTAGCTTGTATTGTGACATGGTTGTCTTTGGAGGTGAAGAGTGGCTGTATATATGTATTGATACACCTGGACTATGTATGTGAATGAAACATGATATATATAAAATATTATTGTTGTTCATGAGGTTGTTTAATATTATAGTGGAGCTTCACTTGTACTATCCCAGCATGTGCGCAGTGGCCTGCATATTCAGTTTTTCCTTTCTCTCTCTTCCTCTCTATCACCCTCACTCTTTAGGGTACTTGGAAAAAAAGTTAAAAGTTTTGGGTATTCTGGAGATTGGGTTGTGACAGTAGACCTAGCGGTCGGTCATGCCGCTGCCTCGTCGTCGGCGATCAGAATGGATCCCAAGAAAGGAACGTGTCGGCCGTCAAGGTTCTGGGCGGAAGCAGAGTCGCGACTGCGGTCGTCGCGGAGATCCTGGCTCAGATGTCCCAGCTGTCGACCTCCAGCATCCCCGAAATCCACTCCAAGTTCATCCGGTCGCCCTACACAGTTCGCATCCCCGAACCCAACGAGCGGGTTTGCTCCCCAGGGGACAACGATGTCGGCGTCTATTATCCGACCTTCGCCCTGGGGCTCCGCTTCCCGCTACATGCCTTCCTCCTCATCGTCCTTCACTTTCTCGAACTTCCCATCTTCCAATTGATGCCGAACTCCATCAGCTTGATGGTCGGCTTTCTTGTCCTCTGCTCCGCTAGCGGTATAAGTCTGATGCTGCCACTGTTCCAATACTTTTATGAGGCGAAGAGGAAGGGGACGTACTACTATGTCTATGCGAGGAGGGGTCGGTCCCTCGTCCTCGGTCTGCCGGGGAAAGTGAGGGACTGGAAGGAGAAGTTCGTCTTCGTCTCGACGCTGACAGATTTGACGCTGAGGTCGAACTGGGGGACCTTGAATCCCTCATTGAACGCCGAAGTGGTCGTCGAGAGGAACGGCCTGGAGTACGCCAAGATCCTAGAGGAGATCCCCAGGGAGAGCAGGGACTTGAAGAGCCTGGTCGCGGATGAGCAGATCGCCCAGCACGTCTGGCTCGAAGGTACTTCGAGTTTTGCAATCACCTACTGATATGCTCACCTTGATCTGTCTTCTTTTTGCAGGTACGGCCATGAGTCTTTCGAGAGAAGAGTTGATGAAGATGGCGAAGAACGCGGCGACCAAGGTTCCTGCGGCCAAGGTCAAGGGCAAGGAACAGGCGCCCAAGGGCTAGACGAAGTTCGGGCATAAGCGGAGCCAGGAGGCAACGGCCACCACTCGAGCTGAGAAGGAGGAGCGGAATAAGAACCCAAGGAAGGAGCCCGCGGCAACTGCTCACTTTTCCTGTACAAGCGAGGCGACAGCGGGCGAACTTGTCGTCCTCGACCTGGTCGAGCCTGTGACCGACCTTACGGTCGCCGCGTCACAGGGCCCGCCGGTCGGCATGGTCGCCCCCACCCCCTCCAGTTTGGCCACCCCTCCGAAACCGTCGGCTGAGTCGGCCAAGACAAGCCGGGCTGCAGTCACGAGCTGGCCCTTCAGGTGCCTGCCGTCCAGACTGGGGAAGCCGGGCCACCCAAGCTGCGAGGCGACACTCGTTATCTTCAAGTCGAAGAAAGAGGAGATCCTCGCTCTCTCGTCGGAGAAGATCGTCGTGCCACTCTACCCAGTGGGTACCCAGGAGTCCATTTTTGACGAGGCCGGGGTAGCGGCCCGCCTGGCAGAGAACAGCACTCTACTGAGGGACTGAGAGTCCTTGGCCAATGTAGATGCTGAACGCTTCTGCGATACGACCGTCTGGCACGGCATGCAGATTCGTCGCTCCCTCTATTTACCTTGCTGGTTCTCCTTTTTTTGAGTTGTGCTTACGACTTTGGTTCCTTCTGTAGATGGTCGCCACAATAGTGTCCCTCCAACGACACGCGTCAGTGGCGAACCGGGCCGAGGCGGCCCTTGCAAGGAAGGCGGATACGCTCAATGAGGCCGAGGCAAAGCTGAAGTACGTCACCGATAAGTTGACGAAGGTCCGAGGGTACTACGCAACCCAGAAGGAATCTTTCACCGAGCTGGAGAAGGTCGCCGAGGAGACAGAGAAGAGTGCCAGGGACAAAGAGGCCCGTAGGGTTGCTGTCGAGAACATCTTGGACACGGAGAGGGAGGCTGCCGCAAAGAAGACCACCGACCCTGAGCGACGGGTCGCCGAGCTAGAGAAAGTCGACCTGGACAAGGTCAAGATTGCGGCCATCCACCAGTACCAAGTCCGGGAGTTCGTCCCCGCCCTAGCGGATATGAGGACCGATGGCTTCAACGAGAGTCGGGAGGCCGGCCATGAGATGATCAAAATGAGGTTGGGGAAGCTCTACCCCAACCTGGAGATTGACTTCTCTCGTCTGTCGGCGGCCTCAGACGACGAAGGGGAGGCTTCTCTCGGTGCAGGCGCCGAAGAGGCAGAGACTCCGACCAACGACGACCAGGCAGGCGACCAAGCGGACGCTTAGGCTCCAAAGGGGCGACCAGGAGGGTGGCGACCAAGTTGAGGCATCGTAGTCTGGGCCGCATCAATGTATGGCCGGCCTTGAGGCCGAGCTTGTAATTTTTGTAACCTGTAGTGTAAATGAAATGAGTGAAATTTGAAATTTTCTTTACTTAATGTCGTTTGCTTGTTGTGGTTCGTATGCCTTGTGTCTTTGTATGTGTATGCCCCCAGCATTCGGCATGTACGAGCTTAAGGTCGAGAAAGGGAGGAATGTTGTAGAGTCTGAATGCCTTGTGCGGTTAGGATGGCGAAGTTTGCTAGTAGGCCGCCGTTGGAGTCTTGGGGGGTCGATGCCGAAGCCCGTCCTGCGCCTTTAGAGCTTTTCGGGGGCCGGAGCCCCGGATCTTTACTTCAGTTCGGGTGGCAAGGTCTAACCTGCTACGGATAGCCAGGCCGAGATCTGCCCCCGAGGTCTTCGAGAGTGCGGGTTTGGGCCGTAGCCCTTCCTGCACACCCCTGGGTCGTCTTGCGTCCTTCACTCCGGTTTGTGTGGCGAGGTCCGAACTGCTACGAATAGCTATACCGTGATCTGCCCCGGAGGTCTTCGAGAGGGCGGGTTTGGACCGTAGCCCTTCCTGCACACCCCTGGGGCGTACTGTGCCCTTCACTCCGATTTGGGTAGCGAGGTCCGACCTGCTACGGATAGCTAGGTCGCGATCTGCCCCGGAGGTCTTCGAGATGGCGGGTTTGGGCCGTAGCCCCTCCTGCAAATCCATGGGGCGTCTTGCGTCCTTCACTCCGGTTTGGGTAGCGAGGTCCAACCTGCTACGGATAGCTAGGCCGCGATCTGCCTCGGAGGTCTTCGAGCGGGCTGATTTGGGCCGTAGCCCTTCCTGCACACCCCTGGAACGTCCTGCGCCCTTCACCCTGGTTTGGGTAGCGAGTTCAGACCTGCTACGAATAGCTAGGCCACGATCTGCCCAGAGGACGGGTTTGGGCCGTAGCCCTTCCTGCACACCCTTGGGCCGTCATGCGCCCTTCACTCCGATTTTGGTAGCAATGTCCGACTTGCTACGGATAGCTAGGCTGCGATCTGCCACGGAGGTGTTCGAGAGGGTTTGGGCCGTCCTCCGCCCTTGGAGCCTTTCGGGGGCGGAGCCCCAGATCTTCGCTTGCGACGAGTTAGCTCGCTCCCAATGTGACTTTATCTATAAGGTCGTCCTGTGAGAGTTTGGGCACTTGAACGTTCAGTCGACTTCATGAAGGCGCTCTTAATTTCGGAGCGGAGCTGGAATTTAAATTCAGACAACTCGTTGGGTGTACGAACACAAAAATATTTATTTGAAAATATTTATTGAATGTACAAACATAACAAAATTTATTGAAAATATTTGAGCAAATGCTCGACGTTCCGTGGATGGGCTAGTTCCTTACCCTCCATGGTCGCCAAAATATAGATCGCTGGTCCCACAATGTCGGTTATTGTATATGACCTTCCCATTTTGCGAAGAGCTTTCTTCTGCGGCCGATCTCCGGTCTGAATGTCGCATCTCTGAGGACGAGGTCGCCAACTCTGAAGCTCCGCTTCCTGACGCGGGAATTGTAGTACCTCGTCATCCTCTGGCTATACTTGATAAGATTTGTTAGTGCACGATTCCTTACCTCGTCGACGAGCTCAATGTTGATGTCGATGCCTTCTCCATTTGCTTCTTCGTTGAAGTACTGGAGCCGGAGGGATTCTTCACCGATCTCCACTGGGACAACGGCCCTCGTCCCATAAGTTAGCATGAAGGGGCTCTCGTCGGTTGAATCTTTGTATGTGGTGCGGTAGAACCAAAGGATGTCAGGTAGCTCGTCGAGCCAAGATCCAGGGGCGATGCCGACCTTCTTCTTCAAAGGCTCCAAGATGCACTTATTCGCTGCTCCGACCATGCCATTGCATTGTCGATGCGCCACGAAGGCGAAGTGCAGGTTGATGCCTCAATCCGAGCAGAATCTTCTGAAGTCCGCGCAGTCGAACTGCTTCATGTTGTCCGTCACTATGGAGCGGGGTACACCAAAGCGGCATATAATTGAGTTCCAGACGAAGTTCTTCATGTCCTTCCAGGTGATGCGCGCCAGTGGCGTCGCCTTGATCCATTTGGTGAAGTAGTCGACGGCGACGACGAGAAACTTTCTCCTGTTGCCATGGGGAACGGTCCGAGAATGTCGAGGCCCCAGTTGACGAACGGGACCGGGCTGAGGATCGGAATCAGGTCGGCGGGTGGTGCAATTGTATGTTTGAAGAATCTTTGGCACTTCTCGCACCACTTGACATAGTTGGTTGCATCCTTCAGCATGGTCGGCCAATAGTAGCCCTGCCGGAGTGCCTTGTGCGCCAGTGTGCGACCGCCATAGTGATTCCGCAGAGCCCTTCATGTATCTCGCGAACGACCTCCTCCGCTCTTCTTGGCCACAAGCACTTGAAATATGATAAGACGTCGTACCTCGCACGTCGCTTTCGATAGAGTATGCCGCCGAAGATCACAAACATCAAGGCCCACCTTTCTATCTTCCGCGCCTCCAGCTTGTCTTCTGGTAGGGCTCCGGTCTCCAGGTAGGCGACGATTGGGCTCATCCATGATTGCTCCAGGTCGACGCGCAGCTGTTCGCCCTCCTCAATAATTGGTGTCAGCAGGTTCTCGATGTAGATAGCTTTCCCAATCTCAGCCGACGAAGAGGATGCCAACTTTGAGAGGGCGTCGGCCCAGAGGTTGCTCGACCTTGGCAGATGTTGGACCGTAGCTTTTCTGAATTTGAGGAGCTCACCTAGGCGCACTTCAGGTATAGCTTCATTAAATCCTCTCTCGCTTTGAAGCTACCTTTAATTTGTTGGACGACGAGCTTCGAGTCGCTGATCAACAGCACATTCGTCACCCCAAGCGCCCGGCAGAGCTTCAGCCCGTTGATGGCAGCCTCGTACTCCGCCACATTATTGGTCGTCGAGAAGTTGAAGCGGAGTGCATACTCCAGTAGGCTTCCCTCAGGAGGAAGATTCATGCCGATCTTTATGCTTAAAGACATGACTCTACGGTGTTTAGATTTTATTCAAAGTTGGCATGACTCAAACACATGATTTTTTTATTTTAAGATATGGCATGGCTCTGATGTGTCCGATACATGGGAAGCATCGATGTCGACAGATGTCCGATACGTGGTTAAAATGATCGGACACATTAATAAAATAGAATTTAATCTGTTTAAGCGAACATGGTTTTCAATCATATTATCCAAATCTTAATCTGACTCCTAGACAAAAAGAGGGCCTCGCTGAAATATTTTGATGGCCAAATGTTTGGTAGGTAACCCAACTTTTTTCATTATGCAATCTAAGCTCATGCAAACAAACGTAAACTTCATAACCCCCTATAGTACCAGAAAATCTAGACAACGAGATAAAATGACAGGACTTGAGAATATCATCAAATGCACAAAATAAGCTAAAGGGGCAAATAAAAACTGCTACAAGTGAAAAAGAAAAAAGCACAATAAGAAAGAATCCAGCAGCCACAGTATTACGTAATTATTCCAACAGCACCCAACTCTTAAAGCAAAGAATCCAGCATCCACAGTATTACGTAATTATTCCAACAGCACCCATCTCTTAAAGCAATATTTTAGAACATCTCAAAAAATTTATCAATGGACTGAAACCGGCCAAACCGACCGAAACGGGTCAAAACTGAATTTTAATAGCAATGTTGTATCGTTCCCCTTCGAAACCGAAACAGAACGGCCGAAACCAAGTGGTTTCGATCGAACCCTCATTCCTTGGTTTAAAAGTTATCAATGGATGAGAAGCTAAAAGCATATCTATACCTTAAGGTTAATTATCATCTATTCTTCAAGAGACCATGTAAACAACAACTACTACAACAAAGCTTCTATACCAAACCATTGTGGCTCAGCTGCATAAGTCTTTTTCTTCCATTCACAAAGTTAGGGACAATATCCTCTGTAAATTAATTGTTTCATTAACATTGAAAATTAAACTCATTCAATGTTGAAGGCAATTTCATATGATACGAAAACCAGGAGATTTCACATACCTCAGACATTATGATCCAAGGAATAGCACCAATCCCAAGAGAGAAAGAAATGACAAAAGCCTGGGGGAATATAAGAAGCTCAAATTACTAACTGCCGTACAAACAGTAGAAATGATCCACATTCCATTAACATAGACATACCACAAGTCCAACCAATGAGAGCACACTCAATATAAAGTAAAATTTAGAATCACGTTGAGCAAGTCCCTGCATCCAACAGAAAGTGTAAAGACAATTACAGTGAAGAATAAATTCTTATGCAGCAAGGGTACAAAATACAGATGAGCAACTAGAAGTTAAAAAAATTAAATTAAACTAAAATCAAACAGCATCTCAAGAGATGAACCTCCAAAAAGAAAGCAATAGCAACAAGGAGAAGGCTTCCAGTCATCCCAGCACTAGAAATCTGCATAAAAATCACATATCTTATTAATATGTGTGGTTTAAGGTTAAAAAATAGAAAATAAAACATTATTCTTCGAAACTCACTATAAGGAAAAGGCGACGACCAGCTCTATCTAGCAGCCAAGTGGTAATGCCAGTGGCAATAACCTGCACATCATGCAAAATCATTAAGTATGAAAAATTAACATAGTAACACATTCGTCGTGGGATAGCAAATTAATAATGAATATTAATCAAGAATCCAAGTGATCACCTGAATAGCCCCAAGTCCACATGTAGCAGCAGCACTTGACGAAACCCCTGTTCAAGATACAGAATCTAAGATGAGAAGCCCTTCGATTTTTCGACAATGGCATGCTATGTTGCACGGGCACAGTAACACCAACAGGGACACATTATGCCGGGACTTAGTAAATTCTTAAACCAATGTTAGAGGTCTCGGTTTCGGTTTCGGTTTCGGTCTTCTGGGAATTCTAGGGTTTGGTCACGTTTTGCTCGTTTCGATGGTTTCTGAGTTTGGTTTCGTTTCGTCAATATCGACAATTTCGGTAGTTTCTCTAAACATTATTAAATTTTTAATATCAAATACTAACTAAATTATTAACGTATAATACTATCAAAAATTAAAAATACGTGTATTCTATAATGTAGAAGGGCATTGCATGCTACACATTTTGCTAAACATATTACACTTTTTACAAGTTTGTCATTCCCTCCTAAAAGATAATGGCAAACTTGTAAGTAAATGCAACACGCTAAGATGAATAGCAAAATGTGTATTGTTGGAGCAGCAGCTAATCAAATTACACAGTATGATAAACAATTTCCATTTATTTACAGGTTTGCCATTCCTCTTGGTTAAACTGTGTGAAAGACAACGTCGTTCAAATTTCTTGGCCATTGTGTTGTGATCTTCTCTGGTATATATTTAACATTTTAAGATCACAATCAAGTTTTTCTTTCGATCTCAAAGTCTTGCTCTTTATATTTTTATTGAGATCATAAAGGTTTTTCCTTAGCTACATTTTACATTCGCAAAGTGCTTCAACTCATTGGCTATAGAAAGATTGTAATGCTCATCTACAATAAAGTAAATGTAAATCCACACAAAGGTATGGTAGTGTGCATTTGGTGATTGTACTCAATTGTATTTAGAAAGCATCTTGCACGAGGTCCTCACTTGGTGAGGTTGTGGTTGTTTTATTGGAAGCCCTCTTATTGGAGAAGATGCACTGGTATAGAAGCCTTCAATTGTTGATGCAAGTTTGTTACTGAAAATACTAGTGGTGCTTGGGACTACAGGTAGCCAACGGGTGGGTGAACAAGGATAAAATTCCTTGTGTTTGCATGTGATTGTATCTTGTCTATATTATTCTCTTTAACTGCACAATATTTCCGTTATGCACTAAACTTTGATGGGAAGTAATTGAATTGTTGACTAAGTACATGGTAAGGCTACATTCATAGTAGACTTAAGCATTTTAGAAGGTTTAATTTTAATTATCACTTAATCTTGATACTATTCACCCCCGCTAGTATTTTAGTACCATCTACAAGATCCCAACAATGATGACTACCTATCTAGAAATTAATAATATAAATTCAGAACTGTTCCAATTTCTAAAGGATTTGAATGTCATTATACATACAACGATCGAGAGCTATGTATAGCTATGTATATTGGCTTGTTGCAAACTATAGACAACAAGAAGTATTTATATGTCTGATGCAAGCTAGCAAAAGCAGTTTATTTTCGGTGAAAGGCAATGGTAAAGATTGTCAGCAATGATCACTAATGAACCTCAAGCTTCAACACCGATATGATTCCAAACATCAATCAATCGTCATTTGTTGCAACCATCCTTGAAGCAAGAGCTTGAACCACAAGACAACCCAAGCATAGAATGCAAAAGGCTAGTCTAAGAGCTATAAGGAAGTGTAGATTATACAACTTAAATTGCAGATCGGACTACATGTTGTCATAGAATTTTGTAAGAAGATGCAAACAATGAAGAGCCTTAACAAATGCTTGACACAACACTAGAACCACAGTTGAAGCTGCAATCCAATTCAAAGCAACCAAAATTAGAAATGGTGTCAGAGTATGAATCATAGTCCAACCCAAAGTGTGAAATGGAGTTTCCATCCAAATCAAATTCCTAGTTGAAACTAGAGTTGGTGTTCTACCGTGAACCCGAGCAAAAGTCAGTTTTTGAGTCTAAATTAAAGCTACAGTAAGAGGCAGAAACCCAGGTAGAATCTAACTAAACGTCCCAGAATGAGTTCATGTTTAAGTAGCCATCCATGCAACTAGTTGACCCTAAACTAAAGCATTAAATTTTATGATTTTTGTTGATCCATCGCTTACAACCAGCAATTATTACGTCCTTTTCTGATATCAGTATATATCTGATAGGACTCACGCAAATCTGAAATTAAATTGATGAAAATAGGAATAACAAGGATAACTTGGCTACAATAATAGGGGCAACCACCCTCCGAAGCCGCCAAAAGAGAGGACGTCCACACTCTTCCTAAGAACTCTCCCACACAATATCAAAATCAAGCATAGCTATGGCAGGTGGCTAACCCTAGGGTTAAATACTAATCCCCTCTAATCTAATTAAAAGTTTGCCATTCTAATATAAATTAATTAGAAAAATGAATTAAGGATTCACGAAAATGCCCCTAGCTTGGTTCGGCCGCTCCCCTTGTGCACGCGCCCTCCTTGTTGCACCTCCGATACACGCAGAGCCCATCACTATTCCCTTCCCAAAGAGTCACCTTGTCCTCAAGGTGGAAGTCTGAAAATTGCTGCAACATCACGTTCAAGGACTCCCACGTGCTCTTGTGCTTTGGTAAGCCCTTCCACTGCAAAAGAACATCCCGCTCTCCAGTGCTCCCTTTGCACACCCCCTTCAGCTTCTCAGGCTCCAAACTTACCTCCATATCATCTGTCAATGTCACCAGGAGAGTGGGCGAAGGGGTGTGGTCTCCGATAACCTGACGAATCTGAGATACATAGAATACCGGATGAATAACCGATCCTGGGGGTAGCCGCAACCTGTAAGCAACTAGTCCTACCCTGGCCTCGACCTCGAAAGGTCCAAAATATCTCGGTGCTAACTTCTCATTCCTCCTGTGGGTCAATGATCTCTGCCTGTCGGGTCTCAGCTTATGGTACACCATATCCCCAACTGCAAACTGCACACTTCTGCGGTGAAGGTCTACCCATGTCTTCATAATTTGCTGAGCTCTAGTCAGATGGAGCTTCAGATCCTCCAAAATCCGATCTCTATCTGCCAGATACTGCTCCACATCGGATACTGGTGTCGTCTCTTGCCCATAGTGCACTAAATGTGGATGATCTCAACCATACAAAATCCCGAAAGGTGTCGTCTGAGCTGCAGTATGATAAGATGTATTCGACCAATACTCCGTCCATGCCAGCCAACAGGCCCACTCCTTGGGACTCTCTGAAATAAAGCACCGCAGATATGTCTCAACACTTCTGTTAACGACCACAGTCTGGCCACCTGTCTGCGGGTGGTAGGCTGTGCTCCGTCTCAAAGCTGTACCTTGCAGCCTAAAAATCTCCCGCCAGAATCTGCTCAAGAACACATTATCCCTATCAGAGACAATGGACTTTGGGGGCCCATGCAAGCAAATGACCTCCCTCACAAATACCTCCGCCACCGACACCGCACTGTAAGGATGCCGAAGTGGTATAAAGTGTGCATACTTGCTGAGGCGGTCTACCATAACAAATATGACTGTATATCCTCCCGACTTCGGCAACCTATCAATGAAATGGAAAGGTCATCCCACACACGTTCGGGCAAGGACAGCGGCTGTAGTAATCCCCCTGGAGTCATCGCCTGGTACTTGTGACGCTGGCAAACGTCACACTCTGCAACCATCCTCGAGACGTCCTTCTTCATTTCCTTCCAATAGGCCTCTCTTGCCAGTCTCTGGTAGGTCTTGAGGACCCCAGAATGTCCTCATATGGCACTACTGTGAAACTCCTGGAGTATGGCCGGGATATATGTAGAAGTCCTCGGCAGTACCAATCGCCCCCAATGTAGTAGCCGTTTGTCCAGGATAGTATAACCTGGGTGCTCTATAAATTCCTGCAATAGTGCCGCCTGTATACCTGTCAGCTCCTGATTCTGCTCAGCTTCCTGCTGCAGTGACTCCCAATCCCCGGTCTGGCCACCTGTCTGCGGGTGGTAGGTTGTGCTTCGTCTCAAAAATGTGACTGTATATCTTCCCGACTTCGGCAACCTATCAATGAAATCCATGGAAAGGTCATCCCACACACGTTCGGGCAAGGACATCGGCTGTAGTAATCCCCCTGGAGTCATCGCCTGGTACTTGTGACGCTGGTTAACGTCACACTCTGCAACCATCTTCGAGACGTCCTTCTTCATTTCCTTCCAATAGACCTCTCTCGCCAGTCTCTGGTAGGTCTTGAGGACCCCAAAATGTCCTCATATGGCACTACTATGAAACTCCTAGAGTATGGCCGGGATATATGTAGAAGTTCTCAGCAGTACCAATCGCCCCCAATGTAGTAGCCGTCTGTCCTAGATAGTATAACCTGGGTGCTCTATAAATCCCTGCAATAGTGCCGCCCGTATACCTGTCAGCTCCTGATTCTGCTCAGCTTCCTGCTGTAGTGACTCCCAATCCTGTAGTACAGAAACCGCCAGTGCCGCCAACTCTACGTACTTCCGCCGTGAAAAGGCGTCAGCCGCCTTGTTCTCTAGTCCCGGGTGATACTCAGTCTCAAAAATGTATCACATCAGCTTCCGCAACCACTTCTGATGCTCCTCTTCTATCATGTGTTGCTCTAATAAGTATTTGAGACTCCTCTGATCCGTGCGTACCAGAAAACTCCTCCCCAACAAATATGGTCTCTGCTTCTGAATAGACAGGATAATGGCCATCAACTCCCTCTCGTAGACCGACCGTGGTCTGGCTCTAGCTGTCAACATCTGACTGTAATACGCTATGGGCAGCTGATCCTGCATCAACACCGCTCCCAATCCATGCCCCGAAGCATCCGCCTCCACCACAAATGGTCTGGAAAAGTCTGGCAACGACAGGACTTGCATTGTGGTCCTGGCCTTCTTCAAGGCCTCAAAAGCGGCCGTCGCCTCCTCTCCCCAAATGAACTGGTCCTTCTTGAGTAGCTCTGTGAGCAGCCAGGCGATCGTCCCATATCCCTGTACAAATCTGCGATAATATCCTGGCAAGCCCAAAAATCCCCTCAGCCCCCTGAGTGCGGTGGGGCGTGGTCAATCCAATATCGCGGAAATCTTTGCCCTGTCAGCTGCCACCCCATCTGCACATACCACATGTCCCAAATACTCCACCTGGGGTTGTCCAAATAAGCACGTCTTTCTGTTGACGAATAGCTGGTGGTACTGCAGCTCCTGAAAAACGACCTGCAGGTGGTCCAAGTGCTCCTCCAAGATACGACTGTACACTAATATGTCATCGAAAAAGACTAGTACAAATTGTCGCAGGTAAGGACGAAGTACCTTATTCATGAGAGCTTGGAAAGTAGCTGGTGCATTAGTCAAGCCGAATGGCATGACTAAAAACTCATGGTGGCCCTCATGCAGCTTGAACGCAGTCGTAGGCACATTCTCCCCCGCATCCTAATCTGGTGGTAGCCCGATTTAAGATCTATTGTCGTTGATATGGCTGCCACGTGCAACTCATCCAAGAGCTCATCTATCACTGGTATGTGGAACTTATCTGGCACTGTTTCCTGGTTTTAAGCCATGTAGTCTACGCAGAAGCGTCAGCTCTCATCCTTCTTCACCAGCAGCACCGGACTGGAAAAAAGGCTCACACTGGGCTGTATCACTCCCGCCTGTATCATCTCCGTCACCATCCTCTCAATCTCGTCCTTCTCTGCTTGTGGGTAACGGTAGGGTCTCACGCTAATGGGGGACACCCTCCCGCAGGACTATGGCATGCTCGTGATCCCTCGGTAGTGGAAGTCCACGTGGCTTCTGGAAGACCTCCTCGAACTGCTCCATCAACTGATGTCCCTCCCCTGAAATGTGCTACTCCCCGACGGCCTCAGTGACACCCTCTCCCATCAACGAATATAACTCCACCGGTTATCTACCACCCTCCGTCTGAATGATCATCATCATGGTCTTCAGCGAGACCAGTACTCTGCATAGGCTGGGGTCCCCCTGTAAGACTACTGCTCTTCCATCCTCCCGGAACTCCATCCTGAGCCGTTTCCAGTTCACGGTCATCTTTCCCAGCGTCTGTAACCAAGTCATGCTGATGGGACACGGGTCTATACCCGCTGCCGGACCCGCGCCCAAGCCCAACCCCGTCGGCCCACCTAGCCCGCGCATGCCCCCTTTTGCCACGGAATCCTAATTTCTATTATTTATATGGGGGGGCTAGCCGTCACTTTGTCTTTAATCTATTTTTTTTGATATTGGAGTGGTCTCATAGTTTAGGCGAGTGCGGACGTCCTCTATTGGCGTCTTGGAAGGAGAATACACCTTTTTGTATTCAATTATCTTGCTTTTACTACTATATTTCTACTTTGATTATCAAATCGTTGGATTCCTCTTTTTGGATCTATCAATTTGGTATCAGAGCACGTGACGATCCATGGCGGCGCCGACAACGAGATCGAAGGACAAATTTGATACCTTAGAGGAGAAATTCAATGGCGAAATTGAAGGGGTGAAAAGATCGTTGGCGAGAAATGAGGAGGCGATAAAATCGTTGACGGATTCCATCAAGACTTTGGCGGCGAATCAATCCCGGTACGAAGAACAATTTGTGAAGTTCATCCTCCAATGGTCGGCAAGCAACTACGACGAAGGAAACCCTAAATCGACATCAAAGGTGCCACCTTTAGAGAAGGGGAAGGAGAAAGAAGAGGGTTTTGACCCGGATCGTTCTTTTGAGGAGGAGAAATTTGAGGAAGATGAAGGCGAGGAGCCGAAAAGGGTTGAGTATCGCGAGGAGGTGCGCCGAAGGGTGGTGGAATCATAAGGGGCGGTGGCCCTAGCCGCCCCTTACAGACATCGCGATAAGGGTTTGAGGGGCGGTCGACCCCCAGAATCAACCTGGGGCCGGCCGCCGTCGGAATTGGGCGGGGGGTCTGCCCCCGCCCTCGGCGAGGCCCGACAAGGCCGGCGGGACCCTACCGGCCCTCCGGTAAGGCCCGCCGACCCCTTGCAGGGTCTGTCGGCCCCCGGCAGGGTCTGTCGACCCTCCGATAGCCCCGGCGGGCCCTGCCGAAGGGCGGTCAGGGTCGGGCGACCCTATGGCAGCCGCCATGGGGGAGATGGGCACGTTCAGGGCCCCGGGGGTTTTGGGGCCTCTGGGACAGCGGCGAGCGGTGGAGGTCCAGTTTCCGGGCAGAACAGAGCATATTCAGCGCAGACCGGACCCCCGTGGCTTGCCTGGACAGTGGCGAGGCCCTGAGGAGCACCTCCAAGACAGATCTGAGTAGGAGGGACTCAGGCCAGGAGAGGGCCAGTATTACGGAGGACGGGGTAGAGACAACTATGACGACGGCGGGGGAGACTACGAGGCTGAGTTTGGCGATGATGCAAGTTGGAATGACTTCGATGGCAGGCGTGGAGGTCCCCGAGGGGACTATGGGGGCCGCGGAGGAGTGCCACCTAGACAGTACAAGACCCATGATGAGAGACGGCAGCACTATCGCCCGCATCACCGTACGGAGGTAAGGTCCGATCAGGGGCACTTTGGAGGAGACTGCAGGGTGCGGAAGCTGAAGATGCCACTGTTCGCAGGGGAGGATCCGCATGCCTGGTTGTTCACAGCAGAAAGATACTTTGCTGCACACCACATGACCGATACACAGAAGCTGGAGGCGGCAGTCATTTGCATGGAGGGGAAAGCCTTAGGGTGGTACCAGTGGAAGGAAAGGATGCAACAGATTCGCTGTTGGGAGGAGTTGAAGGACCTTGTGTTGGAGAAGTTCAGAGATTCCCGCTTGGTAAACCTTCACGAGCAGTTATATGCCCTCAGGCAGGAGGGACCCGTGCAGGAGTACATTGAGAGGTTCGAGACCTTGGCGGGGAGAGTACATGGGGTCTTAGACGAGTCACTAGAGAGTACCTTCCTGAAAGGGGCTGAAACCCAGCCTTCGAGCTGCAGTGAGACCCTACAAGCCGGGGGGCTTTCCGAGGTCATAGAGATGGCGCAGATGGTAGGGGACGCTCAGACTGAGGATAGGAGAGTCGGGAGTGGCTACAGCGGCCAGATACAGAGGGGCACCTCGTCTGGAGCTGGAGGAGCCGGGACCACCACGGGGGCGGGCCAGACGAGCAGTGAGAAGACGGGGGAGAGGAGTAGCGCCACACCAGGAGAATGACAGTTCAGGAAGATGACGGATGCGGAGATGAGGAAGAAGCGTCAGAAGGGCTTATGCTTCCGATGCGATGAGAGGTTCACGTTAGGCCACAGATGCGCAGGGCGCAAGTTGCAGGTTCTGATGTTGGAGGATGACGACCTAGACGAGGACGTCGAGGACAAGAGCTGTGAGCAGGAGGAGGTTGAGGGCCATCAGCTAGACGTGGCATAGGTGTCCCTTAACTCCGTGGTAGGGTTCACACCGAGCCACACTATGAAGTTGAGGGGGGGATCGGCGACCAGGAGGTGACCATGCTGATTGACAGTGGGGCGACCCACAATTTCATCTCCAGGAGAGTGGTGGACCAGTAGGGACTGCAGCTGACCGACTGCGGGAGCTTCAGTGTGATGATGGGAACTGGGAAGAAGGAGAGTAGTCAGGGAGTCTGCAGGGGTTGGTGCTGACCCTACAGGGGATACAGGTGATGGCGGACTTTCTACCGTTAGACTTGGGGAGCACATATGTCATCCTGGGCATGACATGGCTGCAAACGCTAGGGGAGATGACGGTGAACTAGAAACTTCTGCGGATGGATTTCCAGGATGAGGGGAGAGCGGTTACTCTACAGGGGGATCCCAGCCTTTGCAAAGTGGTAGTGTCATTGAAGACCATGCTGAGAACCTTACATGCTGAGGGAGGAGGGTACTTGGTTGAGCTGTATACCATGACAGAGGGAGGAGGCATAGAGACCAGTGGAGAGCACACCGTACCAGGGGAGGTGCAGCAGATGTTGGCGCAGTTTGAGGAGATTTTTCAGGAGCCTCTGGGTCTGCCACCGTCGAGGGACCATGAGCATGCCATAGTAATGCGGGAGGGTGCCTCCTCCATCAGTGTCAGGCCCTACCGGTACCCCCAGCACCAGAAGGATGAGATTGAGATGATGGTGGCCGAGATGGTGGAGGCGGGAGTTATTCAGCCTAGTGTGAGCCCGTTCTTCAGTCCCGTGCTCCTGGTGAAGAAGAAGGATGGAAGCTGGCGTTTCTGTGTGGACTACCGTGCATTGAATAAAGAGATAGGGCCAGATAAGTTCCCCATACCAGTGATAGACGAGCTCTTGGACGAGTTACATGGGGCAGCCTGGTTCAGCAAGATAGATCTCAAATCAGGCTACCACCAGATCAGGATGCAACGGGAGGACGTGGCCAAGACGGCGTTTAGGACGCATGAGGGTCACTACGAGTTCATCGTCATGCCCTTTGGCTTGACGACCGCACCAGCGACCTTCCAGGAACTCATGAATAAGGTATTCTGCCCGGACCTGAGGCGATTTGTACTTGTGTTCTTTGACGATATACTAGTGTACAGTCGCACCTTAGAGGAGCACCTGGACCATCTACAGGTGGTGTTTACGGAGTTACAGTACCATCCGCTGGTGGCGAACAGAAAGAAGTGCCTATTTGGGCAGCCACAGGTGGAGTACCTGGGGCATGTGGTGTCAGCAGAGGAGGTTGCAGCAGACAGGGGGAAGATCGCGGCGATGCTGGACTGGCCGTGCCCCACCACTCTTAGGGGGCTGCGGGGTTTTCTAGGGTTGACAGGTTACTACCGCATGTTTGTAAAGGGGTATGGGACGATCGCTTGGCCGTTGACCGAGCTACTGAAGTAGGACCAGTTCCACTGGGGGAGGAGGCGACGGCAGCTTTTGAGGTTCTGAAGAAAGCCATGACTACAGTACCGGTCTTGGCACTACCAGACTTTTCCAGGCCTTTTGTGGTGGAGGCGGATGCGTCAGGGCACGGGCTAGGGGCGGTGTTGATGTAAGAGCAGTGGCCCATTGCATACTTCAGCCAGGTGTTGACAACTAGAGCCCGACTGAGGTCGGTTTACTAGAGAGCTGATGGCCATAGTTTTGGCTATTCAGAAATGGAGGTCGTACTTGTTGGGGCGGAGTTTCCTTGTACGCACCGATCAGCGAAGCTTGAAGTATTTATTAGAGCCGTGGATGGTAGCAGAGGAGCATCGGAAATGGCTGCAGAAGCTGATGGGGTACATATTTGAGATCAAGTATCGACCGGGGCTGGAGAATAATGCAGCTGATGCCTTATCCCGAAGAGAAGAGGAAGCGGAGCTGGCCGCACTAGTAGTGTCCGTACTTCAGGACTGGGGACCGCTACAGCAGGAGGTGGAGCAGGACCCAGAGTTAGCAGGCATACGAGAGGCTCTTCTGCAGGGGTCGACTGAGTTTCTGGGATATTCTCTTCAGGATGGACGGCTACTCTATTGGGGGATATTGGTGCTACTGAGGACATCCACATATCCACCGGCCATACTCCAGGAGTTTCACAGCAGTGTCGTCGGAGGATATTCTGGGGTCCTCAAAACCTACCAGAGACTAGCGAGGGAGGTCTAGTGGAAGGGGATGAAGAAGGAAGTGGCGAGGATGGTTGCATAGTGTGACGTGTGCCAGCTTCACAAGTACCAGGCGATGTCTCCAGGAGGACTACTACAGCCACTGTCCTTGCCAGATCGAATGTGGGAGGACCTTTCCATGGACTTCATAGATGAGTTGCTGAAGTCGGGTGACTATACAGTCATATTTGTTGTGGTCGACCGCCTCAGCAAGTATGCGCACTTTGTTCTGCTTCGGCATCCTTACAACGCAGTATCGGTGGCAGAGGTTTTTTTGAGGGAAATCATTCGTTTGCATGGACCTCCAAAGTCCATAGTCTCGGACCGAGACAATGTATTTCAGAGTAGATTCTGGCAGGAGATTTTCAGGCCGCAGGGAACGGTGTTGAAACGAAGCACGGCCTACCACCCTCAGACCGGTAGACAGACGGAGGTGGTAAACAGGATCGTGGAGACCTACATGCGGTGCTTCATTTCGGATAATCCCAATGAGTGGGCGTGTTGGCTGGTGTGGGCGAAATACTGGTATAATACATCATATCACACGGCGGCACAGACGACACCCTTCAGGATTCTTTATGGCAGGGATCCCCCTCATTTACTACATTATGGGCACGAGACGACGCCAGTTTCAAATGTGGAGTGGTACTTGACAGAGAGGGATCGGATTTTGGAGGAGCTAAAGCTCCATTTGGCGAGGGTGCAACAGGTCATGAAGACAAGAGCAGACTTACACCGTCGTGACGTACAGTTCGAGGTGGGAGACAGTGTGTACCTAAAGCTGAGGCTCTATAGGCATAGATTCGTGGCTCACATGGGGAATGAGAAGCTGGCACCGCGTTATTTTGGATCTTTCGATGTTGAGGCGAGAGTAAGGCCGGTGGCCTACAGGTTGAGATTGCCCCGGGATCGGCTATTCACCTAGTGTTCCATGTTTCGCAACTGTGCAAGGCTATTGACGACCATATACCTTTTCCTTCCTTACAAGAGACTCTTACTGCTGATATGGAGGTGAGGCTGGAGCCCGAGGTGTTGAAAGGAGTTCGACGGGGAGACCCGGGAGAGCGCTAGGTGTTGCTGCAGTGGAAGGGCTTGCCAAAGCATGAAAGCGCGTGGGAGGCTATGGACGAGATGACGACACGATTTCCAGACTTCCACCTTGAGGAAAAGGTGGCTCTTTGGGGGAGTATTGATGGGACACGAGTCTATACCAGCCGCCGGACCCGCGCCCAAGCCCAAACCCGCCGGCCCACCTAGCCCGCCCGCGCGCCCCCTTTTCCTCGGAACCCTAATTTCTATTATTTATATGGGGGCTAGCCGCCACTTTGTCTTTATGCTATTATTTTGATATTGGAGTGATCTCATAGTTTAGACGAGTGCGGACGTCCTCTATTGGCGTCTTGGGAGGAGAATACACCTTTTTGTATTCAATTATCTTGCTTTTGCTATTATATTTCTAATTTGATTATCAAATCGTTGGATTCCTCTTTTCGGATCTATCACATGCCTAAGATGACATCGATACTCCCCAAGTCTAGCGACAGGAAGTCAGATATCACATGCACCCCCTGTAGTGTCAGCACCAGCCCTCTACAAACCCCACAGCTGCTCTCCTTCTTCCTTGTCCCCATCACGACACTGAAGTTGTCACAGTCTGTCAACTAGAGCTCCTGCTGGGCCATCACTCTACTGGAAATGAAATTGTGGGTCGCCTCACTTTCAATAAGTACTGTCACCTCCTAGTCGCCGATATGCCCCCTCAACTTCATGGTATGGTTCGATGTGAACCCTACCACGGAGTTAAGGAAAACCTCTGCCACGTCTAGCTGATGGCCCTCCGTCTCCTTCTCTTCAACCTCTGCGGTCTCGTCCTCTACATCAGCCTCGTCATCCTCATCCTCGAGTAGCAGCACCTGGAGCTTGCGTCTCGCACATCTATGACCTGGTGTGAATCGCTCGTCGCATCTAAAACATATGCCCTTCTGTCGCTTCTCCATCATCTCTGTGTCAGTCATCCACCTGAACTGCCTCCCAGCTCGTGGTGCACTACTCTTCTCCCCACTCTTCTCCTTGGTGGCAGGCTTTGTTTCCGTAATGGCACTCTGCTGTCCTCCTGGTGTTGTCTGGCTACGGGAAACTGGGCCACTCCACCCGCCCATCGCCTTCCTCTCATCCAACTGCCAGTCTTCCGCCATCTGAGCGTACTCCATGTCCTCCATCAGGCTATGAGGCTCTGCATGCGCACGGTTGCTCGAATAGTGGCCCTCAACCCCTTCATGAAGGTGCTCTCCATCGTCTCGTCATTCACTCCGTTGCCTGAGGGATAGCAGCTGTTCCCTCACGTTCCCCAAGTGGGGGTCTCTGAACCTCTCAACCATCTGGTCCCTAATCTCCTCCCATGAGCGAAAAGGGCGCCGCACATCCTTCCACTGAAACCAAACGAGGGCCTTTCCATTTAGATAAATTCTTGATGCCTCTAGTTTCTGCTCCTCAGTCATGCGAGAGATTCTAAAAATTCTCGCTGCTCTGTTGATCCACGACACTGGATCCACCCTATCGAATACTGGCATCTTCAACTTTCGTAGTCGGTCCATGTTGAATATTCCCTGATCTCCCCGCCCCCCGTCATATCTGGGCTGATGTGTCTCATGCCCCCCCGTGGCACTCTCCCACGCTCACCATAACCCCCTCGTGGTCCCCCTCCATGTCCTCCATAGCCTACATCCCGACCCTCATGCTCCTCCAGACAATCTCTGTACCCTCCCCTGCCGTCTCCAGGGCATTCCTCATAGGTGTGAGGCGGAGGGTACCATCTAGCATTGCCATACAGTGGGTTTAGCGTCCCCAAAATCCGCTCCGTCATCACAGTACTCCTGAAAATTTCCGGAGTCAAGTCCGTCATCGAAGCCATGTGCCGGGTCCTCTAAATAGGGCTGAAACTCGCCAAAAGGCTGCTTCTCTTCCTGCTGTGCACCCCCACCCCCCTGCGGGGGTCTTCGCTGGTCGACGGGGCCCCAGCGGCCCTGAGGAGAGGCAGCTGGGCCCGTCCGAGGTTTCTCGGGGCCCGCCACTGGTCGACGGGGCCCGATGGGGCCCTGGGGGCCTTCGCCGGCCCCAGGCAGGTCTGGGGGTCGCCCCCTGCCAGATGTCCTGGGGCCCGCAGGGGCCTGGGGAGGGACCCGCGGCCCCTCGCTGCTTTGGCGCACATCTTGGGGGACGTGGCTAGGTCCGCCGCCCCGCCTTCTCGCTTCCTCAACTTTTTGGTGCCTCGCTTCTCGATAATCCTTCTTCCACGGCCTTCCTTCTTCCTCATGTCATATTCCTCTTCCTCATGAACGGATTCCGCCTCAATTTTCTCCATTTTCTCATTCTCCTTGTCCAAAGGTGGTAACTTTGTCGCTACTTTAGGGTTGCCATCACTTCCTTTTAGATGCGACGAAATCTCCCCGAGTTGGAATATGATATTCGCTAGGACTTCGTCGTGTTCTTTCAATTGCCCACTATGATCCGCTAGGGTTTCCTTCACGCTTGCGACCTCGCCCTTGATACCCCCGATCTCCCTCGACAATTTCTCCTCTACCGCATCGATCCGATCTTTGGATCTCGTAGCCGCCGTCATGGATCGACGTGCTCTGATACCAAATTGATAGGACTCACACAAATCTAAAATTAAATTAATGAAAATATGAATAAAAGGATAACTTGGCTACAATTATAGGGCAATCACCCTTCCAAGACGCCAAAAGAGAGGACGTCCGCACTCTTCTAAGAATTCTTCCACACAATATCAAAATCAAGCATAGCTATGACCGATGGCTAACCCTAAGGTTCCCCTTAATCTAATTTTATGTTTGCCATTCCAATATAAATTAATTAAAAAGGACTTACGGATTCACGAAAACACCCCTAGCTTGGTTCGGCCGCTCCCCCTGTGCGAGCGTCCTCCTTGTTACGCCTCCGATACACGTGGAGCCCATCAATATCATTATTAGTTCCTTATTCCCGATACATTTGCTCAAGTTTCTGTTAGACCTGGCGGGTCTAACCCGCCGGCCCCACCTTTGGGACGGGCCCTTGTAGCCGCCGGCCCCTTTGCCTCGCATTTACGAGCGCGCCCTTAACCTAGGAAAACCCTAGTTTCTTTTATTTATAGGGCTAGCCATCATTTGTGATTTTTATGCTTGATATTGAGATTATTCTATTGAGCGTCATTAGGAGTAGTTCTTAGATTAAACGAGTGCGGACATCCTCTTCGGCGTCTTGGGAGGAGAGCGCACCTCTTTTGCGCTCAATTATCGTGTTTGGCTACTTTTTTTATCTATAAAAATTGTCTTTTTATCTTGGTTCCTAACATTTTGGTATCAGAGCACGTGACGATCCATAGCGGCCACTACAAGATCGCACGACAAAATTGAAGCTTTGGAGGCAAAGTTCACGAGCGAAATCGACAGGATCAAGAAATCATTGACGGTAAACGATGAATCCATGGCCAAGTTGACGACGTCCATCAACCAATTGACGGCAAATCAAGCGAAGCACGACAAATAATTCGCGTAAATGATGGCAACCCTAAATCAATTGACGGCGAACAACAAAGGGGGAGGAAACCCTAAATCGGGGGAAAAGGCGGCACCTTTGAATAAGAAGAAGGAGAAGGAGAAAGTTGGGAGCTTTGATCTGGAAACCGGCTTTTTGTGGAGGATCTGGTCGATGATGAAGACGAAGGGCCATGGAAGGTTGATTATCGCGAGGAGATACGGCAAAGAGCGGAAGAGGCAATAAAGGGTGGCGGCCAACCTAGCCGTCGCCTCCAAGATTGGCGCAAGGCGGAGGGGATCCCCACGGAGCCCTCGGATAGCGAAAAGGGGGGAGGCGACCCCCCTCATTGTCGCCAGGGGCCAGCGAGGGTTCGCCAGCCCCCGACGGGCCACGGTGCCCCCCCAAGGCCGCGGGGGGCTAGATGAGATGCGCCAGGCCCCCGCGGGGCCGGGCGGCCCCCGCCAGGCCCCCGCGGGCCTGGGCGAGTACCCCCAGGCCCCCGCAGGGCCGGGCGGCCACCGCCAGGCCCCCGCGGGCCTGGGCGGCAACCATCATGCCCCCGCGGGCCTCGTACAGGGCCGTGGGCCCCTGGGCAATAGCGCCCAATTCCCACGACCCATCAGGCTTTCCGAGCCCCTTTTTCCAAGCCATGACGGGCCCCCGACCCGACCGGCGAGCAGTGCGGCCGACGACAGCAGCTCGAGAGGGGGTTTCGCCCTATTTAGAGGACCCGTCGCGTGACTTTGGAGGTGGATTTGACCCCGGGGAAGGACATGGGTACTACGATGACGGAGGAGGCTATGGAGCTGAGTTTGGAGATGACGCCGGATGGGATGACTTGGAGGGATGGCGCGGAGGCCCTCGTGGGAGGTAGTACGAGACACATGATGAGAGGTGGCAGCACTATCACCAGCCTCGCCGTGCAGATGGGAGGCCCAAGCAGGGACACTTTGGAGGAGATTGCAGAGTCCGGAAGCTGAATATGCTGATCTTATCTGGGGAGGATCCACACGCCTGGTTGTTCACAGCGGAGAGATATTTCGTAGAACATCACATGACCGAGGCACAGAAGCTGGAGGCAGCGGCCATTTGCATGGAGGGGAGAGCTTTGGGGTGGTTCCAGTGGAAGGAGAGGAGGCAGCAGATCAGGAGCTGAGAGAAACTGAAAGACTTGGTGCTGGAGAAGTTCAGAGACCCCCGCTTGGGAAACATACACGATCAGCTATTCGCCCTCAGGCAAGAGGGGCCGGTGAGGGAGTACATCGAGAGATTTGAGACACTGGCGGGGCAAGTTCATGGGGTGTCGGACGAGTCGCTGGAGGGCACCTTCTTGAAGGGGCTGCGACCTAGTCTTCAAGCTGCGGTGAGGCCATACAAGCCTCGATGGCTTTCAGAGGTCATCGAGATGGCGCAGATGGTGGAGAACTCCCGAGTTGAGGATAGGAGAGGCGGGAGCAGCTACAGTGGGCAGATACAGCGGGGCACCACGACTGGGGCAGGCGGAGCAGGGATCACTAATGAGACAGTTCAGACAGGGCTTGAGAAGACGGGTGAGCAGAACCCACTACCGGCAGGGGGACCATTCCAAAAGATGACCGATGCAGAGATGAGAGAGAAGCGGCAAAAGGGGCTCTGTTTCAGATGTGACGAGCGCTTCACTCCCGGACACCGCTGTGTGGATCGAAAGCTGCAAGTACTGATAGCGGAAGCCGATGAGGAAGATGACGTGGAGGACGAAGGAATCGGAGGGGAGGACGACTCCCACTCGGAGTAGCGTCACCGGTACTTACACCACCTTGAGGACAAGGTGGTTCTTTGGGGGGGTATTGTTAGACCTGACTGGTCTAACCCGCTGGCCCCACCTTTGGGCCGGGCCCTTGTAGCCGCCGGCCCCTTTGCCTCCCATTTACGCGCGCGCCCTTAGCCTAGGAAAATCCTAGTTTCTTTTATTTATAGGGCTAGCCGTCATTTGTGATTTTTATACTTGATATTGAGATTTATTCTATTGAGCGTCATTAGGAGTAGTTCTTAGATTAAATGAGTGCGTACGTGCTCTTCGGCGTCTTGGGAGGAGAGCGCACCTCTTTTGCACTCAATTATCGTGTTTGGCTACTTTTTTTATCTATAAAAATTGTCTTTTTATCTTGGTTCCTAACAGTTTCTTCATATAGTGTCACTTCTATACTCGAGCTTGAGTTTTCAGTAACTACAAAAGATTTGATGTGGAACAAATCACAAACATATGCAAATGCAACAATATCTTGAAGTTTGAATTCAGAGCAAATTCAAGTACATGGACGAAAACAGTCACTCAAAGGAAATTTTAATTATTTTAGGCATATTCTAGAGTTATATTATTTTTAGAGTTTCTTTTTTGTTTCTTTTAGAATTAGAGTGAAGTTAGAAATTTTCTTTTAGTTTAAAGTTTTTTCAAGTTTTTTGTAGCCTTATTTATAACAGGCAAGTTTCTTGTTTTTTAGAACTCTTGTTAGAGTATATATAATTTTCTTAAGGGTTGTGTTTAGTTTCCTATATAAAGGTTTGTATACCTTTCATTATAAACACAGAGAGAATATTGAACAAGAAAACTTGAGTTAAATTAAATAATAAGAAAATTCTCCTTCTTTTTTATTTTTTACAAACTTAAATTTTCTTATTCAATATTCAATCTTTATTTGCAATGGAAGGCATAAAAGCATTTATATAAAAAACAAAACTTGACCCTAAAAACTATTGTTACTCTAACAAGAGTTCAAAAAGAAAAAACTTGCCTTTTATCAATTAGGCTACAAAAGATTCCAAAATAAAACTTCTGATCTCTAATTCTAAAAGAACTAAAAAGTAACTATAAAACAATAAAACTCAAAAATAAGTCTAAAATAATTAAACTTCTCCTTGAGTTATTGTATTTCCTCCATGTAGTAGAACTGGCTCCAAATTTAAAGTCCAAAATATTGCTACGCCTGCACTTGTTCGTGGTTCATTCCGCATCACATATAAAGGTAGTAAGTATTACTTTGTAATTTTTATTTATGGAAGTAATAACAATCAAGTAATAGATAATATTTTCTACTCAATATTATTATACATTATTAAGCTAGTCATCAAATATTACCATATAATTCATAAAGTCTTTGGTTAAAAAGCCGAGTAGGTACTTATTTAGTCCTAAAACATTATCTAGGTAGCATGGACACTTCAATCGCAGAGCAATGTCATGTCAAAAACGCATGTTGGATGCACATATTGAACGCAACCCTTTTAAATTGAGTGTACTTTTAAGAATGTGTTTATGTGTCACCATATCATAGTGTCATTTCAATGTTGATGTGTACGTGATTGTGGAACGTCAGCATAACCACTTCTTAATTGAGCATTTGATTTGGTGTTTTCCACCCAATTAATTTTAGAGAGGGCAACTGCAATTTGAGATTCCAGATGTGAAGATATGTAGACAGAATCGGAAGTATGCTTACCAGCAGCTTTGAAAATATTGTTGGCATAAAACAGGATTCCATTGATTCCACTTAGCTGCTGCAATACAAGAAGACCAATTCCAATCTGCCATATAGCAGATCACATATTAGTAGTAATTGACTAAGATGTTGATAATTTTATTAAAGAATTAGAAATATCTTTTTGAAGCAATCTCCGATACAATACCAAAAGAGGGTGTTTATATCTTCTATGCTTTAGTTCTGAAAATCGAATTGTAGTCCTCCTCGTACTCGATGATACTGATCTCTGCACAAAGCAAAAACTGGATGCTAAGTTTGAACAATTCAGAGATGTTGCGCACAAATGCATGCATATATACAGGCAAAATTGCACGGTATTATTGAACATTAATAGGAAGCTTACAAAATGAAAATCAGACATTATCAAAACAAATCTTCAACACAAATTAATGGAGCCTATGTATGTATGCTTTTCAAATCAAAAGGAACCAACTATGCGACATGACACAAGATCCAGAAAGCCTATGACGAATTAGCCAACTTAATTAGAATCGGTACGATAGGTTCAACCAAAACAAATACATGATTGGTCATAAAGATTAAATTGCATCATCCCGATTTTGTAAATATGAAATGATTTAAAATATAAAAATCCTAAGCTCTACATTATATCCACGAGAAATATATATCAGGAAGAATGTTAATCAATATGATGTTGATAAGACAGTCATTTTCTTCAAGGATTATAAGGCATATAAATTACAACGAAAGGAGTGGAACAGATTTACAAATTATGTGGCCCACCACTAGATTATGTATATATTATACACACAAGTTCTCATTTACTTTTCATAGTGGAGGATCATGAGTGAGCAATGAAGAATTCAATTCCATGTCATTGTGATACGATCAAAGCATAATGAACAATATGAATATTATCATCAAATATCAAAAGTTCAAAAAAGAAATTATACAGCTTTACATACCATCTTTGATGTAGCAAATTTTAGTCATTTCGCATTTAAAACCTTATTTACATCATTTTAATTACTACAGCTTCATTTGAATCACTCACACCATAACTCTATTTGCACGTATAATTGACTAGCCAGTTACTTTTTATTAGATATAATTTTGTATTACATTTGTGATATCAAACATTCAATTGTCAGTTTTTTTCTAATATATTTCTCTCTATTTCATTTCGTTTCACTCTTTTTAAGTTACATTGGAAGCTTCTCTCTGACTCTAGTAACAAAATTTGTTATAGCTACAAAGAGAGCTTATGTGCTTGTACATCCCGAAGTGTAACAAAAATTTCTAATTGCACCATTACTCTACTCGATTATCGTGATTACAAGATTACGCCAACTGCAGTGTTTTGTTCCTCTTCCCTGCATATAGAAATTCATCTCTTGTGAGCTCCGTAGGATTCATATTAAACAATTTAATCTCAAACAATTAGTAATCATGCTTTTATTCACTCTTTCTACCAACTTCTTTCATATTGATGTAATTAATCTCAACTAGCCAGTTCAGTCATATTATAAAGACGTAGCTTTCTTAATGATGCACGTGAACCGTTGCTTACAATAGACATTATAGCATGTCCACGAACATACATATCATTTAGCTCCAATGGGACATTTTAAAACACCCTTGCTCACTTACCTTTGCATTGGAAAGGTGGCCATATCACACATTGCTAGCTACTTCACTGAACCAAACAAACATTAATAGTTAACTTCGTCTTCCCCAATTTTTCAGTGCATCTAGCAAAGACCATCCATGCAATTATCCCGTAATGCATAGAGTCTTGATTCATGTCAGAGAATAAAAGTATTGTCTCTCATCCATGGATAGAGGATGTTAGGTGGTTGATCTGATCAGGTTGCAAAAGCTTCAAAAGCATTCTGAATTGTGTTAGCTTTTTAGAGGTTTCTTCGTCAATGTAGAGAGACAAACACCCAAAAAATCTCTTCTTTAGAGTTTTGTTAATAAAGAAAATATTGGCTTAAGCTAAAGACAAATGTAATTCGAAGAAGTTGCATCTCTCTAACCTATTTTCTTCTTGAAAAGAAGAATTGGTGAGAAGGATTGTTTAAGACGTATCTTATGAAACAATCACTTCTCCATCAAGATGGAAACTAACACATGTTCATCCCGACAGGTGGGAATGATTGAGTATGCTTTCCTTCTACCTCAAAGCTACAGTACAAAGAACTGGGCCACTGTAAAGGCTTAAAGCCCACTTCACCCAACTTTTGAGCAGTCAACATGGGATAAATCTTCCCTCCACTTTTGAGCTTCACCGCAATCGCAATTTAAAGATTAAAACCAACTTCGATTGCACTTAAAGGGGTATCCCCGACTTCCTAGCTCTACCAGCAACTACATTTGTTAATAAAGGTTCTTGCAACAACTGATCCTATAAGTCCTTCAAATGATTCATAAAATTATTTAGGGAAAACGGATATGTGATGAAAACGCACATCCATTGTGCATTCCCATTTTTGCACATACCCATTTTTGTGCTGCCTCAGAGAAGTGGGTGAAGCAGACTATAATATAAGAAGTGATTGAAGTCCTTTATGCATTTATGTATACAGAAACATTTGAAACAATATATGTGCCCCGACACTTCAATGAGACTTAGTAAGTCTATATCCTTCAAAATAAACATGCATGCTATGCATAACTGTCCATTTTGTACGTTCCTGATTGATAAGTTAGAAACCTCTACCATTTAGTTTCTCATTTGTAAGAACACTAGATATGGTATATCTCTTCATCAGTATCTTTTTTTCTTTAACTTTTTTGGAGATAAACCAGAATCATTTTTTTAAAATGTAAGCATGACAAATAGGATAGATATAAGATATCTGTAACATTCGGATATCAACTGAAAGAGAGAAATAAGTATCAGTTACTTGCATAGCTTCAGATATCAATTAATTTCCACACCTTGATTTCATTCACTTCAGCAGTGATGTCAGTATCAAATCCCCTCAAGACTTGCAAGGAAGCTTCGAAATCTTCCATCATTCCCATTTTTGCCTTAATCAATGGATTAATGGATAATAGTTAGTAGATATCTGTAACATTTAGAAACCTACAACAGGAATTATGGCTTCATAAACCTCACCAGCCACCTTGGGGATTCCGGGATGAAGAATAAACCAGGTATCAGGATCGTGCATGGCAGGATTCCTACAAACCCACAGTATCGTTTGATGTTCAATTATCCAAAACACAAGTAATTGTCAATTCAACAGCCTGGAAAACTAGAGGTATGTAGATATAATTACGAATTGTATATGTATTACTCTTGGTGAGCATATGTGATGTGTACATTAGTGTATGTGCATGCACGTGTGTCTTATGATTGGAGCATCCCCGTTCTATTGTTGCAAGGAAAAACACTAGGAGAAAACGTATTCTGATATCAATGAGATCCTGGGCACCCACCAAAAGTAATTATTTCATATTCAATGTTACATTTTCTTACTTAGAGAATAGTGGTTGTGCCTGCTAGTTCCTAACTAAAATTATGAAACACAAAGTTACAAACAAGAATGTAGATAACATGTATTTGATCAAATCTGATAGCCTAAAGCAAGCAAGGAAAAGTAGTTCACATTGTGTGTGTGTGTTTAAATTTTAACTCACTAACCACGATGAAGTTTTAAAAAATAGAAGAATGAAACATCAGGGATTCATGAAATCCAGATAGAAGTTCTCAGAGTTCCGTAGATTTTTACCTAGAACAGCCAGCGCTCTCCAAGGAACAAACATGCCCAAAACATAAGCCAACATTATGCCAATGGTGACAGAGAGCTAAAAAGAAAAATGCCATTCAACTATAAATCCACTGTCAGCAAAAAATCTCTTACAGAAATATTGTGAATCATAAACTAACCTGATTCACCGAACCAAGGCCTCCTCTCATGTTCTGAGGAGATATCTCTGCTATATACACGGGCACCTGATCATTGAAATCACACAACTCTTTAACAAACAGTCAAAAAAATCAAATCGCCACAACCACAGTTTGCTAATAGTCAAATTAACCAACCACATATGAGATCACTCCCACTCCAAATCCTTCCAGCAACCGACCCATGTACAAGAACGACGAATCCTTCATCAGTCAAAAGTAACCATTTTCAGTACAATTATCCAAAAAATGGCATGAAACGTAAACACAAAGTGTTTGATGTTTTGCTCCAAAGAAGAAATCACTCACATTTGCAAAGGAAATTGCAAGCCATCCGATTATGTTGGGAATTGAAGCAATCATCAGAGACTGCAACAACAAAAAGGACCACGCTCATTCATTCATTCACACATCAATCCGAATTTTGAAAAAAAAAAAAAGAGAAGTGTTCAATACGCCTTTGCGGCCAATGTACTCGGCAATCTGCCCGCTGGCGATGGCTCCGACCATGGCGCCGACGTTTGAAAGCGAACCAAATGCCGAGAACTGCAGAAACACAAGCACAAACTCAGCCAAAATCCGAGGGAGTCGAAATTGAATGATTGCAAGGTGACTGATTTTACTTGGGAGAGGGAGAGGCCGAGGTCGTTGATGATGGCGTCCTGGGTGGGCGAAGAGTAACCGCCGGTGAATCCGAACTGGATGGGGCCGAGGGCGACGATGAGAGTGCAGAGAAGGACGGAGACGGATGAGTCTCTGAGGACGGAGGCGGAGGAGCCGGACTTGTCCACGAGGCTCGACTGCCTCGACCCCATCCCCATCCGATACCAGCTCCCAGTGTGAAGAAAGGGCTTTCGCAGGCTTCCATCCTCGCTCCCGCTCTCTTCCCCTCTGAAGCTCATCCTCGAATTCCTTTTCTTGTTTTCTTTTTTCAGTTGAATTTCGATCCAAATCAGTTGGGTTTTTATAGTAAAGAGGACATCAAGAGCTGGAGCAAGAAATCATTATGCAGTTTGAGACGAAGGTTTGAAACCAAAAAATTGGGTTAATTTCGCTAAACCCCCGCACATTTGCCTTTTTTTCACTCCTTTTCTTTTCTCTTCTTTTTGTTGGTCACGAACTCACAACCCTTCTTGTTATTGTAATTATCATATATTATTACTGCTTTCTGATTGGCTGTTAGTCTTTCGGTTGCTCAAGGCATGGGACACGTTTGACTTGCATTCCCACGTCGGCATCTGATAACGCACGCGTGGCCAGCTGCCTGGTCAAGATGGTTGCTCAAAGAACGTGGTGCATGCACCCAGCAAACAAGATGCGCGTCAAAGAAGGGGACGATGAACCATCTTTCTAATGCACAGAAACGCTGCAAGCTGGTTGTCATCGGACTGTTGTCCGATTGGCATCACCACTCCGCTTTCATGTGGTCCATCAGGGTTTGATTACTGATAGACTGGGTCTCTATGCTGTCATCGTCAGCTTAATTTCCAAAACGTTAAAAAATGGAGATGGACTAAATGCACCGCATGATCGTGGTGCATTCACCATGATGGTGAGAGGAACATGTACATGACCCATATTCGCCTTTCTTCTAAATAAATCCCAAACTCAGTGCCTTAAATTAAACATAAATTTATGCAAAACATGTATTCCATTGGACTCACTCAAACAGCACTTGCCGAAACCCTAACCCTAATGACCTAGAAACTAATAATTCATTGAATGCAAACGACAAACGTTTGCGTGTGCATTCTCTGTTGTGCTTCATTGCACTTTCGATTTACACCGTCGACGCTCAAAAACGCAAACATCAGCCCGGGGCCAAGTCAACAGTGTTAGCATCATAAAAGCATGTAAGGACAATTATGCATGGTTTAGTACTTAGAGTAATAATTCAATGCTCTGAACCAGTGATTATTACATGTTTGTTAGCAAGGATGGAGTCAGATGACGAAGAATAGGTGATAGAGATGTAAACCGCGAAGAGATAGTAGTATTATCATGCGTGTAACCATCTATTTGGGTTTGGGCCGTTAGGCTCAAGCCCACAAGCAAACACAAGAATTGCAAGCCCAATCCATATACGCATATCACAGCATGCATGCGATGATGCGATCGAGCCGTCGATCATCAAAGAAAAGTTCACAAGCTGCCTAAATCAACATACACGGAGCTGTATTTCAAATTGATTTTCTACCTTTTTTTATTTTTTTAATCTCCAAAGAAAATAACAGTAAAAGCTACAAAGTGAAGAAATAGTATGCATGAATCTTTACGGTATGGCTGGTGTTTCGCCTATTTGACCGAGACCCCAAAAGACACGAGCCCAGGAGCCCGACTACTGGTCGAGAGCCCATCTGCATCCTCAAGCCCATTCAGTAAAGGCCCTGTCAGGGATCTTCTCGAATGTCGATCCGACCCGGCCCCGATAACCCGCTAAGTCACTCGCCCACTCCTGCGGAAACCGCTCCCCCAGACGCGCGACCACTAAATGGCGGTAATGGGGAGGTGCTGGAAGGGCGAAGAGAGCGGCGGCGAGGGGGCGGATTGATGGGGCACGATCGAGGGCGGGCGCGGGATGTGGGCCAGAGGGAATCACGCCGGGAGCTCTACAAAAGGGCTAGGAGGACGACGAAGAAAGGGACCGCATCTGAGGTAACAAAACCGAAGGTACTCCATCAACGACCTCGTTCCCCCAATTCATCTCCTTCCTCCCCCGCTCGCGCCGAGAGACGCCGTTACGATCTCCTCACGAGTCGGACCGTCTCCGCCGGGCCTCCTTTCTCAGATCTCTGTCTGACTTAGGCATCGGAGGGGATTCGGCCGGAACCAAGGTCCGGCCCCCTGACGAGCGTTCTCGTCTACGCAGGTGGACAGCTGATCAACGGGCCGAGGCTCCCCCTCGCCCTTCGCCGACCACGCAACCTGCCGGACGATTGAGGCTTCCCCTCGTCGTCCGATCGCCGAAGCCAAGCACAAACCGCCGAGGCCGAGCGTCTCGACCCGGGCCGAGGCTTCCCCTCGCCCTTCGCCGAACACGCATCTAATAGGACGACAGAGGCTTCCCCTCGTCGTCCTATTTCTGAGGACGCGCTCGTCTGTCCGAGGCCGAGCGTCTCAACCAGGGCCGAGGCTTCCCCTCGCTCCTTCTGCACCGATTCGAAGCCCTCGAGGGACCCAAAGCGGGCCCCTTGACCACGTTGACCGGGTTCTCCACGGTCAACGCTTTGTAGTGAGAAAACACTCTGAAACATCTGGCGCCGTCTGTGGGAACGAAAACCGTCCCACGAAGTAACAAACCACACCAACAATGGCACGAGCCAGCAATGGAAGGAAGCGCATGCCCCCCATCCCGGAGGAAGGGAATGGCGCATCAAACGGCAACCCCGAGGACATGCCCGTCGGCGACCACCCCGACCTCTCAACCGAAGAGACCGGCGGCTCAGAACTGGCCACACAGGGACAGCTCCGCGCCCTGGCTCAGGAGACCAACGCGAGCCTCCAGACATTGGTCGCGACGGTGCAGCAGCTCGTCGGCCCTGCGCCGTCCAACGGAGGCACGTTGGACGATAGCCATCGATGGGCGGGGGGTCCCCCGCACTTGCGGTCCGCCGTGGTCGACGACCACGGGACCCCGAAACCGAACACGGAGCGTCGATTCACGCTGCACGGATCTCGTCAGGCGAGGTCACGCGCCTCCTCCCCTTATCATGAAAGGAGCCGAAGAGGAACCGAAGGGAAGGATGGCGAATCGATGACGGCATCATCTCGTCGGTCGCGGTCGTCCCGTCGCAGGAGAAGCGAACGACACCACTCAAGAGACCGATCGCGGCGGAGCAGGAGCTCCCGCAGGAGGAGTCGGGAACGTCGGGTCAGCCCGACCCCAAGCGTGGCGAGGGTCGCAGAGCCAGCCCCGCCGATCGATCGAGCCAGAGGCAGGCGAATACCGCATCCCCGGGGGCATCCACGGAGACCGGTGCCCCTTATCACGGAGAATAACCGACGCACGGGTCCCCTCTCGATTCAGGATCTCAGTGCTGGGGAAGTACGACGGAATAGGGGACCCGGGACACCACGTGATGGACTACGAGGGGGACATGGCCTTCCAGGGAGCTGACGATGACCTGCTTTTCCGGGGCTTCTATTCTACTCTCAGGGGAGCGGCAAGGACCTGGTACCACAGCCTGCCCGGCCGCTCCATCGACAGCTTCGAGCAACTCACCCAGTTGTTCTGCAAACAGTTCATGGCGGGGAGGCTGATCAAACCTGGTGCTGAACATCTGTTCAACGTGGTGCAAGGCCCGGCCGAGCCGCTCCGACAGTTCATGCGCCGCTTCAATGCGGAAAGGCTGAACGTGAACAACCCTCCCGACCTGGTGGTCCAGACGGCCCTTAAGAAAGGGCTTCGCCACCGAGGCCTCAAGAAGTCCCTACACAACGATCCCCCAAAGGACCTCCCCGGGATCATGGCGAGGGCAGAACGCTTCATGCTGACCGAGGAGGCCTTGGCCGAGGATGCAGGAAAAACCACTCGAGGGACCAAGCGCGGCGACGGCGGACGAGTCAGCCCCGAAGGATACCGGACCGAGAAGAGGCCGAGGAACAGGCAGCGGGGAGAAAGTGCGAGGGATACCACCCCAGACGCCGTCCTCGCCCAAGTACAGAAGGAAGAGCGAGCTGATCGCCCCCCACCGAAGGCTAGAAGAGGTGGGAAGAACAGGAAGAAGTACTGCAAGTACCATAAGGACGATGGTCATGACACCGAAGACTGCTGGCATTTGAAGAAGGACATTGAGAAGCTGATGAGCCGGGGGCACGCCAGGAACCAGGCCGACGAGCCGGCCCACGGAGAAGGGACCTCCACGCAGCCCGACAAGGGGAAGAAGATCAACACCGTCCAAGGTCCCCTCCGTATCATAGAGTGAGCGGGCGATGTCTCTCCCCCCGGTTGCAGCCTAGTAAGAGGGAGATATCTAGGTTTACGTCCCTCTGTCTAGTTTCATTTCCTTTTCCTTTCCTCCAAATGTACCGGTCCGACGGGACTCTTGAGAGTACAAATGCATTCCCTTTTTGGTCTTTTCTTAAATCCCCGACGGGATTGACATGTCACCAATAGCGCAAGAGACTGGGGACCGCCACCTCACTGGAGGAGGAAGGGGAGCTTTGTCCTCGCCGATTGACTCCTGCGCTCATAAGACTGGGGGCAATTCCCCCAGCAGGCACGGATGCCGACCGGTCCTAAGCCGAGGAGCTTTGCCCTCGCCGACCGACTCCTGCGCTCATAAATCTGGGGGCGATTCCCCCAGCCAGCGCGAACGCCGACCGGTTCTAAGCCGAGGAGCTTGGCCCTCGCAGACCGACTTCCGCGCCCATAAGCCTGGGACAGTTCCCCCAGCAAGCACGGACGCCGACCGGTCCTAAGCCGAGGAGCTTTACCCTCGCCGACCGACTCTTGTGCTCATAAGTCTGGGGGCAACTCCCCCGAGACACGGACGCCGACCGGTCCTAAGTCGAGGAGCTTTTGCCTTCGCCGACCAACTCTCACACCCACAAGTCTGGGGAGAATCCCCCCAGCCAACGCCAGCGCCGACCAGTCCTAGGCCAAGAACAAAGCGACAACGCAAAGTACACGAGAAGTCCGAGTAAGTCAATTTCTTTTATAATAGTTAACCAGAGTACAAAAATGTGTCTTATTTACAGGGGATCGAGGCGAAGAAAACACCCTACAGAAGCCAGATCGACACCGACAGAGCAAAATTGGTTGACAAAAGACCCAAAGTAGGTAGCCCAAGCTAGCAGCCATGCAACCAGCAATTATTGGCCACGGAACCATCGACGAAGCCGAAGGAGACAGCGGGGCCAGGGATCCATTTCAAGTAGACTGGCCCAAAGCGAAGCGGATGCTAAAAAATTTGAGGATAAGGCCGGGAGGGACTGCTTAGGGAGCCCGAGCTCGGGAGGACACATCCTCGGGCACTTCGCCCTGCTCGGAGCGAGGGGGATCGACCGACGGAGGGGCCTGCCGGACACGCTCCGCACATTCCCGGAAGGAAGACTGGACGACTTCGACGATCCGAGGGGCGATGAGGTCTTCGTACTTACCGAAGGCCACCCTGAGGACCTCGAGGATCCTCATCCCCAGGGTCTCGACGACGCCCTTCTCCACCTCCTCTGCAAGCCGCATCACTTGGCGCCGATCCGACAGTTCCCTCAGAAGCTCATCCCTCTCCAGGCGGAACGACTCCGCCGCCTCCTCAGCCGACTGATGAGCATCCTCCAGCTTTCCTTGGAGGTCACCCACTTGTCCCTCCAACGCGGCCACACGGAGGTTGAGGCGCCGAGACTCCATCTGGGCCTCCATCATGGCCACCTCGGCCACCCCGGCCCGCTCCTGAGCCTTCATGGTGGACTCCTCCAGCTTCCTCAGGAGGATGGCTCGCCGCTGCAGCTCCACGGCGAGCGTCGACCCCTGAAAAACGGGACATGAGCTAAAAAGGGAGTGAAGGGAGAGAAAGAACTGCGAGAGGGCCGAACCTGTTGAAGGGCCCAAACCAAAGAATCCGACACCTTGTCGGCGGGAATCTTCTCGAGGGTGCTGCGGTCCCGAGGGAAGACGGAGCTCTCGGCCACCTGCTGGGCTAGGGCTCGGTCGGCAAACACCGAACTCCCGGGGGCAACATCGAGGGAAGCCATATGGCTCGCCAATAGCGCTCCGATTCCCGGGGACGGAAGCGAGGACGCTGCGATGGGGGTGGTTGTCAGAGTCACCTGAAGGTCCCCGGTGGTGCCTGCAGGAGGCACAGAACTGGCCGGGCTGGAGGGCTCCGCATCCTCCTTCCTCTTCTTCCCTCCGTGAGGCACCACGAGCGCCGGAGGAGAGCGCTTTCGCCTTACCCCATCCCCACTCTCGGGGACGGGAGGGGACGCTCCGAGGGCGAGGGGGACTACACCGGACCCGTCATTATCCCCTGCCTCTCGGGCTGGTGGGGCAGGTCCGGCCTTTACTACGCCCCCGGGGAGGGGATCGCCAGAAGAAGAGGCAGGAGGCACGGCCACTACCTTGCCCACGGAGGGCTCGGCTCGGCGCACATCCTCCTCAACTACCTTGCCCACGGAGGGCTCGGCTCGGCGCACCTCCTCCTCAACGGTCCGTCGAGGCGCCCTTCCGGAGGTACTGCCTCGGCTCCGAGCAGCTCCACGACGGATCAGCTCATCGACGTCACGGACGAACTCGCGGCCTGCCATCCCTGCAAAGGAAACCGAAATCAGGATGAGTCACAGGGCAGTCCGAGGAGGAAAAAGCGACCTACCCGGGGACCACAAGATGGCCTTCAGGAGTAGGTCATCCAACAAAGGCCAGATGGACTTCGATTCCAAAGGAAGAGCCGACAGCGTCGCGGCGGCTGCCTGATCAACATCCGAAAGGGCTAGTGGCGGGCGAGGTTGGACAGACGCTCCCCAACTTGTCAAAATCTGGGCCTCACCCAAGAAGACCACGAAGACATAATCCGAGTTCCAATCCCTTGACCAGCGGGGCAACCCGATCAGGCATTCCCTCCTCGAACGGGCTCGGAGCAGCAGCCATGACCCCGGACCGATCGTCTGGACCTGGTAAAAGTGGAAGAGAAGGGGGAGAGACGGCTCCAGACCACGGGTACAGCAGAGCGTTACGAAGCCCGTCAGTACCGCGATCGAACACGGGGTGAACTGACACAGGGACACCGTGAGATGTTCCATGACCTGGATGAAGAAGGGATGGAGCGGGAAGCGAAGACCCAGGCGGAACATCTCGACGTAGGCGCCGACCTCATTACTCCTCGGAAGGCAAATCCGCTCGTCGACAAATGGAACTCGAACCTCGTATGGGAAGCAGAGATATCTTTCCCGGATCTCCGCGGCCACCGAAGGAGGAGTCCTCGACGGCGTACGGAGGACAACCGGGGGCACATTAAGCCGCACGGCAGCCGACGCCACGTCATCACGGGAGTAGTCTGGAAAAATTTTCCCCTTCCCCTTATCTTGAAGAGAACGACTCCCGGCGGGGGAACCTGATTCCCCTAGCCGGGGCTCGCCCCGCCTGGACTCTGGAGGATCCCTCGCCCTCTGACCAGAACCGCCTATCCTAAGAGCAGCCATGAGATCAACGCGGCTGAGGATCTTATATACCAGGCGCAGGGGCGAATTCGAAGCGGCTGACAAGAACGCGCGGCAGGCTTCGAAGAACTGGCGGCGTTTCGAAATCGGCGCCAGGGGAAGTCCAATCGATCCGCCTCATCATGACCTACATTTATGACCACGTCTCGGCTGAAGCGCCACTCGGAACCCCAGGAGGCGTAGCGGTTATACCAAGCTAGCCGAGGCCGATCGATCCCACCGATGGCGGCGCCCGAACCCCTCAGCTTCTCGATTGAAGACGGCCCCGCGAACGATGGGGGTAAATTTGCAGCCACACGTGGTGGCATCGGAGGACCAATGGCGCTTCGGAGCCCGCGCCTTAAAAATATCGAACGGGCCCACTCATGATGACGACTAATAAATGAGTCGGCATCGACTGGCGAGCTTGTCAAAATCGGCAGGAGTCACATCAGCTGAGCCGAACAGGCCGAAGCTAATCAACTCGACCGATGGGGGCAATTGTTACGCCTATTTGACCGAGACCCCAAAAGACACGAGCCCAGGAGCCCGACTACTGGTCGAGAGCCCATCTGCATCCTCAAGCCCATTCAGTAAAGGCCCTGTCAGGGATCTTCTCGAATGTCGATCCGACCCGGCCCCGATAACCCGCTAAGTCACTCGCCCACTCCTGCGGAAACCGCTCCCCCAGACGCGCGACCACTAAATGGCGGTAATGGGGAGGTGCTGGAAGGGCGAAGAGAGCGGCGGCGAGGGGGCGGATTGATGGGGCACGATCGAGGGCGGGCGCGGGACGTGGGCCAGAGGGAATCACGCCGGGAGCTCTACAAAAGGGCTAGGAGGACGACGAAGAAAGGGACCGCATCTGAGGTAACAAAACCGAAGGTACTCCATCAACGACCTCGTTCCCCCAATTCATCTCCTTCCTCCCCCGCTCGCGCCGAGAGACGCCGTTACGATCTCCTCACGAGTCGGACCGTCTCCGCCGGGCCTCCTTTCTCAGATCTCTGTCTGACTTAGGCATCGGAGGGGATTCGGCCGGAACCAAGGTCCGGCCCCCTGACGAGCGTTCTCGTCTACGCAGGTGGACAGCTGATCAACGGGCCGAGGCTCCCCCTCGCCCTTTGCCGACCACGCAACCTGTCGGACGATTGAGGCTTCCCCTCGTCGTCCGATCGCCGAAGCCAAGCACAACCCGCCGAGGCCGAGCGTCTCGACCCGGGCCGAGGCTTCCCCTCGCCCTTCGCCGAACACGCATCTAATAGGACGACAGAGGCTTCCCCTCGTCGTCCTATTTCCGAGGACGCGCTCGTCTGTCCGAGGCCGAGCGTCTCAACCAGGGCCGAGGCTTCCCCTCGCCCCTTCTGCACCGATTCGAAGCCCCCGAGGGACCCAAAGCGGGCCCCTTGACCACGTTGACCGGGTTCTCCACGGTCAACGCTTTGTAGTGAGAAAACACTCTGAAACAGCTGGTGAACCCAACTAAAATAAAAACGAAATACAATGATATTAAGTATTAACCATGTGGATGTAAACGGGTTTGGATTATCCGAATCAGATTCATTTCCCGTGACGTGACGGATCTACAAGTGGGCCTGGGGGTACGTGTCTTCCCTGAAAATTGAGAATAAATTACTTATATATCCCTCAATAAAAAATTACCATGAAAATATAGACATTTTTATTTAATTTATTAGGAAAACAAACGGCTGTGAAGAAAACAAAGCTGTGATGTTGGCGTTGTGGTAAGAGTTGCATGGGAAGTGCTACATGGGTTGGGTTGGATTACCAATGGAGTTTTTTCGCCCCGTGAAATTTTTGTTGATAAATACTAATGCCTTTTCAATGAATTAAAACGACATATATTCTATTTAGATTTTGTCCAATTAGGTATAGAGCACGGCTAAATGCACCGCATCTGATGCGGTGCAACGTACTTTTCCTTGTTAAAATTAGAAAAAATATGTCAAATCAAAGTTCTAATCAAATATCTAATCTACATAATTAACCCACTTTAGATAAAGAAAAAATACATGCACCGCATTTGATGCGGTGCATGCAGCAATTCTCTTAGGAATACTCCTCTTTGCCTTTTTTTTTGGTCAAAATTCATCTTCGCCTTCAACTTGATAATGGAGAGAAGACAATTTAGAGATCTTCCTCTGCAAGTACTTACGGAGACAAACTGCCGATGACGACAATGAAGTTTGTTATACACTAATGTTTTCAAAACACAATACCATGTCGAGTGCAATTGTAATTTGTAAATCGTTACGATCATCTTGCCTAAGGATGCTTTTGAGTCCATGTAATTTTTCATTTTTACTACAATTTAGCAATAAATAAATAAACAAAAATTATTTCCGGTTTAAAAAAATGTGCCCCCCCCCCCCCCCGAATTTAACTCCTGATCGAATCCGTCACTATTCATATCCGTATTCTGTTGGACACGAATACCGATTTAAAACTTATTTATCCGATTGGAAACGGAGTCGGATTTGGATAGTAAAGTTATATTTTTTAAGATAAAGTGCCGATATGCGCATAACATACAATACAATATTAATAATATACATGACACTTTGGAAATTGCTAAATGCACCTCAAGTCTTAAGGTGCATGGAAGCTTTATAGTTAAAAATAACAAAAAGAAGTCTCATCATGTTTCACATCCTCCATTCTCTTTCATTATTTTGGCTATATTTGGCCACAAATGTACCATGCACCTCAATCCGGATTGAGGTGCATTTAGTCCAACCCTACACTTAACTCATTTGTATTCATTCATAATGTTACATCTATTATACAAATGATGAAGTTATCCTATGTTGCGCATTTGTCTCAGTCACACTTTGTATGTGAGCCAGATGTAACTCTACCACACCCTAATGGCCCAAACTCCACCCAAAACCCCCTACAAATACACCCTCCCACCCAAAAAAAACAAGAAACTAGCATCACACACCGCTCAAAAAATCCCCAAAAAACCCCAGACGATACACACTCACACCCACTCTTTCTATTCGATCCGGTTTGGATGCACCTTTTACCCCCGACGATACTGACACGCACACTCACCATTCTCACTCATTTTCGGTCGTGCACCTTCACGGCATCCTGTTCATAGGAATTTTTTTTGCGCCGTGCACCGTGTGCATGTGCTATTTCTAGTTATATTTAATGCTTAATTAATACAAACATAATAATATTATATAATTCATACGTATTGTATGCATTTTATCCATCTATAACAATTGATATGTATTATTACCACCAAATATGATTATTTATCTGTATACAACATAAAATCAATATGATATCTGATGGATATCAGTATCCATTTTTCTTGATACAAATTAATTTTTCTTCCTTTAATCATCTTTATCACTACTCATATTCGGCAAATGTCTTCAAATGATATATGATAAAACATGTAGAGGCATGCTATCTGCACCGCATAAGATGCGATGCGTACATGGAAAACATTGAGTCGTTCACATTTGAGCTCTTGAGGCGATCACATCTGGTCAGACTGATTGAAATATGGTGGGCCCACGTTTTCTCTTGGTAAGCAACGAATTGCAGTTGCCTCATTTACAGTTTCGACATCAATTTTTTTAAAACACAGCAAATTGGAAAGTATTAAGTTTTGGGTGGTTTTGTGCGGTGAGCAATACTGAGTTTTGGGTGGTTTTGTGCTGTGAGCAATTCTGAGTTTTGTGCGGTTTTATGCGGTGAGCAATTCTGAGTTTTGTGCGGTTTTATGCGGTGAGCAATTCTGAGTTTTTGGACGTTTTGTATGTTGGGCAATTCTGAGTTTTGGACGGTTTTGTGTGGTGCGCAATTATGAGTTTTTGGCGGTTTTGTGCGGTCAGCAATACTGAGTTTTTGGCGGTTTTGTGCGGTCAGCAATACTGAGTTTTTGGCGGTTTTGTGAGGTGGGCAAGTCTGAGTTTTGGGCGGTTTTGTGCGGTGGGCAACTCTGAGTTTTGGGCGGTTGTGTGCGGTGCGCAACTCTGAGTTTTGGGCGGTTGTGTGCGGGGCGCAACTCTGAGTTTTGGCTGATCTTGGCCGGCAGAAGCGGGCTCTTGTCGGGCTGATCTCGACCATGCTTGTATATTTCGACGTGGTTGTCGAAGAGGTTGGCGGTGGACCGGGGGGTGGAGGTGGCGCCGAGGAATGCGAAGACGGACTCGGTGGAGTTCGGGAGGATCTCACCGGAGAAGAGCTAGGGAGAATGGTGCATTGCTCAGTGGTGCTCGACTGGCTCTGTGCAGTTGCCAGGAGTTAGGTAGATTTCAAGACTCCAACGTCAATCTCAGCAGAATGCACCATTAGAATTCGATATCAAAAAACGTGGTTTTGTGCGGTGAGCAATTCCGAGTTTTGGACGGTTATAGGCGTTAAGCAATTCTAGTGGTGCATTCTCGCTGAGATTGACGTTGGAGTCTTGCAATCTACCTAACTCCCAAGCATGGTCGAGATCAGCCCGACAAGAGCTCGCTTCTGCAGGTTGAAATCAGACAAAACTCAGAGTTTCTCACCGCCCAAAAATCAGAATTGCAATTTGTTGCTTTTCAAGAGAAAACATGGACCCACCATATTCCAATCATTCTGACTAAATAGAATCGTCTCAAGAGCTCAAATATGACCGGCTTATTGTTTTCCGTGTACACACCGCATAAGATGCAGTGCAGATAGTGCGTCTCAACATGTATTCAAACCGTAGACCCATTATACGTAACCCAACGGGGGATATCAGCTCGAAGCAGCCTTGGGATGATGTGAGAGGTGTCAGTCTGGCTATCGAAAGCGACCATTCCTGGCTCCCTCCCTTTCTCCCCACAACACAACACAACTTATCTCAACCCGAGAGTACATCCGTACACAGATGCTCATCTGACTGGGTTGGATTGGATTGAACCTATTCAGTTTGACTCAGCCACCGAATTCATCATCACCACTCATCACAACCAATGGGTAACCCGATGCGCTCATATTAATTTCTTGAAAGAAACCATGCATTTTGAAAATAACACTAGCGCTAATCAACAAAAATCTCTACTTGGGTAATATATTGGGCTAACTACTGGTTTGTTGTTTGCTTCTGATAAGGGGGGGCCAAAATCAAGCAACATACATGAGGAGCTGGGAAGCATGTAATATTTAAACCTAGCTACTGATATTGATAGAGGCCAAGAGAGGACTGAGGAGGGGGGACGACGTTGAGACGCCAAGAGAGGTAGCTGGGCGTCTGATCCATGCCTTGGTCCGCGTCATCGCCTTGGCACCACCCCGCGCTCCTCGTCGACGGCGGCGAAGCCATCCAATGATACTGCTGCTGCTGCTGCTGTCTCTGGTATGCGGCGGCGTCGTTGAAGTTTGAAGCAGCCGGGGATGCTGTTGAGGCCGCCGCTCGCCTCTCCTCTTTCTTGTACCTGATCCCGCAAGCATTGCACAGCGACTGCATGCGTATTGATTATTAATTAACATACCATAAAGTGTAAAACTTTATATAAAACTCGGGACGTACAGATGAGTACGCAACGTACCTTTGGGCCTCTGGGCCCGTTCCTCCAGAGGGGGGTCGAAGTGGTGTCGCAGTTGGCGCACCGTCGAGCGAGAAGAAGCGGGTCCGATCCTCCCAAGTTTGAAGACGAAGACGAAACAGCTGCTGCTTGCTGCTGGGACTTGGACTGAGTAGTGACGATGTCCCAGCAGAAGCTTGAGCGCTGGACACTAGCGGCGGCGGTAGCAGTGCAGGCGCCAGGGTTTCGAGTTGACGGCGTGCCGAGGGAGAGGGTGCAGTCGACGGAGGAGGATGAGGATGAGTAGTAGTAGTTGGGTTCCTCCATTGGTGACATGGCTGCTGGGAAAAGAAGGGAGAAGGTGGATGTGCTGTTGCTGCTGCAGCGCTGCAGCATCACAGCCCACCCGAGGGATCAAAGAAGTCTGATAAGAGGAAAAAGTGAAGAAGCCAACGAGCCAGAGAGGGGCTGATATATAGGCGGTTGAAGGCTTCTTTAAAAAAGGCCAGAGAGAGGGGGGTTATGGGGATGATCAATTAATCAAGCCACACGCTTTGCTTGATGCAAAAACTATATATAACAAAACAAGGGTCGGTGTTAATGTCATGTACGTGTGGGGGTTTGGTTTTTAATATGGGGATTGTGTCTATGTTTTCTTCGTAGCAAACAAAGGGACAGACAACTTAGGGTTAATACATATAATGCAAGAGCCCCAGTGAGAGAGAGAGAGAGAGCTTGGGGAAGCGGGAGATCGATCGATCGAGGGTTTGTCTGTTTCATGCACAGAAGAGTTGGATCTTTTAAACAAGGCAAAAAAATATATTACGCAAGTGGGGAATAAGAAAGTGGAGTATATATTGGAGAGAGGAAAAGTCTAGTCAGAACTCGTACGTATCACGACCCCATGCTGAATGACTCGGGCTAATTAAGACGGTGGCTGGCCGGGTTCAAACTCCGGGCTTCCTCGATATTAGGAACGCGCGCCAGTACGCAGTCAGTCACCAACTTGGCGTTGTCACTTGGTTACATAAGCCAGCGGAGTCTGCAGCCTGTTTAAATCAAACTTGATCCATCAACTCGCTCTCCCACTGCCTGCCCACTGTACAACAACAACGACCAAGAACGAACCCAATGTAGGATGGTTGGATGTTATCATGACTTGAGGATTCACCGTGTTAACTTGGGGTTCAGAGAGGGAGGCGCAGTAAACAATGCAATGGTCAAACTGGGAGAGGGGACAGATGGGGTTGGTCCTCGGGCGGTCAAAAGAACCCACGTGATCCATGGAACAGTCTTCCACACCTTAAATAAATAAATAAACAAACAAACAAACAAAGAAACGAAACTCCCCTCCAACATGGTACGCGGCACGTGTCACGTAGGCGAAACACCCGATCGCCGCCGCGACGGAGATGTCCGTCGCACGTGACACCGTCGGGTCAAGCGGTCAAGCGACGGCGGGCTGCTCGGGGAGGCGGGGGGGAAAAACCAATAAAGAAAAAGGGAAAGAGAAAAACAGAAAAAAGAAAAAGAAAAAGAAAAGATGGGGATAATAATAGGCAATAAGTGAAATTGGCGAGCTTTCGTCATGATGAGGCATCGGGGGGACGCTGCTGGCTGCCGCTTCAAAAGGAGAGAGATCTTCGTATTTCTCTCTCCTCGCTCCATCTCTTCAACTTAACCTGGATGATACTTGATGCAGCCTTCTTCGTTTGCTCCCCCCAGCCCCAGGGTCAATGGCGGTGGACCCCCAAATGCTGCTAAGAGGGATCAGCTGTTGTGCGCAAAGAAAACATTTTGCAATAATTAATGGGCCCCCCTGTCACCCCTTTACACGGGGGCCACATTACGTATCATCACACCGAGATGACATGGCCCTGATAGTGTTGTGTATACGTTACAGATGAAGAGGGATTTGATAATCTACACATGTAAATTAAATGAGATTATATGAAAGCAAGCTTCTTGCATGCATCAAATAGATTATAGAATGTCAATAAAAGTTCAACTGGACGGGGTACCTGCATGGTGTGTGGTGTTGGGGGGCGAGGGGGGGATTTGGGGGAGAAGATCGTCGTCAAAAAGGCGATTCCGACACAGCTCAGAGGCCTAGAGATTGGCGTCAGTCTCAGTCTGTGCCCATTTAGTGACCGATCGTTGTTGGCTACTACCGCTTTCCAAAAGATTCTCTCTCTCTCTCTCTCTCTCTCTCTCTGAGAGAGAACAAAGAAAGAGGAGTACTACTGTATGGGATCCAATCTATGGCTTACCTACAGCGAACTCCGAGCCAGCAGCAGACCCTAAAAAAGTTCACACAAAAAATAAAAAATATTTATAAAGAAACATTAATACAAGAAACATTATTATAAAACAATAATTAAGAAGGCTTCATTCATTCAACTTCTTTGTCTTTCATCTCGCTGTCTCACGCCAGCCTCGGGCGCCGGATCAAATACACATACACAAGTTCAACCAATATAAAATCGCCACCTGTGCACATTTGAATTCACTTCATTGTACGCTAAAGAGCTTACCATGAATGAGATTTTGTGCATGGGGGGTCTTTTCGGCGACGTGATGTGTCCCGTCAAGAGCCCGCGTCTTTTGGGAGTCCCATGAAAGACAGAGAGAAGAAGAAAGGGGTCATCTAATGGACCACAGAAGATCAAGAAGAAGAATTAAGAACATTAACAGTATCTTCTGCTCGATCAACGTGTCCCTTCCCTCGATTTTCTTCTCTCTTTAATTTGCTTCTCGCATGCAGCTACACACCTTTTTTTGAAAGCTCACGTATCCTCCAGGTAGCTCTAGGGACAAGCAAGGTTTGGGTGTAGAAACTAAAGATCTAGATGTGTACAAACCGAATAACACAGATCTAGATATAAAACATGCGGAATCTTAAATCATTGACCTACTCGGATTTAGCGGAAGCGTACCTGAGTCCATCGCTAATAATCTGAAAGATCCTGACGATACCGTAGCGGACGATCTTCCAGAATAGCACGAATCAACCGTTTGGAGAATCCCTTTAGACTTCTCCCGGTTTCTCTCCTAGCGACGGGACGTAGAAAAGACGGCTCAACTTTGTTCGTGTATTCCGGGGATCATGACCGCTAATATTTATAGGCTAGCCTCCATAGCCCTAGGGTTTCCAACTCGGCCCATCAACGAGTTGAAGCCCAATAGTCACCACACATAAAGGCCCACAACCTATATGACTCATTTAAGCCCACTTAACTTAATAAATGAGATCACTTATATATTGGGCTTTAATATGACAGTTAGCACCATATAATTATTTATCGCATATAAGCCCAATGTTGGATTAAGATCCAACTTAGTTGGATAAGTTCCAACAATCTCCCACTTGGGCTATATGCTAAACTTTATAATTATATTTCGTTGTGCATACAACCGAATAAGATCTTAACTTACTGTCATTTATTTAATGAGTCAAAAAACCAATCCGGTCCATCAATTATATTAGCAAGGGATCAAGGAGATCTTCGCCGCAGCAATTGCAGCTCGACCCATCAGTGGTCACCGTGCTAATACAAAAGAATGACATGGATTATGAAGTGGATGTGTAGCATGGAAATTACATGTAATGTGATCTAACATGTCTATTTCCAACTGATCCTCCTTAACTTTAGTGAGATCATAAACAAAACAAAATCGGAGTGAAGCCGAACTGAAACCAAAAACTTTATTTCTGATCAGAAAACAACCTCAAGCTTAAGCTGGAGACTTAATTTTGTCTATCATATGAGCACCCAAAAGAACAAACTCCCACAAAACTGAATGTTCTTAATGAAATGACATCCATATGAGTAGCTAGCTCATAAAACCTTTTGGAAGACATTTCCTTACTATAACGGATCCGTAATTACATGGTTTGTTCCGATGTGCTCATTAGACAATTATACACTCCTATTAATCAACAATCTAGGAACTTGATCTCTGAATATCTAAACTTTGTCGAGTTCCTGTTGTTGCTGGAATATAAAACTGCAGACTTCATTGTCACTAAATAAACTGTGTGGTGTTTCAACACCATCCCTAATTTGCAGCATAGTGACAAAATATGCAGATATATTTCATGATTTGGATGTCACATAATGCGATATGAAATCTAAAGCCATGTCAGAAGAGACTATATAAAGGGACCATTTAGATCTCTTCTAGTAGATGGCACCTAACATAGATTTTCATACATTCTTTGCATCCAATAAATGATCAGAGTCAGTATACCAAAATGATCTCAAACTCTTTTGACTACTGATCCTTGAACATGTAACCCTTTTGTTCTCCATAAATACCGTATGACACATTTGGCTGCTGTCAAATGGTCAACTCCTGAACTTAACAATCTGCCCAAAACACCTGTAATATATGCAATAACCAAATGCATATAAAACTGAGCATACTTTAGACTCCCTATTGGTGAGATATAGGAAATCTTCTGAAGATTATTCTCAGGGCAATTATTGAGACTAAACTTGTCTCCCACAGAACTTAGCATTCATTACCACATAGATATTATATAAATTACATGCTCCCACAGAACTTAGATAACATCATTAAATATCATCTCAAAACCGAACGAGGTGATCACTTAATGAAATTTAATGTATCAGTAACGATATTGAAATGCTCTACTAATGCCATTATAAACCTTATAGAGTCTTTCATGAAAACTGAATAGAAAGTCTCTTTACAATTAATGCATTATTTTCCGTATAAAGTCTTTGAGTGATACACTTTAAATCTTTTCTTAATACCCTTTTGAATTCCTTTTGATCATAAAAAAAAAAAAACTATTTACAATCAATAGGTTTCAAACCTTATGGCGATGAGAAAAGATTTTAAGTATCATTCAATGACTTTCTTAATTAATGCATTAATCCATTTAGAGATGTAAAACCTTTTATGACTTGATGTAAGTCAAACTTCCATCATCCTAATGTCAACAGTAAACTTGTCATCTCTTTAATGGATTTTTCCTGAATGGCAATTAGTTACTTGAGGTGCTAGAGTTTGTCCTTATGAACAATTTCCCGAATGGGAGGAATTGCAACATTATCTTGAATTTATTGTGTCTTGAACAATGTCAGGAATACCATCCTGAGCAATGCCAACCACACCTGTAGGGATATAATCCTCTTCAAGAATAACGTTACTAACTAAATTTCCCCCTTCAAACTCAGCATCCTCAAATAGGTGTGCATTTCCTAATTCGTAAACTAACTTAACAGTGAGATTATGTAAAATTATACAAAATAATATCAACTTTAAACTATTCAACAAAATTAGAAAATCATTAGCATTATGCCCTATTACTTTATTAGGCTTATAAAGCCTTACCTTAGTTGGACATCTCCAAACATGCAATTGATTCATTTGTTGAAACTTTAATAAGGATATAAGCTGCAATCAAAATATAACTGAATTCTAAACTGTTAATTCTTTCATTACAACACATGTACTTAAATGCAGGAATTCTATTGATGAAGCAACATTTCCAAATAAATGAAGATTATAATGATCTTTTAAAGAACTAGAATAAACTAATTTTGAATTAAGAGACAACCAAATTTTCCATTCAAAATTGAACACTTATTACCGAATTTGTTCAAAATAAAAATGGAAATCCAAATTCCGTTAAAACGGTACATAATAGTCTCATAAAATTCAAATACAATCTAGCATTTAAAAGAAATAATCTAAATTTAATGTGCCTCTACTTGAACCATCTTGCCATTGCCCATATCGATGTATCTTTCACCATCATTTGGCGTTTGGTATCTTAGGCAATCCTGCATAGACACAATGATGTGAATGGTTATACCAAATCTTTCCATCATGTGCCTATAAGTACCAAAGGTTGCATGAAATTAACTTAGAATTAAACCAAAATTTGCAGCATACCTTTCTAATCTTTTAGTGGTAGAGATCATATGAGCACTTTCTGTCTTCCTTGCTCAAGCCTGTTCTCTTCCTGAACACAGTGCGAGATGAGCTCATCCAGAGACCAAGTCTCATCCTTCAGATTGTAGCTCATCTTAAACTGGTTGAACTGTGATGGAAGAGATATCAAATCAAAATGCACTAGCTGAGCCTCAGAGAGGTCTAGCTCAAGTGCCTTCAACCTTGAAGCAATATTAGACACCTTCAATATGTGCTCCCTAATGTTTCCCGTACCCTTATACCTTATTGAATTTAGAATTGTCAAGAATGTACCAATTTCACCCCTTTCACTCTTGACAAATCTGGTTTCAATGTCAGAATGGAATTCTTTAGTTGTGGTAATTTTATCTGAAATAGTGCCCCTGAGATATTCTGGAATGGCAGAAGAAATTTTCAGGAATAATAGCCGAACAGAGAACAAGAAAACAATTTATAACATGTTCATATGGGTATTAAATACAACAACAAATTCAAATTAATGCTATTTTCCCATCTCAAGACATCCCCCACTAGTCCAATATTTATCTTTGGATAATCTATTGACTAGTCACTGATATCTTGTTGTAGCAATCAGACAATGACAATAATAACATGCCAAAAATAAAACTTCCTTTGGGCCGAATTAAATTTGCATGCATTGAACTCACTAATCATCACCTTGTCTATTGCCACAGGTGCGCATGAAATGGTAGAGAACGGTAATCTTCCTTTGGGCCGATTTAGCATTCTTACGCAAATCACGGGCACATTTGATTCTTTTTATATTCATGAAATGAAATAATGCAAATCAACAGAGCCCACTTTGGCGAGGTGATGATTGCACGAAATCATTTCAAAAAAATATATAACTTTGCAAAATTTGAATTTAAGTCGCAATTTAATACATGAATATACTTTAAGTGGAGATATTCAAGTCCACTTTTCTTCAAAATCAAAATTAAGGCAATCAAAATTTTCATACAAAAGTATGTATTCGACTTGTTATATTTCGAGATTAGAACTGATCTTCACAAGAAAACCCACTTTGGTGAGTTGATGATCCAATCATTCTATATTCGAAATATATAATAATTGTGCCAAAAAAATTGAAATTGAAACTAAACCGAATTTAACAAAAAAATGATTACAACAAGTGGAAATATATATAAGAACCTTTTATTCCACCCTTATAATCATTTATATTGAGTTAAATAAAATTTATAACTTCAACACAAATTTTCTTCTTCAAAATGGGGTATATATGTATACTAATGTGTATATGAACATACATATAAAGTTATATATATAAATACACACCCTACCCCATTTCATATATAACTTTAAAATGTGTCAAATTTCCTTAAGGCCATTTGCTTGATGGTTAGTGCACGAAAATCCTTTAAGGCCTTTTAAACTTATTCTTAAGGAGAAATATATGTTAAAACCTTTTATTTGCTCCCGAAGAATACACTTGAATTTTGTGTTTTAATTTAAATCTAAATTTAGGCAATCTGAATTTTCATACCGATGTATGAAGTCAACTTGTTATATACCGAAGTATATATATATGGTTTTAAGCCTTAAACTTAGAATTTAAATTTATTTTGCACATTTAACACAAAATTTTATCTTTGAGGAGAAATATACATTTAAGCTTCTTATTTCCTCCTTCAACCCAAATTAAATTCAATATTGGTCAACCAATCATACAAAAGTATGTATTTAACCGTTTATGTTACGAAATAATAATAATTTAACAGTAAAGCCCACTTTGGTGGGATCCCGTAATAATTAAAATTATTTTGAAACATATAATTTAATTTGCCCAAAAATTGAATTTAAATTAAACTGAACTTAAATGTAAATATATTTGAAAGCCTTTTATTTACTCCTTCGTTCCGTTTAAAATTCATCCGGGCAACCGACCATACTAAGTATGTACTTTTAATCCGATTACATTCCGAAATAATAACAATTTTAATAGTGGAATCCACTTTGGTGGAATTTCACAAAAAATTAGAATTATTTCAAAATGTATATTTAACCGAAATTTTGCCTAAAGAATTAAAAATCGGAATGAACTTAATTTAACACACAAAATTTGGCCTAAAGGAAATATATATACAAAACCATTTATTTCCCATTTCACGAATTTAAATTCAAAACTTTAGGCGATAAATTTTCATGCCAAGCATGTATGTTGCATTTTATATATATCGAAATAAAATTAATTGCCACGATGGAGCCCACTTTGGTGGGTTGTCCTTTTAAATAAAATTATTTCGAGATATATGTATAATTAATTACGCCTAAAATTGAATTAAAATGTGAATTTTTAACACAAAAAGTACACTTAATGGAAATATACAAATTGCCCTTTTATTTCCTCCCTAACTTTGTGTTAAAAAACATCCCAAGATAGGCCCAAATTTGTGTCCAAATGACCCAAAAATTGGGTCCAAAATTAGCCATGAGGGTGCCCAAAACTTGTTTGCAATAAGTCTTTAAAAAGGCCCAAAACTGATTTGCAATAATTCTTACAAGAGGCCCAAAAGTACCAAATTACCCAAACAGGCCCACTTGGGCAGCCCAGCCTAAGCCTCCCCAAAAAAAAAAATTTTTTTTTTTTTTAGGGTTAGGGTTTCCTAATTGGGGGCGGCGGCGGCGGCCGCCGCCCCCATCTCTGCTGTCGGGCGTCGGGCGCCGGCCAGCGGCCGGCGCCGGATTCTTTACCGGGGGCGGCTGCCGCCGCCCCCTATGATGTCGATGGGGGCAGCAGGAGCCGCCCCCTTTTGACGCCGACGGGGGGGGGGGGGGGGGGGGGCAACCGCCGCCCCCCTCTGAACCCCGACGGGGGCGGCGACCCGCCCCCTCGGAAACGCGACGGGGGCGGCGACCCGCCCCCTTTATGAAGCCCGACGGGGGCGGCTCGCCGCCCCCTCTGAGACCCGACGGGGGCGGCGAGCCGCCCCCCCCCCCCCCCCCTTTTTTTTTTTGAAGCCTGACGGGGGGCGGCGGGGGGCCGCCCCCTCTGATCCGACGGGGGCGGCGGGGGGCCGCCCCTTTGTCCTGAAGTCCGGCGGGGGGCGGCGAACCGCCCCCCCCTGTGCTGTGATCCGACGGGATGGGGGGCGGCGATCCGCCCCCTCTGACATTCCGAACGGGGGCGGCGATCCGCCCCCTCTGAACCCTAACGGGGGCGGCGGGAGCCGCCCCCTTCTGTCCACAGATCTCGCCGGAGGGGGCGGCTGGAAGCTGCCCCCCCCTCCGTTCAACCTACAGGGGCGGCTTTGCCGCCCCTTTCTGACCTGCGTCGACGCCGGCATCGCCGGCGCCGATCTTCCGACGGGGGCGGCAGGGCCGCCCCTCTTTTGCTGTGTCGAGCGGCGGCCGGCGGGCCGCCCCCGATCTAGGGTTTATCAAAAAAACATTTTTTTTGTTGGAAAAATTAATCAAAAAACCAAATTTTTATAGATTTGAAACTTGAAACTGATAAAAATCTAATTTTTATCAGATCCGAAACTTTAAAACAGATTAAAAATCTGATTTTTATCAGATCTACTATGAGCAGACAAAAAATTTAAGATCCACAACATGAGGGCTCTGATACCACTTGTAGAAACTAAAGATCTAGATGTGTACAAACCGAATAACACAGATCTAGATATAAAACATGCGGAATCTTAAATCATTGACCTACTCGGATTTAGCGGAAGCGTACCTGAGTCCATCGCTAATAATCTGAAAGATCCTGACGATACCGTAGCGGACGATCTTCCAGAATAGCACGAATCAACCGTTTGGAGAATCCCTTTAGACTTCTCCCGGTTTCTCTCCTAGCGACGGGACGTAGAAAAGACGGCTCAACTTTGTTCGTGTATTCCGGGGATCATGACCGCTAATATTTATAGGCTAGCCTCCATAGCCCTAGGGTTTCCAACTCGGCCCATCAACGAGTTGAAGCCCAATAGTCACCACACATAAAGGCCCACAACCTATATGACTCATTTAAGCCCACTTAACTTAATAAATGAGATCACTTATATATTGGGCTTTAATATGACAGTTAGCACCATATAATTATTTATCGCATATAAGCCCAATGTTGGATTAAGATCCAACTTAGTTGGATAAGTTCCAACATTGGGATCCTGCTCTTCTTTTATGGCCCACACCGTCCCTACCCTATTTTTGTGGTTAAAAGAGAGAGAGAGAGATGCTCTGCCTAATACGCTACAAATCTACGCTGATCATAATTGCATTTCATCCTTATTTCATATTGAATTAGACGTTGATCATACTTGAACATGGACAAGTTCATCACATGCATGAACACTAGTCTAAATAGATTGCATCCATTCGTATCATTTGGAGTGATGCGTGTGTTTGGCTTGAAGACATGTATCTAACCTAACGGTCAACTAACCGTGCTCGCTGATCAGGCCTTAGTTTTGAAACACACTAATTGAGCTAATGAGCTCAACGATTGGACACCCACCCCCATGTTGCCTAGTAGGTAACTGATACGATGTACACGAAGTATGTTTTGCTAATATATTTTGATTATTGATTTCTCGTATTTTCTATTGTTCATATGGGTTCCTATTTGTGTGACTAAGCTATTAATCATACGCTTGATAATTGTCTAGATTACATTTAGACCAACTTTTCGCCCTCTTGTTCCATTGGCTAAACCCCTACTGGTTACCCCCTTCAGCCTATTGATGATCCCCCTCTTCGACTTAAACTAGGTAGTTTTTGAATTCAAATTGTGGATTTTCTCATTAAACTTGATGGACATGTTGGCCTTGTTCTTCCTTTTAAATAGCGATGATTGATGCTTATTATATATACAAGAAATCAATCAAACAATCAAGACTCTACCCAGACTTATTCTCTTCCTTGAATCTTGTGCTTACACTTTCAATTTGTTATGGCATTCTAGTAGCCAAATTCAATCTCTAACCTTTATTCAAGTCATCTCAATCAATTTCGCACCAGGAATCTCTACCTTTATTCAAGCTATTTATGCCGGGAAATGTATGCCCTTCAGACAATTATTGTAAGTGTATAAGATACATCTTATTTTTATGTTATTTGATATGCTTTATCTACGTGATTCTCGTTTACATTGCTGAGTATGTTGTTGTGTTCATATCGCATAGATAAAGTCCTTGGACTGATGTGAGTGACATTGGAATCGTGACGAAATCATGATAATAAGGTCTAATATGTTCGCTTGAGAATATGTCCTAAATGTTCGTGGTTATAGGAGTATCGAGACAGAACGTCGATATTCTGGATAGAGCAGTGTGCACTGATTGATACCATCAGATGGTAGTGGCTAGTCTCATAGCTACTCGATGTGGGAACATTGTTAGATAATGCACATATACTTGCTGAATTCGAGCCTTTCAATTGAAAATGCATCCCTTAGCCTCAAGCATGCCCAATGAAATTAAGTTCGTCCTGACTGCCGGTACATGTCTAACTCCCCCCAATGTATCGACCACACCATCATGCATTTTGATTTTTATGGTCCACATCCCAATTGTCTTACATGGTGCATCATTTTCCATCAACACCGAACCACCACCATATGCCTCATAAATGTCAAACCATTCACGATTTGGACACATACGATAAGAACAACCGGAATTTAAAATCCACACGTGAAAAGAGGAGCTACCTTGAGAGACGGAGAGGAGATCCTCTTCACTTTTGGAAGCCACACTAGCCGAATCCTCATTCTTAGACTTCTCCTTTTGTGCTAGCTGCGCTTTGCAATCTCTCTTGAAGTGCCCTTTACCCTTGCAATAGAAGCATGCAACATCTTTCTTGCCCCTTGACTTGGACCGAAAGTTGTACATCTTGCATTTGACTCTTTCTTTGCTTCTATCTCTATCACTCGATTCCCCTTTAACTAGAAGACCTTCCACATTAGAATCACCCTTAGAGGATCTTTTCCTTGCGACGTTCGAGATTATATTTTGAGTCACCTCTTCAAACTTGAAAGTGGTTCCCATATAATAGAGTAGTAGCAAAGTGATCATAAGAGTTTGGAAGAGAACTCAACAACAAAAGTTACTTGGCTTCTTCATCAAAATTCACATCCAACCTCAAGAAGTCGCAAATCATCCTATTGAAGATGTGCATGTGTTCCACAACATCCTTGTCTTCTTCCATCTTCAACTCATAGTGTTACTTCTTCAAGTGTAGTTTGTTTGATAAAGACTTCCACATGTAAAACTTCGCAAGCTTCTCCCATATATCTTTTGCAGTTTCCTTTTCACTAACATTGTATAACACATCATCCGAGAGATACAATTGTATTGTTCTAATCACATTTTCATCTAGATCGGCACATTCATCATCTTCAGTCTTTTCGGGCTCCTTTGTCTTCCCCAACAAAGGAATCTTGAGTTCTTATTATATTAAGAACATTCGTTACCCTTATATGCCATAACCCAAAGTTGATACGACCATCAAACTTCGCCATCTCAAACTTTATCCATCCGAAACTGGAAGTTTCCTTAAAGGCCATTTGTCAAAAACACCTAGTGTGTGTCAAATTTCTCTCAACTCAAAATCCAGAAATTATCGAAATTTCTACACTCAAAATGCTCTAAATGAGTAGAAAATAAGGATACCAATTGAACCTAAGCTCTAATACCAATTGTTAGGACATCGGCTCTCTTACCCGAGGTCGGCCCTGGATAAATAGGATTGGCTCGGAGGAATGGGCTCGGGCAATCTTGAGCTCGACAAACCACAAGATCAGTAAAACCTCCACCACAAGATCACTACGTGGATCTCCATCAATCAATCAAGCACAACAATATACAAGACAAAAAAAGAGAAAGAACAAACTAAAGCACACACAAGAGTGGAAGAACAATTACTAAGCTTTATTAGAAGTCACCAAGTCACCATATATAGAAGGATTTAAGCACAAATCCTCAACTAATTGCTCCTCCTTCTGCAAAGCTCTCACTCTTCCCTAGCCCCTTTTGTTTAAGTTATTCACCTCTCTTTAGAACTCTCTCACAATACGAAAACCCCTAAACAAAGAGAATATTTATATGGTCTAACCAAGGGTTACAAGAAATGTACAAGTATAGCCACAACAAAGATACATATTTGCAACTATAGTTTATGAGCCAACTCTAACAAGGAACACCAAAGTGAAGAAACGAATCCAATAGCATCAAAGTCTTTGCACCATTATGGAAGGTAAATGAATTACTTGCGTGACACCAAAAATACAGAGTGACCCAAAGAAGAGAGTGATTCACAGGAAAATCCAAAACGAAGTATTCAATTGCCGATCCCCAGACATTCGAGTTATCAATGTCTCACGTCTTGAATTTGATGGTACCATTCACGCCTTGAGATGCCACAGGGACCAATGAGATGTTGAAAGGATCATTACGATTCTATGGGATTTGATAACACATTAATAACATATGCTAGGCAATGAGAGGCCAAGGCTGGTGCCACAAATAATGGTGGTGATTCACATCTCATTTAGCTTATCTTGTTAGCTATCACCCCCACAAGATGTGGATGCATATGTTGACATCCACTTCCACCTATCATGTCGATTAGAGTGAGACAAATTGGAGCAACTCCAAATTAGTAGAAGAATAGCCAACCTAGAAAAGTCACAGGGAAAAATCCAAGCATGGGTGAGGGTATTGAATTGACACGATTCACAAACTAAACAATCATGTTCGACAGGACAGGGTAGCAACTGACGTGAACGATTCTGGCGTCAGATATTCATTGGTCTGAGAGCCATCCCCTCGTCGGCCGGCCAACCGCATATGATCCACTGTCTTTGCTGGACTCACCAACCTAACCAATTTAGCCGCAATCAAGGCCTCCCATTTCTCTCCAAGAACAGAAAGTTCGTCTTACAATGTTGATTCTTATCACACATCCATGTTTTGCTAACTCTCCATAGTCTTCTCTCCAACAATATCAAGTAAAACTGTGCATATTTATTGAACCCCCTACTTGTCTCACCAATATCAGAATATCGTGTAGGATTTGGATTCTCTCAGTTACATTTCTTGTAGTTGACAACCGTTATAGTATTTGTAACCATCACTTTACTGTATGCTTATGATTCTAGGCATAACTAACATTCATATTTTTATGTCAAAAGACGATGCTCACCTACCAATTCATGAACGATTGTAAACGATGGTAGCAAACGCTTAGCTACAAATGACTAGTTCAGTACCATAGCAATAGCAACTAATATTGCTTCGATCACAAAAGTTTCTTATTTTATTACACTTCAGTGTCCTTGTATCAACACGGATCCTAGGAGAGAACCCAAGTTAAAACCAGTATCATGTTTCATTTTTAGGAGCAACATTAGGAATGTGAGTTTTTGTTTAGAGAAAGAAATCTACGATATTATTGTATAAGAAATATGACCGAATTAATATACTAGACTCGGAGTTTTATGAGTAAACTGTGTCTGAATGAAACTGAATCACTAGACCCCAATTCATTGTATTTTTGATGAACTAAACCCAAATTCTAAGACAGTACGAACATGCACCAACATGAATCGAACCTTGTAATGCTAAAACTTGTCCATCTATTTTAGCAAAAGCCCGTACAAGTGTCCCAAGCTTGGCACTTGTTTGAGTCATCGAACGAGTCTTAACAAGTCTTAACATCCGTTTCTAAGTTGACCATAAGCCGAACCTTGAGCTTCTCGAACCTGTTAGCAGCCTATCTAAAAGTAGAGAAACATATGCCTTTAAATAAAGCTCAAATCATATGATAACTTGGTTTGAAAACAAATGCCATATACCTAAACCTTATACTAACCTCGATTTCAGTCCTTACATATTAATATTTTGACTAATTTTCAGAAAATTACCTTTATGCTTCACCATTTGTTTTGAAAAACTAACTAGGACTTTGAAAAAAAACACCACTTTTCCCAAATTAGTCATGTAACGAATTTCTTGGATACGAGATAGAGATATTCTTTTGAAATGGTATTCAAATTTGTGGTCCAACTCTAAAGGCCAATCACAAACAATGTAGCATGGAATACCGAGATGAATGATAATAGTTTATGGCAGTCTTCAGTCACCTAAGCATTGAAAATTGGCATAAACAACATGAGGATGGAGTTGGATCTTAGGATAACAATGGGCATAAATGATGCATCATCTTCAAATGAAATGCATGTCAAAGGCCAAAACTGAAGCTCTTAACATATTTCAGGCAATATTATCATAACTTCTCCTAACTGCTAGATTATCAGAATCAACCGCCTTTCTCACAATATAAACACTTTCGGTATTCTACAAGAAAATGCTCATGCACATGCGTTAAAGACACAGTAGCATGTTTTATATTGTATTGGGCAACATTTCTAACACATTGATAGAAAGGAAGTTGCATGACTGGCAATATCATGAATTAAATTAAGAGTACCTTGGAAACCAATGGTGCTTATCGCTGTCACTGCAGCCTTGATCCTTGGGCAACCGTTGATAACCGCCGACATTGATATGCTCACACACGTATCATTTCAAGGATCATTGGAAGGCACCTGGTTTTGAGATTATGTTACAAGGATCTGACATAACTTTAAAATGACATTGCCACCCCCCCCCAAAAAAAACAGGGTGTTGAATTGGTAATTAGAGGGAAGAATGAGATAAAACATCATGACCATCAAGCTATACTGTTTCGGGTATAAAAAAGAAAGTGCTTACTGCAGCCGATTGTTGGCTCCTGAAAACTTGCACGCCTGAGCGATAGAAAACCACAGCTCCAAATTTTCTGAAAAATACAAAACGAGATATTAGGTTTCCAGTTTGCTATAGAAATTAAAGATGGCAAACAATCTGGTAACACTACCACATTGTATAATCCAACGACGATGCAATAAACAAAAACCACGCTGAAGGAGCACATGAATTTAGGTGCCTTGCCGTCTACAATATGTACAGGCAGAACGGAGCTTGATTTCTCAATATTCTTCCAAATAACTCCAGATTGGGTAAAAAAACGTTAACACGGTTTCATGTTTCGCAATCTCATTATGTCCTCGCCACTACTGAGCACCTAATGATAATCAAACATTGCTTTATAACAGTGAAGCCATGAAAAGCTGTGGGAAAGGGATTGGACAAAGACTTCAATTTTGGACTGCTTAAACATCATGGGAAGAAACATGACATGCTTCAATGAAAATAAGGGTAAAGGCAACATCATAACGAATCATAGGTCTTCAGTAGGATCCAGATATCAAGTGTTATATCAAGTAATGTATTGTTAATGCAGTTGAGTGTATTATACTTGTGACCAATGACCAACATCAATGAAGTCCCAAGACAAAAGAACCAGTTGCTTTCTTCCATTGCGAGAAATGCATGAGCCCTCCGTATTAAACATTCCATGTAAAACGAACAAAAGAGTAATATTCTAACACATTAGAGGACAACACATGTTTATCTTATAATCTGATTTTCTGGACAGTGAACATGATTTATACTAGAGCTGTAACTAGAATATGGCATCATGTGGTTGAACTCAAAAATCTAGGACGAAAGCCGTAATTGCAGTGCTACTTTGTTAACACTAACCTGAAGACCCGATAGGATGTCAAACGAAGTTTTAACAGTAACACGGGAAAAATCCAACTGTTATACTGAATTTAGAAAATGTTCATTCAATAAAATATATAAAAATAAAACTTTGTCATCTTGGAGTAACTTAGCTACATAGTGTTTAGACTATCAGGCATGTGTCTTAGAACAAATCTAATATCAAATTCCTTGATGGAAAGAAGTAAGGAAAAAAAACAGAGATGGGTAACAGCTAGAACTATGGACACGGACACGGGACATGGACCTAACATGGACCTAACATGGATGAAAGTAGGTGACATGGCAAATCCTTAAACGTAGGACCCACGGAAACGATGGCAAAACACTAAAATATGCATAAACATGAAAGAGAGAGTATGATAGGAATCATGTTTATTCCAAAGGCACGCTGAGGAAAAAAGGCTTAGGAATTTTATTCTACAAAATTTGGACTTTTTTGTGTGAATAAGACATGTTTGAGTAGTGTTGAATTTTAATATAGTGAGTTTTTTGTTTAGATTTGACTTTTTATGTATTGTATTGTATTTTTTAGAATTTAAAGGCCGTTTGGGCCTTTATTTCTGTAATTTTGCTTTCACATGACCCTAGATGTATCTAGAGATGGTTACTATTTAACAAGGAAACTTTGTTGTTCAAAAATATTCTTGGTGATTTGATTCTTCAAATAAATCGTATCCTCTGAAATCGAGATCATTTTGGTGATGGTATGAGGTGCCATTGGGAGTGAAACCATATCTTATTTCTCTCTTTATTTTTCTAATTTTCTCTCCTTGAGTGCAAAACGACTGTTGAACCCTTTGTCCCTTTTAAAACCCTAGATCATCAATGACATTCCTCTGTTTTTCCATATTTTCATATCCGGATCAACCCACGACCATTATCTTGCCCTAGATTCGCATAAAGATCCTCTGATCGTCTCTTCTATCTCTTACCCTCCACTAAGCAAACCTAAAATAGAATAATCAATCTTTAATGTTTATTTTGTGTGTATATTTTTTAACTACATTATCCGTAAAATGGCTCCTGAAAACTGACCAACCTAGAATAACCTAATCTATTATTTTTAATCTTATTTTCTTTAAATAGTTTTTATTGTACTACAATATCCATTAGTATGACCGCTAAAATCATATATTTTGGACATTTCCTTTTTTAATATCACAATCATAAGCATTATTTAAATAGATTTATGATCTCTATTAAAAAATTTATGGAATAATTTTTGTTAAATCACACCATCCGAAACATGTCTTCAAAAGTAAAAATTAGTCCCTCCTCTCTCCCAAGTAAACTGACAAATATAACAATTCATAAGCCAGAGATGCCTCGTAATACAACCACCACTTAATAGAATGTAGGATATCTTCAAGTAACATATTGTTGAAGTGAAATGAGAAGGGGACGATACCAAAAGAATGAACCAAATGATGTTAATAAAAGACTCCCAACATAATTTAGTCGAGTGTTCATGACTGCACTGTTTTGTAAACTTTCACAAAACAATAGTACAAAGAATAATGTGATAATTTAGGATTGCTTCAATTCACAACTAAAAAGACTAAGAAAATTGTATGAAAACAAGTATATGCATCAGGACCTTATAACATACCCTCAAAAAGTAAAATAGTTTAACAAATAGATCAGAATAAAGCTTGTGACAGCAAGCGTTAGTTAAATTATACCTTGAATGAACCATGCCAATGAACTGCAAGTAAGAAAATAACCATAGTTGGACAATGGAATGATGATTGAAAATTGAAAACATGCTCCATAATATGATTTGTGTTGTCTTAGCAAATGAAAAGTGTATATATAAATGAAATGCATAGTAAATGTAGAAAAATGTAGTTCGATAGGATGCAGATATTACTTAGCAGCAGCATGTGTTGCCTAAGAAGCACAGATCCATTAGTCATGGATACTACCTAGGCAGACATTTAACACAAAAAATTCCATTAAAAGTGGAGCATGGAGATAACTGGGTCAAAAATTCCTAAGAGAGAGCAGATATATACGGTTATACATAGATATGTTCATGTATCCTCATTTACCCAAAAGTCCAGACTCCAGACACATTTTTTAATTATATGGTAACATACAACCGACGTCACATTTCTATGACTTTCCCAAAAAAACAATCCTAACCTCTTGAATTTTTTATAGAGCAGAATAATGTATCCAACATTTATACCGAAACATATCAAAAATCATCGTACTTTCATACAAGTGAACATTTTGATGGCACTTTTTACTAAAAATAGTTGTTGAAGTATAGATGCAAGTAAATAAACAAAGTAAACATATAACAACATGTAATCTGAACAAAAGAAGTTCTTATATCATGTAGGCCATGTGTCTGAGAAGTTGTCGAAAAGCGTAAATATGTAGTATATAATTGATGACATGATTGACAGGTGTCTGAATTGTTCCCGTGAAGTGCATAATGCAGCCATATTTTAGTTCATTTAACTTTTGGTGTTTTAGATTGTTTTTCCTTTCACTCGCATTAGTAAACCATATTAGGATTTTTGGGCAATTTATACTGAAAACCATTTATAGTTTTTAGACCGCTTAGATTCATAACGACCAAATCTAGATTTGTTGTATCTATACATTTATACCTGCCAAATTAAAATTTGACATATCCATGCCTACCCGATCTAGCTTTTGCCAAATCCATACCTACCATATTCAGATTTGCCAAATTCATACATGCCAGATCAGGATATGAAAACAATTGAGATCCAGATTCACCAGATGTAGATCAAAAAACATGTAAGAACTAGATCTAGAAACCATACCTAAATTTGTTTTTTTCGATCAGAGAATATTTTCAAATCTAAACCAATAACTTCTGCTAAGCCTGTTTAAATCTCAATTCATTCACGGAGAGGGATAGCTTTGAAGATCTGAAAAGAACCCTGGTATTAGACCATTTTATCCCTTCCAAAATTCATCTTCTCCGCCTTCAACAACTATTCCATACCTTCCCTTTGTTTAAAGGTTAATCTTTCATCAGTCTTCAATTGTGGTTGCACTATTAAGATTGATGGTCCTGAAGCTACCTACAGTTTCTAAAAATTTGAGTCAGCTTCAGCTTGCTCAGATAATTTCATTTTACCAAACTATCTTCTGTAATTTATAATATCTTTGAAACCTTATACATGCTTCAAATCTTTTTCATACAAAGAACCTATTGGGTATTTTTTTAATTAGAGTTTAAATATTTTTGTTCTTTCCTTCTTGACTTCAAAATAAATTTGTAGTTGGTTTTGTTTACAAATTATTATTGAACTTTTGCTGATTGAGAATCGATATCTCCTTATTAGTTGATTATTAGGTGAAATTCAAAATCTAGCTTGATTACCAGACTTCCTTACTATTTGACAATGATAAGAATTGTTGAAATACTACTTCATTCAGAACTAAGTAGTCCATAACATATTTATATTTTTACACATTTTTTTTGACAATAATCACAAGGTGCATTGGTGTCCAAAAAATGTCGGTGTCCAACATGGGTGTTGACATATCAGATACATGCACGCCGCTATAAAAGCATACATGCTGCATAGTGTGTTGCATTAATACGAAAGGTACAATGTTGTTTCTGGCTCTTGAAAAAGTTTATGGTTTTGTTTGGATGATAAAAATAATAAAGCAAGATGCCATGAAGCAAAGACACGGTTGTGGCATGGTAGGAAACGAATGCACTATAAATTCTTAAAAAGTAGGATACAAGGACATGGAAATAAGACCGTGCATGTTAGTGCATATGTATCGATAAATAATACATATCAAAACACATACTGATTAGGATGTGCTCTGTTGCAACACAAGAAAAATAATATGAAATTTGGATGACAACAAAATCTATAGTTTCTAATAGAGTGAAAAAATCAAACAAAAAAGATCCAAAAAAATTTTAATCAACACTTTAGCTCAAGTGATACTTAGGCTCTCTGTTGATATAATACTCCTTAGTTAAGAAAATTTAAATATTTTTAAGAGTCACATGGCCTTAAGGTGACCACACACAAGACTTTCAGGCTTTATTTGAAATCCAACATGGTTTTGACACATTTTTGTGTTTTTATATATTATAAATTACAAGATTGGGACAATGTTTTGGAATGCCCGATGTGTGTCAGGCAAGCATCGTGCAAGTGTTGGTGTCCGACATGGAACATCCATTTAATGCATGGTTGCATATAATGCTTTCTACTTTACACCATACACACACATCCTTGGAAGAATTGATACGGGAATTTGTTACATAGCATCAAAGCATGTGACAATTTTCTTCCTCTTCTTTTCCTTATTTTACTTTAAAGCGTATGAGATCTGGGGTTTCCTCCGTTTCTTTTCCTCAAATTTTTGTTCGTCTCCTTCTTTTCTCATCATCTTTTATTGTTTGGTATCATCTCTCCTAAGAAAATTACATACATGCATGCATTGTGTGTGTATGGTGAACAGTAGAATACATCATGAATACATGCATATGCAGCCATATATATTCATCATCATCTTATACCATGGTGCAAAATCAAGGAGTTAATAATGTGGTTCAATCTAACAGGTTACAATTGAGATGTTACAAACCATAAGTCTCTAATTCATCACAAGAGAAAACCAAATGAGTTGCAACGTCAACAAACTATAACCAAGATTACAGTCCCCCCACGACATGCAGGCTATCTGCTTATCATATATAACCTCAGCAGTTTCTAATATGTTACAAGAGAAAGCATAATGACTCACACACAGTGAACATAAATTGGCATTACCTTAAAACCTCAATAATATGTGCCTGCCTATCAGATGTAACACAGAAACAATTCAGTAAAGCTCCTGCAAACGAAAATAGCAGTTCAACTTAGTCAGATGTTCATGATAGTGCAGCGACGACTTTAAGAGTCTCTAGGATATCCTCAAATGATATTGTTGTTTAAGTGATACGAGAAGGGAAACACAATTCAGGTGAGCGTGCATGACTGCATGGTTTTTTAAAGCTACTTTCATAAAGTAAAAGCAGAAAGAATAGCAATGAGGTAACTTAGAAGTACTTCAATGCTCAGAGTAACCAGGCCAACAAAGTCATGCAATACCTAGTATAGGTGCCATGCCATGACTTTATAACATATGTTCAAAAAATAAAACGGCTTCACAGACAGATGGGATCCACGTATTAAGCAATTCATTGTCATGTATTAGTCAGACAATGCCTCAAGCAAACCATGCCAATTAACTGCTGGTAGAGCACAACCATGGTGCCATGTAGATGAATAATTATCATCATCATAGAGCTGAAGCACATAAACACTACTGAAAAGATGCTGCTTAAAATGCTGTCAATAAGTAGATTCAATAAATTCTCTACAGTGCACCTGAGGGTATACAGCTTGATAACCTCGACACTAATAAGGTACAAGAATAACAACCTAATCGTTTTAACAGTGATTCCATCCAAGCCCACCCTATGGATGCAGTACACGGTATGGGGGGTTGACATTATGACTATCACCATGATCAAATTTAAAACAGATCAATAAGAGATGAGCAACAAAACGTAAACGATGAATCCCCAATCATGTAAAAATAAAAAGGGCATTGTATCTAACCAACAGAACACAATCCCATAAATCACCAAAATGAATTTCAATTGGAGCAGGCAGCACAAGCAAGTTATTGTTGCGGCTGCGAGGATGGAATCCCATCAACAATCTCCACGGGGTACCTATCGATGCAATCCTCCCACGGCCCATTCGGCGACGGCCTAACATTTCGAAGCGCCTCCCACACCGCACTGTTGCATTTGAATCCGCTCCCGAACGCAATCTGCCACACACGATTCCCTCCCCTCATCCTTCCCTTCGCCTCAATGTATGCCAATTCATACCATATGGAGCTAGATGATGTGTTACCGAATCGGTGGAGGGTCATCCGCGACGCCTCCACGTGGATGGGCAACAGCTGGAGGTTCTTCTCCAGCTCATCGATCACAGCCCTCCCTCCGGCATGAATACAGAAGTGGTCAAACGCGAGCTTGAAATCAGGGATGTAAGGCTTCACCTTGGCATTAAACAGCTTCTTGGCGACGAGCGTCGCAAAGAAGAGGAGCTGCTCGCTGATCGGAAGGACAAGAGGCCCAAGAGTAGTAATGTTGGTCTTCAACGACCCTCCGGCTATGGCCATAAGATCTTTAGACAGGGAAACCCCCACCTTCCCGTTATCATCCTGCTCCTGGTAAACACACCGGAAAGACCGCTCGTCGGCTCCCCGATGTGTCCGAACAACGTGAACCAATCGGTACTTCGCCCGCCGTCGGTCCGCCGACCGATTCGACAGCAGGAGGGCAGCACCTCCAACGCGAAACAGACAGTTTGGGATCAGCATCGACTTCCGATTCCCAAAGTACCAATTCTGAGTAATGTTCTCGGTGCTGACAACCACGGCATAAGTAGCCCTGTGCACCTGCAACAGATCCCTAGCAAGATCGACGGCGATGACACCGGCGCTGCATCCCATGCCACCAAGATTGAAGCTCCTGATGTTCCCCCTGAGCTTGTACTTGTTGACGATCATCGCCGACAGGGACGGTGTCGGATTGAAAAGGCTGCAATTGACCACTAAAATCCCCACATCCTTGGGTTTCACCGAGGTGTTCTTGAACAGCAAGTCGAGGGAACCGAACATGACCTGCTCGGCCTCATCTCTGGCGGCCTGCATCGACGGCCGAGGGGGGAGGTAATGCATGGCGTCAGGAACGTAGGTGTGCTCGCCGAGGCCGGATCGCTCGAGGATCTTGCGCTGGAAGTCGAGGGCGGATTCGTTGAACTCGCCGCAGAGGCGGGAGTGGTCCATGAACTGCTGGCTTCGGACGCGGAGGCGGTCGGGGGGACGGTAGCAGGCGAAGTCGACGAGGTAGACGGTGCGGGGCCGCGTGAGGAAGTAGAGGGTGCCGGCGAAGACGAGGACGGCGGAGCACGCGACAACGCTGACGAGGTTGTACTGGAGATGGGCCCACAGGTGGTGGAGGTCTGCCGGATCGGTGCGGCCGGCCTCGATTATAATCACGACCATCAGAGGGATCAGCAAAAGGGTGAGGAGGTGTGTGATCAGGTAGTGATAGCCCAGCTTGACGTACTTGAGGTTCACGCTCTGCAAGAAGTCGGGCAACCGACGGCTGGTGGGGCTTGGCGGCTGGGGTTTTGGATTGATCTGGTCACCGCCGGTGACGTCGGATGAGGCGCCGCCGCCAATATCACCCATCGTTGACTATTATAGTAATAGTGCCGATCCAATATAATTGGGATTACTTCAGTTTGGGATGAAATTGGGGGATTAGATGGGGTTTAAATAGAGATAAACTAGATAGAGATTGAAAGAGGGAGGGGATACGATTCCAACCTCAGAGTCCCCCTCTCAGTCTCTCCCCCCCTCTCTCTCTCTTAATCTTGGATGATGTAATTTCTAGGGCTTGGTGGGTTTGATGATATTTACCCTCCGATAAATACTTGGGGAGTCAACAACAGAAGGGGCATAGGGAAGTTTCCTTCCTTCTTCCGTCCACGGCTCCCGGTTGACCAAAATTGAATTGTATCCCGAAAATAAAATTATTAATGTTATGAATGGTTTACCATGCAGGCTAAGTGCATGTTCTTTTGTAGGAAAGTACTAGAAATAACCCGTGCACCTTTGTGCATGTCGCAGAAAAAATACCGTATGAAAAGGATGCGGTGTAAACGTGCAATCGTAAATGAGAGAGTGTGTGGGTGTGTGGGTGTGTCGGTAGCGCCGGGTGTAAAAAGACCCAAAAACAAAACTCAAAGCATAAAAGAGGGCAAACACGTAAATAAGTGGATTTGGGGAGTTTTTTCTGAGTTTTTGAGTGGAATGTAAACTCGTAAATAAGAGGAAGGGGTTTTATTTTTTAGGGGTTTGTCGCAGTCAACTTGTGACTGGGACAAACCCTGCCACCTAGGATAAGTTTAGGCGGCATGTTGTGTTTTAGGGCCTGTTTCTTTCGTTTACTTTGGATTGGGATTTACTGTTGTGAATAGTAAGTCTTGGTGGAATCTTGATGTAGGACCAACAGGTTGGAAAGTTGGTTTGAGAATTGTATGTGGGCTCCACACAACTTTCTTGTGTTTAGTGTGTTTCTTTCCTTGAGAAAGTTGTATGAGAAAGTTAGATATTGGGTCCACTAACTAATTAATTGTAATTAAAAAAAGAGGAAAAAATGGCGGGAAGTACTGCAATTGGACAAAATAAAGGAGAGGGAGGGAGGTGGGACCCACATCCACGCTTTCCAGCGTTTGCTCTGCGAAATCCCCGCAAAATGCGGGGATTGCGAACTCCTCTGTCTTTGATTCCACGTCGGACAAATCTCCAAGCGATTTTTTTTTGGCAAAGAAACGAGATGCGTTGCTTTGCTCGGATTTGACGTGCAGTAGTGCGTAAACAGTGAGCTGAGCTCACTTTCCAGCCCGTTTCTCAGCAAAGAAACAGGCCCTTATAGAATAGATAATTGGGAAAGTTGAAAAGGTGTGGAATCTGATGAGAGAGAAATAAGTGTGTAGTGTGTTTTTTTGTTGGAAAGTGGGGTTGGATTGTGGAGTTGGAAAGTAGAGGTGGGTCCCACTCTGTATAGTGTGTTCTTTTGGTTGAAGAAAGTAGTATGAAGAAAGTGGCATAGGCCGTGGAGTCCATGCATGGCTATAATTAAATGATACTAATTAATTACTTACTTAATTGCTTAATATACTAATTGTTTAATGGTTTTTAGAATTAAACGAGTACTCAACATGTATTAGAAGTGTATTTGGAGAGGAAGAGTGGCCCACTCTTCATGCATGGGAGAGGTTTTTAGAATGGGGCCCACTCTTTGCATGCTGCAACTGTAGTAAACAAAACGGTGGTCTGCGATTAGAGAGTGAGCGAGCAGGGGGCCCACAAAATTGAGAATTCTTTGTAAATCGGAGGGAAACCTGGCGGAAATAAAACGACGCGAGGATTCCGTCTGACACGTACACGTCGGACAAAAATACCAAAAAATCCAAACCGTAAAAGAACAGCCCCACCGATAGTGAGGTTGGATTCTTATTAAATAGTGCATGAATAGTGCACATATCAGAATTCCTCTTCGATTTTCGGAGAAAAGAACAGGCCCTAACTGAACTTTTCCGTATAAATTATGATCTACTACGGGAAAATACTTCACAACATGTTGTTAACAGATCGCTCTTTCCTGTGAGAGAGACGGCGTGTTACGAAAGCTTTTGCGGACGACGATGGATCGGAAGATCGTTGATTCTCGGATGCCGAAGTATCAAAGGACGTTCTTGCGTAGGCGTACGAAGAAATCGAAATATTCCATTCGATTTTAAGATACTCCTAAAAAAATTTCCCTATAAAATTATCATGATCATGATTATTTGCCCTAGATATTTATTTTGAGATCAGAACAAGCACTGAAACAAAAAAAATTCCATTGGTGTTGAGGGCGGCGACCAATCGGCCGCCAGCCACACGCACATTGTAGAAAAGAAAAAACAATTCTCCCCCCCCCCCCCCTCTCCCATGCCATTACAGCGGTGGTGATGCCGCCATCGACGACACTCCCCTTCGCCCAAACCCTAATTAGGGTTTTGGACAAAAAAAATTCTTCTCGTGGGCTGAAGCAAGCAGCTCTTGCTGCGGGCCTCGACCCATAACAAAAAAAATTCTTTTGGCGGCAACACCAACAACAAGTTTTGGCGGTCCGAAGCCCAGAGCCCTCGGTGTGGGCCTCCGCCCACAACCAAAAATAAGAAGAAGAAGAAGAAATGTGGAGAGGAAAGAAAATAAATAATATAAATATAAAATGGTGGGGTATTGCTAAGGTTTAAAAAAATTTCTGAACCAGACCATGTTACCCTGCTTATAATTTTTCTTTCTAGCATAATTCTTACCTTTGATGCCTATTTTAGGATCATGTTCCTATGATATATATCACATATTATACGACATGTTTCTGGAGATGTTTAGCTTATCTTTATGAGCTTTTGCTTAATAATTATACGAATCCTGTGACCGATCTGTCGTTAGTTACCTAACCTAACGGTATATGACATTGTCTTGTGGTCCAATTAATTATTAAGCTTGAAAATTTTAAATTTTCATATATGTGTCTGATATGTGATGAAAATGTTATGGGCACAATTTTTGCATGAATGGCTATATGATGGTTTTGGATCGGCCGTAGTCCCATTTTAATTTTCCTGCACTTTTCTTTTTTTATTAAGAGAAAAATGTAGTTATGAATATAATGTAATGCCCAAGACTAATGGCTACTTCCATGGAGACGGAGGCCACCACTGCTGAAGACATTTTTTATTGGATCCACATGGTTTCCAAAGTTGTATTTTTTTTATTTATGTAAAAGAGACTTTATAATTTGGACTGTAGACATTATTTATTTTGTGGTTGACTGGCCGATCCACACAATCAGCCTACTTGCTTTATAATTATTATGCATGCAATGTTTTATCCTTTTCATACATTGATATCTGATCATGCAATTGTGCTTACAAATAAATGTGATTATGAATAATGGCGTCATAATTGTTTTCAAAATTTTGAATAATTATAATCTATATTGGCAATTGGACATGAAGTTCAACCGACATGTCAACACCCTTCTTCCGATATAAAATACAAATAATGCGAAAGTCAACTTTGTCATCTTCTAGACACAAGTCTTAAAGATGAGCATCTCACGGCAAATAGATCCCACAAGATCTATGGTCTAATTACAGACATATATGGACACCAAAAGGATGCCATATCACCACTAACTCCTTTTAAGTGATCACAACTTACGAGGTAGGATTCTTAAATCTAGCCCTAAGCAATAATTCTGTTTTGAAACATAATAATAATATCACACATGAAGTCGTAACTTGACAGAATAAGTGAGAGATATATGATAAATGCATTAGAATCGCGCCCTCGTATTTGTCCCACTGAGTCATGTTTCTTCTTACACAGCTGAAAAACGAAAAATAAAAAGCTGTGTTACGACTAATATCAACGAGCCCGAATTACAACGGCCCACGGCCCGACCTCAAAGGAGAAGCCCACTAGAGAAAACGGGCCCGCCCGAAGGGGGCCCAAGGACGGGGCTGAAGGCCCTGCCACTCCGCCCTCTGGGGCACCCGACTAGCCCCCATTCGGCCGGATTAACCGCCCCCCTGAATCCGCGATCCCATGATGGCCATTAACGGACCCGTTAACGGGCCACCCCTCCACTACGTGCGAGTGAGAGGAGGCGGAGGCGGATCGTGAGGACGTGAGAGGAGGCAGGACGTGGGGCAATCACGGAAGACCCTATAAGGGGAAGGCCAGGACGACGGAGAAGGGGATCGAAACTCAGGTAATCGACAGAGAGGTACTCCATCAACGACCTAGGCTTTCGCCACTCCATATTCCTCCCTCCCCCTTAACTCGCGCCGCCTGGGTTGACGTTCCGGCTTCCTTGCAAGCCGGATCTCCCCCGTCGAGTATCCTTTCAGACCCCGATCTGACTTAGGCATCAGAGGGGATTTGGCCGGAACCTAGGTCCGGCCTCCCTGACGAGTTTCCTCATCTGTCCAAGAAGAAGATATCCGAGGCGTCGAGGCTACCCCTCAGCGTCGGTCGGCTACCCCCATCGCAGTCGTCAGGAGGACGGCTGCTCAGGCATCATCCCACTTGCAAGGCGCCGAGGCTACCCCTCGACGCGGATCCGACCGAGGCCGAGCGCGACCTAGCCGACGCCGAGCGCGACTCACCGAGCCGAGGCTTCCCCTCAGCTCTCCAACGCCGAGAACAAGCGGGTTCGGCGAACCCAATGGACCCCCAAGTCGGCCCCTTGACCACGTTGACCATACATCCGACGGTCAACGAGCCGTGGTGAGAAAACACCCGTAAACAAGCTGGAAGAATGGAAACAAGGGAAGCTCACACCCTAGTATCTGTCTTCTAAGTCAGGCTAATGTTTTCTCTTCCAAAAAAATTTATAAAAACTTGAAGATAGAAAAGGGGAGAGCTCGCGCCTTTGTATCTGTCTCTTAAGTGAGGCTAATGTTTCTTATTTCCGAAAAATTTGTAAAAGTGGAAAAATATAAACATGAGGAGCACAGAACCTACAAGGAACAACAAAAGAAAGGGGAAGGAAAGATAAAGCATACTTCGGAGAGGAATAGAAATGGCTAAACGAGTTCAGTCCCAGAAGCCTGACAAGACCCATATTGCTATTGCAGTAAGCAAGGTTATAGGTCTATTGCCAAAGCAAATTGCATGATTTATAAAGTTAGTTTAAAGACGCAAGTTGAAATAAATCTAGCTATTGTATGCCTAGCCATTCTTCGAGCACATATAGATTTTGAAAACAATAATTTGCTTAATTAGTTGCCAAAATATAATTGTCAGGTGTATTTTTCTCTACATGTTGTAGGTTGCAGTAAACATACTTTTATGCATTGATATATAACATATGAAATCTTTTTCTTACATGACATAGTTTGAGATAAACTGTTATGTTATTATGCATTGAAGTATATTGCAATTAAATGTTTATACTTTGCTATAAGTTTGACTCATTTCACTAAGTGAACTTGTCAAACAACTGTGGATAATTCTAACCATCCACGAGACCCTTCACGGCGTATGCTATCAAAAGCATCTCACCATAATGATAGTTCCAAAGTACTATCTTGGGATGTCTGCCTTGAGAATTAAGCATTGCAAACATGTAAACTCTTGAACAAAATATGAGGATGATCTGTACTTTAAGAAATCATGAAAGTAAACTTACTAAGTTTCAATGGATATTCGTCAAAACAAAGTCCATAATAGAAAATGATAGCAAAAATAAATACCGAATATTTGTAAGTAACGACTCAATAAAAATAATGGCCTGACTACCATAGTTGAGCATTCGAATGGGCTTTCAAAAGGCCTATACCTTACAAAATTTGAGGAGAGAAAGCAAATTTAATGGAGCACCAGAAGTTCCCAGACTCGTCCAAGTTTCTATTTTGGCACGATGACTTAGCCACCCCGGATCAGTGATGATGCACCGCATCATATCCCAATCCTACTGACATAATCTAAAGAACCTGAAGATTCTTTAGAAAAGGATGAGTTTCCATGCCCTCCTTATTATTACGGAAAATTAATTACGAAATCATATCCGCTAAAAGTGGCAATAAATCTCAATGCTTTCTCGAAAAAATTCAAGGAGAGATAAATATATATATATATATATATATATATATATATATATATATATATATATATATATATATATATATATATATATATATATATGGCAATCTTCGGGTGCGAAAAATCCCGTGCGAAAGCCGTGCGAAAACTTTTTTTTTATTTTTTTGAAAATTTTTTTTTCAAAAATTCTTTTTTTGATGTTTAATCCATACAATTATATACCCCAGGGAAAATAATGGGTGAACCCGTTGGGCATTAGAGCACACATCCACCCGTTACAAATTTAACGGTCTCAAAACGTGCGAATTTGATGAAATGGCTTGATCGAAAGCCAAATGACATTATTTCTCAACCATTATTTTTTGAGGGGGGTATAACAACATATAATGAGGGTGGAAAAAAGAATTTTTGAAAAAAAAATTTCAAAAAAAAGATAAAAACATTTTCGCACGGTGCGAAATGTTCTCATTTGAAAATTTTCCTATATATATATATATATATATATATATATATATATATATATATATACTTATGAAACTATCTCCACTAAACATGAAATAATGAAACTTTTGAGTTTCTTGAGAGTACTTAAGGGATTTTTGTGGACTTATCCACTCACTCTCTATAAATAAGGGTGAATTCTGCCTAAACAGATTCCCCAAAATGGCCCTACAACCTCTCTCTAACGGCTAAATAAAAAGTCAAATATAAACGTCAGTAGTCGACTACAACACTCCCAGTGGTTGACTCCTGACCTAGTAGTGGACTACTGTTAACACTGTAGTCGACTCCCAGGGAAAACATAATTTCACTTCAGTCTTTCTTTGCTTAATAGTCGACTCCTATTTTATTTGGAGTCGACTCCTTTTCTGAAACACAAATTTTTATCAGAAAAGAGTGTGATACATTATCTAAATGATTTTAAAACATTTTCAAAATAATTTTGTGAGTTTAAAACATTTTATGACACATGAAAAATGTTTTTCCAAGTGTGTGCAAGTTTCAATCTAATACCTTTAATATTCTAAGACAAGTTTACAATATTAAGACACCACTCACACTAATCTTGGAGTCTTGGTGTCTTCATTGGCTCCCAAGCTTGTCTTGAGAAGCTTATGCACATCTTGAGTCTTTGGATGAGCTTAGATCTTCAATGTGAGCTCTATATACCTTCAAGCTTTGTCTCCATGCCATTGTTAACTTTGGTTACATATACTCACAAGTATCATATAAACATATTAGCAACTTAATTGTTTGCTTATCATCAAAACTAATTTTGGGGCGGTGGAATAACCAGCATACTCAGCATCAAAAACTCATGGATGACTTAATATCCTAACATTCTCTCCATTTTTGATGATGGCAAACATGAATAGAATCTAATTTCTCCTTCCTTTTTGTGAACATTAAGAAGTATAAAGAAATTCTTTCTCCTTGAGAAAGTATATCTCCCTCTTTGCAAATCTCTCTCACTCTTAATATAAACAAAACTCATGAGTTAAAAGGAAATTGTTACGGCCTTAAGGACGGCCCAGATAATAAAGGCCCATATATTTGAAGCCCAAACGGAAGGTCGTCGCGACACTGGGAAGCTCGCCTCGCCGAGCGACAAGCTCGCCATCAGGGTCAAAAAAAGAAGGTCGCATACCCTCCTCCCAGAAAGCGCAGCCAGACAGTTCGAAGACACCAAGCTTGGTTGCCGAGCTTGGCTCTAACCAAGGACAGCCTAGCATAAATATCTCTGAGAGGGTGATGTAGGGCCACCTACGCCCCCATTAATGCCAGAGGTTAAGGGCAAGAACAGATGGTTGCACATCGCATCTCACATTAATGCATTAATGTGTTTGACACCATCCGACACCCATTAATGCGTAAATATCTCTGACACCCTCGCTGACCTATCACGTCTCCACTTGTGCTCCAGCTAAGCAGACTCGACAGGTGATTGGATGACGAACAACTGACTCTCAACCCTATAAATACCCCATCCAGCCACCAATGAGGGGGTTGGTTAGTTGAAATCTCTAACTTCTATCCAATATTCAAGGTCAAATATCCCCCACATATCTGTGCCTTCCTCATAAGCTTGCCACGCAACGCCGATCTGCCTTAAGATCGTCAAACGTGTCCGACATACTTTATACAAGTCACCCACTGACTTAGGCATCGAAGAGGCTACGAGTTGACAGCCAACTCCACCTTTTTGATGAGTTGTTATTCTCGCAGGAAGCTCGCCTCAGCTACCGGAAGTCGAGACCTACCGGCGACCTTGGATCGTTCGCCTTCGAAGCGTGTTTCTAGTCGCTTAGGTCTCGTCGACACCCCACACTTGTAATCATTGTACCTGTTATTCCCATTAAATACAGATCATGTCGTTGGGTGGACTTGACCGCAACAGAAGTATTCGTTTAAGTGACTCAATACCATGATGCTAAATGTTAAGCTAGATATGCATGAAGATCCCTAGTGTTCTAACAATTAGTACCATTCAATATGCGGCATATGTGCATGTGCATCAACATGGAATGTGATCTCTCCATCACTGTTGCCAAGGCAGCCCATTTGGCCAGACTGGCTCCTCGGTCCCCTCAATGCAAGTGAACAAAAAAGGGCCTAGCTGGCAATGTTTAATCTATGCCGTAACGATAACACATTAAATAATTAAATAAGGAGTCAATGAAACTGCCATGATTTGCTCACACCCAAAAGTTCGCCTCGTTGTCGGCTGGATAACGTTGCACACTGTGAGAGTGGTAGATTCGACGGGGAGGGTAGCATTGGATTTATGCGCACCTGCCAGCAAGCAGCGAGATCACACACGTGTACCAGACACGAGTACTCAAGTCCATCACAAACATGTGATCCATGCCATTGGGCAATTAGTATGATTGATGTAGCTATTTCAATCTTTTTAAACATGTTTAAATTTTCTGTTTTAACATTTTATAAATCTTAAAAACCATCTCAATATTTCAATAACATTTCGAAAATGTATCATTGTTTTGTAACGATTTAGAGCACCAATTTAGGAAAATTAAAACTATAGGTTGTTTTTGTTATTGTCAAAGTCTACTGTAATATTTTAGGAAAACGGTGAACCACAAATGTACTTTTTTTTTTTGAAATTTAGTCAAAAAGCTGAAGACATTGTAAAGTAGACCAAACACATGTAACGTACTCTACCATCTAAGAATCTTAGATTAGTTTGAGTTTAACCGTGTAGAGGCTAATGTGTGTCTAAAATGACTGTGACATGTGATCAAAATTAACGGAAAAACTAATGCAACCGTCCGCGATTTTATTTTTAAAAAAAATAGTGATCGATGTGAGGTTAAATTAGAGTCGAAAATCGGTAAATGTGTTTAATCTAAGTTATCTTCAAGAACGAGATAAAACTAACAGTGCGCAGAGTCAACTAGGATCAATTTGGCATCATCTGAAAGAGAGAGAAGAAAAATTGAATTAGATGGTGACAAAAGCGATGAAAGAGAAAGGTGGCCACTGGCGGGCATCTACATGGCTTGGATTCTGGAAGGCACGACAACATTACAGGGCTTTACATCCAGTTTTCTTAGTTTGTATTTTAAAAACAAGAGCCCTTTAGAAATTGATTAGGTGGGCCGTAATTTTTTGATTTGTTAAAAATTATTCAGATACGGAAAAGTCCACCATAAAGGGCATCATCCACAACATAAAATATATATACTTCTTATAAGATGCCATGTCACGTCCTTTATACAATTGATGAAGAGATATCATACATGACTAGGACAAAGGTGGACCCCTCCATATCACCCCTAAAACAAAAACCTCCCAAAAACACAACCAGGATCAAACAACACCCAAAAACAAACTTCCTCATTTTACCCCTCGATGATACCGACATGCATACCCATACTTTTCACTTCTTATCCTTTGCACACGTGCACGGCACTCTGTTCGTTTGGGTTTTTTTTTGCGCCGTGAACTGTGTGCACGGTGCACGGTGCATGGATTATGACTATCTATATTACAATTGAGGACTTTTGTCCTAGTCACAAGTTAACTGGAACAAAGGATTGGACATGGATTTGCCCCATGGTCAATGTGGAGCCCCCTTTGAAGTGCGTGTTGGAATGTGTGCTTCAGAATGGGTTGGTTTGGAACCAAAACAATGGACCATGCTTTTTTTCCTTAATTACATTCGGGACAACCCTTTTTCATGTGCCCACACAAACCCATCCATCTCTAGTCTATTTATATAATTGCCAATTGCCTTTTCCCATTAAGCTAATACAAGTGTTTTTAGCACTTTGGACCCCTACTTTTCACGTTTTACCACCCGACAATACCGTCACACACATCTACTCTCTTCGAGCTTTCTTTGATTTCGGAGCGTTCACCGTATCCACTGTGTAAGTTTTTTTTCCTCCTTTGCCATACACTCTGTGCACGGGCTATTTCTAGTTAAACTAGATAAAGAAGAATATACCATGTTATTGTATACGAGAAAAATATCTCATACGTCACATGATACCCGCAAGAGACCTCTCAACGAATATAAGATAAAGTAGCACATGTTATCCTGGGCAAATAATATTGGTGACAGTCTTTCACTCTTACCTTCCGCTGATGGCAAGGAATGGCACACTTTGCCAGCTCGTAGCCAGCAGATGCATGCCTGTCAGACGATCGCTATGCAGGTCTCAACAACAGTTTATTCATAGTACATAGATAATTAGTTGTCTTGATGTCTTCAGATAATTCCAGTTCATCTGAGATCACAGAAAGTTACATGGTAAGAGACGACGCGACTGAGAACAAGAAATTCACAGCTGACAGAAATAAGGGAGGCTGTTGTAGAATCAAAACGAGGAAGGACAGCCAGCGGACTGTAGTCCAAATGGCATCATCCCCCCGCTCCCTAGCGGGCGATGCCACCGGGGTTCGAACCCCGCTGGCCGGGGGCTTTCCAAATTTAAAAAAACGAGCAATGACAGGTTAACTGATATGTTCCGATAGAAATTTCAATGACCATGTGCTCTCGCATGTCTGTTAAAATGTGGGTGGTTGTTTAACAATCAACGAACCGGTCGATGCTTGCTTGGAATGGCTGGATGGATATATTGTTCGAGAGATGGATTTTGGTAACCAACCCAACTTTCCCAACCGAAGGAAGTCACATGAAGCAGACTTGTATTCATTCACATTTTTTCGTTGCGGGGTCTGATCACATGTTGGGCTCCCATGACCACTTGCGACACTTGACATGCCTACTATCTCAACCAATTCTACATTACGCAATTTCCTCTGTAATCCAGGACGACTCTGAACTCTTGAAACATTGCAATCATCTTTATCCATCTTTTATCTTTTGCCTCTCCATTGACCAAGATTTTTCATTTCAAACGCACCCATATTTTGTGATCATGTATGATAACTACCCAATGAATTTCTGAATAAACCATGCATAACCATAATCCATAATACAGAAACATAAATACCAAGTTTATTGGTCACAGGGTAGACTTTAGCACCGTATTTTTCTCCGGCATAAAATTTAGAAATTACTGTTTTGCTGAGATAAAGAACTAGTCTCCATTCGTATGCAATAACATTGGGAATCAGCGCATTTATAATGTTAACAGTTCGCAAAATACACTGATCAGATTCTGCGCAAAAACTTCTTTTTGTCAGAACACACGCACGCACGCACGCACGCATGCATGTCCTATGCATCACAACCAAGCCCTTCAAACCCCCACTCCAAACAAACACAAACAAAAAAAAAGACCCAACACACACACGCACACGCACACGCACACACTAAAAACAGTAGTGGTGGCAACCTAACCCAACGCACCGAAAGACTGTTCTACATTCATGGTCCTAGTGCACCTCTAGGAAGAACAAACACAGATTCCAATCAATGTTATAAGAGTTTCCATATATTTAATTAAGTTGGAAGTAGTTCAACGTTGTCAAGGTAACTGTGCAACATGGCTATTTGAAGTCCCTTGCAGGTGAGGAAAACATCGCTGGCTGTTTTTGGATTTACAGTTTTTCTCTTGGTGTTCTAAATAGAAAGGATAATGTTCAGCAGAGAACAACAAGAGCGTACATCAAAATGGTTGCTAGTTACATTGGCGTACATAATGCATAACCAACTACACACGATTTACAATCCATACGAAACACTACTTCACCATAAGAAATGCCCATGTTATATAAGCCATTGGAAACAGATACACACATGACATTAAAAAAACACGTCTGATACAGAATGGAAACCTTTGGATTTGATAGTGAAGATCTGGCGATTTTGGGAAAAAAATCGATGAAAAGGGAAGGAGTCGAATTACTCACCCACTATAAGCAAATCACATGTAAATAAATTCTCAACAATCATAAAGATGATTTTTATAAATTATTCTCTCAAATCCTTGAATTCTAAAATTGTATACAAGTCCTTATTTATAGTAAAAAAACCAAGCTTAACTAGACACATATTTAAACTCCTACACAGACTTAGATAAAGGTAATTAATCTCAAAAGGAAACCACAAGGATCAAAAACAAAGAAACATAAAAAAACTAATCAGACTCGAACACTCAAAATAAATAAAAACAGAACTTCTAATCAAAATCCTAAATCTTCCTTCTTCGATAATAACTCCTCAAATGAATAGGATTGTCATCACTCTCTCCGACCTTGAAGCATTCGTCTTCAATGAATGACAGCGATGATATGCATCCGATATATTTAGGTTGAGTTGCTCGATCTCATCAGTCCGCAATCAAGAATAGTCTGAATCATTGTTATAAAAGGCGGTTTCATTATGCGCGCGGTCTATGAGCGCATAGCGCATAAGCAGATTATGCGGCCGATTATGCGATTTACGCGGTTTACGCGAAAATGAATAATTTAGTATATAAATACGCAATAAGTTTATGTGTTTGTGTATATTAAATTAAAAAAGATAAGAATTATAGGAATAAGGAAAATATCATATTAGCTTTTAAAAATATGGATTAATTCATACTAAAACATCAGCGTCATTATAACGATCAATACATAAAATAACTAAAATCTAACGTCTAAAGCAATCTACACACGAAACATAACTATTTAGTTTTACGTCCAAATCAAAAGCATGTCAAACATAAGTATTTTAAAATTAAAAAACTGATTTTTATGTTAACGGGTCGTCTTTCTTAACGGATTGGGATTTTTAGTTGCCGATTATGCGCCTGCATATTCGCATATGCGGTTGCATAATATTTATGCAGTCGATTATGCGGCCGACCGCATAATTCGACCGCATATCTTAATTCTCATGCGGTCAAAGGCCGCATCCTTATATGCGGCCGCATATAACTTGTTTTAGAACACTGGTCTGAATCAAGTCATCCTATCCATCAAACCAAACAGCGTTGATAATCTCCATCGGTTGTAGACACAATCTCATCATCATCCTTTAAGATATCATCTATCTCCTCAAAGTTGGCGTGGATGCAAGGGTAGAAGCGAAACAGAACAATGAAATGGATTTTGCTACGAGGAATATACAGGGTTAGAAATAACAGTCACCGGATAATTCATACATGGATGATACGGAGTCAAATCCTCAAAACTGAAAACTGGACAGACGTGAAGCTCTCATAGAATATCCAATTGGTAAGCGTCAAAACGCATCATTCGAAGAACTTTGTAAGGATATGTTTGTTGGGAATAAGTTTCTTTACAGTTTGATATGACTATCACCTACCAGCGGAGGAGGCGCGCGGAAGCTTCGGGGGCAAATCTGTAATTTCTGGGGGTTTTATGCAATTTTAGATGTTAGTGGGGTATTTTTGTAAAATATGTAAATCTGCAGATTTGGGGGTTTATTAGGTGTAGCTGGCCCTATTTTCTTTTCATGCTTATTTTGTGAATGAAAACCCTAAACCAAGGTATCTACTTTGGAGGATTAAGCTTTTACCTCGGATAGAAAGCTAGGAGATCTCCCCATCTCGAATCGGGCATTATCTTGTTTTGGTTCAAATCTGAAATCTATAAGAATATTCTCTTTTCCTCTTATTTTCTCCTCTCAAATCCCAATTTCCCCAAAAACAAACCCTAGGTTCTATCAAGTTGGTATCAGAGCAGTTGATCCATGGCGAACACAAGAGCGAAAGACAGTATGGAGGCGTTGGAAGAGGATGTTGATGGCGCCATCCAATGGCTAACGAAGACGGTGGAAGAACAAAGGGCTGATATGGATCGGAGGTTTTCCCAACTCATGGAAGCCGTAGGGCAAACAAATCTGAAAATCGAAGCATTGGCGCGGCAAAAGGGACTCCCCGCAATTTGAAACCCTAGATCTAGGGAAAAATGAGCGATCTCTGGTCAAGGGAAAGGAGACAATGGATCGCGAAGGGCTCCTTTCGGATGCAAATCAGGTGACAGATGACGAGGATCTCGACTTCTACGAAGACGAAGTCACGCAACAAGGTCTCCACGACATCCCGGAGGGCAAATAAGTCTACAAGGAGGCGTTGCGAGAGGAGCGGGGTCCCAGCGACCCGCCAGGGCACCCACGGCACCCTGGCGGCCCGCCAGGCGCGATGGCCTGGCGAACCGCCGGGGAATGCGCGATGCCCTGGCGGCTCGCCAGGGCAGCCCTGGCGAGGCCGCCAGGATGTGCGAAGTGCCCCGGCATACCGCCAGGGCACTTCCGTTACTCCTGCGGCCCGCCGAAGGCAGCCGGAGGGCCTGGCAGCCCGTCCAGGCCCTCGACGACAGGATTTGGGCCGCCGGGCCCAAGATGAGCCCCGGGCGGCCCATCGAGCTGGTGTTGAGCATGAAATGGGGCGCGTCGAGAGGTTTGATGAGCACCACAAAGGCTGGGAAGTAGATTTCTACGAACTGGAGCCGCTGAGACATGAGATGGAATATGAGGCCCACGACATGGACCACGGTGTTGATCGTTAGTACTATGGAGATGGCCGAGGGAATGACGGGGGCAGAAGATCATGGAACAGGAGAGATTCATGTCCTGGATTCGGGGCACCACGCCATCCCCCATTTAGGAGGCATGACTAGCCACATGGAAGAGGAGCGTTAGGAGGGTTTTCTGCGGAAAACCGTATCAGGAAGCTGAAGTTGCCTGTTTTCGAGGGGGACCCTGATTCGTGGCTATACATGATCGAGAGATACTTCGAGATATCTATTGTGCCTAAGGAGGAGTGGCTTAGGGTTGTTGGGGTCTGCCTAGAGGGTGAGGCCTTATCGTGGTACCGTTGGATGCAGCAGGACCAGTCTTTTCATACCTGGGAGGAGTTTACGACGCTTCTGATGGAGCGGTTTGGGGAGGTGCAGGCAGTCGGTACTTTTGAGAGATTCTATGCGCTGAAGCAGGATGGAGCCATGAGAGATTACATCAAGAAATTTGAGATGTTGGTCAGCTGAATCAGATGGCGTCAGGGGAGTCGCTGGAAGGGAATTTCATGAAGTGTCTGCGAGCTTGCATGAGTTTGGTCAGGATTGTGGAGGATAGGTTGGACCAGGATAGGAAGGCCTACTGGCCTTGGGGTGGATCCTCTTTTTGGGGGCAGGCACCTGCAAGAGGGTCGAAGGCGGTCACAACAAGCGGGGCACCAGCCATGGGGACTTGAGTTGACAAGGAGAGTGAGACCGTGGCACGGCCAGCGGGACAGGTACGGCGGATGACCGAGATAGAGATACAGGAGAAGAGAGCCAAGGGGTTGTGTTTCAAGTGTGATAAGAAGTTTTCTACTGTGCACCGGTGCGAAGACCGTAGACTGCAGATTCTGATAGTAGCTGGCGAGGAGGATGGAGATGATGAGGTGGACTTGGAGGTTGACGTTGAGGAGAATCAGGAGCACCCACATTTAGATCTGGCAGAGGTTTCCCTCAACTCTGTGGTGGGATTCACGACTACCCGTACCATGAAGTTGATAGGGCAGGTGGCTGAGTTGGAGGTGACAGTATTGGTCGACAGTAGGGCTACCCACAACTTCATTTTACACCGATTGGTGGAGAGACTAAGGCTGGACATCAGTGATATAGGCATGTTTGACGTGGTGCTTGTGACGGGGCAGTTGGCACAAAGTAGTGGCATATGCAGGGGACTGATCCTTACGATACAAGGGGTTCAGATTATAACCGAAATTCTTCCTTTGGAGTTGGAAAATACGGACATCATCCTGTGGATGAAGTGGTTACAAACCCTCGGGGACACGAAGACCAACTGGGGGCTACTCAGATTGGAGTATCAAGAGGATGGACGAATTGTAGTGTTGCAGGGAGATCCCAGCCTATGCCGCTCACGAGTTTCTTACAGAGCCATGACCAGAGCACTGTAATCTACAAGAAGATGATTCTTGGTGGAATTCCAAGGAATATCAGTAGGGGGATGGAGAGCTGGAGGAGCCAGAGTTAGCGCCCGAGCTAGAGGAGCTGCTTGGCCATTTTGGATAGGTTTTCCAGACTCCGCATGGTCTCCCACCGTCACGAGACCATGAGCACGCTATTGTCCTGAGGGAGGGAGTTTCTCCTATTAGCGTGCGTCTTTACCGGTATCCTCAGGTGCAAAAGGACGAGATTGAGAAGATGATGTAGGAGATATTGTAGGCAGCAGTGATACAGTCGAGTGTGCGTCCTTTTTCTAGACCAGTCATGCTCGTGAAAAAGAAGGATGGTAGCTGGCGTTTCTACGTAAACTACCGATCCCTAAACAAAGGAGACGGTGCCCGATAAATTTCACATCACTGTTATCGATGAGCTGATTGACGAGTTGCATGGAACGGCAGTGTTCTCAAAGATAGATTTGAAATCAGGGTACCATCAGATACGGATGAGGACAGTAGATATTCCCAAGACGACGTTCAGGACGCATGAGGGACACTACGAGTTTTTGGTCATGCCTTTTGGGCTGAACAACGCCCTGACGACGTTCCAAACCCTGATGAACAATGTCTTTAGGCCCTACTTGCGGAGGTTTGTGCTGGTGTTCTTTGACGACATCCTCATCTACAGCAGTACTATGGAGGAGCATGTGGGTCATTTGCATGTGGTGCTGCATGAGCTATAGAAGCATCAGTTATACGCCAACAAGAAGAAGTGTCTATTTGGGCAATTCCAGGTGGAGTACTTAAGCCACGTGGTGTCAGCCGAGGAGGTAGCGGCGGATAGGTCGAAAATTACTGTTATGGTGGATTGGCATCGTCCCACGACCTTACGAGGACTACGTGGGTTCTTAGGCTTGACAGAGTATTATATGAAGTTTGTCCAGGGGATACAACACTATTGCTTGGCCGTTGACGGAGCAGTTGAAGAAGGACAGCTTCCATTGGAGCGAGGGGGTGACCAGAGCTATCGAGGCCCTGAAGCAGGCGATGATGACAGTGCCCGTGCGAGCTTTGCCTGATTTCAGTAGGCCTTTTGTGGTAGAGATGGATGCGTCCGGATATGGGCTTGGGACGGTGCTGATGCAGGATCAGCGACCGGTGGCTTTCTTTAATCAGGTGTTGTCAGGCCGAGCACGGCTAAAGTCCGCGTATGAGAGTATGAGTTGATGGCGATCGTTTTATCGATCCAAAAGTGGCGACCTTACTTATTGGGGATGAAGCTTGTGGTGCAGACGGATCAGCGAAGCCTGAAGTACCTTCTAAAGCAGCGCATGGTTACAGAAGAGCATCAGAAGTGTCTGTCCAAGTTGGTATCAGTTCGAGATCCAGTACAGACTAGGCTTGGTGAACAAGGCGGCAGACGCATTGTTCCGCAGCGAGGAGGTGACAGAGGTGGCGGCCATTTCTGTACCAGTATTGCTACACTGGGAGCCGCTGGTGCGGGAAATTGAGGCGGATGAAGGATTGATGGACATACTGAGGCTTTGCAGCGGGGGCTACCGACCATCCAGGGTACACTCTAAGTGAACAGAGGCAGCTGTATCAGGGGCGGTTGGTGCTACCGCGGGGATCTTCACATATATCCACTATTTTTCAGGAGTTCCATGGCAGTTTAGTGGGGATCATTCAGGGGTACAACAGACTTACAAGATGATGGCGGAGAAGCTATATTAGTCGGGGATGAAGAGGGATATTGCCCACCTAGTAGCAGAGTGTGACGTTTGCCAACGTCACAAATATCTGGCGATGGCCCCTGCATGATTACTTCAGTCTTTAGCCTTGCCAGAGAGAGTCTGAGAGGACATTAGCATGAATTTTTATTGAGGGGTTACCGAAGTCAGAGGGGTTCACTTCATACTTGTTGTGGTCGATCGACTTAGCAAGTACACCCATTTCATTCCTTTGCGGCACCCATACACAGCGATGACGGTAGCTACAGTTTTCATGAAGGAGGTAGTTCGATTGCACAGGTTTTCAGCTTCCATTGTATCTGACCGTGACAAGGTCTTCATAAGCAGTTTTTGGAAGGAGTTATTCAATGTGCAGGGCACCGCTTTGAGGAGCAGCACGTCTTATCAGCCACAGACTGACGGCCAGACAGAGTTAGTGAACAGGTTCATGGAAACCTATCTGAGGTGTTTTGCATCAGAATCGCCAAAGCAGTAGGTGAAGTGGTTGGCGTAGACGGAATACTGGTACAATACCTCCTACCATTCAGCGGCGCAGAGCATTCCCTTTCGGATTCTCTACGACCGTGACCCTCGCCCTTTGATACATTACAGCCGGGGTATGAGCCATGTGTCTCAGGTGGAGGAGCATTTGGAGGAGAGGGATAGACAGCTGGAGGAGCTGAAACGACATTTATTGATGACACAGCAAATCATGAAGACCAGGGCAGACATGCATAGGAGAGATGTACATTTTGATGTAGGCGATAAGGTGTATTTGAAGTTGAGGCCGAAAAGACAGAAGACAGTGGCACGACGGAGCAACAAGAAGCTGACAGCCCGCTACTATGGACCTTTTGAGGTGACTGCTAAGATTGGGAAGGTGGCCTATCGTCTACAGTTGCCTGCTACGTCCTCTATTCACACGGTGTTCCACGTGTCCCATTTGCAGCGAGCTATTGGAGACCACACCTTGTCCACTAGTCTTCCACCCACCCTGACCGAGGATATGGATGTATTGCTGGAGCCACAGGATGTCAATGGAGTTCGTCATAGTTCAGCTAAGGTGCATGAGGTGCTGATCAGGTGGCACGGACTACCAGATTATGATGCTACTTGGAAACTTCGAGAGGTGATCCGACAGCAGTTACCTGATTTTCATTTTGAGGACAAGGTGGTTCTTTTGGGGAGAGTACTGATACGACTATCACCTACCAGCGGAGGAGGCACGCGAGAGCTTCGAGGGCAAATCTATAATTTCTGGGGGGTTTATGCAATTTTGGATGTTAAATGTGTATTTTTGTAAAAACTGCAAATCTGCATATTTAGGGTTTTATTAGGTGTAACCGGCCCTAGTTTTCTTTTCATACTTATTTTGTGAATGAAAACCCTAGACAAAGGTGTCTACTTTGGAGGATTAAGCTTTTCCCTCGAATAGAAAGCTAGGAGATCTCCACATCTCGAATCAGGGCTTATCTTGTTTTGGTTTCTGAAATCTATAAAAATATTCTCTTTTCCTCTTATGTTCTCCTCTCAAATCCCAATTTCCCCAAAAACAAACCCTAGGTTCTATCACAGTTCTAAGAGGAAACCTCTCTAGGCGAATTCTAAGCATCACCTTATCTCCAACTGAAAATTAATTTAACCTTTTATTTAGAATTGTAGCTAGCAAACTTATAATTATCATAGTTAATTGCAATTTTTCTGCAAATAGTATTATGCGAGTCATGCAAATGATGTTAACGGACTCAACGGATGCATTATATCTCTCCTATGTGTAGTTGAAGCAAGTCTATAGGATTCGTTGGTCTATACCCAGTAACACGCTCAAATGGGGAGATCTGTTTACAGAACCATTATACCCAAACTCTTCTATAGAAAGAACAAGATTCCAACTACTTAAATGATCACCAGCAAGAAAACGTAACAAATCCTCCAACTATGATTTACCATCTCAGTTTGACCGTCAGCCTGTGAATGATAGGTCATGAAAAATTGAAGTGTTGTGCCTAATTTCTTCTAGGGTATTCTCCAAAAATAACTAGTGAATCTAACATCTCTATCAAAAGCTATCGTGTTGGGAAAGCCATGCAATTGAACTACCCCTGAAAGAAAGATGTGCAACATGGAAAGCATCGGCAGGCTTGATGCATGGATAAAGTATGCCTTCTAAGATAACATCCATAACAACCAAAATTGAATAATGCTTCACAGAAATGCAAGGGAGACCTGACACAACGTTCATGCTAAAAAGCTACCAAGGAACAAAGGGCATCAGTAAATGTATGTATAATCCAGCTTTATGCTTTCTACCATTGGCTACTAGACAAACCTGATAATGAGATATAACCATCGCAACATCTTGCTTGATACTTGGCTAATAGAATTGATCTTCCACAATGATCACATTATATGTTTATTAAAGTGTCTAGCAGCTCCACCTGCATGCACCTTCTAAATCAAATGGTCACGAAGTGAAGTGTTGGGAATTCATAAACAGTTGCCCTTAAATAAATAACTATGACACAATGGTAAAAGTATTAACATGAATGAGAGGATCTTGAGTCAAGTGTAAATCTCATCAAAGTCTCGACAATTAAGATAATCTTGTATAAGTTACTCAAATCCTACCACTTTTATCCTCATTTTCAACAAGGTGACAACTTTCCTACTTAATGCAACAATAGCTTCATTCTTAACATTGGCACAATGTTTGAGAACAAATGTATACTCCTGAATGAACTCTAACCACTTGATGTATAGGTGCCTAACCTTTTTAATGAAGTGATGTACCTAAGGGCATGTTGGTCAGAGTATAAAATAAGCATACTTTTAGTAGGCTTGTACTTAAACTCCTAAACAACTCTTAACTAGACTCATAATCAAACGCCTAAACAAACTCATATCCAAGAGTCTGATACCAAATTTGATGTAGAACGAAATCCTAAGGGTTTGGTGTTGGAAATTTAAGGATTTAGGATAAGAAATTGATAAAAAAAGCAAAAGATTCAAACTTCATATCTTACACACTTTAGGAAAATCACATGCAAATAGATTCTTAGCAATCCTAATAAATTTCACAAATTACTTTCTTAATTCATTGAATTCTAAAGTTGCATACAAGGCCTTATATACAGGTAAAAAAACAAAACTTACTAGAGTCATACTCAAACTATTAAACATACTTAAATAAAGAGAATCAATTTCAAAGGGGAACCTAAAACATCAAAACTAAAGAAATATAAAAAAGGAATCACAAACAAACTCAAACACTCAAAAATAAAGAGAGAAAACTCCTAATCTAAATCATAAATCCTTCTATGATAATAAGTATTCAAATGAGTGAGACTTCCATCACATATATTGCATGCATCAAGATAATGACGAAACCAAGAGGCAAAATGAAGAGGGGGAGGGCTGTGTTGCATTAAATTTTCATATTTAAAATTTTAAAAAATAATGAAAAGACACCTGAAGGAGATCTGACTTTAGTCTTTATGTTAGATTCATTTTAGCTTTTTTAGTTCACTTTGTATTTCACATGTTGCATGCATGTTTTTCTAACTATTCTGTATTTCTGTTCCATCGTTACAAATCCCATCAAAAGTCCTTCACACTAAGGTTTAGAGCCCTTTTCCATTTTAAGTCATGAACTGCTTTATCGTTTTATTGCAAGCTTCACTATGCAGATTTCTTGCGCACCTAAAGTTTCAAACCACATTGATGTATACCTTGATGAAATTTTGAAATGTTTTCAATGGATTAAAAATCCATAATCGAAGCTTTGATCTACTAAATTGAGTTCACATTTTATAAGCAAACTAGTTATTTTTTAAGTGTAAACCATGCTAACACCCCCTACACTATTGCTCGTGTGTCAGTAAATAACCTTGAGCTATAAATTAATAGAAACTACCCATGAATAATGGGTATTAGTACTCCTACGCCAATAGGATAGAGACTGGCTGAACTTTTTAGGGGTGGTTTCTATTAATTTCATAGTTCAAGGGTGTTTAGTGATACACAAGAGGGGTATTCGCAATTCGCATAGCAGAACTTACCCTGTTTTTTATTATTTCTATTTATGTTGCAATTGCCTGCCCCGACTAGTTTAGCTCGAAATTTTATCCCAAAAGGATCTTCCACATGATTTGTCAAAGGGGTTCTTAATGCGTTTGAGGGGGGAAAATAGTCCACCCAAAAAACGCTACGAAATGCGCCATAAGTTAGAATGTGATCCTAATATTTTGCAAAAGTAAACCCTAGATGCTCCATGAGTGATTCAAAACATCCTAAACCCTAATAGCAAAACCCTAGAATTTCTTTATCATTGTCAAAACCCTAATTGCAGGAAATAGAACCCAACAGAATTCAAATTTGAAGCAGCATGTCAATTACGCAAGAGCTTATACGCAACAAAATTCAATTGAGAGCCAAAAGGGGGAGCAGACTAAAATTTAAGATGGATTGAATAAATTACCCGATATCTTCATCGTCGTCGTCTCTCATGATCTCTGCTAGTAAATGAAATCTCAAGGTGGGGGCAGAACGAAACACATAATAAAAAACGCGCCATGGCGATGCGAATGTGTCGAAGACGGGCCAGGCTCATTTAAGTCCATGGACTCGGCCCGTGCCCATACGAAATGTCTCATTAGGAGTATAGTGGAAGAGGATTGATATATGCACCTATATGCACCGGTTTGCTTGTGTATATAAGCTTTTTTGACAACAAAATCACATCATCAGACACTCAGAGCATCTCCAACCGTGCTTCATTTCTTCCTTTTGAAGCAAGGTGGAGCTCCAACCCGGCTTCATTTTGAAGCCAGATTTGAAGGTGACTATTCACTACTTCATATTAGAATCTCATGTTAAATGACCAATTTGTTCATCTATTAAATTAATCATGATTACTTAAAACTATAATATGTTACAAACCATATCACTAAATTTAATAATTTTAGTACCATTAGAAAGATTGTGATAATACCTTTAATATGAGACCAATATTGAATATTGGTCGATCAAAGTTAAAAGAGTTATAATATTTAATACTTTAACCAAAATTATTATATTTATAGAATAATAATAATTTTATATTTATTTATAAATTTATCTAAGAAAGAAATATTGATTATTAGATTATTCAATGTCCAATATTGAATATTTTTGTGCTCACTTCACAGACCGCTTAATTTTTTACGCAGATTACTGTTCCGAAAACCCCAGCTTTTGCTCAGTGCACAAACCAGATTTTCAAAAACACCCTCAGATCACATCTCTCATTGCACATCTCAATACGACTCACACATCCCTCACTTCACATCTCAGTTCACACGCCAGTTAATTTCTGATGAGTACTACACATATCTTAATTTCACACTAACCATCTTTTAAAACCTAGAACTAATTGATCATTACACAACCCTAATTGCTCATTGCACGGAATGAGGAGGAGGGGAGGAATCTGAAGATGCCGGGGGCGGAGTGGGAGTGGGCTGGGGAGGAGGGCAACCTGTCACTATCAACATCTCTCTTCCCCTTATCATCCTGCCTTCGCCTTACCCCTCATAATATATATATTGAAATGCGCCATGGTTCATCATCTAGTAGATCTAGACCATACACGTACATAGCATGAATACCAATAGATTTAGATAACAATACCAAAAGCAACAAACCTCATGACACAATATATAATCAAGCTCGATTCATATTAATCAAGTCAATTAATTTGTCAGCTAGCTGGAGAATCAAGGGAAATGCCAACGCTCCTCTTTTCACAATATTTTGTCCACTGATGGGAGCTGGACCATTGGGAAAGAGTGCCGACCCGAAGGCGGAGGCCGAGGAGGAGGAGGAGAGGTCAGCCTGTCGGTTTGTGGTGATTAGCAAGCCAGCTGGGCTAGCTACCAGTGGTTCCCGTGAACCATCTCTAACTCCTCGTGAACCTACTGAGATGGTTTCTAGCTAGCTAGTGATCACTGCAATCTTGCGAGCCCATGCATGCATGCAAGGTGATCAAGTTCACAAAGTCTCACAAGTCGGCAAGCAGCTTGCATATATCGTTGCAAGAAACTCGGCCCGAGAACCGATCAAAAGCACCCTGCAGATTAATTCGTGTCATCGCCCAGATTAGCTCATGTATCGCTGTGGATATATACTAATCATGTCACACACGCACACACATCCCCATATATAATAATTAGATTTTGGCAGTTGGTGACATGTGAACTTTCGGTTAGGACGAGCTAGCCTTTTCAAGCGTGTCCCTTGTGTCTGCTGGCTCTCTGCTGCTACATGCTGAACGCCCCCTCGCCCTTCGATGAAGCCCCTGATCGACAAGTGTTCATTTTGTTTTGTTTCTGCTGCGCGCGGGAGTCAGACTCGTCGATGATTGCGAGGCTGCCGTGCTGCGCGGTGCAGTGCGTGGATGCGTGATAAATTCGTGGAATGAAGTAGAAGCCACTGCTAGCCATCACGGGCTGCACTCTGACGGCCTCAGATTGCTGATGAGCAGCGAGAGACCGAGGGTTGTTGGGGACCCATCTGCATCTTAATTTATGTCCGATTGGCTCCTCCTATTTATGGCTGCTTGGCTTTGTAATCAACTTGCAAGATTTTGAACAAGGATATTATAGAGAACATGAGAGAGATAAAGATATATGGCTGGTTTTTGTACTTCGCAGCAGCCTCTGCAGAAATGTAAGCTGAGCAAGTCAACCAATTAAATTAATTTGGAGGTGATACTTCAGCAGCCCCATGCATTCGATTCTGCCATTCTCTCCTATTATTGTAGCATGTATGGTTCTACAATTATGTGACTGTCATGTACATGCATATGCTATTTTTGATATGCTTTGTATACATCCATTTATATATCTCTTCTCTGCTAATTAAAAATATGTATTTCAGTATTATATGTCCAGTATTAGGGATTTCGATGAATCGGATATGGAGCGGATAGGGCTCTAACCATGTATATTCGTATTTGTTTTCTTTTTTTTCGACACGGATACATGTACGAAACTAAAATTACATCGTACATAATTTGATGAAAACGGATTTGAACTCAGATTAAAACGGCAAATTAAACAAAAATCAACGATTATATATGACCAGAATTTTAGAAGAAAAATAAGCTATACTTTCAGTTGTGTTGGGTCCTTGGGCCGGCCATCGAGAAAAAAGAATACTTTCTCATTGAGGTTATAAAGCCCGCATGATGGATATATATCCCAGCCCACTAGGCCCGCAAAGCTCATAGAAGAGGTTAATCGCTAGCCTGGTCAAAGGCAAACCTAATTTGCCCGTTGAGCCCTCGTAGGCTCGTGGCTTAAGAAAGTGGTTGATTATGGGTTCATCAATAGTGGAGGAGTGGACAACGGTTATGCCTATCTTTTAGTTATGATCGTGCCGCCATAATGGGTGACTGTTATTTGCCAACGGCATTGAATGGACACCTTTGCCTATAAATAAGAGAATGACAAACAGTACAATGGCACAGACTCCAGAGGTACAAAAATACTAGGCACTCTGACAATCTCATTCATTATTCTCCACTCTTAAATTTCTTCCTCCAAAAGCTCGGTGTGATTGAATTGAGACGATCTCCTTGGGTCGATCTTGACAGTCCCGATACTCTCTTAAGTCGATACTAACTTAAGCATCAGCGGGGATTTGGGTCGAAACCCAGATCCGACCCTCCTAACGAGTGTCGGTGGTGCAGGTCGATCGAGGTTCGACCCAGCAAGTGGGTCGAAGCGTCGTTCTACGACCCAGAAGAAGGTCGAGCTCGAGTCTAGTAGCTCGAGGCCTTGCCATCAGCGACACGGGTTCCATCCATCGCGGGTCCCACTCAGCAGCTGATGGAGCTCCACGTCATCTAAGACGTCCACGTCAACCCAGGTTACTGTTGGCCGGAACCCAGCCGTCAACAATTTGTAACATATATGTGAGTATAAAATTCCTATACTTCGCATCTCATACTAGTAGATTTAAAATCATATGCATACATGTACATTTAGAGAGTATCTTATTCGTATATCTATTTGGGTACGTCGAAGCGATAAATGATATCTATATCTGTTTCTATATATTAAACGAAATGGATGCCAGTATCATATTAGTCAAAACATGGATATGAATTCGAGTTCAAATAGCACCATTTGTGGTTGGTTGCATCCCTATATAACATCATGGATAAGAGCTCATCATGGTACAAAGCAGGACATACAATGGATTGAAGGAAGGAATTAATATAGATTAATTAATAATAGCCTATAAATTATGAAAATGCATATATTCTTGTAGCGTAGCAACAAACACTAAACCAGTTGCCTGCAGGGTCAATCTAATAATATTCCTTGAGGAAACAAGTATGGCATGGTCCAAATTAGAGAAAGGGTGGAAGATTCTTTTATAAATGGATATTTTCTAGTGTGATGCCTTAAAACTAATCTCATGAACTCTATTTTTTGGTCTCATCTCATCTCTATGATCATTGGTGGTTGGGAGAAATGGAAGTTGAGGAAAAAAACATGAAATTTTTGTGTGATAGTTGGTTGATCTCTCTCTCTCACTCACTCTCTCTCTCTCTCTCGCGTGCAAGATGAACAATTGCTGAGGATCACAAATTTCTCTTCTCCTGATCCTCTTGCTCTAGGGCTTTGGCAGTGTGCAAGGCAATTGGCAGTTGATCAGGGTGAGGACAAGGTGAGGAAAATACAGCCCGTGACCGTTGCATGTGACGAGGACGGGGAGAGAGCTGTCCTGATCACTGCTCCTCCTATTCTCCCAATTGCCTTTTCTTTTGCCCAGCTCCCAACTTGCATTGCATCATGTCCCTCATAAACCCCACTTATATATGGTTTTTATCAACAAAAAAAATTCTTAATTGGTAGCCAAACAATCATTACTCAATATTCCTTACTATGCAAACATTCTTTCCTTCAAATTGTTGTCAAATTAAAGGCAATGTAGATAGGGTATGTATGATGTACATAAACAAAAGTGAAAAGAAAAGAAAAGGAAAAGAGAGATAAATTTGGAGTTGGGATTTATATGAGCCATAACAAGTACCAACCAACTACCCCCAAAAAGAGGAGGAGATGAGATTTCATGGCAGAGGAATTCATCAACTTGGCTGAAAGAATGAGACAATCAAATTCCTTCCTATTAATTAGAATATGACGTGGACAATGTGGGCCCACGTAGCGACTGGCGTGAGTGGGCTTTGCAGTGTTGGTGGCTATTTAAACCACCCAAGCCTTCCCTCCCTCCCTCACAAACACTTCCCTTCTGCCCCTCACTAACACACCAACTAAATTGATATTGTCACAAGATGGGGGCAAGGTTGGGGTTTAAAGGGCTTGGGCTTCTACTTCTCCTAGTGATGGCTGTAATGTGCTCGAGGTTCGACCTCTGCGATGCTCGGCGGGGGCGGCATTGGAGGCCGAGGAGAGGACCTTCCAGTTCCTCTTTGGCCAAGAAGAAAGGGAAAGGAAAAACCAACGGCAATGGTGGTGGTCGTCATCATGGTGGCGGGTCGAGCCCTGCTCCTCCCACCCCACCAAAACCGAGCCCGAGCCCCAGCCCCAGCCCCAGTCCTAGCTACCAACAGCCTACCCAACGTTCAGTTGTGTACAATGTGGTCGACTTTGGAGCCAAGGGAAATGGCCTCACTGATGATACCAAGGTGCTTGAGCTGCACCCCTCTCTCTCACATAAAAAAAATTCCAGTTATTGGGTCTTTTAATTTGGTAGTATTCTCTAGGCTGGATGACAATTGGCCGTTGTGAAGCTGGCACCAAGTAGAATTAATTTTTGATTATCAAATTATTATTATTATTAAGTATCATACGACATACAAAATATCTCTCTCGTGTAAGTTAACTATCTCTCTCGTGTAAGCGTGATACATAAGTTTGTCTCGCGTATACTATGTGAAGAAGAATACGCCGTGTGTGCATGAGAGATATCTCATATGCCATATGATACACATTATTATCTATTATTTATTATTATTTTATATCACATGTGCATTCCGTTGGTTCGTAAAGTACCACTCTCTCTGTTTTAAACGTTAACACTAGAGTTAATTTTTAGAAACAGTTGGCTTAACATTGCTCTAAAACGTGCCGACAAAATAAACTTGAAGACCCTCACCTCTATAAAACAAAGGTTTGAAAAAAATCAATCAACTCACAAACTGCGGAAGGCCAAGGTTTGTACTAATACTAATCTTAAGTTCACTTTAAGTGAAACAAAATCCAAACCAGCCATTAACCTCACACAAAATAGAAAGGGAGTCACGGGTAACAAGAAGACATTGATGGAGACAAGAACTACGACTTGACGAAGAAAGTTGGCCGAACGTCGTCTAGCTTTCAAAAAAGGGGAATGTGACAAATCAATTTTGGGGGGTGATTAAGCTTTATAATCTAAGCCTGATTAACCCTAAGCAAAATAATTCATCATTATTGTAGTTTTCCTTGTTTTTATAAAAATTAAAAACTTACCGTTAATTGTAAAATTTGGTGGCAGGCATTTCAGGGAGCATGGGCAGCAGCGTGCAAGGAGGAGGCTTCGACGGTGTTGGTTCCATCGGGATACCAGTTCCTTGTGGGGCCCATCTCCTTCTCCGGCCCTTACTGCCAGCCAAATCTCGTATTTCAGTTGGACGGGACGATCATCGCTCCGACGACCTCCAAGGCCTGGGGTTCCGGCCTGCTGCAGTGGCTCGAGTTCACCAAGCTGAGAGGCATCACGATTCAAGGCCGCGGCATCATAGACGGCCGCGGCAGTGTCTGGTGGACGTACGTGGACGCAAATGGCGAACCTGTAAGCACACTGAAATACCCACCGTCCTCAAATGTCAGCATTCAGAATCTCAACTCACGGCTGTTTGCTTGCTTGCAGATTAGCACCCAGCTCAGCAGCAAAATGCCGAGCATCAAGCCAACGGTAAGTGAAACAAACATATGTTCCCAAATGATCGTCGTCCTGGGCTGTTGTTCTGACTCAGATGTTTTACTCACGGCAGGCTTTGAGGTTCTACGGGAGTTACAATGTGACCGTCACCGGAATAACAATCCAGAACAGCCCGCAGTGCCACCTCAAGTTCGACAACTGCGAGGCCGTGAAGGTGTTCAACATGACCGTCTCCTCCCCTGGAAACAGCCTCAACACCGACGGAATACACCTGCAGAACTCCCGGGGCGTCGTCGTCCATCACGTCGACCTTGCCTGCGGTAATTCATCGCATAAACCTGCAAGATCAAGTAAATAGTATCAACCAAATTGCCATCACATGAATAAAGTAGACGCTGAACCGGACAAACTGCCATCACATGCAAATATAACTGTTTTTGTTTTCTCGTTGAAAAAAAAAAACAATGACAGGAGATGACTGCGTTTCCATTCAAACGGGATGCTCCGACGTAAAAATACACAGCATTCACTGCGGTCCTGGCCATGGAATCAGCATTGGAGGCCTTGGGAGGGGCAATACAAAAGCTTGTGTATCCAACATTACTGTCGAAGACATCGACATCCACAATACCATGAACGGCGTCCGTATCAAAACCTGGCAGGTAACATAATTTCTCAAAATCACATCAAAATCCTCTGAATTCAAAGACCCCAGGCAACAACATTACAGTCACATGAGTTCATTTCTCTTTGCAGGGTGGGTCGGGATCTGTCCAGGGAGTAAAGTTCTCAAACATTAGAATGTACGAGGTTCAGACGCCTATAATAATCGACCAATTCTACTGTGATAGAACCACCTGCAAGAACCAGACATCAGCTGTGGCACTGTCAGGTATAAGCTATGAAAGCATCAGGGGGACTTACACCGTGAAGCCCGTGCACTTTGCATGCAGCGACATCATCCCGTGCTCCGACATCAGCCTGACGGAGATCGAACTCAAGCCGATACAAGAACAATACCACATGTACGAGCCATTCTGCTGGCAGGCGTTCGGGGAGCTGTACACTCCAACCATCCCCCCCATATTCTGTTTGCAGAATGGTAAACCAACGAGCAATCATGTCCAGTCTGATCGTGATACATGTTGATAGCAACACCTCGGTATCACGATATATATGCTTTACAGTGTGTACATATGTGCGGTCGTGATATATCCGACCCCTTGGTATCAGTGGTCTACGAGCTGTATGTGTTACTGTGTAGAGAGTTTGGCTTTGCATCATGATTATATATAGGTAGAATTTCACTTCATTGTATTCAACAAGGTGAAGGAAATGCATGCTTGTAGTATAAAGCAGCCCTTTATTCCTAAACAAAGGCATGAACAATCGCGGGCGCATGTTGTGGGTGTAGGGGGAGATTATAAAAGATTAAATGATGTGAGGGTCTCTGGGAATTCTTTTCAACAATTCATGCATGGAGAAGACAAGCTTTCAGCAAGATGACGACGTATAGGCTTCTCATTATCCATCATGTTAAATCAAATGAAAGCTTATAATTGAAGAGAGGTGTTAGGTAATGGCATCTGCCTATTTTGGTCTCACACACACAACAAGGGCATTTGCCGTAAAGCCAAGTCACATACAAATTCATTAGATTTAGAGATATGGCATTTGTTTATAATAATCAAACAGAAAAATACCACAGATACAAGTGTAAGTTTGAAAATAACCCTAGACTGCACAACAATGCTTTATTTCTCATACCCTAGCATGCCTTCAATATGTTGATGACACCCTTATTCTTGCTCCCGCCAACAACTGTTCCATGGTTAACTTCAAATTCATTATTTATTGCTTTAAAATGCTTTCATGGCTAAAAAATCAATTTCTCCAAATGCATTGTTTATCAGCTCGGCGCTATCTCCAATAATAAACGAGGTCGGTCGTTGAATATCTTTTGCTTTCCCCTCACTTATCTCAGCATTCAATTTAATCCTACATGCCTCCACAAGGACGACTAGCAGCCGATTATTAATAGAATTGAAAGGCACCTCGATTTTTGGAAAGGACACTGCCTTTCTCATGGGGATGCTGATAACAGCTAGGAACCAGAGAAAGATCTGATTTTTATTAATAAAACTGAAAATAAAAAGATAACTTGACCACAATTGAATAGGTGATCGCTTTCCCAAGACGCCAATTGTAGAGGAGTTCCACACTCTATCAAAGAACGAGTGATAATCTCACCTTTTTTATAATTATCTCACAAATAGCCTAAGAAATCTCTTGGTCCCTCCCACCTAAAGAAAAATTACAGAAAAACACAAAAAGACTGAAAATTTCCAAGACGTCCCTAAAAATCGAAAATTTTCAAAATGCCCCTACTGTCCCAAAATGCCCCTACTATCCCAAAAGTGGAGATCTATCAGATGCCTAGTCCTAGTTATGCCTAGTCCTAGTTAATGACATCGTGCATTATATGTCCTTCTTCCTCCCCTAATAAGTTATTAATCACATTAACAAGATTAAGCATTTTTTGTTCAGAAAAGACAAGTCTTTCTCTTATAGAAGTGATTGTCTCATCAACTGGGAACAAGTTCGCACTCCTAAGAAAAATGGCAACATTGGTGTCCTTAATCTCAAGCTGTCTAACATCTAACTCCTTACTAAATGATGATGGAGATTCGTTTCTTCACCCCACCTGCCTTGGGTCTCCAACATACACTTTGCCTACTATTCTCGCCTTCATGCATGTGTCACAGATGAGTTGTTTAGCTAATTGACGACAATCTTATGTGTCATTTAGCTCACTCTTCTTCTTGTAGAATGGTTAAATAGTCTTTTTCTCAAAGTTTCACTGTCAAGTGCATTTAAGACACAAGAGAAGAACTTGAAAATGAAGAACATGTATTGCCTTAAGCTTGTTCGCTTGCATTGCTTGCAAATAACCTCAGCTCGCCTACTATTTATAGATAAGGCTCATTTACAATCAATGATAGTGATTAAGCTTATAGAGGCTTAAGTGATCCAATGGTCAAAGATGAGTCTATAGAACCTTCTCCTCAAATATCTATAAAGAATTCTAAGTATAACTAAATACAAGAATACACAAGAATATTTTAGAACTTTAATTACAAAACATCATGTGAACATTTTAGAGAACGCCGTCTTATCGGCCTAGTAAACACCAAGTAGGTGATGACAAAGCATCCGTGACACGTGGGAGCTCCGCCTAGATTATCTCTGCCACTTGCTCTCCCTTTTGGCATGGGGCACTTAAAAGTTTTCACTTTCTTTTGCCTTGGCCTTAAGGTTATTTGTGGGAATGGTTAACTCATTCATTTTTAGACTCACTACTAGACCGGTGACCAACCGTTTCTCATGATTTACATATTCTTTTTGAAGTTGCCTCTGAAAGCAAGCAACGATCACCTCCCAATGGCTCCACCATGGCTAGGCATTTACCTTCCGCTACTTGATCTCCTCCTCTCACCTCATTGCTTTAGGAATCATTCATCAAATCTTACATTGGCAACCTAACTCAGACCAACGAGATCACACCTCTTGGGCAGTCCATGGGTCAGGCACCTTCTCAGTCAAATTTATGTATTGCACTCTCTCCTCAAATAACCACCCAGACCATGCCGCTTCGCAAACCTGGACTTCCATCTTTCTCCTAAAGTTAAGATTACTCTCTAGCTAACCTTGCATAACCGTCTTCTCTCTGCTGCCATCCTTCACCATGGAAACATTGCCCAGATTTTCAATTGCCCTTTTTGCCAACTACATCGCGAAACAGCAATACACATCTTTCTCCACTGACTGTTTTAAGTCTTTAAAACCACTTCAAGACCACCTTCAGCCTTTTAAGGCTACCATCCACCTTCATATCCTTTGGACACCCAGTGCAGAAGATGGATTTCATCCAACATTTCCGAGTCCTAGGTTGACACTGTCGCAGCGATCGTTTGGGTTCCGTGAAATGAGAGGAACTCCAGAATCTTTCTACACTCCAACCAACCCATTGATGCTACCATCCACCGTGTCAACCACCTCTCCACCTTCTAGCTCAAGCTATACAAGCCATTACAGTGTCTTACATTACCATCCTATCTTTTATATCTTTCCATTTTTTGTGACCTGATTACCCATCTCAGATAATGTAGTCTCCATTTAGGCCATCCTGAGGTTTGGTTATACCTGTAACTTTAACTTTCTTTTTATTTAATATTAGTTTGGCCGTGTTTGCTGTTGGCATGGCTGTTTTCCTAAAAATGATTCCTTAATTTCTTTTTACCTTCATATTCTAACACTGAATCAAAAAAACAAGGAAGCATGGAAACTGAATCGGGGGCATAGTTATGCGAGATGGCAATTCCTTAAATTTTAGGACACGGAAAAACACGTACAAGACACCATAAATGTGGAAAAATGAAAGAAAGCCTGCATAGATACATTCATACATAAACACCTTTACGCATTCAAAAGTACATACACATTTATATTCATATGATACATGCAATGATTACAACCTATTACACATTTATTACTTTGAAAAAGGAATGGTCTATAACTTCTCAGCTTTCTATAGTGTAGCTTAATATATCTCAATTCAATAGCAAAATAAATCTAAACTTATCATAGTTGTACAATCTTTTCCACTAAGGTACAGTCATTGTCTCATTGATATATAAGCTAAATAAGCATTTCAAACATATAAAAACATATTACGTGAAAAAGAAGTGTAAGATGCATAAAAGACATGGCTTCAATGTTTTCGCAAAGTGTTTTAGACTAGAAGATAGAATATATAATTAAGAACACAGATGTTTCCTAGGTGTGTCCAAGAAGTGTCGGTGTCCGATATGGATGCCGACATGTCCGACATGGGTACATCTTCGTGACAGATATACTCGTGCTACATAAATCAAAAGCATAAGACTACAATATCACCAAATTCACCACTATGCCACCTTAAGGCTTTAGGCTAACTATTGCTATCTTCAATACTTGGGAGGCAATGAAACCCAAAACTAAGGATATATGTTGAAGCGTAACTCAGCATCATCACCATGCTCTTACTAATATAATAATAAATCAGCCGGACTGACTGAAGAAAATCTATGACATCAGCCATCTGGATCCTGGACACGATTGGAGCATTGTGCAGGATCCCTAACACAGCATGGTTCCAGTCAATCAAAGGAATTAAAGGAGTACATCAAGAGTAAAAGAAATAGTCACTTGATAACCAACAAAGAAGAGAAATGAGTTAAAAGTACAGTTCATGGTCGATTTGTTTCTGGATAGCACCAACCAGCAGGTAAGAAATACATGAACTGTTCCATATTCTCTATTAAACTTTTGACGGAAATTATCAAGGCATCCGCATGGAAATTATTGCCAAAGAAATTGTATGTCTGATGCTCATCATCTGAGGAAAGGCACCTTAAAGAGGAGGTCGTAGAAGCTATAACACTACTGAAGCTACTTTTAACTTATTTAGAGCAAAAAATAGGTTATATACATGGAATGGGAATCAAAATTTAATAGCAGCTGACTTGTACTGAAACATTGAGACTGACACACTTTGAAATTCAAGCCAATCAGTATCAGCAATCCTGTGCACCAAAACATTGCTCAAAGAGCAGTTTAGGAAATTACTTTATTCTTCCAACAATCATGATATTTAACAAGTGTAAAAGGTGTTGGATAACAGATACCATATACCCGTCGTTTCAGGAGATTTTAAAACATATTGACAGAAAAAGTAGCTATTTTTTTATTTCGTGAAGAAAGCATACAACAAGAACATGGTGCTTGGGTAAGGCCACGCTGTAACTCGGTTTTCAGACTAAACAAATTCATTGCAACATGCAATGCAAGGCACCTTTCAGTCTGGGCCATTCATAACTAGGCTCTGGAGGAAGCCTCGGCCTCCTCTCTCTAATGGACATTGGCATTTGGATCTACTGGCGACAATTCTCTTCACTATCTTTGCAAACTGATGTTCCCTGTGCACATATATGTGACAATTTGAAACAAACAGAGGCGGACTTGAGATGAAAAGACACAAGTAGTCTGAATGGGTCCCAAGGATAGAGACTGAAATGTATTTAACCTTTCAAATGACTTGTCGGATGGCACATGACCAAAGAATCAAGTTGCAAATTGTTTACTGTAACATTGACAAGGATCCTCATGTTATTCCCCATGATTTTCAGAGGAACTTTTATAAGAAAATTACTTATGAATTGGAGCTTCAACAAGCCAGCATGAATTGCAAACTGCAGCTGATGGCAGGTGCCGCTTGTCAGAATCCAGAAGTAAATAATCCCACATCCGAGGTGTGCCAGAAAGGTGCCTACTTTTGGACGATACAATTTGCAGTCGTAAAAGATCTACTTACATCCAAGAAGTTCTGCAAGCTATATAGACTTAATAGCTTGAGCCACTTCTGTAGCTAGAACAAAGATATAGAAAAATGCCTATGGAAATCGGCAATTAAGGATTGTTGCAACATACATGGCTGGATATGTATTTGTCATAGGTGGAAAAATTATAGGAGCACACAATTCTAAAAGCAAGATGCATTCAGTTACTGCAGCTATAATCTTCCATGGTCAGTAATATCACACCTGTATCTATCCATGGTAGCATCAACTTAATGAAAAATTAAAAAACACCAGCAGCTATTTAAAAATATATTCCGAAGGTATAAGTTAATTTCAGAAGCATTTGATATATAAAAAATTAGTATAGCTTACAATAATATAACAAAATAATGATCGGATAGGCCAAGCTTTTAGACCAAGTAGCCATCTTGTGAACTGGTGGTCAACAACTCTTGACAACATTTGTATTAGTTTTACTTAGTTAAGGGACTGAATCACCCCGCTCATCATGTGTATCATCTTTTAAACTGGAAATGAAAACGTGGAACTGAAGCACTAGAATTAAAATCTGTGGTATCTGACCATGTAATGGAAGCTGTAGGTATATCATGATCTAGCAAAGCCAGCAGCCACCTTTATTCCCTCATAATCATCAATTCTTTCTGGAGTAGACCGCCCAGTTCTTTCTTCATATTTCTTCTCTAAAGCCTGTAGGTAAAAACATTGGTGTCTGTAAACAATAAAAGGGAGAAAACTAGGAAATAATTTTGCAGGATAACATATTATAGCATGGTAGAACTCTCCAAGACTGATTAAAAATATACACGCAATGCCATATGCACAAATAAGTTTCTTGGTGAGAAAAATACCAATGAGAGTGATAGCATCAAGGCCAACCGATGTACAAATGTTAACTAAGACTTGATTCCTGCATAAATATTCTTACACTTGCCAATTACATGGCTATCCAACGTAATGAACTGAAAACCTAGGAAAATAACAAAATAGACTTTCTCCTTTAACCTGTTAAATTTAGAATAACTGGAACCATTACTTAGTTATTTACTGCGTTTTTACCCAATCAAGGAATGATCCTATGTACACATAGATAAATAACATTATGATCGAACTAAAATGGTTTTGGAAATACAATTTCAGCAACCCCTCCCCCCCCCCCCAAACAAACAAAAAACAAACAAACAAACAAAAACAAAAACAAAAACAAATAAATAAATAAAAATAAAAATAAAAAACTGCAAGAAAAAAAGGGAAAATGTTGGAATATTTCTGAGAAACATACACTGCTTTTAAATTCACATTTAAGGACTTAATATCTATATGAATTTTTAGTTCAACAAGGATTGGATTTTGTGTACAGTTTAGTGTCTTAGAAATCCATCTTTATGTTGGATCTTTGGGTTCAGTGTGTATTTAGGACTTAGAGGTCCATCATGGACTGGACCATAATCTAGTTTAAGTACACCCGTTTTAGCACTGATTAAAAAAATTCTAGCATATGAATTTAAATGGATCGATCCAAGCTTGACAAGGCTCACTGATAAGCCCAAACATCATATAAGAAGTGTAGCACAAATATGGAAATTGTTAGGTAAAGTGTTTTCTGGCTGAAATAAAGGTGATTGATGAGAATCCGACTTAGATACAAATTAGTTCTTAAGAGTTTCTGTCGATTTGAACTTGCTGCTCTGAGTCCAATATTTCTTTAATTTGAATCATTTTTTACTTCTTTTAGAGTCTTTTAAGTATCCTTTTGAAGGAAGACTCCTTTTTTTATATCTTCTTTAAGAGTTTGAATCCCATATTAAGAATCTAAATATGAGTCTAAATATGAGTTTGTTTTTTCTCTCATAAATATGAGGATTTGGGTGAACTTTGATGATAAGCGACTAAATAAAAACTTTAGTTCGTAAATATGATTGCAACATTAAAATCTTTTGCATGCAAGATAAGAAAGTGTGTGAGGAATTACCTAACCATGAGGTCTGCATGAATCTTCAATGCACAAGGTGTTGATGGGTGTTGAAGTCCCTGATCGATCTTCAATGTGAGAGGCCTAAACCATAATTTATCATTTAGTACTAGAAATTCCTAATTCCTTATTCCCCAAATTCTTCCACATCTTTAATCCCCTTCCATCCCCCCATCAGCTTTGGCGTCAAAGCCAAAAAAATCCTAAATTTTCCCTTCATCATTTTCTTATATATTTTTTTACTATTTCTCCATGTGTAACTGTTCTAATCCGTTGTAATGAAATTTGTATTGCAATTAAGTGTTTTGATTTATCAAATAATTCTTAAACAATTTTAGGAGTTTTCTACTATTTTCCTGATTTTTTAATTATATTTTGAGTATATTTAGATCAAACCAATTAACTCGCTATCCGCTTTTCAACCTGACCCTAATCCAACCTATTAATACCACCTTTATATAAATCTAACAACCCCAACTCTCTCTCTCTTTTCATTTTCTTTTCTTTCTTTCTTCCCTTTCTCTCCCCGAGCGCCCCCTCCACCAATCTCCTCTCACCGTGAAGTAACCCCAAGTCTGACGTAACCAACACCTTATCTCCTCGCCCACGCCCACATCCCATCTTCCCCACGATCTCCTTCCCATTAATGCCTCCCCCCTCCCCCCTTCTCTCTCAGTTTTGCACTTTCCACTCGATCTCTATCATCGTCATTGTCCTCATAACCATCATTTTTTTATGTCTTCTTACCTCCTCTTTTCCCATCTATGAGCAGTAGCAGAGGCATGTAGCGCGGCAATGATAGCCGCGTATACAACAGTAGCGATGTAGTTTAGTGGGAGCCATGGCTTCCGTTTCTCTTGCTCTTCTCTGGTGATTAATTATGTGATGTGGCTTTGATTTAGGGCCCGGTGGCATTTTAATAAATTGACATATTATGTAATGTTTTCTATTTAAAGCCTATAGACGGCCCTAGGAGTGGTATGCGAAAATTGTTGAAGAAATTCCTTCTAGTCTATTCCTTTAGTTCTTAGATAAATTGAATTAGGATTCTTCCTATTTCCCTTAGATTAATCCCTAGTTAATTGATCTGTCAATTTATACTAGTTACTTAGCGAGTAGTTGATTTGTAGTAGGGTTCCCGTAATTTTCAGATCTGAAATATCAATAAAAAATCCTATTTATCGTTCATCCACCCAAAAATCCCTCCTTTATTCCACAAAAAGCCCAGATCGCATCAATTTGGTATCAGAGCACTAGATCCATGGCGAGCACTAAATTCAAGGAGCGGATCGACTTATTGGAAGAGAAGTTTGAGAAATTTGAGAGTAAAATTAGCGATGAGATTCTCAAGGTGAGAAAGGAAGCGGCGGAGAACGTCGCGCAGTTAAAGGAGGCTATGACATCAAATAAATCTCAAATGGTGCAAGAATTAATGGCGATGATAGCAAATCTAAATCCAAAGTGAGATCCACGCACAAAGGAGCCATCTTTGTCGATGAGGAAAGGGAAAAATGTGATTTTTTTCCGAAGGGGTTCCTGAAGATATCGAAGACGAATGCCTATACCCAAACAAACAAGGAAACGCAGCAGATCGGGAGGATTGGGAGGCTTTTCGGCCACCTCCCCGCCACAGGGAGGTGCACCGGCCACCCGGGGGTGGCCACCCCTCCGGCAGCCCCTGGGGGCTCCGTCGAACCCCAGGAGGTGCGGCCAGTGCTGCCCGCCCCTCCTGGGCCTTCGACGGCACTCTGGGGCAGCGACGGAGGCCCGCCGGCCCAAATCTGGGGCCGGCAGGCCCCGCCGCCCCCTTGGAGGGCCTCGCCGGGCCTCCGAGGGGGCAACCGAGCCCGGGCCAAGGCACTTGGGGGCCCAACAGCCCCCACTGCCTACTTCTGCGCCTCAGTGGCCCCGTTTGGGGCCCGACCAGTTCAGACGCCCACTTTTCAGCCACAAATGGGGCCCCTAGGAAGGATTTCAGTAGCAGGAAGTGCGGCAGCAGCACTTGGGAGGTCCGTCAACTCAGCCCCCACCCTTCGGGGGGTCACAAGCGATTGGAGAGGAGTTCAGGGCACCCCGAGGGGACACCAGGGGGACTATGGACACCCACACAAAGATGAGCGGGGAAATTGGCAGCGTGATGGTACAGATGGAGGCGCATGAGATCCAGCCGGTGGTATATTCTTGACAGACGACATATGCTCCAGCTGAGACGCCAGGAGCAGCCGCAGGAGAGAAGAGGATTTGCTGGGAGAGTCGGATGAAGAAGCTGAAGATGCCCATTTTCAAGGGAGGAGACCTGGATGACTGACTGTACCGAGTGGAGAGATACTTTGAGGTGTCGGTGGTTCCGGGGGAGGACTGGCTACAGGCGGTAGGAGTCTGCTTGGAGGGATGGTTCAAGTGGACACAACAGCAGAGACCTTTTCAGACGTGGGAGGAGTTCACCACCCTCCTGTTGGAGCATTTTGGCGAGGTACATGCTAGGGGAGCTTACGAGCAACTGTATGCACTAAAGCAGGAGGGGAACGGCAGGGAGTATATTAAGAAGTTCGAGTCGCTTTGTAGCCGAGTTCGAGGAGTGTCAGGAGTGTCTCTGGAGGGGTGCTTTATGAAGGGGTTGAAACCCACAATTAGATCTGGTCTGAGACAGCTGAAGCCTGGTGATTTGCAAGAGATGATGACTTCAGCGAGTATGGTGGAGGACCATCAGGATACGGAGAGAAGAGCTCGCGGGTCATGGGGAGGCTCCCCTTTTCGAGGGCCAGATCCTGGAGGGGGACAGAAGGCGGCCACGGGGGGCAACATCCACAGACGGGACAGCGGCTAGCAAGGAGCAGTTAGTGGAACCACGACCTGGGTGACATACACAAAGAATAACAGAGGCAGAGATTCGTGACAAGCGGACCAAGGGCCTTTGTTTCAAATACGACGAGAAGTTTACTTCAGGGCACCGGTGCGAGACCGTACTCTTCAGATCCTGATAGTGAATGACGATAAAGAGGATGGAGAGGGCGTGGTAATGCTGGAAGCCGACGAGGATGATGATCAGGAGCACCTGCACGTGGAATAGCCGTCCACACACTTCACAGACCACCTTGAGGATAAGGTGGTGTTTCAGGGACGGAGTAAGGATACGGCTTGGATTTAGGGCACTAGTGGCATTTTAGTAAATTGACATATTATGTAATATTTTGTACTTAAAGCCTATAGCCGGCCCTAGGAGTGGTATGCGAAAATTGTTGAAGAAATTCCTTCTAGTCTATTCATTTAGTTCTTAGATAAATTGTATTAGGATTCTCCCTATTTCACTTAGATTAATCCCTAGTTAATTGTTCTTTTAGTTACTTAGCGAGTAGTTGATTTGTAGTATGGTTCCCGTAATTATCAATAAAAATCTCATTTTTATCGTTCATCAACCCAAAAATCCCTCCTTTATTCCACGAAAAGCCATCAACCCAAAAATCCCTCCTCTATTCCACGAAAAGCCCAGATCGCATCATTATGTTTCTTAAAATTTTATTTATAGGTCTTGATAAATTCGACCAAATTTACATGTTTGATTTATGCCATGTTTACGTAATATTGCATTGTTTGGGACCGATGGGTGCTTGGGATATTCTGGTTGATTTCTTGGGAACTGTTTATCTTCTGTTAATATAGGTTGGGTGTTTCCCTTAAGGTTATTGGTCCTTGCCTTCCATTGCTCTCGGTAGGTATTTCCCTTGGTGTTATTGGTCTTTGTTTGCCATCCATTGCCCTTGGTTGGGTGTTACCCATAATTACCTTATGTTGCTCTCGGTTGGGTGTCCTCTAAGTGACGTCGGTTCATGTTTGCCTTCTGTACTTTTGGTTGGGTGTTATCTTAGGAATGCTTGTCCCTGTTTGCTTTTGTGAGTGTTTGGTTAGGTGTTTGCTTTTGTGAGTGTTTGGTTAGGTGTTCCCTTGGACTGTGATGTTTGCTCTATGTTAGGTTACGGATGTTTGCTCCATGTTGATGCTTTATCTTATGGCTTTTGTTGTTGTGGATGAGATTTGACCCTATATAAGCTTCAGCCATGCTAATCTTGAGGTTTTGTTGCTATTCATTTATAACGGCCATGTTCATATTTCACTATTTCGACCCTTTCACTGTTGATGGGTTTACAAGTAATCATGTAAGTTATTTTGGGACATGTCTGCATAAATGATTGGTTATATGCTTGATTCTAGGGTCATGCTTGATTCTAGGGTCTAACACATACAGCATGCCTTGGGCCATGTTCTTTAGATATATGGGTCTTGTCGGATGCTTTTGTTGGAGGAAATTGACAGCATGTTCTGAATGTTGCATTTGCTTAAATGCTAGTGCCTGATTCCGTTATATGTTTTGACACATCCTATTATGCCGTCTTTTGGTTAGTCCCTTTATAACATTAACCCAGTCACATTCATGAAAACACCTACAATGCTTGACCCTCTTAGGGTTGTGATATGGGGATTATGTCTCCCTCACATATGATATGCAACATATGTCCCATAATTAAAGTCCTAACCTCGGTGCATGCTTCGGTCTTGCCACCTTTGCTAATCGATGGATTTATTTATGGAACATAAAATATAATAATGATATGCTGGAAAACTTAATCTTAAAACAATGTGCACTATCTATGCTTGTTGCTTTCAAAATTTATATATGATCGCATGCTCACTTCGATTGTTAATTGTTTGTAACTGAAGTAGAAAAACTATAATATGCCTATTATTCATGAACATGCATTATCACGATGTTATGCCTGCAACATGATCATTGTACCTGACAATGCAACTACTCGTCATTGCACCTGTGACTTAAACATTGATTCTGATACCATATTCACCGACGCATCTTGCACATGTTCACTGATTGTGACACTGTATCTAGTTTATAGTATCAACTACGGCACTAGTATATGTCACATAGGATAGAAAACGTAATGTCTCATAAGGTGCGGGAGCGATAAGGGCACCCTTTACATGTATATGTGAATCCATGTATCTGTGCATCTGAGAGTTTGATATTTATTAATAGAACCTTTAGGTTGCATCCTGTGGTTTATTATTGTCATATATATATGTGCAACCACAGGACCTGTGATCCTAATTATACCCAAGTTACATATGTACCTTTGAACATGAGCTCAACACTAAATTAAAAACACTGAGAAATTTTAGTTGACATCTAAACAATGATTTACACGCTTGTTTATCATCTGAATCAAGATGAGTATACTTATGATAACTTAGTGACACTATCTTGGTATTCTGGTACTTATAGATCTTCACTCTATTTATAAATTACCATGACATGATTATATATTTATCATGTCTCATATTTTAGTCATGCTAATATTTCCATTGTCATGTACTATATATGTATTATATGTTTTAGAAACCCTACGCAAGCATAGACTTGCTAACAGGTATTTTTGTTGTCTATTTTTTTTTGTTTTTCTTTTTGGAAATATCTGTTGGATACGAAGAACAAATACATTAAAACATCTCTTGAAGAGCCCGCCTTTACTGCAAGACAAATCAACGCGTGAGCTTCTTACTCTTGTTCATATCCGTTGCAAATCCATACTATTGTACACTTATAACTTGTCATAGTCTTTTCATGGATTCCTTATTATCGTATTTGTCATTGTTCATATTCGCTTTGTGAATTGTAACATAACTAATATAGTTGCTCATTATTAGTTTTAAAAACACAAAAGACCATGCAGTTTTATCACAGACACTTAGCGAATTTAAGGTCAAGAGGATGATCCAGGTTGGCTTAAATGCGGCATGCTTGTCACATTCTGATTCCCAACAGAATGGGAAGCGTGGCATGATATCATGACCCTCTTGTTTTCTTTCCTTCAATTTATATTAGAGTTAGTTAACCTCAAAAATCTTTGATTTCAGTTCAACACAGTAGAAAAAATGAAAAAATTCCTTGAAAATCATCACGATTTATTGTTCATCTTCTTCCCAACTTCCTCTTCTGTAACGAGAAAATCCCCAATTTCAAATCTTAAGACTCAATTTCACATCAACAATATGCTCGTCATCAGCCTCCTCATCTTCTAAAGCAAACTGAACCCTAGACCTACACCAAAAATCCAAACAAATCCAATCCATCTTCATCAGCACATCATCATCAGGCTGAATTCAACCTCTGATATGACCAACACCACTCTTGAGCTCTGTGTCATCATCAAAAGCCATCACCAACAACCTCCCACAACTTCAACTATTAGAGCCTTAATCATAGTTGCAAGCCATGGTGATCCCCATTGACTTCATCTTCACCGACAATCGAAGCTCCGTCAACCGTTGATGTCAGCCTTAACTTTGTCGTCATTGTCATCGATCACATCTGCGGTTGTTGAACGCTACCACCATTGCATAATCTGTTCACCTAGTTGTCGGCGAGCTCCAAATCCACCTCAAAATTTCTCATCGTTAAAGCCATCCATTAAAATCGCCTTTCTTGGTATTTGTTGAACGTCCAGCATTCATCATCGTCGGTCCCTTTTTCCTCCCTTTCTCCTGACAAACTCTAACAGACATCGCTTGTGCTACAGTTTCTACAGTCGATCGTCACCGTCAGCAACCCTTGACGCCAGATATTCTTGACATTGCAATGTTCTCTATAGCACCGATGTTGCTGTCACTATCATTCATCAAGGTAGTCTTCTTCTACTGCAACTAAGTTTGGCTTTGATCCCAAGTCCATAAAATCCAAATATAATGTTAATTGGAAGTGTTATCTAATCCGATTTTTGAACCAAACCCTAGTTGACTATGTTGACTGAGCCAAGATCAAACCGCACTAGATCTGATTCAAAACAAAAATTATAAACACGTCACATCATCAACAAACCAAACATAATCCCAAGTGTAGTGGATCCGACCCATCAAGTATAGACCCAATTCACATGCTATTATATTGCGGATGTTGACTATTTTTTTGTGTTTAAGCCCATTTCTCAAGCTTTTTGCATTGAATTTTTTACTTTTGAACATTCAAACCGATTCTCCAAGGACTCATAGAGATCTTACGTCGCGCAACAAGTTGATCTTCACTCTTATTTAACTTCTAATCTAAACAAAATCTTTGATTATTAATTCCAAATTTTCTATGAATTTTGTTTCAAATTAATTGATTATCATTGTATTTTCTTTATGTATATAGAATGGATTTTATTTTATTTTCATAATTAGTTGCATGTATATAGTTGTGAACATATGATAGCATATTCATCCGTGTGTTTGTTTTGCATTACATGTGTTATCGTGATAAAATTTTAGAACCAACATGACTGATAGTGACAATCAAAGTTTCAATAGTGGGGACAACCTATGACATGCTCTTTAAGTTGTATAAAATTTTAGAACCAACATGACTAATAGTAACAATCAAAGTTTCGATGATGGGGACAACCTATAGGCTATGACATGTTCTTTAAGTAGTATAAACAGAAGTCTTGATCCATCTAACAACAATCATAGACTCTTAAGCAACAATCTCAAGCCCTTTATGAGATCACATATCTTGCAGCCCTAAAACACTAAGGACTGAGAAGAAACACTTTGATGATAATACTAACATAGATAATAAATTTTGAATAAACTAATGTAGATGTCCTAGAGGGAGAGGTATAAGACAAGGCCATATGAGAGTTATTGAATATGATGAGGACATTGATGATCCGGTTATAAATATGGCCGAAATAATCTTTCACGTAGTATCAAAATAGATGTTTTTAATTTTATTAGCTCGTACAACCCTATGTCTTTTCTAATTGTCTAGTAGAGATAGACAATTTTATTGATTGATATGAGGGTATATATGAAGTATGTAAGATCTACTTTGCTAAGATACAGTTACAGGAATCAACCAAAATCTAATTGGTCTTTTAGAAAAGCAGCTTGCAAGGCTAGGACAAAAACCTTTAAAATCATGGGCTGATAGAACATGTCTCTTATACCAGTTCATGAGTTTATACCAAGAGAACTTTACTGTGAAAGAATACAATGATTGATTTGATGGGTTGCTGATTAGATGTGACCTTTGAGATGACCCTTAATTTATTGTATCTAAATTTTGCAATGAACTAAAACTAGAACTTCAAAATAAGTTGATCACACACATTGTGAATTTATTAACAATGCCTTCCATTTAGCTGAAGAGTTAGAAACTTTTTTGAAAGTTCTCATAAATAGAACGTCTATTCTTAAAGTCGAAAAGTAGCATAAACAATCATTCGAGAACACGACCAAACCTAAAATCTTTGTTGCTATGAATGCAGTTGGAAAGTCTAAGATTGGAAAATTTGCACATCAAAAAAATTTAAAGGGTCACATGCTTCAAGTGTTATGAGAACGTTTACTTCGCTAGTTAATTTTCAAATAAGAGCTTACATATAGGAGTATTTAAGATTCAAAATCTGATGATGATGATGATATGAATCATATGATAATTGAGGAGTATAATTCACCTAAGGGTGTTAGTGATGTAGATGATGATTTAGAAGACTGATGCATGATTGCATACAGTTAGGTGTCTATCTATCACACTTAGATATGAAAAATATTAGCGAAGGACGAATAATATCTTTACATATGTACATTGAAGATAGATCTTATAGAGTGATGCTTGATAGATATACTTCTACTAAATTAGTTGCCAAATCAATTTTAAAAAAAGATTAGATTGAAAATTGAACCTCACACAGAGCCTTCTATTATCACAAAGTTAGCCAGATCGACTCTGGTATGACGCTTACCGATAGATGTTGCATGTATATTACTAGGTAGGTTTTAACCGTATGACCTAGATATGCCATATTAAGAGATCAAACATATACATATTCATGTTTGAAACAAAAAGAATTGTGTTAACTCATAACCAACATAAATGTGTAGTCAGAGATTAAATGAGTGGGTTGGTCACTAATAAGTCACAAACGAAGTCACTTCGTCTAGTGATACTAAGTTTTTTAGAGTTAGGTATCAATCATGGATCCAGTGTATTCCCCAAGCATCATTGATAGAGATCGAATTCGAAAAGGAGTTCAATTCGAGATGGAGTCTTTTATTAGAGAGAGTTTGAGTCCTTGAAGATTTCTTATTAGTTTGAGTCTTTTTGTTATTTTGAGAGTTTTAATTGTTTGAGTCTTTTTATTATTTAAGTCTTTTTGTTATTTAAGTGATTTAGTTGATTTAGAATTTCTAGTCCTAATCATATTCAAAAAGTCAAGTTGTAAGCCTATATAAAGGCAACATACCTATTAGTTTTTTAATGAAGAATTCAATGAAAATTTTATTTTCTGGTGTAAACCTTTAGTTTTTCCACGAATCAAATCTTTTGCATTGGTGTGCGAGAGTGTGATGTGTTGCATGGGCGAGAGGTCCAAAGAATCTCCACGTGCGAGACAAATGAATCGGTGATTGTATGATTTCCGGGATGCAAGATCTGAAAAGTTATCAAATCCCTAATTTACTTCTTCTCCAAATTCCTACCACCTCTATTCCCATTTTCGTCCTATGTCAAATTGGGTATCAGAGCAAAACTAGTTTGTTTTCTTGTGTTTTGTTCTCTTTTCTTCCATCAAAATTTTTTCCATTTTGGTTAGATTCAAAAAAGAACAAAATCAGAGAGAGATAAAAAAGAAACAAAAAATCAAAAAAAGAATTTTCAAAAAAAACAGAAAAAGATTTTCTGAAAATAAAATAGAAAAAACACAGAGAGAAAGAAGAACAAAAAAAGGAAAAATACATTACAAAAAAAACTCTAACATATTCTATTGATGTCGCCTGCACCGCTCCATCAAACACTAGCCACCTCCGTACGGTCTCCACCATCACCATTGCACGGCCTCCGTCCTCCCCCAAAGCTCCTCCACATCCTTCACACTTCGTCTTCGTCTCGTCATTGTCACATACTTCAATCGATAACCACTGCGTCATGCTGGTTCCATCGGATGAGCGATGCCACCAATGTAGCCTTCCAACAGCACCGCCATCCACGTTGTTGTCCCCTTAGGTCTCCATAACGTCAGCAACCTCTCCCACACCTCACAGCTCTGTCACCGTTTACATATATCCCTAAATCCGTCGACGCACGAGTCGTCGAAGCTTGTTGGCCCGTTTTCGACGACGGCTAGGACCAACGACCCCATCGAAAGACTCCCAGCCCTCGACAATGCCACAGCAAGAATGCCACGAACCGCTACCGTTTCGCCAGAAAATTTGACGTCGGTGCAGATCGAGCCGACGTGCTACAGTTCCGGCCCGATCGAGCCGACCCCAATACTAGACGAGTCATTAAACTGTGTCGATCTGCTAAGCCACGGAGAGTTGAGCCACTCTGATCCGTTGAAGCCGAACCGAGCCAAGTTGACCGTTGACCGAGCCGATGACCGTTGACGAGAGCCACAGTTGCAAAGTGCGGCTTGGTGAATTTCAGAGGATTTTTCAGCCGTATTTCAACTGCATTTTCAGTGTATTTTGGCGATTTCTCGAGCTTTTTGCGTGAAATTTTCGGTATTAATCGTCTGGATTAAAGTTCTACAAGTTTTAGGGGTCTTACACAATACAACAAAGCCGATTTGCACTCTTGATAACCTCTAAGCTGATCAAATCCTTTATTGTTAAATTCCAAAATTTTCTTTATTTGATTTTATTCAGATTAGTCGCTATCATTGCTATTGCATATTTTCTAGTTTTGATTTGTGTGTTGTATTAGCATATTTAGGATTGCATTATATTATATAGATATGGACCTTAGGATTTTTATTTTATTTGCATAATTAGCGCACGCATTTAGTCGGAATTTAAGGTCTTGCATTTGCATCTGTGTAATTGGTTGGCATTGCATATTATTGCTTGGTGGCAAAACCCTAGGATTAGACGTGGCTGATAATGCTATTCAGATGCTAGAAAATCAGCTTCAAAAGATATATCGAAAACTAAAAGCCGACATTCTAAACTAAAAGCCGACATAAATCGAACAAGAGATCGCCTAGAAGCCATAGAAAATAAGGTGAACAAAAGAACATAATTTGAAGGATGACGCACATAGTACATTTGATGAGGAACCTAGAAGAATAAAAAATGAAAACAATCGAAATAATAAGAGACAAGATGAGAATATTGAGGATAACAGTAGGCGAGATAATATTGCATGATGGATTAAGATAGATACTTCTAATTTTGATAGAACTTACAATCCTCAGATATTTCAGATTGGTTAGCATTGGTTAGCAGAGATGAAGTATATTTTTGAGCGGTACCAGTTATCAAATGAGCAAAAGGCCCAATTTGCTAAAATAAAACTGGTAGTGTCTGCTAAATTTTTTTTGACATCCATAGAGGACAACAAGAGAGCATATGAGACCTATGCAAAATTAGAATAAGATGAAAAACAAGCTCAATGAAAAATATTGGCCTCCTACATATAGAGATCGCCTACTTGAAGACATACGTCAAGTGAACATGACTGTTGAGGAATACATGATTAAATTCATTGATTTATTTATTAGGAGTGAGCTTCAAGAAGACCCACGATATACCCTTGCTAGGTTTCGTTCTGGATTGAGAGCAGACATTAGACGTGAAATGTTTCCTCACACCATAGAAAATGTGTAACAAGCAGTTAAGCTAGCAGCCTAGCAGTAAATTTTGAATCCATGAGAGCCCGCATAGATAAGAAGCCTACTTTTAAAGCCATTGAGCAATTTTAAGTAATTTTGAGTGGCATAATGACAACATGACTAAATCAGAAACGAATGCCACTAAAGATATGAATGTTAAGACTAGGCTTAGAGAATCTTCACAACAAAAACCTAAAAGGATGCAGTGTTTCAAATGGCATGGCTTTGGTCAGTTTGCTAGTAAGTGTCCTAATAAAACATTACTTGTGGGAGAAGTCAATAATGATAATCAAATTGAAGAAGAATACATTCCTGATGTTATTGATATTACAGATACTAAGGAAGATGATTCTAATACATGATTACAAGTCATTAGGTGTTTTGGTGCTACACCTAAGAGTGAAGTTGATTGGCAAAGGACTATGTTTTCTTTACCTACATCAAAATTGGAGAGAGATTTTTCAAAGTGACGATTGAAGGAGGTGGTTATACCAATTTAGTTGCCAACCCAGCTATTAAAATGATGAGATTAAAGCCGAACCTCATCCACCACCTTATAAAATTACATTAGGTTGATGATTAATCACATTATGTTACCCAACGTTATTTAGTTCATATCCAGTTTTGAGCTATTTTTGATGGAATTTGGTGCGATGTTATACATGTGTATGCTTCACATATTTTGCTATGTAGGCCTTGATTGTATGACATGTTGCACATTCTGAGAGATCCAACACATACACATTCATGTTTAAAGGAAAGAAAATTATTGTAACTCCTTGTAAACCCAAGTATATAAGTGAAAATCAAAAGGACGTGTTAATCCTTAGAAAGCCACTAATTCAAATATCTCATCATAAGAGTCCTAATTCCTTAGGGTCTAGATTTAACCATATTTCTACTGCATTCCGTGAACATCTTGCAATGATTTGAGTGCCTTGTATATATGGACTTATCAAAATTTTGCAATTAATAATGATATTCACAAGCCTGTTATAGAATCAAACAGAAATTTACAGAAACTTACAGTTATGAATGATGAGAGAATTCGAGTTTGCCTAGAGAGGTTAGTACTAAAACCAGCGAAGAAGTTTTTTGTGCATCATACAGGTTCTTGACGAGCTTTATTGAGTGACAATCCAGATGTGACTGAGTCGAATATTTCACAAAAGCTTGAGGAGATTGAGCCCATTGACTTTGCCATCCCAGATTTTCCACATCCCAAGAAGATTCTAAATGCTTTTATTTCTTTTGCTATTTAGGAGAATTTTACATAAGATATTCGTCAGCAGATTCACATACTATTGTATTTCAAAGTTCATGGTCGCATCTTCTCCAGCTATAAGGGACTATTGATTTCTACCATACCATACCATTCCTATTGACGTTCACCAAGCGGTAAAGTTCTTAGTTAAAGAGAATGATAGAGATCAAATTCGAGAAAGAGTTCAATTCAAGACGGATTCTTTTATTAAAGAGAGTTTGCGTCCCTGAAGATTTCTTATTAGTTTGAGTCTTTTTGTTATTTTGAGAGTTCCAGTTATTTGATTCTTTTTATTATTTAAGTCTTTTTGTTATTTGAGTGTTTTAGTAAATTTAGAATTCCTAGTCCTACTCAGATTCAAAGAGTCAAGTTGTAAGCATATATAAAGGCACAAACCTATTAGTTTTTAAAATGAAAAATTCAATGAAAATTTTAATTTCTGGTTTAAACTTTTACTTTCTCCACGAATCAAATCTTTTCATTAGTGGGCAAGAGGGGCTAGTTTGCCTAGAAGAGACGTCCAAAGAATCTCCATATGCAAGGCATGCGAGTCGGTGATCGTAAGACTTCCGGGGTGCGATATCCGAAAAGTTATCGAATCCCTAATATACTTCTTCTTCAAATTCCCACCATCTCACTTCCCACTTCCGTCATGCGTCAATCATGCATATCATATGAGTGACTTGCATTCTAAGACTTACGAATTTTTTTAAGATTAAAGATAATGTTCATGTGTCTGATTTATAATCAAATAAAAATTTGTAAGAATTTGTAATTAAGAATAAGTAGATGACGAGAGATTGCTTGAAAAGGATTGTTCCTGAACACGGAGATGCCTTGCACACATCATGCATGGTATCGACAAGTTCTACCACGGATTGATCTCGATGCGACTGAGTTAATTACTCTATAAGATCTTGCTGATAGCTATTCACCTACAATATTGATTTCTCGTCCATCTCTAATGCTACCATGGAGCCGACAGCTTATTTTTGTCCAATTATACTCTTTTTGTCACCACAGGAGCCGAATCTTCGAAGTCAAATAGAATGGCAAATCTTCAAAGTCAAAAAAATTGATGAAAATTCTACTTAGATTCAAATTAATTTAGTTTGAATTGATTTTGACTTTATAGTTTTTTAGTATTGTTATATTTCTTTTATTAAGTCCTTTTTATTGTAATGCGTAGAAAATAAGGATCCGACGTCATGATCCAGCATGACCATGATCCAACATTTTTTCTATTGAATCTATAAAAGTGATCGTAATTTTTTATATAAAGACTAAGATGATGATGGGTCCTTTTTATTTCTTTTAGATTCTTTAGAATTTCCTTTTAAAGGAACACTATTTTTTACTTGTTTTAGAAGTTTGAGTCAAATTTGAAGTTTGAATATGAGTGTAAATATGAATTTGTTTCTTCTTCTATAGATATAGATATAAGTCTGTGGTTGAATTTTTTTATTATAAGCAATCGAAAAAATTTGATTTTGTAAACTTGATTTACAACATTGAAATCTTACATGCGAGATGCGAGAATGTGCAAGGAATCACCAGGATGTGAGGTCCAAACGAATCTACAATGCATGATTTGCTAAAGTCCGTGGTCGTTTGATCTCTAGGGACTTAAAAGCTAATTTATTCTTTAATTTTAGAAATCACTAATTAGTCCTTTCCCAAAATCTTCCATCATATTCTTAATCTTATTCCGTTCCACATTAGTGGTAATTTATGTAGTCTACTGAAACAGCTTCTTGGTAAGAATTCGAGACAAGTCATGTATGATAACCAACTAGAGAATGCTGCCATATAGTTGGGAGTTTAGAATAAAAAAGGGAAAATTGAGAATGTGAGAGATCGGTAGCTTGACAATCAAGCTCAACCAACAAGGACTCATATTGCCATAGCATAGGGACTTGCTCAAACTTGTTGATTAACTCCAAAATGGTGTCAACCAAGGTTAAAGAACTTGTTTCGATTTCGGTTCCTTCAAAAAATTTGATCTCATCAAGTTTCTCCAGTTTTGATGGTTTTATTTTTAAGTTTCAGTTTTAGATTTATCTATATGTTTATGTATATAGTTTATCTAAATATGAATTTATTATGATTGATTTAAAACCGAACTCGAACCGGTAATTTATACCCGACCCCAAATTAGAATTAAGTTTTGGTTCAATGGGGTTGAGTATTTAAACCCAAAACTGTAGTTTATTCAAACCCAAACATAAACACAAACCCACCCTTATAAACCCAACCCTAACCCAACCATATCCTATTTCTACTCTCTCACCCTGATCTAAAAGCGGCTGCCACTGCTTGTTTTAAAAAACATGATGATGATGACAGCAATCTCTTCTCCAAAGGCTACAGAGTCTCATGATCTAATAGGTACGCTTAGTTATCTCTTACCTCTCCTCCTTGTTCTCTTCTTCTAATTCTTCTCCCTCTTCTTTAATTGGGTTTCGTGTTAGGGCTACATCGTCTGTGGAACGTCTAGTCTTTTTCTTCAAATTTTCTATACCGGCTCCTCGCCTACATGTAATACTAATATATATTTTTACTTTTTTACTGTTGATTTTTCAACTTCTTCTTCTTTTTGTTTCCATGTTGTTGTTGTTGCTGCCTTTTTCTGTTTTTCACTCGCGGTTACTGATTCTTCTTCTTCAGTTTCTTCTTCTTCTTCTTCTTCAGTTTTTTGGTTTTTCAGTTTCATCTTCTTCTTCTACAATGTCAGTTTCGGCCGAAACTGTCTAGTTTCAGCGCGCCCAGTTTCAGATCAGCCTACACTGAGACCGGTTCAAAATGGCCAAAACCGAAAGGTTTCGGCCAAAACCTATATCCATGGGGTCAACAATAAGAGTTTCAAGCAATACATGGATGGCTAGAAAAAAATAAAAATAAAAAGCTGAACTCCAACGTGATGTAAACAATAAGAAAGTGATGCAATGCATAGAAGACCCGAAAACAATAATAATAATAATAATAACAAGCTTAACATAAAGAGCATTACAACTAGAAAGAATTGGTAGCGCTCACCTTTAACTCTGCACTAATAGTCTCTAGCACATCTGTGCTCATCCTATCAAAGAAAAGAGTTCCCTGCATATTCACAAACCAAACTATCCTGAAAATCATCTTAAATTTGCATGCTGTAAATGCAAAAGAAACCGAAAAAGAAATTGTAGTGGAAAGACAAGGGATGCACTTTCCGGGGGAAATATTATTCTGTATAGCTCTTCTAAGATATATATCATCTTTTGTTGTAAACCAATATGCAATATTGGTCCCATAAGGACGAAAAACATGTTATTGCTTGGCATATATGTGTAAAGGTCCATTAACTTAGAAGACAATGCTTAGCTGTCTACAAAATTTAACAGCTGAAGTTGATTGAATAGTATCTTGATATAAATCTATTAATCAAATTCTAACCAGATCAGCTCAAATCTTCTGATACCACATTGCAGTTGAAAAAAGCAGCGGTAATTTTCAAATTTCAACCAAACTAAGATGATGATGTTAAGAAAAGGATTCCAAAATGATGTTCATGGTCGATCTTCAGAGTTTGTAATCTAATAAGAGTTTGGCATTCCATAAATTTCCTTTTACAATAACGATACCATTGATTTAGCTAAGTATGGAAAACAGAATTATCTAAGAAAGGAAAACTATAGGTCATACTTGCATCTGTTATATCAATTTCATAGGTTCAGAAGATATTTTTAAACAAAGTTGATATTACATGCAGTGGTAGAATGTCAGAGTTTGTAACCTGCAAATGATCAAATTCATGCTGGAAAACCCTGGCCGGAAGGCCAGACAAATTGACTTTAAACCTTCCACCTGTTAAATCTTGAGCATCAATTTTGACGGTTGCTGGTCTCTGCAACAATTCAACAATAAAGCATTAGAACATTACACCAGTTAGAATGAACAGCAAAAAATTACGATTTTGTATGTTGAATAATGCAATTCGGACAACTGGACTAGTAAGTCATTTACGTGCTAATTGTTATAGCTACAATGCAGCCATACAAAGATTCAAATGAAGTACTTGCAAAAGCTAGGCGAAGGACAGGGTCAAGTTTTAAGATATGTTTCCACAAATGCAGCTAGCAAGAACTTACGAAAAATAAAGAAATTCGAAAGAGATGAAATTTCAACTAGTTGACAAAAATGAGATCAATATACTCCAAAGAAATACAGCTAAACGTGAAAATAATACAAGCTTAAAGACTGCAAACCAAAAACAAATAACATATGAAAACTTGCTAGAAACGAAACAAGAGTGTCCCTTCATGTTTCGGTATCAGAACAAAGCCAAAAAAACAAAAGTAAACTGATTTGAAAAGGTCTATGTGGAAATTGTATGACCTCTAAACTATAAAGAGAATCTATAATGGGCAGCTTACATATTGCATAAGCTGAAAACAACTTTAGGCGCCATTCAAACGGTGAAATTGAGGCTAATAATATTCATCGGTAGATGTATTTATTTTTTTTAAGGGAAACAAGACAAGCTTTTCATATGAACAACAAAATTGATATAGTTTTACCCAGTGCCTTAAGAAACATTTGCCTAATCCCAATGCTCCAAACTGCAGCTGGCAGTGTGCACGAAGGAGACAGAATCATTTGAAGAGTGGAATTCAACAATAGACAAGTGGATATCACTTAGTAGCTGAGTTCTTTTTCTTAATAGCCATGCCAGTTAGGATTCATGGTACAGTTTGGGTGGTGGAATGAATCGGTTTCCGCACGGACTTCACTACTTTGAACCGTACACAGAATTAAGAGGGTAGACTTTGTTGGATGGGTATTTGTGGCCAATTCACACTTTGGTGCTTTTCTTGTCACATTGAAACGTATGCATTATGTATGTGTGTACATGATGCGGTCGTGTACCGCAGAAGGCGTAAGGACTCGGGCGTAGGAGCGGTCGTGGGATCGACTTAGTATTTTCATAGTTTTGCTTTATGCATTACCCTTTTTGTGTTTAAGTTGCCGGTGTGTTTAGTAATTTGTTAGGAGGGTATTTAAAGGGGTGAACCCTACTTGTGTGGATTATCGAAATATTGAGACAATCGTCATTTGACGGCTAAGGCTTGGGGGATTAGGCTTGATCTATTATCTCAAGCTAGGGAGAAGATCTACTCCAGTTTAGATCAAAAATTGTCTCTTTATCATTATTAATATCATTTCCACTTCAAATTTCTTTTCATCTTCCACTAAAAATCTGAACGTTTGATACGATTAACCCTAATCGTATCAATTTGGTATCAGAGCAACAAGATCTAATGGCGGGGACTAGGGCAAAGACGGCGGCGGAGCTTGTCGAGGAGAAGTTCGACGGCAAACTTGAAGAAGTAAACAAGCGGCTCGATGGGCTTCAAGGAGAGATCAGAGGCATCCACCAAGAGATGAAAGGGCTTGCGAAATCCACCGACATCTAAGACCTCCTTCAAGCTTTTCGTCAACAACCTCCCGAATCTGAAATTAGGGCTTCGACATCGACGAATCTGAACTTTTCTTCAGATCTAGGGCAACAAGGAGGAGATCTGACGTACGAGGAGCCAGAACAGCGGATCGTGAAATTTCAGGAGGCCAACGACGCAAATCGACGGGCGGCAGGAGTAGTTTTTGGGGGTGACGGCCCCCTGGCAGACCGCCAGGGGGCGCGCGCCCCTCAAACAGGCCGTGCGACCCTCGCGGGCAGCCGCGCGCCCCTCATACAGGCCGCGCGCCCCTGCGCGGCCCAGATCTGGGCTGCGCAGAGCCGCGCGGCCCTGTATGGGGTCACGCCGACCCCGCGGGGGTCTGGCGGCCCGCCAGACCCCCAGCGAGGGCCGGTGAGGTCGGAATGACACCGGCTGGGCCCTGGCGACACGCCAGGGGCCCTGCACAGCTGCGACAGCCCTCGGGGGTTATGTGGGGGGGCAACAGGGGTCCTCCGGTCTGCCCTTAGGTATGGATGGAGCGTTAGAGGCTTTGAGGCGCGCCAAGGAGGATGTACGGAGACTTCAGGAGGCTGGGGAGGATGTGGTGCATGTGCCAAAGTATGAGGAGTACACACGCTATGCCGATAACCTCCAAGAGAAGGAGGAGTGGGGTGATGGAGATGTGCATGGAATGCCGAGGAGCAGAGGGCTGTTGAGAGGGCCCGGGAGGAGATTTGGGGAGCATATGGGCAGCTAGATCGGCCCAGATGGAAGTTGGAGGAGACTGCTCGTCCGAGATACCATGAGGGACAGCGAGGGGGAGGCCCACGTGGTGATGGTGGACCAGATAGCCGGTTGAGAAAGATGACCATGCCCCTTTTGAGGGAAAGGGTCCAGATGCTTGGATCTACAAGGCGGAGAGGTACTTCGATGTGTTGGGGTTGTCTGAGGCGGAGAGGATGCAGACGGTGGCGATGTGCTTTGAGAGGAAAGCCTTGGGGTGATTCCACTGGAGCCAACGGCAGCGGCCTATCCGCACTTGGATAGAGTTGACGGAGTGCCTTATGAAGAGATTTCAGGAGACACAGGCCGGTGGCCTATTTGAGCAGTTGTATACACTGCGACAGGAGGGGGCCATGAGGGAATATGTGGAGAAGTTTGATCGGCTTGCGGGCCGAGTAGAGGGAGTTTCCGCTGAGTCCCTAGAAGGAAATTTTCTAAAGGGCCTCAAGCCACAGATCAGAGCCGAGCTGCAGGTGCAGGAACCCAGGGGATTGTCTGCCATGATGAGGATAGCCAGGAAGGTGGAGGACAAGCTGGTGGAGGATAGGAGGGCGAGGGGAGCTTGGGGAGGATCTGCTTTGCGGAGCCTGGCAGTGACAGAGGCACCCAAGGCTCCTACAGTCGCAGTGACAACAGCGAGAAGGACTGGGCCGGAGACACGTACGGAGGGTCAGACCCGCAGGATGACGGAGGCAGAGATGCGAGAGCGCAGGGCTAACGGGCTGTGTTTCAAGTGTGACGAGCGGTTTACACCAGACACAGGTGTGCGGGACGAACCATGCAGTTGGAGGTGGCGGCCGAGGAGGAGGAAGAGGGCGACCCCACGATTATACTTGGCGTAGAGGACGAGGTGACAGAGGAGCAGCCACACTTGGAGACCGTGGAGGTGTCCCTTAGCTCCTTGGTGGGATTTACTCCATATCACACGATGAAGCTAGCGGGCAGGCTGGCAGACCAGGAGGTGACGATATTGATAGACAGTGGGGCAACCCACAACTTCATCTCCAGGAAGTTAGTAGAGCAGGTGGGGCTAGAGGTGAGTGAGACGGCCACCTTCGGGGTGATTTTGGGCACAGGCTAGAGGGAGGAGAGCCGGGGTGTCTGCAGGGCAGTGATTCTGGCAGTACAGGGAGCTCATGTAGTGGTGGATTGTTACCCCCTGGAGTTGGAAAAGGTTGACTTGGTGTTGGGGATGCAGTGGTTACAGACATTAGGCGACACCAAGTTCAACTGGAAGATGCTGAGGATGGAGTATCGGGAGGACGGTAAGACGGTGATTTTGCTAGGGGACCCCAGTCTGTGTTGTCGTGCGGCATCTCTGATGTCCTTGGCTCGGGCAGTGTTGGTAGGAGGAGAGGCGTACTTTGTGTCTTATCCGGAGCTGGGGGCGGAGGCACAGGAGCAAGAGGCGCCACCAGAGGTGGAGGAGTTTTTGGACAGCTATGGTCATGTGTTTCAGATGCCGCATGGACTTCCGCCTCAGAGGGATCACGAGCACGCCATCGTGCTACGGGAGGTAGCACCAGTCAGCGTTCGACTATACAGTTACCCGCATGTCCAGAAGGATGAGATCGAGCGGTTGATCAGAGAGATGCTACAGGCTGGAGTGATTAGACCGGGTGTTGGCCCCTTCTCTAGTCCGGTGCTCTTGGTGAAGAAGAAGGACGGTAGCTGGAGGTTCTGTGTAGACTACCATGCCCTCAATAAGGAGACGGTGGCAGACCATTTTTCTATACCGGTGATAGATGAGTTGTTAGATGAGTTACATGGGAGCGTCGGTTTTTTCGAAGATTGACCTGAAGTCGGGTTATCATCAAATCTGGATGAAGGCAGAGGATGTGTAAAAAACTGCTTGTCTGCTACATTCAGGACTCATGAGGGGCACTATGAGTTCCTCGTCATGCCCTTTGGGTTGACGAATGTGCCTGCTACATTTCAGTCATTGATGAACACGATATTCCAGCCATACCTACGACAGTTTGTCTTAGTGTCCTTCGACGACATATTGGTGTACAGCCGTACAGTGGAGGAGCACGTGCGAGACTTGGAGACTGTGTTGCAGGAGCTACAGGCCCATCAGCTGTATACCAATAGGAAGAAGTGCACGTTCGCCCAGGCGAAGGTGGAGTACTTGGGACAAATGGTTTCAGCAGCAGGGATATCAGCCGATAGAAGCAAGATTGAGGCCATGCTAGATTGGCCACGGCCGACTACACTGAGGGCGTTGCGGGGGTTTTGGGCTTGACGGGATACTACCGCAAGTTCGTGCAGGGTTACAGTACCATCGCATGGCCCCTGACAGAGCAGCTGAAGAAGGATGGGTTCCAGTGGAACGCGGAGGCGACTGCAGCATTCGAGGCATTGAAAAGGGCGATGACGACGGTACCGGTTTTAGCTCTTCCCGACTTTAGCTGGCCTTTTGTGGTGGAGACCGATGCCTCGGGATACGGGTTGGGAGCAGTGCTGATGCAGGATCAGCGACCCGTGGCTTACTTTAGCCAGGTTTTGTCATCACAGGAGAGGCAGAAGTCTGCGTATGAGAGGGAGCTGATGGCGATCGCCCTATCGATTCAGAAATGGCTTCCCTACCTGTTGGGGCGGCCGTTTATTGTGCGCACCGATCAGAGGTCGTTGAAGTATTTGCTGGAGCAGAGGCTGGTGGCGGCGGACTATCAGAAGTGGCTATCTAAACTTGTTGACTACAAGTTTGAGATACACTATCGGCCGGGATTGGAGAACAAGGCTGCGGATGCGCTATCACGGAGAGAGGAGGTTACCTCCTTGGCAGCCTTGTTAGTACCGCTGTTAACGGAGTGGGAGCCTTATGGAGGGAGGTGGATACCGATGAGGAGTATCTAGGATCCGGGAGGAGTTGATTCAGGGGGTGGCTGAGCACCCGGACTATTCTTTGGAGAGGCAGCGATTGTTGTATCGAGGAAGGCTAGTCATATCGCGGGCTTCAGTGCACAAACAGTTGATTTTTCAGGAATTCCATGGGAGCGTGGTAGGGGGGCCATTCAGGAGTCCAGCAGACATATATGCGGGTGGCTAGAGAGCTGTACTGGCGGGGGATGAAGAAGAACATCGCGGATATGGTGGCCAGCTGTGACGTCTGCCAACGTCACAAGTACCTGGCCATGGCGCCGGCCGGACTGTTGCAGCCCTTAGCTCTTCCTGAGCAGGTTTGGGAGGGGGATCAGCATGGATTTCATCGAGGGGCTACCCAAATCTGAGGGATACACGGTGATTTTGGTGGTGGTCGACCGTTTGAGCAAGTACGGGCATTTCATCGGGCTGCGTCACCCTTACACGACAGTGACAGTTGCTGCAGCCTTTATACGGAAAGTGGTTCGTCTCCACGGGTTTCCCACTTCTATTGTGTCGGATAGGTATACGGTCTTCTTGAGCCCGTTCTGGAAGGAGCTGTTTAAGGTCCAGGGGACCGCCCTGAAGAGGAGTACAGCTTACCACCCCCAGACGGATGGACAGACGGAGGTCGTCAACAGGAGCGTTGAGACATACCTTCGCTGCTTTGTGTCAGATTGCCCGAGGAGTTGGTACCGGTGGTTGGCATGGGCCGAGTACTGGTACAACACGTCTTTCCACTCTGCAGCCCAGACGACGCCATTTCGGGTTTTGTATGGCAGAGACCCACCTGCGTTGATCCACTATCGTAGCGGGTCGATACCTGTGTCGCAGTTGGATCAGTACCTCGAGGAGCGAGGGGATTTTGGAAGAGTTGAAGAAGCACCTCACGAGGTCTCAGCAGCTGATGAAGGCAAAGGCGGATGGACATCGCAGAGAGGTTGACTACGCGGTGGGAGACCAGGTATATCTGAAGCTGAGGCTATACCGTCAGAGATCATTAGCACGGCGCCGGAACGAAAAGTTAGCTGCTCTCTTTTACGGGCCATTTCAGATAGAGGCGAAGATTGGGCCCGTAGCTTATAAGTTGACATTGCCCCCAGGATCGTCATTGCATCCGGTTTTCCATGTCTCTCAGTTACGGCGGGCGATTGGAGCACATACGCCGGTAGCCACTCTGCCACCTACTTTGACAGCTGATTCAGAGGTACTTATGAAGCCCCAGGATATTATACAGGTGCAGCGCATTGAGGGTGGGGGACGAGAGGTGTTGGTACGATGGGCGGGGCTGTCCGATCACGAGGCTACGTGGGAGCTGGAGGACACCATCATAGCGCAGTTTCCAGATTTCAACCTTGAGGACAGGTTCGATTTTTTTTGGGGGGGAGTAATGATGCGGTCGTGTACCGCAGAAGGCGTAAGGACTCGAGCGTGGGAGCGGTTGTGGGATCGACTTAGTATTTTCATAGTTTTGCTTTATGCATTACCCTTTTTTTGTTTAAGTTATCGGTGTGTTTAGTAATTTGTTAGGAGGGTATTTAAAGGGGTGAACCCTAGTTGTGCGGATTATCGAAATATTGAGACAGTCTTCATTTGACGGCTAGGTCTTGGGGGATTAGGCTTGATCCATTATCTCAAGCTAGGGAGAAGATCTACTCCAGTTTAGATCAAAAATTGTCTCTTTATCATTATCAATATCATTTCCACTTCAAATTTCTTTTCATCTTCCACTAAAAATCTGAACTTTTGATACGATTAACCCTAATCGTATCAGTACATGAATGCAGAAAGATGTTCACAAAAAACACAACTACTTCGAAGTGTAAAATGAACAGTTATATTCATAGTCGTTCAAGACTTGAAGGCTGAAAATAAGTCTAGTAAGAAAATGCTAAACAATAGACCAGAATACATTGGAATAGCTCATTGGGTCAGTAAGTCCTTCCCGCTCTCCTTAAAGTTTGGATCACCAGTTTTGGCAATCCAGAACCACCAGGAACAAGAATGCATGAATTGGGTTGAACTTTGAAAAGGGTGGCAATACCGAGCCAAATTGTGGGATTCAGGGGTTTCTTATTAAAAAAGAAAGGAAGAAAATAAATAAAACCCATACACAAAGTTCTGCTGTAGTGAAACAAACATATTGAATTTGTATAGTAGCAAAACATCCTTGGCTGCCTAAACACAATTTAGTAAGTCATACTGGACTTGATAATTGCTAGTTACAAACCAAATATTATGATAAATATTTTCACAAACTTTTTGTACTATAAACTTGAGAATTGCTAACTTATTTAAGTATAATAGTTGGATACTAGGAAGCATGGATCCTTCAATCATACATGTCGGTTACATGTGTCAGAGATACGTATAGTCACACGTATCAAACATGATACTTTTATTTTTAGTATATTTTTTTAAATTTTGCTTAAGTATCAACGCGTCGTGCTGGTTAATATTACTTTTTTAATCCTGTATCGGCATGTCCATATTCATGCAACATATGTTAAGATATCTTCCATGTTGTGTCCTTGTTGTAAACTTTTGATTCGACATTTCCCCATTCACTAATATTATTTCTCAATGTGTATGGCTAAATCAACAAAGACCACTGCAGTCAATAAACTTGAAAAATAATATGATAAGCATTTTCACTAGCTTTTTGTACTATAAACTAGAAAATTGCAAACTTATTTAAGTACAACAGCTAGGTATCCTCCATGTTGTGTCCTTATTACAAACTTTTGATTCGTCATTTCTCCAATCTCTAATATTATTTCTCAATTTTTTATGGCTAAATCTATGAAAACCACTGCAGTTTGTAAGACCAAGGTTGACGATGAAAAAAATCAAATTATTAGTCTGTAGTTGACTACTAACTATAACCCACAATACTTCAAGGATACACTAGCCAGAAAGTGCAGAAGGATAAAAACAAGCTAAAAGAAGAATTAAGTTTGGAATAGGGATGTAATTAACAAAATGGATTTGCGCCCATGAGGAGACATTGTATTGAAAAAAAAGCTTATAGAATTATTAACAGACTATATAACATAACATTGATACGTAGTTCAGAATGAAGAGACGTTGTATTGAAAATAGCTTATAGAATTATTAACAGACTATATAATACAACATTGATATATAGTTCAGAATGAAGAATATAATACGTGCAATACACAGAAATGTGATGTGAGACCGTGACATAATAATTGCATTAGCTCCAATGTAAGGAACCAGTTCCAATTTGTATTAGCTGCTTAAATTGTTTAGCAACAAATGCCTCCATCATGGCATATGGCATATGATAAGCTTATAACTATGTTGCTTTAGTTGAAACAATACCATTGAGACACTCAAAAACTTAAACATATTCGTAATAATTTTACGTTGACAACCTTAAAGAATCTTTACAATCATGTATTCAAGCACATAATTTCAGGTACACCAATTCAAATAAATAAAGGCTTATTTATAAACAGTTTGAAAAGATATAAAAAGAACCCAGATGGGATTCTCACCTCTACATCTGCATAGATTCCTGGAAATGATAAGCAGCCTTCATTGTAGAGTATAGTCTTCTTAGAAGCTTTGTATACTACTGGGTTTACCAGGACAATTTCCTCTCCTTCACCGCGTTCACCACTAGGGTTAAATACCATAAGTTGAGCATTAATTCCAACTTGGGGTGCTGAAAGCCCAATGCCATCAGTTCTGTGCAAAAGGAAGAGAGTGTATGGTCTTAAAATGTCCATGAATATCAAGAAAATATTGGAATGAAATGGATCAGTAAAAAGATGGCCAATCAAAAAAAATTGTTACGTAATAAATGACCATATCTGAGTAAAAAGAAGATAATAAATAAGTGAGAAATGTCAAATAGCATATGAAAAAAGGACAATTTTTTGGAGTTATTCAGAAAATTATGCAACGTTAATCATCCCAAGAGCATCCATATTCAAAGATGGAAAGTTAACTACAGATGATCAAGGCACGTCATCGTTCTGCCGATGTAGTGCAAGGGCAGGTAAATAGAAAAGAATTAATATGCAAAGTACGTAATTATTATTGAAAGGAAAATAATTAAGGTGTGGAATTATATGTTTTGCAGGCATCGATAGCAATTGTCGATCATGGACAGAAAACATACAAAGTGGAAGATTAGATCAGCGCGCGCGACCCATATATTGAAGCGTCCAGATTACACCTATGTGCCGTGCTTGCGTTGGGTACGGTTGGACCACGCATTACTGACTGCTTTGGTTGAAAGATGGAGGCCAGAGACAAATACATTTCACATGCGTCAGGGAGAGATGACAATCACGTTACAGGACGTGGCAGTCATCAACAGGCCTACCGATTGATGGAGAAACCAATATATCAATGTGAAATGTGAGATGGCAGCTGGGGTGCATTGATGGAGAGACTACTTGGACAGGATACCCCCACTAAGAAAAGCAGCCAAGGTAAAAACTTAGTTGGTTTGCGTGATACATTTACTGATTTTGCCTGAGGATGCAGATGATGAGGACATTCAGCGGTATGCAACGGGCAATATCTGCTTCATATGATTGGAACCTTACTGGTTTCCGGATCCAAGCAAAGGATCTATAAAATCTCCGCTGGTTGACAAAGTTAGATGATTTTGAGGAGGGCCGGTGGATATTCATGGAGAAGTGCGGTGCTTGCGCACTTGTATGCTGAGCTCAGCAAGGTGGCATTAAAGCAGACAAAGGCTTTATATGCATTCGGGTTATTATTGCAGGTATAAATTTTTTTTCGTTTAGCTATAATAGTGATATATCTATATATATCTATATATTTCACATTCTGAGGAAAAAATTCATATTACAGGTTTGGAGCTGGGAGAGAATGTATGTAGGAAGGACCAAGGCTCCTGCAGGATGTATTTGCTGACACCGTTCCCTATGGGTTTCAGGTGGAATACAGGAAAATCATTCATGGAAAATTGCTCATGGAAAACCTTGATACATACAGAGACCAATTTGACACATTAGAGAGTACGCAGGTGTGTATATGTAAAATTTTTATAACGTAGGTGATCAATTGATATATAATATAGTACACTGATATATTTTGTGTACTTCATGCCTAATAGGTTTACCTGGAAGCCTTATGGAGAGCGATTCGAGCAGCTTGCCGGCGTTATGTCGTGAAACATCCCGAGTTATGGCGAGCGAGGGTAACCCATATTCTGCTGGGAAGCACGGGTTTATGCATGCACCCGACCGTGTCATGCGGCAAATTTGGTTTACGGCAAACACATTCCCATCTGCACTCCCAATCTTGGCGGGGAAAGCCAAGGACCAGCGCAGCCAGCAGACGTGACCTGTAATCAGGGATTCCTCTTGCACATTGGATGAGTAGAGTAGATCACATTGTGAATGAGGGGGATGTTGGTATCGGTTGCTGCCTATATGGGAGTGGTATTGGGGGGATTACCAGGAGGTGGATTTTTTCTGAGGCAGCAAACCCCCGTTCGCACAAAAATGCCCCGAGGACCCATCGAGCGCCAACATGTAAGAAGATGTTCAAGTTTAATTTTTTAATAGTATTTTTTTATAACCCAATATGCTTAGTACTTAATTTGTTTTACAGGTTTGCCGGAATATGTTTTCATTGTACGATATGGCAGGGCAAGTATTGCAAAACACATGATCAGGGGTTTGCTGCATAGGATGAGGGACCCATATCGATGATGTGCTACATCGTATTACGCCATCTTCCAGAAGGTGTAGATACGAGCGAGCTGCGTCGTTTATATAGGATGGGTGAGGGCCGGCACTTCTCAGCAGGAGCATACCAGAGATGATGACGCCGGCAACTTTCTCAGGAGGAGCATACCAGAGCAGATGACGCTGGCACCCTCTCAGCAGGAGCAATACAGGCGTACATGAGTCCCTGCACTTTGGCAGCTGGGACCAGCCCATAGCTTATGACAGCAACGTGTCAGCAGCCCCCTCACGGAGGTTTATGACACCGACACTTGGGACGCAGCACCCTCATGGGAGGGTATGACCCCGGCACTTTGGCAGCAAGCCCCCCTCCCATATCATTTTGACGCCGGAGCTTGGCACCCGAGCATATGGGGATGTTCCATCCGATTGGCAGCAGCAGCCTACCCAGGGTAACATGGTATGACGGCAGCACTTGGCCACAGCATTTGACATAGGCAGATTGGCAGCCTACCCAGGGGTGGCACGTCACAGCCGCAGCAGACATAATGGGATGACACATGCATTTCACAGCAGCATGTGGAAGAGGATGTTGGGCCCGTCCTCAGCCACCTCAGACACAAGGTGATGTTTAACGGCGTGTCCACAGGTTGACGTGGTCACAGGCTGGCGAGGTTGTCACAGGTTGGCGAGGTGGTCCTCAGCGTGTGGCAGGTTGGCGGGCTTTCCCAGTAGACAAAAAAGGGGAAACGCATTCGGATAGGCCCCTGGTATTCTCGTGTATTTAGTCGGCGCAAAGGGAGTCCGTCGATGATATGTATCTTCAAAAATGTGTTATGTATATTTGCTGGATTTCAGGACATTTGTTATGTAGTGTTTTCTCAAATGAATTTGATATATAAACCTGTGTGTTTATGTATGGTTTTAAAAAACAAAATCTTCCATACACCCCTTATTTATTCAACGAATTCATTCATACACCCAATATTTATACATCGCATATACATACGAGAAAGGTTGTTTTCGGGCTTGATGGAGGTATTCTGTCAGCGGATTGGGCCTGCGCTCCAGATGAGAATTTTTTCTCCTCCCAAACTCATCTACGCGCCCTTTTTGCTGCTTCGGTGGCAGTTTGAGCGGCGGGATTTTCTCCACAGATTACAGGAGGAAGACAGCGGCTCAAGCGGCCAACGAAGCGGCAAAAAAGACCCATAGATGAGATCATGAAGAGAAAATTCTCCACTGGAGCGGAGCCCAAACCCAGTGACATAATACCTTCATCATTCCCGTCAACAATCTTTCTCCATTTAGCGTGGACCACATTATCCACGTCAAGCAAGCGCCATCACAGCAACAGTATCAGGGCAGCCACGTTTTTGAAGTTGGCGAGAGTGTGATACGTATCACACTCCATACCTCCGTATCACATTCTGGCTGCTGGAAAATATTATAGCACCCAGAGCCGCAGTTGTCAGGTGCGGCCCCAAGGCCGCACTTTGAAGATGCGGCCTTGGGGCCGCATCTTCAAAGTGCGGCCTTGGGCCCGCACCTGACAACTGCGTCCAGTAGACGACACTAGCCCAACCTCGGCCGCGGCTTCTGTTTGCTGTGTTTGTTTTTTGTGCGACTGCTGTGTTTGTTTTTTTGCGACGGCGGGATTTGTTCCGATCAAAACTCAACTGCCCTCCGAAACCCTTTTGCCATACGAGAAACTTATCCGTGACGATTCAACTCGCCTAATAGGTATTAAGAGTTTTTTTGTTCATCTTTATGTTATGATTTAGGGAGTTTAGGGATTTTATAATGGCGTGTGTGCAGGTTGTTGAAAATGGCAAGTGATTCAATTTTTTGTCATATTGCTATTTTGCTGGTGAATTATATATTAATGAAAAATCACGAACCCACGGTATGTCAGAGGGAAAAGCTAAATCGATGAAGCTTATAAGTGGGTCGACCTATAACGACCTAGTAGATCGGATATACAATATCACGAAGATCTGTCGGGAAGAATATATGTTGAATCTTGTGTGCAACTGGCCAGTAATGAGAGGAAAGGACTACCGCAGTTAAAATATCAGACGACGATGATATGGAGAATCTGTTTGATTTATCGCAAGATCATCGTGGAGTTGAAATATATGTGGGGTCCTTGATGCAATAAAACACCGCCCAAGAAAAATACGACAGGAGTAGGGTGTTCGCAATATCCGCAAGATGAAAGCTAACATGAAACACGTAAGTCTATATTTCAATCAAGTTTTTGCGAATTGTAACTAAATTTTTTTTGTATTCGTCGTAGCAACTAAAAATTTTAAAACCGTTTCATATGTCAGTAACAGGTTTGAATGAGGAAAGCAGTGGGAATTGAAATTCCAACACTCAACTTACATGGAAGGCCATTTTTGTACCGGAGTCGATGCCTGAAGATCCATACATACCTGTTGATGAAGAAAATAGAAGAGAGCGATGGCGAGGAGCATGTCGGGGGCCGGAGAGGATAGCATGCTTTATGCGGCCAAAACGAAGATGATATAGCATGGATACAAACAATCGGTCGCCGTTAACACAATTGTGGAAGATGAGGAGGCTTTTGCCAGATGAAGTTTGAAGAGGAGGAAATGGCTAAAATGCAACAGTTATGGAGTAATACACTTGAAAGGAGAGTGGAAGAGCCCTAGACCTCAAAACGATAGGGGTGTGTTCAATGTTGGCGATATTTATGATACAAAAGGCCGCCTTGATTAAAGCAATAACGGAGTGGAGCATTAAGCGTAATGTTTTCATTTAGGCCCAATCAAGGACAAACAAGACAAGTCATAACGTGATATGCGCCCTAAATGCTGCGGTCCAATCCGACAACGCAAGATGAGGCTAATAGGAATTTGTCCGTGGCGTATCCATGCAGCAGTGCGGAAGAGTAGCATTGGGAAGTTCAAGCTCTCAAGGGTTTGTGGAGGAACATACTTGCAATAATCCAACCCTAAAATACAGATCATCAAAAAAGCCACAGCATCTTTCATTTGTAATATGATTATGTCAATGGTGAAGACAAAGTTAGATTTGACACCGGCAAAAAATCCAAGATGCCCATAAACCGCCCTGTTACGGATCCGAATTTCAATATTACAAAGCATGGATGGCAAGATCGAAGGCATTAGAAAGGATTTTTGGAGATTGGGAGGAGTCATATAATCGGCTACCTCGGTAATTTAGAGGCCATTTCAGAGGACTAATCCAGGCAACCGTATTACAAGAATCACTTATGACACTATCAGTGAAGGAGTAGCACAATTTTTCGGGGGTCTTCTGGGCATTTTGGCCCTTCAATCAAGGGTTTTCAAACATTGTCGGCCGATTCTAAGTATTGATGGTTACCCATTTGTATGGGGAAAATATGGTGGGTGTTTACTTGTGGCCACCGGTGTGGGATGGTAAATGGTGGGCTGTTTCCCTTGGCATTTGCGGTTGTGTCAGCGGAGAACCAAGAAAAACTGGAAGTGGTTTTTTCACATGTATATATGAATACATACCAAGTGCGCATGGACGAACGATAAACCTTCATTTCAGATAGAAATGAAAAGAAATTCCTCGAGCACTAGAAGATGGATGGCCAGCACATTATCACCATAGGTTATTGTCTGCGGCATATTATTGCAAATTACAAGACGAAAGGATTCCGAACACGTTCCTTGGAGGGAAAACTTCTGGATGGCTGGCAATTGCATCAGATTTTGCTGACATACAATGCCTATCGTGCCAAAAATTAAAGACGAGGTCCATTGAAGCAGATGCGTGGATATCTGCAGATTTACATGGAGAAGAAAGCATGTGGGCGATGCATGCTGATCGTGGGAAAAACGTTATTGCATTATGACAACAAATTGTTCTGAGAGCTTTAATGGGGTGCTCAAAGGTGCTAGGGCTCTTACCTATACAAGCGTTGATTGCAAGAACATTTTTACAGGTTAAATAGATAATTTCTTCAGTCGAAGACTAAGTGGGCAAGGGGTGGACGACAGATTTTTGTGCCCACAACAATGGACATTATTGCGGCACGGAGGGAAGAAAGCCCGAACGTTTTATGCTCACAAGGTTTAGTGATTGTGAGTGGCAGGTGGACTGACAATGATGGTCTCTGTTATACTGTTAAGTTTGCATGACGAGAAATGCAGATGTAGTTGCAATATTCCTTCGCTTCAAACACATCCCATGTGCCCATGTTATCGCCGCAAACTTCCAGACAAGAATATGGTGCCAATATAGCATATATTGCCATTCTGTTTCGCCAATGGTATAAGGTTTAGCAGATTATCGCCTTGCATATGAACCTTTATTTTCACCTCATACCCGATGCACGGTATTGGAAGGCTTGGGATGGGTCCCCCAAATTACTTCCACCCGACAAAAAGAAGACCTCCAGGTCGGCCTACATCTACAACGTATTCGGGGGGCAAATGGATATTCCGCGCGAAGGAAGCCGACCGAATAGATGTGGCAATTGACAATCAACTCGGGCACTACAAAATCACGCTGCCGAAATCCTCCAACACACGCGTATGTTGATTCTGCAATTCATATATTTCTTGTGGATATAAATATGTTGTTCTAATTTATGCTTATCTTGTAGGTATTCATCTCAAGTTCGGGGCGGGTCTTCATCACAAGGCCGCGGCGCGTCTTCATCTCAAGGCCGCGGCGCGTCTTCATCTCAAGGCCGCGGCGCGTCTTCATCTCAAGGCCGTGGCAGATCCCCGTACATGATGCAATGATGGATGTTACTCTTACTGATACTGTTTGTGTTAGGGCCATGATTGATGTGTTTAGGGCCCATGTTTTTTTTGTAAGTTTATTGAATTCGACATGATATGTATTTTGAAATTTAAAACTACTATGGTTGATGAATTCAATGTTGTTTTGATTTATGTGTTTACTTGAGCTTGAATTCGATGTGATGTTGTGTTTTTGATTTTATATGAACGTCCGGATATCCAAGTGATGTGTTGTGATATACTATTTGTGATATGCTATGGCTGTGAGAAGTATTAGTGTGAGAAATAATTTGGGACACGTTTTTGATTTTTATATGCATATGCTGGAGTGAATTAGGGTTGGAATTTATCGGGAGAGTATGAGAAGCAGCTGCTGAAATGGAGAAGAGCAACAGCAGCTATTTGCATTTGCAAACAGAGAGGAGCAAGCGGCGGCGGCGGCAATTCGACTCTGTGTGATTTGTGTGGCCCTTGGCCCGCAGCTATCAGGTGCGGCCAAGAGCCCGCACTCTGAAGGTGCGGCTCTCGGCCGCACTCTGAAGGTGCGGCCGAGGCCCACACACGTGGCCCCAGCCCCCAAACCGACCTCTTTTGGCCCCCAAAAACCAAAAGAGGTCGGTTTGCTAAATAAAAAAAAAAGAGGTCGATTTTTCCAAATTAATTGGCCTATTTTGCAAAAAATTGTCCTATGAAAAAAAGGAGGAGTTATTCAGAAAAATTATGCAACGTTTAATCATCCCAAGAGCATCCATATTCAAAGATGGAAAGTTAACTACACATACAAGTGTCTAAAGATGGAAAGAATATGTATGTAAATCCTAAAAACCAACTCCATGTTAAATTTCAACAAATTGGCACATGAAAAATCCTAAAGAAAATGGTTAGTTAGGAGTAGTAATAATGCACATCATATATGCCAGTTGATCCGTCTACCAAGTGGCATGTCAAAAAATCATATTAAAACAAGCAAAATGTTTAACAAATACGAACAAGATTTAGAAACAATTTTTTAACTGCATCAACTTTATAGTAATCCAATGCGATATAAGGTATTAAGGATTGTTTTAACCTGCAAACCGCAAGTGCCATAACACTTCTACTTATACTGTATGCTGAGAGAATTGAGTCAGTTGATCTATTAAAAAGAAATGAACTTCATGTTCTAAAAGGTTGCACATCTACCTCGCCAAGAGTGAATGATGATGTGGACACAAATTTGATACAATACAAACATGCAGACTGTGTACTATGAAGTCGCTGCCTTTTTCTACAGATTTGTGCTGGGTTTTTTTTTTGGCGGGGGGGGGTGCAATATGTGAGCTACCGAAAAGTTGAGACATAGCGGCCGCACATGGAGTTGTGACTAAACTGCATTCATTGCAGAGTCGATGTTATGCTTAGTAGGGTGGCTTGACAGCTACTTCAGCAGCTATGAAATACTCCTGGGCTAAAAGTTCAGATTAAGAAGTTATCTCGCCTCTTGGAAATTAAGACCAATGCCTTGAACTTATGTTTCAAGGTTGATACAACCTAATGAGACTCCCTTACCATAGATGTACGACTTTCCATTCTCTATATTTCATAATTGATTGAGTGCACTTCATTAATGCCCATTAAGATTTATGTCATGTTTGGTTTCAAGAAAGTGAATTGAAAGTACTGAACTCAATTCAACAAAAGTGGCTTCTTTAAAACTTATATTTATTGCTTTTTTGTTTGTTTGCATGACCTAAAAGTTATTTAGAAGTAACGTTGTTGTCTTTCTCTGTTTGCTTCCTTGAAGAGTGAGTGGGAAAGTGAAGTTGGATGATGGTTATAACACATGATCTAATTTATTTAAAATAAAATTTACAATAAAAGGAAGTTTACAATAAAAGGAAGTTCAGGGACACTTAATAGTTTTTAGTCCAACGTCAATACAGTGTTTTAAAGAGAAAAGGCTGACGTGGCATCAATCACTTGAGACCGATTTCATAATTGAGTCTCATCAAAACAAACTATTGAACTAGTTGATTATGATAGGATTTTCTAGGAATTTAGGAAAGAAATTTGTGGATTTGGGGGAAGAAATGATCTTTATTGATAAAAGAACGAAATGCAAGGATAATTTGGCCTCTTTTGAGAGGAGGACCGATCTCTCAAGCTTCAATTCGAGAGAAAGCCAAACGATCCCACTAATCTAAGGGTTCTACTCCTATTCTCAATCAATTCTTCACCAAATTCAACATATCCATCTAATTACCTTAGCCCCCATACATATATTACTGCTTTTCCTGATATTAGGAAAATGCTTTTGGCCCCTACATATTACAAAACTATCATCCACACCCCCATTCGCATCATTACTCCACCTCCAAAGAACCACTTTATTCTCAAGGCAGTATCATGAAATTCATGATACGCTACTCCAAATGGGGGGGTGCTCGTTCACTTCTGATTCTTCCTCTTCAGCTACTGTACCCCTTCATCTTCTTCGACGATCAATACCTGTAGAGCACAATCCCTGTAATGATGTCTCGGACCGAACCTCTCGCCACATCGAAAGGATAACTCCTTGAATGCATATCCAAGATTTCCTTCTGTTTGATATACTTGAACCTGCTGTCTGTTGGAGGCTCGATGTTCTTCTCCTAAACTGTCTGACACATCGCCGACTATGACTTCTGAGCCTCTGTCATGGCATGAGTGCAGAATGTGACCCCGCTCAATGCTCCTTTGGCAGCCTGTGCCGCATTGATCATGTCTTCTATCATTTGGGCTAGCTCCACGGCCTCTTCAAGCCCCCTTGATCTCAGTATACATAACTTAGCTCTGATGTTCTCCTTTCAGTCCCTTCATAATATTTCCCTCCAGCATCGCCTCAGAGATCTTCTCACTCGGCCCGAGAGCATCTCCTCTCACAGTTTTCTCTTACGGCACCCTCGTGTGTGAGGGCAAAGAACTGTTGGTGCAAATTTTCCCCTGGTGTGTCTCAAAATCAATCTAACAAGCAACCCTTAAATTCCTCTCACGAGCTGGCAGGTGGTCTCTGCTCCCGTCACTGGAACCAGGATAGAGTTTTTTCTTCCAAATAGATGCCATCCACCATCAGCTTTTCTTTCTCTATCAAACGGTTCACAGCGAAATATCTCCACGCACGATAAACCAAGACATAAGAATCGGTTCCCTCAACGATAGGCATCGTCGGCTTTCTGACCCTACTTTCGATGCTAAAACTTGACAATCTTGCTCTCCCTCCAGGCTGCCCAATGTAAAGCGGCTGATAGGCGTTTTGTTGTGCACTAAAATCCCCAAACTAGACTCCTTCTACCCTACCGTCGTCCGTCCAATCATACTCGAACCGATATGGGTCTCTACCATCCCCATCGAAGCCCTGATAAGTATCCCACTGATTGCCAAGCCCCCTACCAGGCACCGCCCCAGAAAGATGTCGACATCCTCGCTCATTTCTCCCTCCGTGGTCCCATGGGCCGCCGCCCTCATATGTTCTACCTTGGCCCAGTTGAAGCATTATGTGTCTCCTCCGTTGTCGTCGGGCCAACCAAAGCCTTCACTGCTCCCTCGAAGTTTGGATAAATGGTATGGTGATCGTCAAATCCACCTGAAGGTCTGTTATGCCCAAAACACTGGCATGGAGGCCCAAGAGAATCTCGGTCTGCAAACCACGATCTGCAGGCCCCCTAGAAGGCCGCTCAAAGGTTATGAGCCCCTAACCGACTCGCTCGGGGGTCGTGGACCGCAGGGCCCACCAGGGCACGACCCACCCAAGGGCTGCCAAGCACTGGGCGGCCCGCCCTGTGGGCCGCCCGGCCCAAGGCCGGCTTGTCGACCCCCAGACGGCTCGCCCCTGAGGCTTCGGTCCGTAATGGGGTCGTCAGTACCCGGGCGGCCTGCCCAAGGGACATGATGCCCATTGCTGCTTTCATGTGCCGTAAAGCTCTAGATCTAACTCTGAAGGTTGTTCATCTTTCAAGATGACGACTTCTCCTTTGCTATCAACCAAAAATTTATACTTTTGCTTCAGATCTACGTCGCCCAGTGGTGAATCTTGCGAAAAGTCGTCGATTTTCTTCTTTTCCTTCGTCAAAGGTCGCGTCTTTTGCTCCAGATCTAAGTCGTTACCTTCGTTGTTGCTCAGATCTAGCTTTGATGTACCCTTCTCAGGCAGAAATATGTTCATCTTCTCCCGCATCTACTTTATTAAAAGCTCCACCGACAAGAACCTTTCCTCAAGATTGTCCACCTTCTATGCAATCTTTTGTTGTTGATCCTTAAGGATCTCCACTTTGCTTCCAAAATTTTCATTCATGGTGTCAACTTTCCTCATCGCCATCACGATCAAGCTGCTCTGATACCAATTTTATAGAATTTTCTAGTGATTTGGGAAAAACATTTGGGGATTTGGGGGGAGATAGGATTTTTATTGATAAAAGAAGAAAATACCAGGATAATTTGGCCTCTTTCAAGAGGAGGACCACTCTCCCAGACTTCAATTCGAGAGGAAGCCAAACTCTCCCGCTAATCTAGGGGTTCTACTCCTATTCTCAGTCAATTCTTTACCAAATTCAACGCATCCATCTAATTACACTAGCCCCCATACATATAGTACTAATTTTTCCAATATTACAAAAATGACATTGGATCCTAAATATTACAAAACCGCCACCCGCACCCCTCCCCCAATTTGCATCAGCCTTCCTCCTTCCATTAATTAGTGTTTTATTGTAACCAACCATGACCCTACTCTTTAACTGATCATGATTTTTCTTTTTTCTTTTTTCCTAAAATAATTTTTGATTAATAACTCCCTTTGATAGAGAGAAAATCTCTATCAACAAGTCAGAAGCAGGTCCTGAATTTGTAACATTCACCATCATGATCAAACAATATAAATGCTTAACTCTAAATTGCATCGTACTTGTTAGCCAAGTTGGTTCGAGTAACTTTAGTCCCTATGTATATTATTCTACTGTAAATAGCAGATGAGTGATGTGTCGGAAATTTTAATAAATTAAAAAAGCTTAGATTTTCAATATGTATATTATTACACATAATTACTCAATCAGTTAGACATTTGGGGGTTTATAACCTTATTGGGTAATTATGTGTGTGTAACTAGTGGGTGGTTATGAGTACATTTAACCATATGTGTGTACACAAACACAAACACAAACACAAACAAAAAAAAAAAAACACACACACACCCCCCCCCCCTCCCCCCGCGCGCGCGCGCGAAAACAAAGCTAATATAACTCTGACTTTCTAAAATCTTCAAAATTTCTTTAAAAATTTCTCCTTCCATCGATTAGGCATGTTGAGCTTACATTATGTGGTCACCGTTCCTTAACGTGCAAGCGGTACATGGCCACAGTTATAAGCGGTCATTGCTGCTTAGGGGCATACTTGCCTCGGATAATTGCACGGTGTCAGCGTATGTTTTTATAGCAGTAACTATGTGCCTATCCCGAGTCAGGTAATGTTTTTACTTTCTTTTAATTTCGTTTTAGTAGAGTTTAATTCTGTTGCTTTCTGATGTATCAAAAAAACACTACTCACAACATTCTAGAACGTAAAGTATGCTTACTTAAGACGTTGGTTCATCGCATTAACAAAACTCACAACGGTTACACTACTGAAGAAAACAACGTTTGGATTCTTTTTCGGTTTCTGACAGATGACCTCACCTGTACATTACATCGAACATCTCGTGTACCAACTGCTTGAGCCCGTCGTCGAATGTTTTGATGCGTTTGTTCCTAGCTCTCAGTATCGGGTCCGGATACTCCACTATTTTCAGCGGCGATTCAAACTCCAAATCCTCCGCTTCGCAACAAACAAACAAACAAACAACAAATTCACTGATGCAAGCCATCAAAGTCTAAAACATACTTAGATCAAAGCAATTACTCGAAAGTGTATGATAAAGCTTACGAGAAGCAAAATCTTCATCTTGTTCGGAGGAGAAGCGGCGCCTGGCCTTGGGAGATACCGACGTCGAGAGGGGAGCACGAGAGGGTGTGAATAAAAGGGAAGGGGTATGGAGGAATTTTTTGGGGGAAAAGAATTGCCGGCATGATTTTTCATGTGGAGATGATAACAATAAGAGTAACGATGATTTGGAGGTTAGAAAGCACGAAGCTTGGATTCGCATCGCCATTCTTCTTCTTCTTCTTTTAATCCCGCTTGTTGGCTGAGCGAAGATCGAACCCCGGACCGAAACGTCGCTTATTTCGGTTCACCAGATTTTTTTGGCCAAAGCAGTACAAAAATTATTTAATTAAATAAATCAGGTGTAGCACGTAAGTCATGCTCCTCGGAGCGCTAATTTCTGTGCGGATACACTGGCTAATTTGGACTGTGATCTTGATGATGACATGCGACTCTGAAAAAGAGCACCTCTCTCTTTATGGAAGCCACTTCTCTTCGATGCCAATGGTGTTGGCTGAAACAGAGGTTTTACACTCTGGTGGTAGCCCTGCCTTTATTTTCTGATGAATCAAAAAAAAAATTCGGTGTAGCACAATGTCGGGACTTAGACGGCTACGGACTGTCAAGTGGGAAACCCTCACCGATGTGACTGAGATTGATCATTTCTTAGACTGACAAATTATTAAAGAATGTTTATTCGATGCTAATATCAACTTCACGTGCGGGCTTACAAAAGAATAATCGAGTATGGAAAAGTTGTACACCATATTGACTTTGAGAGTCGAATGCTTAATGATATCGAAAGACGTTATACCGTTCAAACTTAAGAAGTGACAACAGCAGTCCCTCACTTACGATTATGCAGACATTGTTTACTCTGTTCCAAGTTTATAGTGAAGATAGACAATGTAGTCACGAGCTATTTTCATACTCAGAAGATGTCCCTCAAGCAAATTATGTGGCAACGTTTCTTGGCAGAATTCGACTACATGCTGGAGTACAAGCCAGGTCAAGCAAACTTATTGGTAGAAGCATTTAGTCAAGATACAAACCTTGCTGTTATTGTGAGCCAACCATAGAGTTGTTTGCTCGGCCATATCAAGGAGCCTAATGCACGATCCGATAGTGAAATCATTTGTTGGATATGACATGGAGGAGAAGACTCGAATGTTTTGGATTGAGAATGGCCTACTCTGTACTAAAGAAAGCCGGGTGCATGTGCTACTATTCGGGATCCTACATCGAGAAATTCTGAGAGCATGCCACGTCTCTATATGTGCGGTACATCCAGTCGTGTATTGGACTTTGACATTATTCAGAGAGACTTACTATTGTCCACATATATGGGATGACGTGGAGGTCTATGTGAAGATATGTCTTGTATGTCAACAAGACAATGTAGTGCAAATTGCATTAACTACTCTACTTATTGTCAATTCCAAAACAAACCATGGAAGCTCATTTCCAATAGCTTCATCATGTGATTACCCGAGTTTTGAGTAGTGCAATATTAGCATGTTTGTGATTGATATGTTCTTGAAATATGGGATCTTCATTGCAACGCCTGTAAAATGTCCGGCAGATGTAGTGCCCCATCTATTCTTAAACCATGTAACGAAGTATTGAGGGCTACCGAAGACCATCGCCAGCAACAGTGATGTTCTCTTCATGGAAAAAAGCCGGTATGAGCTCTTCAGATTGTTGTGATTTGATTTGAGCTTTTTCAAAAGTTTACGCACTCAGACTGATGGCCACATAGAGAGTGTGAACAAACTACTAGAGATGTACTTGAGATATTATGTGGTTGATAACTAGTAAGATTGGGCAAAATTACTGGAAGTGGCTCAATTTTAATACAACATCTAACTGAGTGAGTCAACATGAAGAAGTCCATTCGAGATCGTTATAAGGTAACAACCACTCAATCCAAACGCCATTGCTACATACTACAAGGGGGGTAGCCCATTAGTCTACAAAATTATTAAGGGATGGTAAGATCACAGTGAGTTGATAAGGTCTTGTATTAGCATGGCTACAAAAAGATGAAGAAATGACTGATTAGAAGAGAAGGCATGCAGAATATCAATTGGGACACTTGGTCATTATCAGTATCTTTACATTAGCTCGGCATAAACGACTACATAAAAGCTTAATAAGAAAGTATGAATGCTCATTTCCGATTGTGAAATGGGTGTTGGACATGATTTACAAGGTGAAACTGCGGCCAACAATTAAATACAATTTTAGTCTTCTATGTGAGTACGTTAAAGCCATAACAGAGAGATGCGAAAGACTCGAGCCAATTGAAATCTTCTCATGCCACATCCAGATGAGATTTTTAACGGGCATGATGGTTCGCGAGGGCAACAACCATTCATAATTGAAGTAATTGGTCAAGTGGAAAGGATAATTAGAGAGTGAGTAGTTGTGAATCTATGAATGATCTATGACAGTTTGAGTACTTGATGGAGGAATTCTACAGGATGAAAGCCAGGTGATGAGGTCATTGCTGAGATATGTGGGGGCAAATGTCGTGGACGACAAGCATCGCCTGCTTATGGCTTACTTAGTGAGTTGGCATTCCATAGAAGATTACCACAAAGGTTTTAGAAACTCATCATAGACCATTGAATCATATAAGTTTCTAGACTCCAAATCTACATCATTCATTGTATGATGGCCTTACATATGGATAGGGGCAATATAAAGTTATTTGTATTCAATAAGAGCCATAAACAATTAAGCAAGCTAATAGAATATAAGTTCTGCACTTCCAAGTTCTCTCTCGTGTTCTTGAATGGCTTGTGAGTGTGAGAATTATATGGAAGATTACGTAGCCATTCTAATGGAGTGAGAGTGAGTTAAGTGTCGCACATGATGGAGAACTCAATAAGTTAAACAATCTGATTGTGCTAGTAGATGGATGATGTTAGGGGTAAGGTTTGGAAACAGAAAGATGTAGTATGAGATGAAGGGGAGTCATGGCATACCTTGAGATAGATGGAGGATGGAAAGGAGAGCAAGTGAACAATGAAGAAGAGGATGAATGAGAAGAGAAGATACTTTCTTAACATCATTGGGAGCTCATCTATTACACAAAAGAGGGTTGTCCACATAGGATTGTTCCAGGTGGCACCATTTGTCACAGTCACAAGCTGACTGGGACAAATGTCACATCCCACTACCCTAACAATCACCCACTCACTCTCACATATTTACATGTTTGCCATCCCCCTCATCACACTTTGCAAAAAACCCCAAAAAAACCCCTCAAACTCACTTAATTGCATCATTGCCCTATTAGATTTTTCACATATAACCCTCAATGTTTTTGGGTTTACCCTTTTAACCCCCGACGATACCGGCACACACAGCCACACTTCTTGCTCCTTTTCATTTGCACGTGTGCACCTGATCATGTTCGTGGGGTTTTTTCACCGTGCATTGTGTGCACGAGATATTTCTAGTTCATTTTCAAAAAGGAGCACATCATAAAAATTAGGGAGTTACTTTGCTAACCCACTGGTTTGCTGTGCACATACCACTTATTTACAAGTTTGCCATTCCTCTGCGCACATATCGGTTATTTACAAGTTTGTCATTAAAATTGCTCAACGCGCACACCAATTAACAATGTTTTTGAAAATACCATTAGGTCTGTGCACGGAGAGCAGGGTGAGGGGGAGACAGAGGGGGACAGCGGCCGAGGGTGCGGGGAAGGGGAGGGTGGAGGATGGGGATGGGGTTGGGGAGGGCAGAGGATAGTGCATGCAAAGATGGAGATGGGGGCTGGGGAGGTCGGAGGAGGGTGTGGGCAAAGATGGAGATGGGTGCTGGGGAGGTCGGTGAAGGGGGTGGGGGATAGGTACGGCAGAGTGTGGGTAAGATGGGGGGCGGAGTGTGGCGAGTGGGGCTGGGGAGGTCGGAGGGGGGCGTATAGGAGGATGATGAAGAGGGGGAGGGGGTTGGGAATGATGGTAAAATAGGAAAAACAAAGAAATTTTCAATAGCACACCTCTAAAATTTCAATGGCAAACTTGTGAATAGGTGGTACGTGAGCGGAACAAAACGGTGGGTTCACAAAGTAACTGCCTAAAAGTGGGAGTTGCTATTAGCACATACCTGAGTGCTGAGTTCACTGACTACTTATTTACAAGTTTGCCATTAAAATCTTTTGTTGAGTTCACAGACCACTTATTTACAAGTTTGCCCTCCTCCTTCTCCCCCCTTTTGCGTCGCCATTCCCCTTCCCCACCTAAGTCGACGATCTTGACCTGGTGGTCCTTGTTGATGAGGAGGTTGGAGGGCTTGATGTCTCGGTGGATGATCTTGTAGAGGAATATGCCCTCTGATCATTTGTATTTGATGCAAATGAAAATTTAAGCCTAGATAGGGACTAATTTGCATATGATGCAAAAGAGATTAAATGTGTCTTAAATTGTTTAAGGCTATATTTAATTAAATAAATGCGTTGAAAAGGTTACCTGGATGACGGGATCGTCCCGCTCTAAACGCAGGTTCAAACCGCGTCAAAAACGGAGTCCAAATGCACAAGTTATAGCCAAAACAAGTCAGCCCAAACTGTTGGGCTGAAACCAGCGAAAATGGAGGCCCACCAAGCCCAAATTTTCTGGTTATGGTTTTTTGAAACCTGGGATTTTCTTGACGGCTACGTTTCTAAGAGAAGCATGACTTTTGGCTAACTTTGGACAATTGTTTGAAGGGTCAAACGGAGTCGGATTGACGAGCTGTTTTTTCCTACACGTTCACCGCTGAACCCTCTTCGATTTGGTAGGTTGTACCAATATTAAAGCTCAACAGTGAGGGAGTTAAAATTCGAGGAAGTTTGCCCTTTGTGAAAGGCAAACTAACTTGATTTGATTAATCCGAAATTAATAGTCCCACCTCGGGTGTGGAGAAAAGGGGAGAGTCAGCCGACTCTATAAATAAAGGCCCTCCCCCTTCCTCTAAACTCGTCCCAAGCTCTAGATCTAAGCGGCTCTCGTAAATGTTGGAGCACGCTCGGATCTAAGCTTAAATTAATATTTCTCCTCTCCCTATATATTTCTGCCTTGCTCCTGAGGGCTCTAGCAAAGCCGCAAAGGAGTTCGAGTTCAGATCCAAAATCTAGGCGGAGGTTTCACTCGCGTGAAACTTTCTTCAGCGCGTGGTTGGCTCGGCGACACGGGATTGATCGCCTCGGGATGCGGAGCGGTTCGAGGAGCGGTTCGGGGAGCGGCTCGGCGTGGGACGGGAGCGGCTCTGAAGACGGTGCGGAACATCTCGCCTGCCCCAGGGTTGAGATTCCGGGTATGTGTATATTAGCATTAGTTTAATTTAATCGCAGTAAGCTAGATCCTTCTTGGGATGGTCAGACCCATCCCAAGTCGGCATAGATCTTGGATTAGGGTCTTGGACCTTAGGGTTAAATGTTAATTAGATTAACATGATTATTTTCCGCTGCTATTTCTGTCTATGTTCCGTCCGACTTAGGACGGGCATAGAGTTTTTGTGCCCTAAGGGTCCCAAAATTCCCTTCAGATCTTGCGGCTGTGGAGGTAGGAGAGGCCGCAGAGGACCAGACGCGCAACGTGAGAGAGGAAGGGCTTGGAGGTGATGTGGCGGTTCTCGAGGGAACAACCGTCCATGTATTCGAGGAGGATCTGGATCTCGCCGACGTGGTCGTACATGGCGTGGCAGCAGACCACGAATGGGTTGCCGGCTGTAACGACTGCTTTTCATGTATCTGGATTTTATATATATAATATGTGTTTTGGTGGATTTTCTCCTCATGTGTGGTTTTCGTCTCCGTAGTTTTCATTTTCGATCGATTCGTCGTATTTTCTCGCTTCTTTCTTAGGATTGTCGATTTCGAAGTTTGTCACTCGTGACGGGCTTCATAACGGTCGTATCTAACTGTTAGATCAAGCCTAGGAGTCTTAGGAATCGATCCCGGGGCCCCGCGCTCCGTATCGGTACTTTTCTGTGCTCATTAGCCGGTGTAAGAAGGGCCACCGACCGACTAGATGACGATCCAGCCGGTCGGCAATCCTTCTTGGACCGACTAGTTAGCTTTCTAAATTTCTCAGGAGTTACTGTTTATCGTTAGTCGGTCTAAGAAAGTTGGTTGACCGACTAGGTTGCAAACTAGTCGGTCAGCAATGCTTCTTGAACCGACTAACTCATCAAATTATTTTTGTATCAGTTACTGTTTACTCTTAGTCGGTCTAAGAACGTTCATCGACCGACTAGATGCCAAACTAGTCGGTCAGTACTTGTTCATGGACCGACTAACTCTAGAATCCTATTTTCGTTCAGGAGTTACTGTTTGCACTTAGTCGGTCTGCGTTGGTCGACCGACCGACTAGTTGCCAAACTAGTCGGTCAGTGGTTGCTCTTTGACCGACTAACCAGTGTTAAAACCCTAATTTCTGGGCAGCCGCCAGCCTAGCCTATTTAAACCCCACCCATTCGACTTCTTCTTCTCCAACACGACCCAAAACCCTAAAAACTTCCCCCTTCAGCCCCCATCTTCCTCCAAGCTCCATTTCTTCATTCCAAGCCCTAAATCCATCATCCAATCCATCTATTCACTCATTCCACCTCTCATCTTCCCTAAAATCTCACTCAAATCCATCAAATCCCCAAATCCCCCAAAACCCTAGTTTCCCCAAACTTCTCCAATCTCTTCCAGGTCTGATCCTAGGGTTCCCCGGAGTGTTCCTTCCGTCTTCTCTCGGTAAGAAATCGATCTACCGTTGTTTTCATAACTTATTTATATTTTTATGAAACCCTAATAAAAATTCATGTTGTTTGTTGATTGTTCCCCCAAAACAGCGATTTCCTCGTAGATTGGCGTCCGTGTGACGAAGTAGTCGTCATCCCCGGTGCTAGGCAAGTGAAACTTGCCACTTAGGGTTTAGGCCATGTTTTAGGCCATTTGCATGTTGTAGGCGTAAAAGAGGCTAGGCGACGAAATGATACTCGCCTAGGCGCAAATTGGGGAACTAGCTTGACAACGAAGCTAGTTCCGACATTTAGCATGTTGCACAATTACCATGTCATGTTTACTTTCAATTAACGGTACGCGTATATGTTCATGTCATCGCATTTCGCCTGTCACGTTTAATTTAATTAACTGTACGCAAATAAATTGTCATGACCTCGCATTCTTTAGATATTGCTGTGATTGCGTAGCTTCACTACAATGTTGTGTTCCTGGCTCGTGTTCCAGAAGCGGGCCATGTGTTGGTTGATAGCCAATGCCCGAATTGCGTGTTCCGGCTAGGTGTTCCCTACGCCATACTAGTGTTCCTGGCTCGTGACCAGAAGCGAGCATAATGAGTTGCTAACCCCAACGCTCGATACATTGAATTGTGAACTAAGAATGCGAGCTCAATGTGCGGGGCAACCCTAGGCTCACTAGATGAGCTCAATGTGCAGGGACCCCAGGCTCCATGTCGTGTGAATATTGGGTAGTGTTTAGTGCCGATCGGTCTGAAATGCTATGCCATTCAGCGAATGGCGTAAACACCTACAAAATGTGAATGTATTGAATTGATAGTAGCTTGGCTACTCTTGTCTTGTCCCGATGATTGTTCTCTTGTACAAATTGTCTTGCCATGTTTTAATTGTGCACTCATGTTATAACTGCCATGTCATGCATACTAAACTGCTAGGTTGCTAGATGCCTCACTTTCAGTTTCCTTGCCCAAGTCTTTCTAGACTTGCTGACATGTGCCCCTTTACTCTTTTGGGTGACACATGTTAGATCCTGAGCCCGAGTACCTCGTTGAGGACGAGGTGTTTGCCGACGCCGAGCCCGAGCTTGTGTTTGACGGGGAGTACGTGGACACTGGGGACCAGTCCTAGTGTCTTCGTGTGTTTTACTTTTGTTAGACAGTTGTTTTGTTATCGGTGCGTAGCACCTATACTTTGTTGTTGTCGTTGCTTTTGTTGGCCTTGTTCTGGGCCTTGGACTCTTTTCTTTTAGCCTGGTGGCTTTTCTGGATGTTGGACTTATTTTTGATGTTGGACATTTTGTGAGATGTGGAATTTTATTTCAGTCTCTCCTTGTGTTATTATTGTTATTCTGTTGTGGTTACAGGGACCTGTTTATGTATTTGTGGACGCTTATCGGGTTTGGGGCTTCACAGCTCCACTCTCGTGCGGACCTTTTCACGTCTCGCCTCCATTTTAGGGAAGCGGGTCGTGACACCGGCGGTGCAGAGGATATCAATCGCGCGGTAGATATATCGGCGGGCGTGGTCCTCGTGGTGGCCGTTGATGATCTTGAGGGCGTAGGTTCGGCCGGTGGGGCGTGGCAGACCATGTAAATGGTGCCTCCGGATCCGGAGCCGATGCGGCGGAGGCGGTCGAGGTCGGAGATGGAGGGGTAGAGGCGGAGGCGGATGCGAGGGCGGCAAGGGGGTCATTAGCGGCGGCGATGAAGAAGGGGGACGACGACGGGACGGGGGAGGGAGGAGGAGTAGGGCAAACGTGTAAATAAGTGGTCTGTGAACTCAGCAATCAGGTCTGTGCTAATATCAACTCCCCTAAAAAATTTATGTCTAACGTCTTAATAGTAAGAGGAATGTGTGTGTGTGTGCTGACAGCACATGAAATTTTGGACACTCAAATTGTTGACAGCACAGGTAGTCCGTGCTGTCAGCATACCTCCATATTCCTCTAATAGTAAATAGCGTGATTTGATGACTTTTTATCGGAATAATCATAATTTTGGGACAACGATCTCATAAAAATCTTCGTGTTGTGAGCAAGGTTGAGGGCTAGGAAACCTCTAGCCTCGTATATATATTATTCAATGTGGGTGGATACCCAATAGGCCCATTAGGCCCAACTCATAACATTTCCCTTTATCCAACCATCGTTGTATACTCAACACATGAATACTGTAGGATCCATACTGCTTATGAGTATCATAAGAGGTGGATACTTCCAGATCCTAATTTAGGGATAACTGCCTCGTTAAAACTTTTAGCCATGAAAACCCCAGTGGGAAAACCAATAGCTAAGGGGAAAGAGTACGGTTCTCCATAACTTTTCCTGATTGGTGGAAGCATTTAGGGGTTGATATTACTGGATCCAGAGTCAATGAGGTTGCCTCGTTAAAACCTTTAGCTATGGAAAACCCAGTGGAAAACCCCAATAGCCAAGAAAAAAGAGTACAACACTCATTTGACTCCCGCTGATCTGTACAAGCTGCATGCTTGCAAATCACCTAGGCAACCATACATTAATCTCTTACAATATTCCGAGAATAAGTACAAAGTACAAGACATCGCTCATCAATACAAGTATCGCTCATATATACACATATCATTCATATATGGCAGCTACTAAATTTGAGGGAGCTCTTCTGAAGAGGAGTGGTCTACAGACTCTGTAGGTAGCTCCACGTCTCTGACCGAGTCGTCTCTATGTATGCGATGTACTGCATGACTTGGCTGTGCATATTCATGATTTGCTTCTTGGATGATGAGCCTCTCGGGATGGTAGGATTGATGTTACCTTGGAAGCATGCTTTGCTGGTCTACAGGAGTTGGTCGTTCCTTTGTTGTAGTCATCGCGATGATCTGTAACCTGTATCTGCAAATACATATAGGATGATCCTTGACCCTTAGAGGTAGAACAGAAGCTACATATCATTGGTCCAATGGTGCGCTGCAGGCACTGCACTGTATCTGGCTAACAGATTTACTGCTAATGCTCTTTAGAGTCGCTTGTAGTTGGGCAGATAAAGGAGTGTATCAAAAACACTCAAGTAAGGCACTTCAGGACCTAGTATATCCTTCCCCTCTTCCAGCGAACGGAAGGGGACTAAATGTGCATCCATACAACCAGTAGGTGTATTATTGGATTGCAATTTTCTATGTTTCTTCATCAACTTCGGGTGTATGATGTTTAATGTCACATGGTATTCATATTCGGGATGATAATTTCATCTTTTGGATGATAATTCATCTTCTGAATGATGGTGTCATCTTCATGATGATTATTCATCTTCTGGATGATAAGTTCATCTTCAGGATGATAAGTCCATCTTCAGAATGATAAGTCCATCTTCAGGATGATAAGTTCATATTCGGGATGATTATTCATCTGCATGATGATAATTTCATCTTGTGAATGATTATTCATCTTTAGGATGATGGTTTCATCTTCAGGATGATATTTCATCTACTGGATGATAATTTCATAGGGTAGATATCCCAAAAATATATACAGGCAAATAAGGAGAAAATCCGTAAGGGTATGTTGTCACATCGTCCATATCAATATAGCCTAAAATTTCCTTTGCCAATCACATGATTTTCGCAACTATGACCAGGAAGCCTGTTGCATCAGTTTAAATAAATTTGTAAGTGAGTTAAGCTCATCTTACTTAATTACTTCCTGGTTATTGCAAAATAAAACTCGTGCTGATAACGTGTTGTGAGCAAGGTTGATGGCTAGGAAACCCATAGCCTCATATATATATTATTCAATGTGGGTGGATACCCAATAGACCCAACTCATAACACTTCATTTTTTTTACCTTACTCAATTTTTATCTTTTGTTATGAATGAGGGAGGCCTTTGGCCTCCCCTCCTTCATTACCCACTCTCATTAGTCCCCATTACTATGAGTAATGGGGACTCTTGGTCTCCTTGAGGCCTTTCATCTCCCTTCCCTGATTTAATATATAGAGAACCATGGCCTATGGCCATGGTTACTCATTCCATTTCTAAGAATCTAAGTCTCTATTTCTCCTCTAGTTTGATTATCCTATAACACGTTATCAGCATGTGTTCTCCTCTTGAGCACAAAATTTTCAACAAAATTTTCATCCCCTACGCGAAAGGAATATATAGTTGCTGCGACGAGGAATCTATTGGTTGCAGCGTTGCGGCATCCTCAAAGCGTTCGGGAGCTCGGATTTTTATCTACGGTTCTAATCTACGGTCGTCCCTAGATCATCGATCTAGAGGTAAAATTCTATTTTCCGTAGATTACAATACATGAAAATTTTTACATTGTTAAAATACAAGTAAAAATTAAAATAAAAAAAAACCCTAGCCTACTCTCCAGCGCCGCCGTCCCCCCCCGTCGGGGGGTCTTTGTCGCTGCCCCCCCCCCGTCGGGGGGCCTCCGTTGTCGCGCCGCCACCCCCCCTCGGGGGGTTGATCTGCCCCCCCCCCCCCCGTCGGGGGGCCCTCTGTATCGGAGCACCCCCGACGGGGGGGGCTTATCTGTCGCAGCGCACCCCCCCGACGGGGGAGGCCCGATCCGCCGCCCCCCAGTCGGGGGTGGGGCCTCTGTCGCCAATCCGCCGCCCCCCAGTCGGGGGGGCCTATGTCGCCGATCCGTCGCCCCCCAGTCGGGGGGGGCCTATGTCGCCGATCCGCCCCCCCAGTCGGGGGGGGGGGCTATGTCGCCGATCCGTCGCCCCCCCAGTCGGGGGGGCCTCTGTCGCCGATCCGCCGCCCCCAGTCGGGGGGGCCTCTGTCGCAGATCCGCCCCCCCCCCCAGCGGGGGAGGCCTCTGTCGACGCGCCGCCCCCCGGACGGGGGGCCGTCCGATCGAGCCCACCCACGCCCCCCACCGTTGGGGGGTTCTTCCGTAACACTGCCCCCCCCCCCCCCCCTGACGGAGGGGGCCGGCCTATTATCCCCCCCAGCAGGGGGGGTCTACTGTTGCAAAGCCCCCCTCTGATAGGGGGGTCTGATTGGTTGACTGGCGGATACTGTCAGGAAAGGGGGACTTCTGTCCACCGGCGAAACCCAGAAAAAAAAAATAAAAAATAATAATTAACATATGGGTTAGAATTTGAGGAGACAGATTTAGGGATTTTCTGGTGTTCCCCAACCTAAAGTAGGCTAAATTTAATTAAAATTGATAGTTGGGCCAGAAGCCCATTTGTGAGTATCAATAACACAAATATTTTAATTGGGCCTGCAGCCCCTATTACCTAACGGTAAAAATTATATTTAGCCTACTAAATAATTGCCTGAAGCCAATTCTTTAACGGGACTCTCCCCTGAGTAAAATCAAAAATAATATCTATATTCCTTGTTGACCAATTATTTTATACATCCCTCTTGCATATTATAATCTATGTTTTACTAGGACTCTATTTTTCAAAATATAACTATCTCAAAGATCCTGAGACCGCTCTGCCGTTAGTCAACTAACCTAACGGTGTATGACGTTTCCACGTGGTCTACGAGATAATTATATTTTCTAGTTTCCTTTACAAATATGTTTTGCTTGAGATATATGCGTGGTTGTTCATTTTTATGCCAGTTGCATATTTAGAACTGCGTGGATGTTTAAATAAGTAAAAATGTGTTTTTCGGGATCGGCCATTGTATACCTATTTACATTCCTGCACTTTTATTTTTCTTTTGAGAGAATTTGTAAGTGAGGAAATTTGTATTAAAAGCCAAAGGTCGGTGCAACAGCATATGAAGACGGAGATATAAGGACCCAGTTTGGGTTTCCAAAGTTGTATTTTTCTTTTTCTCTTATGGACTGTAAACGAACTTTGGACTGTGTACTATTTTGGGTATCTGGCCGATCCCCGCATTTTTACTTGTTTATTTCTTTGTGCATGAATATTTGAATTTTAATTAATTCATGCTCATTTTAAATTGCGTAGATAAATGGCAAAATTGGCAAGCGTCGATTTCGAAGTCCTTAATTCTGCAGGGACAAATTACCTGAGTTGGCGAGTGGACCTGAAGTTCCACTTGCATTCGATGGCCCTCCTTGGGTCCATTTTGGCTCCTTCCTCGGCCCCAGCAGCGGCCGAAGCTTCTGCTACATCTAGCAGCAGCCATACAACCACTGTATCCGATGTAGATAAGGCGAAAGCCATAATCTACATTAGGAAACATATAGATCGGACCTTGAAGGCCGAATACTTAACGGTTGAGGACCCAAATGACCTATGGACAGCGCTGGAAGCACGGTATAAACATCAAATTGATGTTATATTACCACGTGCCAGTTATGAGTGGGAAAACCTCAGACTTCAGGACTATAAGTCCGTCGCTGAGTATAATTCTGCACTTCATAACATCACCTCACGCCTGAAGTTGTACGGTGAAGAAGTGACAGAACAACGCATGTTGGAAAAAACATTTACCTCGTTTCACGAGAAAGATGCAATCCTCATGCAGCAGTATCGTGAACGCAACTTCACGAAATTCTCTGATCTGATCTCATGCCTACTTAGGGCAGAGCAAAATCGAGATTTACTGCTTGAAACTCATAACTTGCGTCCAGCTGGCACTGCCCCAATCCCTGAAGCCCACCATGTTTCTCCCCATAAGTGGAAAAACAAGAGGAAGCCTAAAAACACTAAATGGAAAGCAGTAATGAAGCAACCAAGAGGTGCAGCTCCCCAGACAAACAAAAACAATAAAGGGAAAAGAAACTTCACTTGGAAGCGAAAGAACACCGAGCACGTTTCACTTCCAAAGAAGACCTGGGAGGACAAATGCCATAGATGCGGCATGACTGGCCATTGGTCCAGAAACTGCCGCACTCCTCGCCACCTACAGGATTTATACCAGGCGAGCCAAAAGTCTCGACCTGAGACAAACTTGGCTGGTGTACTGCCGCCAACTGTCTTTACTGCTAAAGACTTCGAGAACGACGACCTGCTCGATTGAGCACTATCTTTTATCTATGCATTTAGAATTCGATGTATCTTCATCTTTATTTTGCTTTAGTACGATCTTTTATTTTCGAATGTTATCTACATTTTCGCTCAAATAAAATTTCGTTTTTGCTTATATAGATGATGTCTGAATGCCTAGTGGACAGTGCCTCGACGCACACAATCCTTCGCGATCATTGCTATTTTAATAGCGTAAACAAATATGACGGTCCAGTTATCACAATTTCAGGACTGTCCCAAATAATCGAAGGAACTGGTGAAGCAATTATATTGCTCCCAAATAACACAAGACTTCAAATAAATAATGCATTATTCTCTCCTAAATCAAATAGGAATCTCGTAAGTTTCAAGGATTTCCGTTTAAACGAATATCACTTAGAGACCAGAGATGAAAATAAGGTTGAATATCTAATTGTAACTCGCCAAAAAGATGACCAGAAGATCATCTGCGAGCGATTCAAGGGACTCCCGTCGGGTCTCTACCAAACATACATTCAACCAGTAGAAGCCAATATGATTGAGCACCAGACGTGCCAATCACTGCCAGAGTTCCAACTCTGGCACAATAGACTTGGTCACCCTGGAACAGCAATGATGTGCCGTATCATCACTAAATCCCGTGGACACAAATTGAAGAACCTGAAGATTCTTCAAAAGGGTGAATTTCCATGTCTCCCTTGTTTCAAGGGAAAAGTAATAAAGAGACCATCCCTCCTGAAAGTGGGATTAGAGCCTCCTGAAAGTGGGATTAGAGTCTCCTGGTTTCCTTGAGAGAATACATGGCGACATTTGCGGGCATATTCACCCCGTAAGTGGCCCATTTCGGTACTTCATGGTATTGATTGATGCATCAACCAAATGGTCTTATGTGTGCCTCTTGTCCACCCGCAACCTAGCTTTTCCAAAGCTATTGGCACAAATAATAAGGTTGCATGCTCATTTCCCCGATAACCATATCAAGAAACTACGTCTTAATAATGCGGGAGAATTTACTTCACAAATCTTCGAAGACTATTGCCGGGCAACGGGTATTGAAGTTGAACATCCGGTAGTGTTGTGTATTGATTCCCCAGATTTGGTTTTGGATGATGAGCAAACATAAATAATGTATACTAACTTATTTGTGAGCGCAGTTATGGAGATCGTCGCCAAAATACCACGTACATCTAAAGCGACATCTCAAGATTTCTCAATACGCATGTTCATGTGCCTAAATCTTCGTTGAAGCTCAAGGAGCAATATTGAGGTCTAGAAGAATGAAGATTGAAGCTTTGAAGACGGCTTGTAAGGTTTATTTTATAGTCTTCTAGCTTCATAGATTAGAATGTTAAGACTTGAGTATGACTTACATTATAAACTGCATTTCGCTCATATCTTAGAGCTAGTATTATCATAGAAGCCATTAGAAACTTTCCCGAAGCCATTCGCTTCTTCCCTCGGCTTCGAGTGCATGTTAGTTGGTTCAAGAAGAGTCACCAACCGACTAGATGACGATCTAGTCGGTCAACAACTCTACATGAACCGACTAGATGCCTTGCTAAATTCAGCTCATTCCATGTTAATCAATTAGTCGGTCAAAGAAGCGTCACCGACCGACTAGATGACGATCTAGTCGGTTACGAATCCTTCTTGGACCGACTAGTTGAGCTTGCCTCTGTACAGCCTGAGTTACTGTTTCGAGTTAGTCGATCAAAGAACGTTTGTCGACCGACTAGTTGAGAAACTAGTCGGTCAGCATTTGTTCTTAAACCGACTAATTCATCTTGAAGTCAACCTACTCTATTTCGACTGTTAGTCGGTCAAAGATCATTCACCGACCGACTAGTTGTGGAACTAGTCGGTCGGCAAGTCTTCTTAGACCGACTAGTTATCATCTCCTGTACTTCGACCTTTTGGCTGTTCAACCGTTAGTCGGTCTACGTTGTATCACCGACCGACTAGTTGATGAACTAGTCGGTCAGTGATCCTTCTTTGACCGACTAGTCTGGTTCAGAATAGAGCCGTTGGGATCTTTTCCAACACGATTTTCCTTGCCTCCATAAATACAAACCTGTTTCGTTTGAGGCAAGGGTAGAGGTCCTATTTCCAAGCAATTTCAGACCTAAGAGAAGAGCTCTCCCAAGCTATTTCAAAGCTCTCTCTCCCTCACAAGAATCTCTCCCTCAACACCTTGAGCCCTAATTCCTCAAGAGAGATTCTCTCCATTGTGAGCTTCTCAAGCCAAGAGCTTGATTCAAGTCACCATACTCCACCCTAGGCTTCCATTGCTGGTCATCTTCTTGAAGCTAGGGTTTGGTGGCATCATCTTCCTCAAAATCCCTCCTTGCCCTAATTTGGTAAGATTTACTCAAGGCATAGGATTTTTGTAGGTAAGTGTTTATTTCATTTCATATTTGAATTGTAAGTTTCACTCTCGGTTGTGAGAGTGTGGTTGTGATCCCGGGTTGTGGGAGTCACAGATTACTTTGTGTATGATTTGACTTGTGAAGGTTTTTCACAAGTACTTCATAGTGGAAATCTTGAGTTAGGTTTGCTAACTCAAGTATCCGGAGGGGATCCGGGTGGTTGGGACGTAGGATCACCGGGAACAAGTCGGGGAGACTTGGGTGGATCCGAACCCAGTAATATTGTTTGTTTGTGTATGTTTTAATTCTTGTTGATAGTTGTTTAATTCCGCATTGTCGTTTGTTTCTTGCACAATAATTAGGAATAACTATCTTGATTATTTTAAGTACTATTCACCCCCCCTCTAGTACGTGTGCAGTAGCTACCATAGGGCACTACAATTGGTATCAGAGCCAAGGTTAAAGCTACAGGTCAAAGCCATGACAAACAACGACTACAGTGTCTTCAAGGATCGTCAAGGAGCTTCTTCAGTCTTGGAAGGGCAATCTTAATCTAGGCCTCCCTCCTTCAATGGTACCAACTACGGGTACTGGAAATGCCGAATGGAAACGTTCCCTCGGAGTGCTTCACTTTGGAGAGCCACGATGAATGAGTACGTCGAGCCCTCCGAACAAGATTTCGCGAAATGGACTCCCGCGGAGGTCTCCGCGGAGGTAAGTAATGCCAAGGCAATGAACGCCTTGCAATGCGCATTGGAGCCCGAGGACTTCAATAAGATATGCACATGTAAGAGTGCATATCAAATTTGGAACTCCCTCCTCATCTTACATGAAGGGACGAGTCGGGTAAGAGATTCTAAACTCGTGGTCGTGAATAAAGATTTCGAATTATTTCATATGCTGCAGGGTGAAAAGATGAAAGATTATTATGCTCGATTCGTCGACATCACAAACGAGTTGGAAGCTCTTGGGAAGACCTACACCCAAAAGGAGAAAGTCTCGAAGATAATCGATGGACTTCCTTCTTGTTGGGAGAAGCGTACCTTCGCCATCGAGGAAGGTAATGACATGAAAACTTATACCGTGGTTCAACTAATGGGTACCTTGATGTCATACGAGGTACGCAAGGATAGCAAGCTCATGATGAAAGAAAAGATGAAGTCGTACTTGAAGCAAGACGAGCCTAAGAAAAAGGCGATTGCATACAAGGCCGCTCCATCTACCGATGATGAAGAATCGGAAGAAGAATCGGACGATGAGTTGGACATGGAAGCTTTGGCCGATATGGCAAAGAAGTTCATCCGATTCTTCCGACAAGGTAAGTTGAATCGTAAATCTAAATTTATTTCGACTAATGTTTCTACTCCCGTGTGTTACAAATGCAATAAGCCAGGACATATCAAGCCGGATTGTCCTCTCTACAAACACAAGGGAAAATGGAAGGGATCCAAGCACGACAAGTCAAGAAAGCACAAGAAAGGGCTTGTCGGCACTTTCACCGACTCCGATTCCTCAAGTGGAGAGTCGGACGATGAAAGAGTGGAGAAAGCACACACGTGCTTCATGGGCAAAGAGGATCGTGATGAAGAGACTTCTTCCGATGAAAGCGAAGAAGGAAGCGAGGATGAAGGCGAAGAGGTAACCAATGATGAACTTAGATTAGCCAATGAACAACTATGGAATAAGTTTTCTAATATGGCTACTAAGTTTATGAAGACTAAAAATGAATTAGATAGTCTTAAAAACTCGCCTAAGCCTTTCATCGTCAATAACGACACCGTTGTTGATGGGTTGAGAAATGAGATTGAAAATCTCAAGTCTAAACTTGAGCATGTTCATATCGAGGATTCGGATGAACATGTGATAGCGGATTTGACGTCTCAAATCTCAACTTTGAGTATTGAGAATACAAATCTCAAATCACGTGTTTGTGCACTCGCATCGCAAGTGTCCACTTTGGATGCTTCTTTGCATTCTCTCACCGAGAAGCATGAGAGCACATTAGGCCGAATTCATGAATTCAACAAAGGTAAGGGCAAGTTGGATGATATCCTAAATGACTTACCTCCGGCCAATCATCACATTGGTTTAGGGTATAAGATGGAAGAGTCATCCAAATCGTCCGCCACCTTTGTTAGGCCATCTTCCGATACTTCTACTAGTGGAAGTAAACACGTCATGTGTAGTTCTTCTACCAATGGTGCTTCCGTTAGGAACACGCCCCCATTTGGAAAGAAACCCACTTTGGGTGGACCTCCAAAGAAGGGTCATGCTTTCATGTATACCATGCCACGTAGGAACACAAATCCTACCCCACATGTTAGCACATATGCCGATTTCTATGATCCGCATCCACGAGCACGTGCACACCATGTGAGACACACTCATGCACGTGTTCCTCCACATTCATATGTTCATCCTCATTCTCATATGAATAATTATCGTCATGCACCATTGCATCGCATGCCATATGCTTACCCACGACATGCATCACATAGAAATCAACAACATATGCATGTTCCCAATAGGATTAGGACTCCCAAGACATACACTATTTGGGGTCCGAAGAACACAAGCATGCATGCTAAGAATTTGTATGTGAAATCGTTTATAAATGATGTTATTTTGAATGATGATTATGTTGGGAAATCAAGTTCCTCTTGGACTTGGTTTCCGAAGGGTTAGTTCCCTTTGACCCTTCATTGCTTGGTACCATAAGTTTAATTTCACTTTATGGGTACCAAAGCAATTGTGGTATGTATGGGTTACATTTAATTTGAATTTAGTTAGCTAAATTTATTGCCTAACCCATAGGATCCAAAAAGATTTTTGGATACCAAAATGATATTCTCTAGGTTAAATCCACCATGAGATACCAACCCTACCAACTCCGTGATTTGCAAGGATTTTCGTTCGATTGGAGTTGATGGTGCTTGAGTGATGCACCAAAGTAGGGGAGCTTAATGTGTGAGTATATCCATACTTTTGATTCATATTGGTATCCATTGGTAGATTATATTACGAATGGTATCATTTTGTTTCTTTTTATATGCTAGTTTAGTGTATGCCATTGTTCTATGATGTTCTATTTTTTTGGCATAACACTTTTGCATGCTACATTTGGTATGCACATCGGATTATTTTTGTCTCTGATGTTGATTTCGTCGTTCGACGATTTTATGGATTTAATAGAATTCTTTCTATGGAAACATAGAATTGTTTTCCATGCATTTTATTGATTTTGGAGAGTATGTTCCAAAACTCAATAAGTGAAATTGTTTTGAGTTTTGATGATTTCGGACTTCGATTTTCGCCTATGGCTTGATGATCTCGTATTTCGATTTTCGCCTATGGTTTGATGATTTCGTTTTCCGATTTTCGCCTATGGTTTGATGATTTCGTTTTTCGATTTACGCCTATGGCTTGATGATTTCATATTTCGATTTTCGCCTATGGCTTGGTGATTTCGTTTTCCGATTTTCGCCGATGGTTTATGATTTCGGTTTTCGATTTTCGACTTTGGTCTCTTTGGCACGCTTTGCTTTCATTCGGTACTTTACTTTTGATATCTTGCTTTGGTGTCATTTGGACCGTGGTCGTATTCTTCGACTCCCTTGCGTTATTTTTAGCCATTGGTTTTGTCGTTGATCTCCTCCCGCTCTTTTTGCTAATGCCAAAGGGGGAGAGATATAATAATGACAATGTGCTAATTAATAATTCAAAGGAATTTACCATGAATCTAATTTGATGTGTTAGATTCAGGGGGAGTGAAGATATAAATAAAAGGATTTAGATCCTATATGTGCAATAATAGGATTCATATTTTATATTTCCCTCGCTGCTTGATGCATATGAATATTATTGAATATGGAACTAACGTGTCATCAATGCAGGGGGAGTAAGTAACCTTCATTTGAATCATTATTATTGCTTATTATTTATGTTGGTTTGTCATCACCAAAAAGGGGGAGAATGTTGTGTATTGATTCCCCGGATTTGGTTTTGGATGATGAGCAAACATAAATAATGTATACTAACTTATTTGTGAGCGCAGTTATGGAGATCGTCGCCAAAATACCACGTACATCTAAAGCGACATCTCAAGATTTCTTAATACGCATGTTCATGTGCCTGAAGCTTCGTTGAAGCTCAAGGAGCAATATTGAGGTCTAGAAGAATGAAGATTGAAGCTTTGAAGACGGCTTGTAAGGTTTATTTTATAGTCTTCTAGCTTCATAGATTAGAATGTTAAGCCTTGAGTATGACTTACATTATAAACTGCATTTCGCTCATATCTTAGAGCTAGGATTATCATAGAAGCCATTAGAAACTTTTCCGAAGCCATTCGCTTCTTCCCTCGGCTTCGAGTGCATGTTGGTTGGTTCAAGAAGAGTCACCAACCGACTAGATGACGATCTAGTCGGTCAACAACTCTACATGAACCGACTAGATGCCTTGCTAAATTCAGCTCATTCCAGGTTGATCAATTGTCGGTAAAAGAAGCGTCACCGACCGACTAGATGACGATCTAGTCGGTTACGAATCCTTCTTGGACCGACTAGTTGAGCTTGCCTCCGTACAGCCTGAGTTACTGTTTCGAGTTAGTCGATCAAAGAACGTTTGTCGACCGACTAGTTGAGAAACTAGTCGGTCAGCATTTGTTCTTAAACCGACTAATTCATCTTGAAGTCAACCTACTCTATTTCGACTGTTAGTCGGTCAAAGATCATTCACCGACCGACTAGTTGTGGAACTAGTCGGTCGGCAAGTCTTCTTAGACCGACTAGTTGTCATCTCCTGTACTTCGACCTTTTGGCTGTTCAACCGTTAGTCGGTCTACGTTGTATCACCGACCGACTAGTTGATGAACTAGTCGGTCAGTGATCCTTCTTTGACCGACTAGTCTGGTTCAGAATAGAGCCGTTGGGATCTTTTCCAACACGATTTTCCTTGCCTCCATAAATACAAACCTGTTTCGTTTGAGGCAAGGGTAGAGGTCCTATTTCCAAGCAATTTCAGACCTAAGAGAAGAGCTCTCCCAATCTATTTCAAAGCTCTCTCTCCCTCACAAGAATCTCTCCCTCAACACCTTGAGCCCTAATTCCTCAAGAGAGATTCTCTCCATTGTGAGCTTCTCAAGCCAAGAGCTTGATTCAAGTCACCATACTCCACCCTAGGCTTCCATTGCTGGTCATCTTCTTGAAGCTAGGGTTTGGTGGCATCATCTTCCTCAAAATCCCTCCTTGCCCTAATTTGGTAAAATTTACTCAAGGCATAGGATTTTGTAGGTAAGTGTTTATTTCATTTCATATTTGAATTGTAAGTTTCACTCTCGGTTGTGAGAGTGTGGTTGTGATCCCGTGTTGTGGGAGTCACAGATTACTTTGTGTATGATTTGACTTCTGAAGGTTTTTCACAAGTACTTCATAGTGGAAATCTTGAGTTAGGGTTGCTAACTCAAGTATCCGGAGGGGATCCGGGTGGTTGGGACGTAGGATCACCGGGAACAAGTCGGGGAGACTTGGGTGGATCCGAACCCAGTAATATTGTTTGTTTGTGTATGTTTTAATTCTTGTTGATAGTTGTTTAATTTCGCATTGTCGTTTGTTTCTTGCACAATAATTAGGAATAACTATCTTGATTATTTTAAGTACTATTCACCCCCCCTCTAGTACGTGTGCAGTAGCTACCATATGGCACTACATGTAGCACATGTTCACACCCAAAACGGATTAGCTGAGTCTCTTATAAAGAGACTCCAATGGATTGCACGTCCATTGCTTATGCAATCCCAGTTGCATGTGGATGCTTGGGGGCATGCTATTTTACATGCCGCATCACTTATTAGGATAAGACCCTCTGGAGGTCACACTTTATCCCCGATGCAACTAGCATACGGCGCACCACCGGATATCTCTCATTTGAGAGTGTTTGGTTGTGCGGTATATGTCCCAATAGCACCACCTCAGAGGACCAAAATGGGTCCTCATCGTCGTCTATGTATATATATTGGGGTTGATTCACCCTCTATTATCAGATACCTTGAACCCCTGACGGGTGACGCATTCAAGGCACGTTTTGCTGACTGTGAATTTAATGAGAAATTTTTTCCAAAACTGGGCACACAGTCTAAGAAGCCAGAAGCTTCTGAGACCATTAGTTGGGACCAGAAGTCTTTGTCCCTTTACGATCCGCGTACTAATCTGTGTGAAGATGAGATCCTGAAGATCCTTCACATCCAGAATACAGTACATCTATTACCGGATAAATTCACGGACAACCAGAAGATTGTCCGTTCACACGTCCCTGCTGCCAATACGCCAGCTAGGATTGACATCCCCATAGATGGATGCAACCCACCGGCAGCAGATTTGGCTGTACCTCGAATGAAAAGAGGACACCCACCAGGTTCAAAAGACAAAGTTCCTCGAAAGAGGAAGACTCCTGGTGATACTAAGAATATCCCTCCACAGGATGCTGAGCTCAGACCAGCTACTTCTCCCCTCCTGATTTCCCAGCAGAGGAAACAATAGGAGAAACATCATTAAATTTTGTACGTACTGGAGAAGTATTGGACAGAAATAGCATAGTCGTCGACGATGATTTTGCGTTCGATATTGCCGTTCACGTCACTGAATATGACGATGACGTCGAACCACGATCTTTAGCGGAATGTAAACGCAGAGATGATTGGCCAAAGTGGGACGAGGCAATAAGAGTAGAGCTGGACTCACTCTTGAAACGCAAAGTCTTTGGACCAGTAGTCCAAACACCAGTAGGTGTAAAACCTGTGGGATATAAGTGGGGTTTCATAAGAAAAAGAGATGAAAATAATGTGATCGTTCGCTATAAGGCACGCCTTGTAGCCCAGGGATTTTCCCAAAGACCGGGGATTGATTACGAAGATACGTATTCTCCGGTCATGGATTCGATCACTTTCCGATTTTTAATAAGCCGAACTTCGCTGGAAAGCCTAGAAATGCAGCTCATGGACGTTGTGACTGCATATCTATATGTCGATATAGATAAAAATATCTATATGAGACTCCCTGATGGGTTCAATATATCCCAAGAGATGAAAGAGATACATCGGGACGTATTCTCTGTAAGGCTACATAGATCATTATATGGTCTAAAACAATCAGGAAAGATGTGGTATAACAGACTTAGTGACTTCCTTGCACAGCAAGGATTCACGAATAACGAAGTCTGCCCTTGTATCTTTATTAAAAGAACGGGAACATGATTCGTCATCATAGCTGTATATGTAGATGACTTAAATCTCATAGGATCTCCTGCAGAGATCAAAGAGATATCTGAAAGCCTTAAACATACTTTTGAAATGAAAGACATATGCAAAACAAAGTATTGTCTTGGCTTATAGATAGAACACCTAAGAGGTAGAATCCTATTACACCAATCTAATTACACAAAGAAACTTCTACACAAGTTTCATATGGATAAATGTCATCCTTTAGGTACTCCTATGGTCGTAAGATCGCAAGATGTACAAAAGGACCCCTTCCGGCCACTGGAAGAGGGGGAGGAGATACTGGGTCCTGAAGTACCCTACATCAGTGCCATTGGAGCACTTCTATATCTGGCTAACTGTACGCGTCCCGATATAGCGTTTACAGTTAATCTTCTAGCCAGACACAGTGCAGCGCCCACAAAGCGCCACTGGAACGGAGTAAAGCATCTTCTGCGATACCTTCAGGGTTCCATTGATCTTGGACTTTACTACCAGAGAGGTGCCTCCCCCAAATTGTTTGGTTATGCTGATGCAGGTTATCTCTCTGATCCGCACACGGCAAAATCTCAAACCGGTTTTGTTTTTACCGACGGAGGTACTGCTATCTCCTGGAGATCGGTGAAGCAAACCACAACAGCTACATCATCCAACCATTCAGAGCTCATTACGATCCACGAAGCAAGCAGAGAGTGTTATTGGCTACGATCCGCCGTCCAACACATTCTTCAATCTACTGGCCTGAAGACCGGTGATTTGGAGCCTACCGTTCTGTTTGAAGATAACGCTGCATGCATTGCTCAACTTCAAAAAGGCTACATTAAGGGCGACAGGACGAAGCACATATCTCCCAAGTTTTTCTGGACACATGAGCTAAAGGAGGACAAGCAGATCGAAGTTCAGCAGATACAGTCCTGCAATAACTTAGCTGATCTTTTTACTAAGTCTTTGCCCAAATGTATTTTTGTAAAACTTGTAAAGAACATTGGCATGCGACAACTGAAAGACCTGCAAGCCTGAAGCTTGTACGGATCAGGGGGAGTAACCTGTGGGTTGCACTCTTTTCCCTTAAGCTGTTGGGTTTTTCCCACTGGGTTTTCCACAGCTAAGGTTTTAACGAGACAAACACTCTTACTCTGGATCCAGAAGTATCCACCCCTCTTTGCCTCAAATGCTGAGACCAAAGTGATGAATGGGTAAGGTGGAGTGTTATGAATAAGGGAGGCCTTTGGCCTCCCCTCCTTCAGTACACACTCTCATTAGTCCCCATTACTATGAGTAATGGGGACTCTTGGTCTCCTTGAGGCCTTTCATCTCCCTTTCGTGATTTAATATATAGAGAACCATGGCCTATGGTCATAATTACTCATTCCATTTCTAAAAATCTAAGTCTCTATTTCTCCTCTAGTTTTGATTATCCTATAACATATTTTAAATTTTCGTTTTTTCCCCGTTATTTTTGAAAGGAGAAGAGGAGGCCACGCACAGGGGCAGATGAATCCAGGAGTCATGTCCCCTCTCTGTCGGGCATACTGACGAACAAGGTGTGAACGTGACATGAGGGTGCGAAAAAGAACAAAATTCCATTTTCGTTTTCATTTGTTCTTTTTTAAAAATGAAAAATTTCTTTTTAATCCTGTCCATATCCTTCAATCTCCCCCTTATCTTCCAGAGATCATCATATGTTTCTCTCAGTGTCTCAGTCCGACCAAGCGCATTAAATTCTGCAGAAAAAAAAACCAAATACCCTAATTCTTATGGCGCGACAAATTTCAAGAATCGCCGAGAGGAGGATAGCAAACATTAGCAATCATTTGATTCCCACTGCCCCCCTTAATTCCCATGTCCATACGGAGGTCACCCCCGCAGTGACTTCATCGGCACAGGATAACAATAATAAGATTGACAGGTACAGGCGCATCCATGGCGATGTCGAGACTCGAGATGCTGAGTGGAGGCCGGCAACCTGCAATGACGACGATTCCGGCAGGCCATTCACCGACATTATTTACGAGAAAGCCGTTGGCGAAGGAATTGCCAAGGTATGAGTGAGCACTTGTTTTAAAATTTTATGACAAGAATGATACTGACACAACATTTGCTTACTATTGGAGGTATAATCAATGTGAAGAAATTATGTTACAATTTGAGTTTTGCTGTGAGATGCAATTGGCCTGGTTGCCAATGATTTTGTTCTAAATGTCAGAAGGCAAATTAGTAATGCAGCGTTGATTAGTCATTACTGACAGACACACACACACACACACACTCTCTCTCTCTCTGTGTGTGTGTGTGTGTGTCTCTCTCTCTCTCTCTGTGTGTGTGTGTGTGTGTGTGTGTGTGTGAGTGTGTGAGAGTGAAGAGAACTACCCCATATTGTAAGAATAAAATATTCTTCCATAGAATCGCTTTGTTGAGAATAATTGTCCAACATTGAAAAAAATTGCAAGAAGTGGATGTCCATACATCAAGGTTGGTGTCTCTATCTATTGGATTAAGTGTTTAGATTAGATATGATTTCAATTACCAATTATGGCTTAATCTATATCCCTAATAGGTGGTGCATCTTAGTATAGTCTTGTAATCCTGTCTGTTCATAGGTTTCATTTTGTCCATCGATTAATGGCATAATCCGGATTGAAATCAATATGAATCAGGATCCTGTCCTAATTCTTAAAAAAAGAAGTTCTATTATCCTAAGACAAGGTTCCAACCTTGAGTTAAAAAAGAAATCTACTATCCAAACTCAAGAGTCCCATCTTGAGTTTCAAAAAGGTGTTGATAATAATAGTCTCACGTTGGTCGTATACCCATTGCTTTATTTTTGAGCTAGATTTAATTTTGATTACTAAGTATAGTTTCAATTATATCATTAATATTTAGCCCCCTCAGTATTGTCTTGTTGTTAACACACTTCACGGGCTACAAATTATCACTTAGCTGAGCATCTCTCTGACCGCCATAATGCACTAGTAATAGATTGAGAGAAGTAACTGCAATAGTTTGTTGGATCGGAGAATCCTGTTGGGATTTGTTGGGGATCTATTGAGTGGTTTACAACCAGTGTGCATATCACTCATACATATACAAAAAAGCATAAGATGATTAAGCTCATACAAAGAAGAAAAAGAAGAGATTTAGAGAGAATCAGATCCATCGCTTACAAAACTTACATCACTCTCCCTTTAGCTACAAAACCCACGGCCAAGCTCTCAACTAAACATTAAGCTAAGAATCCTATATATTTTCTCCCTTTTTTTCATTTACCACTTAAGCAATTTACAATAGATATTTATAGAATTTTGCATACAAAATTATCTAAGTACCACAATACACGGATTTAATGCAAACCGATCAAATACAATACAAAATACAAATGCAATGAGCATTTATATACATACAGAATGCAAGACATCCTTGACAATCTCCACATTGGCTTGGATTTAGCAAACACTGTGAAGATGTCTCAATGAACTTGATTCCATATACCTAAAATACCTCTTGATATCATCCACAATCAAATGGCATGGCTTATCTCCCAGTAGCTACCCGCAGAGCTCACCGTCACACAACTCGTTATGGCTTCACATCCCTAACTTGACAAGTAAGATCTCCGTATCTAATAATATCAGGAGCTTATATCATCACATACTTTTCCAATCTAACTATTGAACACTGCACATACTATCGATCGGCTTGGCGGTACCATTTGCTTGGACTCTCAGTGACACTCAACATGTCATAAATCTTCTTGTAGATCTATATACACCACCCATCCTCCTTCCTTGTAGCTTGAACGATATGAGGTATAAACATTCTTATGACGTCTCTTTGAATCAAAAAACTGTGTCTTGAATTTAATATCCTTAGAGAAATCAGATTCTTTCGTAATTTCACAACATGCCTTACTCCAGTCAACATTCGCATAATGCCATTAGACATGTGCATGTGTATTGATCTAACTCCAATAATAATGCACTCATCACTATTTGAAGGCCTGATACCAACTTTACATGCTTGATAACTGGTAAATTACTCCCTGAGTGCATTTACGTGGAACGAATATCTAGAATCTAAAATCTAATCTGAATTACAATAATTAAAAGTTATCATTAGCAGAACATCATCGATCTTTATTAGTTGTGGGGACCATGAGGATGGCAAGCAGAAACATTAGATGGTGTGAATAATGTTCAATAAATTTCAATATAAAGTCTAAAGTTTTTGCCTTAGAGATCAATTTGTGTTATCAAATTGATTCTTAATCTACAAATCAATCGTGTAAATATAAAATATGGAAGCATAAACTCATGTATGCAACATAAGAAATCAATACAGAATCAAACAATCACAAACACACGTACTTATCCTAGTTCGGTCAACCCTTGATCTACATCCAGTCTCTAGGTCTCACTTGAGCTTTTCACTATTCAACAAAATAGTACAACCAACTCCATACATCACAAGCCAGTGTATGGAGACCCACTCGATCAAATACGAGCGGAATAACCCCTCCATCGAGAGCAACACCACCACATCACACTTGAGTGTAACACCTCACACTTGAGGTAGTCTTTGTTGAGCAATTGTTACAATATCCATAAGCCTTGAAGATGAAGCTGTGTATTGTAGTGTGGTTTAAAAATGTATTTCTATCAATGGATTTGGCGATGGTTATTTGAAATAGAAATATATTTGGCTCTACTATAGGAAGAAGATAGCACAATGAGCAATGATGCTATTTTGGGTTTTCCTTTTCTTTCTCCTTTTTTTTCATCTATTTTCACCATCAATTATTGCTAAATAACTTGAGATGAGCCCAATATATATAGAAAGAAATCTACATGAGAAAATCCCCAAAATACCATCCATGACTGTTAGAAAATGGCTAGTTGTGAAAAACCAATTTTCTGCAACGGCTATTAGCTAGTTGACTAGTGTAGAAGAATTTGTTGACTAGGCATCAACTAGTCGATTAATCTTTGTACTCTAATCAACTATGCTAGTCATTCTAGAGCATCGGTTTTCAGCCTTTGGGATTAGTCGACTATAGTTAATTAGCTAGTCAACTAAATCATGAACTAGTCGACTAGTCTGAGTACTCTGGTCGACTACTTCTTCTAGCCAAAAAAGTTTAGAACCTAGTAACTTATTAGTCAACTAGGAATCATTTTGGTCGATTAATACATACAACAATATGTTATTTGGCTATGAAACTTAGGTCCTTTCTGCACGAAGTAATTCTCTATTAATCCTAATTTTGGTTATTTACTTAGTGTTTTATGTGTGTGACATCTTTAACGCCTTTACTTGAATTCTAAGACAAGAATAAAATATTACAACAAATATATAAATCGCCTTCATAACTTGATTTGTTGTAGTCTTTTGCTCTATGATCTTGCTAAAGAATTCTTCAATTCCACTTGGTGCCTTGGAGTTACACCACCATTGTCAAGCTCGAAACGTGATCTTGCTTTGATTACTCTTCATGCTTGAGCAATCAACACTTGGTTTTTTTTGTTTCTTTCCAACTAAAGAAATTCATTAAATCAAAACACAATGTTTGCTCATCATCAAAATATATATTGGAGAATCTAATACCCAATAGTAGTACTGCAAATCATACTTCTCTTTTCTTTTTTTAACTCATTCCGTTGTGAACACTTCATTTTCATATGGCTCTCCTTATTGCAATGTCGACATATACATGGTTTATGCCTTATGACTCCCAGACTTTGTACCCTATTTGCATCCATTAGAACCTTTTGCCTCCAAATCAATCGACCCAAGACCACCTGTAGAAATTAAGGCACAACTCGTTATAAACGCTTGATCGCTACACTACTACCATTAAGACTCATTCAGCAACAATGAGGCAATTATCTTGTCAAGCTTGAGAGTATTCTTTTCAAACAACAATATAGTCACAATGTGATTATATACCACGGGTAACGATTCCGACAAAAGTAATGTCTTGTCCTCTTCCTTGATCATCACATTAACAATGAACAGCTTCATTAAGATACTGATACATTCATTTAGATGCACTATGAGCTTTGCTTCCTCCACCAACTTTAGGCCATATAGCTACTTCAGAAATATCCGATTTGTATAGATTTTAACTTGTATCGGCTCTTCGGTTTCTTTCAATTTTTCCCCGAATCCCTAGCTTGATGACTTTTTGAAGAGTATTATCTATTAAGTATAACTTGATAGTATCACTCATCATATCACATACATGTCCCATAATTCTGTCAGCTTATCTGACTTGCTTGTTTTTGGCAACATTATTATTATATATCTATCCGAGTCAGATTATTTTTTACTTCCTAATGCCATAACATGAAGTTATTGTGGTCATTGAATGGCTCTTTGGAGAATGATATGCTCTTTCCAAGCACCTTACCCGCACCTTCAATATTTAACATTAACATATAATGCCTTAAATCAAATTTGGTTTCCCTTGATTACCATGATTGATGTTGATTCCCATATCGGCTTACGTAAAATGACCAAAAAGAAGTAGAATAAACCAAAATAACACTTTTCGACAACCTCTGACTGTCTAAAATGTAAGAATTGATATTGGATCACCAGAATCAGACTCTAATTTTCTGATATATATCTAAAATAATCTCAACCGTTTGGCCCTTTAAATAATCCCTTTAATTCATTTAACTGACAACATTCAACTTCTCCCAATAGCCCACATTTGGATTTTCCATCTTTTTCTTTGTTCCTCATGTGGGCCCACCCGAGATACCATCTTTGGCCACCTCACACATGCAGAGCACATGAACAAAATTAACGAGACTTTTCACCTTTTTTCTTTTCTAGCAAGACAACCAACACATCTTTAATTTCTTTGTTCTTTGTTCTTCAAACCAGCATTAACAACGCTCCAACAACCTCCCACTTGAAAAAATTAGTCTCAAGTTATTGCTCTACTGTCAAGTTTTCACCCTCCACTTGCTCTTCATCATTTTCTCATTGCCAAACACAACCAACTAGCACCATACACAATCACCTTGTGCAAGCTTTTCTTGCCTTACCATCGACAAGTAAGCAACACCATCCCATATAACCACCACAAAACATGAGCCACATGTGACCAACAATCCGATCATCGCTACATCATACTACATCATTGCTTGACTCGGGAGCAACAGAACAATAGCCATGTGTTATTGAAAAAAGTTGAGTTTAATTGGAGCATGCGCTCATCACTTACTTGTGAGTCCACATCATTACACAAGACCTCGATGGCTGTTGCCATTTCGCTATGGCTTCTATTGGACCCCACCAATGCCGACACGTGTCCACCAGCATTACATACACCCCTGAGCACCATTGTAGCATACATCCCACTACTCGTGCACTTCGTGCACTGCTTGCATAACCACACACGTCACGTGCTCGACAGAATTTCATGAACAGTCCTTGATCTTTGAACCTTGAATCACCTTTGCTGGACCGTCGTTTTCTCCATTATTGCTCTCATACCAATTTTTGGCATTTGTTGGGGCTTTTTGGCCAATATAGAAATCTTGCTTTTTTCAAAATAGATAAAAACTTTTGTAAAACTTGTTATCAAATATTTTGAGGGTTTTCCAATTTATAGAGGCGAAAAATCATCAAAGAAAATGTCAAAAATACCTGATACAATGGCAAAAACGGTTAATTTCTCAAAGCCAACTCAGCCAACGGTTAGTTGATTAGTCGACTAGTATACAACCATTAGTCGACCAATGTATACTGCTTGTCGACTAATGTTTGAACACTGATTGATTGCCAATGTTTTTGTCTTCTATTAGTCGACTAAGGATTCTACATTGGCCGACTAATAATGATAATAATATACAGTTTAGGATAGAAACCTAGGGTTTTGATATGAATTACAATAACATTAATTCTAAGTCTTTTCTAAGGTTTCTTATGAGCGTAGGGTGCATCTTCAAGACTTTAACATATATTCTAAGATAATAAATATAAAGTACATCAAATGCATATTTCATCTTTATATCTTCATTTTGATATCTCCATTGATGTAAACTTTAGCCTTGTTATAGAAGTCTCCAATGCATCTTGTCTTGCCTTGAAACACCATCACTTAATCTTGTACATCATTTAATATCTGTACATAAAGTTAGTACAAGAAATATATGTTTGTTCATCATCAAAAATCTCATGTTGGAGGTGATACAATATCTAAAAGTGCACACAACGCTCATACACAAACAAACAAACACTGAGGACAAGAAGAACAAGCACACACAAAGAAGAAGAGGTTTGGAGACAATCAGTCTCTATCACTCAAGAAACTTGCACATCTACCTTTAGCTACAACACCTGTAGCCAAGCCCTCAGCTAACCTGTAAGCAGATGATCCTCTCACTTTACTCCCTTGTTTTCTTTTATTATCTAAGCAACCTTCAAGCGAAATTTATAGACTTTAACATAAACAATTGCTGAATGCTCCTGTGCACATATTTGATACAAACTAATCAAATATGGTAGAAAATAAAAATACAATAACCATGTACATACTTACATACGGAATACAAGACCATCTCAATCAAACCCAAATAATATGAGATCAAGCATATTTTTTGCAAACCTACAACTTGACTGCTCTAATTAACAGTTTATTTTAAACCACTACAATGATAAGTATGAATAGTTAATTTAATAAGGTGTAATAGATTATAAAGAAAAGATGGATTTGCCTTGTGTGTGTTTTACAGTTTTATAGGTAAGGTCTATTAGAAACATTGCCTATAAAAAAATTTTCCTTCTTTTTTGTGTATGTATCTATGTTAGTCAAAACTTGTATCATCCATGTATTATTCATGTACTGGATGAATACAACGGATTGTGCATACATATATGTCTATTTTCAGTAGTTCATTAGGATACTCTGAATGGTTCTCAATGCTATCCGCAGAAGCGATAGTCAAACGTATAATACTACAACAGTAGTTCATTTAATTGGAAGAAGTAAGTGGTTAACCTAAGATTTATTTCTAAATTCAACTCAGATTATTTCGCTTTCTAGTAAATGCTTATAGGGTATTACTGTCATAATGGTTTTCCCACTTTAATGAATCTTGTCTTTCGTTTGATTAATGTTAGCTTAATTTTAACTATAACATCATTCTTACTCATTTTAGTTAATATATACAAATTTTTTGATTTTGCACACTATTTATTGATTGACAAGTAACACTCAAACGTATGCGTATCTGAACATTTAATGTTCATAGCTTTTATTGCTGAATTTGTATTCATCTTACAAAATATCCAGCTTGCGTTCCCTGAACTGTACCTTTGCCATACACCAAATGATTAACAGAGGCATAGATCTGCCAGTACCTTGGGCATGAGCGTGGAAAATCTGTATCCATGTCCATGTGCAATGACTTGTTGGTTGAGCTTGTGGATACATTGCAAATTATTTGAAACGGTGCTGGAAATTTGTGCTTCTGGTAAAGACAATGACAAGGGCGCAAACGTTAACCCCAGATGTAGATATGTTCTCACTTTTGTGCATGTCGAATTAAATGTCGAAGATGCAAGCATACGGAAGAGAACTGCATATACTTTAGATTTCTATAGCAACTTAATTTTCATTTTGTTTCATTTGGATTTTTCTTGAAATTTAATCTAACAGAACATGATCTGCATCCCAACATTAGTCTACGAAGGAAATGCATGTTCGCACATCTCAATTGAATTTTATCTGCGGCATATTGGTATGATTATCATTTATTATTCAGTATCAAGGTTAGGCTTAGCCACGTAATTAAACTATCATGTCTTCGTTTCTGCAGATCACTATCAATCGCCCAGAAAGAAGAAATGCTTTTCGGCCCAATACAGTAAAAGAACTTATTCGTGCATTTAATGATGCGAGGGATGATAGCTTCATAGGAGTAATTATCTTGACAGGGAAGGTACTTATGCGGTACTATGGCTTTTCTTTTAATTTTTTTCTCTTTATTTTACTCAGATTATATTCAATTTTGATGAGGAATAGCAACTGCAAATTTTACTTGAGCAGTAATGGGTTTTCTCTGGTTTGCAAATTATTTGACTTCGTCTTGATCACTGGCTTATATTATCTAATAAACTTTGTGTATGTTATCTGTATATTATTTGGTTCCATTAGTAATAATTCTTCGGGGAAATTATTACCACTAATATCGATTTTGCTGCAAAGCCCAGTGTTACCTTGTATTTATTATTGAATATATGAATAAGAAATATACTGCACCTTTAATTCTTCAGCAGCTGCAAATTTTATTGAAGTTTATGTATTCAGTCCTGAGCTGTATACAGCTTGCTTCTACAGGGAACAAAGGCTTTCTGCAGTGGTGGCGACCAGGCATTGAGAAGCTCCGATGGCTATGAGGATTTTGATAAGTTTGGTCGTCTTAATGTTTTGGACCTTCAGGTACTTGTGCTGAATGATTTTTTTTCCGTCTTTCGGCATTCCAGCTTGATTTAATTTTGTATGAAAACTATACACTGTTGTGTATTATTTAACTATGCTTTTGCATGATGAAATAGTATGCATAAAACTTTTTTTGAGGATGAAGTGAGCCTTCTATAAAACAGATATCCTTATTAGTAGCGATCTTGCAGAATACCATAGAGGGACAATGAGTTGTTTGATGCATATTTATCCAGCTAATGGTACTGTGGTTACTTATTGACCAAATAATCGAGTATTTCTTTGGACCAATTATGCGCTCTTTAATAACCTCATGAAGCCATTAGATTCTTATAATTTGTTGTGGTACTGCAGAAAGAGATTGTCCAATTAACCATTTTTAATCTTTAATGTCTAATGTTAGGTTCAAACCCTAGTTGAACGCACATGGGATTAATGTATATTCCTTTCCATTGGAATAGTTGCACACATGTTGGAAATTTGTTTAGCAGCCAGCAGCGGAATTCGCTCTTTTATTTGTTATTTGGAACTTATTGGTAGAATTTGATAGATTGTATAATGCACAATCATACATTATGTCATCCCTTGGAACAATGTGATAATGGAGGGTTTCCATCCATGTAATAACTATATGGTGTTTCTATCCTTTATTTGTTCTATTCTTCAGGTACAAATTCGCCGCCTTCCTAAGCCAGTAATAGCAATGGTATTAATCTTTACCAGACTATATATTCTCGTTATTCATATACTCTATTCTTAGTCCTGCTGGTTATTTTGATATCAGGTTGCCGGTTATGCTGTTGGTGGGGGGCATGTATTACATATGGTCTGTGATCTAACAGTTGCAGCTGATAATGCAGTTTTTGGACAAACTGGTCCCAAGGTGCTTATAGGTTTATCTTTAATATCTTGATAAATGATGTTGGTTAATATGTTTAATATCTTGATCTATGTATGCTGGTATATTGTGGATTTCGGAGTCACCCTTTAGTTCCATTGTTTAAACATGGCACTATGGGATTGTGATTCCAGGACATACACTTCACCTTAGAGATAAAATTTACCATAGCAAGACTTATCTTACCTCTTTTCGTAGACTCCTCCTTGGGTGACTTTGGAGTGTAGATTCTTGGTTTCGTGCACTTAACCTGCATAACTAATATGGTTGTTCTACATACCACTGCCAACCGACTGTTCTTTAAGATATACTTTATTTTACCGTTTATCCGGGAGGTGGTTGCTCGTAGTTCATTGGGCAATGTTTTTGCCCCAACATTTTGAAGTTAACATTTGACCGAAGTCTTTAGAACTTGGTCTTTCTTCACTCACGCTTTCTTTTGGTGGAACTCTCTTGACTTCAGAGGTCCACATCCCCTCATTTTGATGTGAAAATGCTTGGATGATGGTCATGACTACATTATGATGTTATAGCATAATATTATTATTCCTTGTTATCTTAAAAAAAAATTAGCCTTGCACGTAGATTTTCTGCCCTCTGTTACATGTTATTGTAATTCTGAGAGATTAATGTCTTGTTTTTTTCACACTTCATTGAATATGGTAAATCATGGCAACCTATTTAAGTCCCGTTCCTACATTTATCTCGATTGTTGATCAAACATTTCAGCTTCCCTCTATGTTTAACCATATTCTAGGCACATACTCATCCTTTTTCCTCCCTCATCCTAGAACATGTGGTCAACTAATGTTGTTTCTTGTTCGGTGGTCTCTAATTGGGTTGGATCTCGGGTTGTTCTGTTAGATAAATCTCCGGTCCTCAAGTAGACACGCTGTTTGTCCATAACAATTGTACTTTTGTTCATATCATCATGTGTGATTTCTTATTTGCCTATTGGAAATATCTAAATATTTTTACTGGAACATTCTAATTATCTGTTCTTATCTTGATATGTTAAATCGACTTTGTTACGCCCTAAAGATCGTGCTACCCCGAACTTCAATCCGAGCTCGCCTCACACACAGCGGATACGGTCTTCCTCCGCAAAGTACGCCTTGACAGGCGGGAGGGCGCTCTTCGACCTAACCCCGCCGACTAGTCACCTGATCCCACCTTAGCCCGCTGCTCGCCTATCATCCCTGGAGTTCGTCTCGACTCAGTGGAAAGGGCGCTTTACGCCCCACACCTCGCCTGATGGGCGCCTGCTTCCCTCCGAACTCGTCAGGAATATAATTAGGTCGCTCGTCGCTCAGCAGGGGCCACCAAGAGATTCAAGTGCGGCCCCGCTCCACGGACGCCCCTCGACAACCTTTTGGCTCATCGGACACGACAAACAACCTTGTACAAGGACGCCACTGACACTTCCACCGCTCGACAGCCTAACAACAGCGCTCCCTGGCCGTTGCGTCCCCTGACCGTTTGGTGCTTTCGGCCCTGACACTCTGACAAAGCGCTCTTGGTCGTCGCGCCGTCTGACAAAGACATGGCTGACACGCATAGTTCTGACATCCTCGACCGAATCTTCCGCTGACAGACGTGCCAGCTCAGCATGCCAGGTCAGCCCCACCTAACAACCTCTATCAGCTATAAATACACCTTCACATCTATCGGGAAATGGGTTGGTAAATTGTTTCTCAAACTCTTACTCACACACACAAGAGTAAAGATCGTCCACATATTTGTTCTTCCGCTATAGCTCGCCACGTAGGGTCGACTCACTTCTAGTCCAACCTACGTGTCTAGCCCCCGTTTTAAGCCTCAATTCTAACTTAGGCATCGGAGAGGCTAATAGTTGGAACCAAAATTGGCCTTTCTGACGAGCTGCTCCGTGTGCAGGTGAGTCCGTCCCAGCTGCTAGCATTTGGCGCTCAACCTCGGACGTATAACGAACAGGCGGAGAGCTCGGAGATCGACCCAGGGATCGACCTTCCCTGCGCGCGTAGCCTCTTCACCCCACTCATCACTTGTCAAATAGCCCACCCTAATCACATCCGCATCGTAACCATCGTGCCCTTGGTTCCCCGTTAAACAAATTCATTGTACGCGGATCTTACGCCGCAACAATTGTCGCCGTCTGTGGGAACGAATGGTCACACCCATGTCTAATTCCCTACCCATCAACCGAAGTCCCGACCGTGGCAAAGCCCACATAGAGGAGGAGTCACAATTTCACCATAGGACACCCTTTACGGGACCTCCCCCCAGGGAATGGCTGAGACCGTTCAGGCCTCGGCCCGTGCTCTCCAGTAAAGCTTCGAGGCCTTAGCCAAGATAATGAAGAACCTCGAGGCGGGGAGAGCCGGGGCGCAACCTGATCCCTCGGAGCCGCCGAACTTGAGGCAAAACCTTCGACCTCAGTTCGAAGAAGTGGGGCAAAGAGGGCTCGCCGAGGAGATAACTGCCCAGCAAAAGCTCCTCGACGAAGAGATTGAGGCTGCGCAACAGCAGAGATGCGGAGAAGAAGCTGCCGCCGACAAAAGATACCGAGCGGAAGAGGCGGGTCCCATCAAGCCCGCCTCGGCGAAGAAGCCCGTCTCACGGAGGAGGACGCTCGTCGACAACTTCGCTTCATCATCGCCGAGTGTGAGAGGCTCCAGAGGGAGAACCGCGATGCCCCAGAGATGTCGACCTCGGGTCGACGACGCAAAAACACGCGCAGTCCACCCTCGGCGGGGTCCCCACCGTTCAGGAGGAGCCCGCCCCGACAGCCGCGCTATTCAGCTGGGCACGAAGACCGTCGCGGACGAGGTCGCGACCGGACTAGATCCCCCGAAAGGCGGAGAGGGCGTGAACCTGAACACCCGGGCGTCTCACCAACCAGGTTCAGCGGCCGGTATGAGAACCGAGATTGGTATCGTGCCGCTCGAAGGGCGCCCGAGCATCCCCACTACCCAGAGGAAGCCACTCCCTTGGCTAGATGGATGGCTTCGTTCTCGAACCCAACGAGATTCAAGCTCCCCCGCCTGGAAACCTATAGTGGTGTGGGCGACCCCCTCGGGCATGTGCAGAAGTACCGATGTGCCATGATGATGCAGGGTGCGGATGACATGATCCTGTGTCTGGGCTTCATGAATAGTTTGAGCGGCTCGGCCCTGGATTGGTACAACAGCCTGTCCGCCTGAACCATCGAGTGTTTTGGCAAATTGTCTCATAAGTTCTGCCAGCAGTTCCGGACATGGCGACATAGGAGGAAGCCCACAGATTATTTGTTCACGATCGTCCAAAAGGAGGGGGAGACGATTCGGAAGTTTTTTGCACCGCTTCATAGATGAGAAGCTGGGCGTGGTGGCCTGCGTGGATGAGCTAGTCATGGCGGCCTTCAAGAAGGGATTGACTAGCCGCAGCCTCCACAAATCCCTCATCCGAGACCCGCCGACCGACTTCGACGGGCTCGTCGCTCAGACGGAGAGATACATGCTGAGCGAGGAGGCCCTGGGAACAGGAAAAGGGGGGCCAGGACGGAGGTCTTCGGGTGCTGTCGACTACTCTGAGAGCCTCCGACCTCCGGAACGGTCCGCCCAACCTCCCCTGCTTCGAGGTCGACCATCGGGGGATTGCCTCCGCATGCGATGCCCTCAGCAGGTCGGCTGTCGCTGGTCGCCGTCTCCTGAGGCCCCGGAGCGGCCGGATTCTCCGCCAACTTCGGCCTCTTCGTCTCCGCCCTCCTTGTTGAAGTCCCCTCACGAGACCTCTTCTTGTCGGCCTTCTTAGGTTGCTTGGCCGTCTGCTCCGAAGCTAGCCTCATCAGCTCCTCGACCGGCACACTCATTGTCCGACCTGCAAAAGGAAGAGAGATCAGGGTGAGCAAATTATGAGCGACAGCCACAAAGCTCGAGTTACCTTCGGGCCAAATATGCTGGATTATCATCTCCTTCTTGGCAAGCTTGGCGTACTGCCTGCCCTCAGCGGGGATCGCCTGCAGGGTCCTGGCCCGCTCCGCCTCGTCCGCGCTTAGGTAAACCCCCTTCTTGGCTTTCGGGTTTAGGGCGCCCCAGTTCGACCTCAACGTTAGATCAGGGGGCGTCGAGACGAACACGTACTGCTCCCTCCAACCCTTAATCTTGTCCGGCATGCCTAGGATTAGGGGACGACTTCTCTACCGACAAGTAGTAGTATGACCTCAACTTCTTGAGTGCGAAGAAGTGGCGGAACAAGGAGAGGGACGGACAGACGTCGTTAGTCGCACAAAGAACGAGAAAGCCAACGCTCGCATTGACGGAGTTAGGCATCAGCTGGAACAGTGGCAGCTCGAGTAAATTCAAGATCTCCAGCAGCAGTGGAGGCAGAGGGAAGCGTAGCCCTTGCTGAAAGCACGCTACGTAAACCCCAACCTCGTAGTCTTTCGCGAAGCACACTCGTTCCAATGCGGTCGACAGACAAACTGCGTAGGGCGGCCTAATGTACGACGCGCGGATTCCGGGTATGACGGAAGTCGGCGCCACCGACACCATGCACACAATCTCGGCGGGAACATCTCCGGCCTCATCCACAGTGACAACGGCCCGGGCGGACGACTTTGTCTTCGGCAACACGTGCCCTTTCCCCTTCCTCGGATCCCTTGGGTCCGCCAAGGATGGGCTCGCTAACTGCTCGGCCCCCTGAGTGCGACCCTGGCTTTCCGGCGACCCTTCCTCTGCCTTCTCCACCGTATCCGCGACAGAGCTCTCCGTTCCTCCCCCACCACTAATCCTCTGTTCCATTTCCCTCGACGCCGACGAACGAGAAGAAGATGTTGAGGAGGCCATTTCAAGAAGGAGAAGATTTATACCTGTACGATTCTGATGGCTGACTGATGATGTCGTGACGGTGGCACGATCTCCGGCAACAATTGCAATCGAAAACTCCGGCGAAAGCAAGAACTCGAAAAGATTCAGAAGTGGAAAACTCTCACGCGCCCCCACCCATATTTATAGGAGTCACCGACCGATCCTAATCGTAGAGGTCCCGCCACGCGTCAAAGATCCGAGCGTTCCGACGCTTCGACTGACAACCGCAGTCACATCTGCCACGCGTCGCCCGAGGAATGGTCAGGATGCTTCGATATCCCTCCGCCTTCGATTCGAAATGATTGCGACAAAATGGTGGACGGGTTTTTCGAAATAATTCCCGCCCTTTCCCCCAGATCGGGTCAAGGACCCGCTCCAATAGGACGGTCAGGGAGATAGTTCGTCCACCTGACCGGGTCAGACCCCCGACCCAACTTTACAAGTAAAAACTCTGATACACTATTATATTAACCTGCATAAGGAACCAGACTAACATTTTAGATCGACGGAACCGGGAGTTTCAAGGCATTCCAATCAAACTTCCGCCCGGCAAGGCAGGCCCAGAAGGCCGAGCGGCGATCTCAAACCATACCCGGGGCAACTTCTCCACGTCGAAGAAACTTGGCTCCCACTTACGCACGAGCCCGGTGCCAGGCCATGGGCCTGCGTCCGTCACCCCGGGCCGGATCGGGCCGGGTGGTCCGTTCCTCTCCCCTAGTCGGAAGCTCGCCCCAAACCCGAGTCGGACATACTACTTCACAACATTCTACTCCTTTCCGGCTCAGCGCTCGTCAGTTGGAGAATGTTGGGGGCACTCATACCCTTGCACGAAAAGTCCCACACAACCAACATGGAAAGCAAACAAAAGGAGGGTAAGGACAAAATCTCGTATTTCATTTATAACTGACTATATACATCCCAGTGTCCGTAAAAAATACAGTGAGACGCTAAGCTCAGACCAAAGCCGGCGATACAGACTTCGCCCTATTCTAAGACTTCCCGACTCGGCCACCACTTCCCTGAGCGCCGCCCTCCGGAGCCTGCGTGTCCATTGGATCGCCCGCGTGACCGTCGCCCCCCCGGCGCATCTCCTGAGTCCGCTCCTTCTTCGGGTAAAGGCACATTCAGCTTGGGAAAGTCAACCACGAGCGTGGGATGTAGCTTCGCCAGCCTGCCCTTCATCCTCGACAACCCCTTCTCGATGCCCGCCTCCTTTGCATCTCGCAGCAATGGGACGAGCTCCTCATTTTGATATCGGTGGACTGCGGCGTCCATCGCGGCCCGGTCTACCCTCCCCTGCTTCTCCATTTGTTGCTTCAAGATCGCGTTCTCCCTTTTTCCCGCATCCACCACCCGCTTCAAGTCGGCTATTTCCCCTGCTGATGATCGATCACCCTATTCTTGCTGACCATCTCCTCAGAATGCTTCTTCATGATATCCACCCGCCTGGCCTCTTCCTCTTGAAGCTGTTGGGCGAGCGTTGCTTGCTTCGCCTCCAAGTAGTCGACGAGCTTCTTCTGAGCATCGCGGACCTTCACAGCTCGCCTCAGCTCCTCTTCATTCTCCCGCAACTTTGTCTGCGTCTCATGAAGCTCGACCCTCGTCCTCTCGAGTGACGCCTTGACAAGGGCCACCGGAGTTTGGCACTGCAGAGCCACCATCGCCGTCACCGCCTATAAAAGAAGCCAATACACCGTTACACACGTAAGCAGGGAGACTAACAAGACGGAGTAAGAAGGCCCACCTACCTGAATATTATGCCAAACCGCGGAAGCGCACAACCGTTTGGCACCGACATTAGCCAGCGATTCGCGGTCCCGCGGCAGCATGCTGTTTTCCGCTAGACGGGCCGCAACCCCGCCTCATCAAAAACTGACTTCATTTTGCCTATCAGGTAGGTCGGCTGAAGGGCCCCCTCCCTCGGAAGGGCTTCAACCTCAGCCCTCTTCGACCTAAAGCTAGCGAGCGCCCTCTCACAACTCGGGTGCGCCGCCCTTCCCATCTCCCGCTGGAGAATCCCGTAGGGCCATCGCTCGACAATGGATGCCTTGCCGGGCCTCTCCGCAGTCGGAATTTTCGGAGGAGCCGCTGCGGCCTCCCTCTGGTCGGCTTGATCGTCAGGCGCGGCCTCACTAGCCTGACGGAAGGAAGCGTCCGACTCGGACATCCTCTGCCTCTTGTCCGCCCTCTCCCCAGTCATAACCTCAGGGCCACGCTTCTGGGCGGTCTCTTTCACCGGCCTTTCCTCGTCCGCCAATCTCTTGCCTTTGTCCTGGGGGCTGGACTTCTTCGCCACTGGCACCCCGGCCGCCCTTAGCACTTCCTCCCTGGTGCGTATCATGTAGTCGCCTACAAAAAAGAAAAAATTAGGGTGAGCCTACATGGGGAAGTTCGCCGGGCTCAAAATACCTTTGGGCCAAAAGTGTTGAGTAAGTCGATCATCCTTGATCAAGCTCGCCAGCTACTGGTCCGCCTCAGGAATCTCCCCCAAAATTTGGGCGTTCGCCAAGTCCTCTCCCTTCAAGGCAACCTCCTCATCCACTAAGGGATTCAATGCCCCCAGTTCGACATCAACACGACATCGACCGACATCAAAACAAAAACGAATCTTCCCCCACCCTTTCACGGCACCCCACAGATAAGAGATCGTCCTTTCCTCGCATACACACAGTACTGCCTCCCTTTCCTTCTCACTTCGAAGAAATGGCGGAAGAGCGCCAATGACGGACTCAAGTCACCGGCAAGGCAGAGGACGACGAAACCGATCATCAAACCAACAGAACTCGGCACTAGTGCGAAGAGCGGAAGCTCGAGGAAGTTCAACAAATGGAGTAGATGGGGGTTGATTGGAAATCGAAGCCCCAGCTTGAAAGTCTGGACATAAACCCCGACCTCGTCATCCCCGGGACCGCATACCCTCTCGTCGACTCCAGGAAGGCAAACTTCGCAAGGGGGCCGAACATACTTCGCCCGGATTTCCTTGATATTGATCGTGTCCGTCCGACATCGAGTGGTCGCTATTGCACCCGGTACCCTCCTTAGGAATGATCTCTTCCTCTATCGCCACATCACCCCTTCCAATTCTTCCTCCTTTACCTCTACTTCTTCCTCCCTCACCGCACCACTACTACCCCCAACCTCGAGAGGAGAAGCCATCTAAAAGAAGATCGAGAGATTACCTAATCGACAGAAGACGGACCGAGGAAGAAATCGGAATAGTAACTCTGGCAACAGCAGCAACGGCGGCGACGACAATCGAAAAAACGGAGAAGAAAAGCCCAAAGGAAATCGAAATCGGAAGAAATTTTCGATGGGACCTCTTGCTACCAATTTATAGCGGGCAATAGATCATCCTGACCGTCAGAACGCCGCCACGTGGCATCGATCCGAGCCGCTCTGACGCCTCGACTGCCACCCACAGTCGCATCCGCCACGCGGCGCATCTTGGATGGTGGGGACTCCTCGATCCCTTCCCGTCCTTTCAAATCGAAATAATGGCGGCCAAACGGAGAGCAGGTATTTCGAGATAACTGCCGCCGCCGCCCGGTCCCACACGCCAGCCACCCCGCCCCTCCCGGGCGGAAGGAGATACGGTAGGTCATCCGAACTGATTCGGGCTTCCGCTTCAACCTCGAACGACGGGGACAATTGTTACGCCCTAAAGATCGTGCTACCCCGAACTTCAATCCGAGCTCGCCTCACACACATCGGATCCGGTCTTCCTCCGCAAAGTACGCCTTGACAGGCGGGATGGCGCTCTTCGACCTAACCCCGCCGACTAGTCACCTGATACCACCTTAGTCCGCTGCTCGCCTATCATCCCTGGAGTTCGTCTCGACTCAGTGGAAAGGGCGCTTTACGCCCCACACCTCGCCTGATGGGCACCCGCTTCACTCCGAACTCGCCAGGAATACAATTAGGTCGCTCGTCGCTCAGCAGGGGCCACCAAGAGATTCAAGTGCGGCCCCGCTCCACGGTCGCCCCTTGACAGCCTTTTGGCTCATCGGACACAACAAACAACCTTGTACAAGGACGCCACTGACACTTCTGCCGCTCGACAGCCTGACAAAAGCGCCCCCTGGCCGCTGCGCTTCCTGGCCGCTGCGCCCCCTGACCGTTTGGTGCTTTCGGCCCTGACACTATGACAAAGCACCCCTGTCTGTCACACCGTCTGACAAAGGCATGCCTAACACGCATAGTTCTGATATCCTCGGCCGAAGCTTCCGCTGACAGACGCGCCAGGTCAGCATGCCAGGTCAGCCCCATCTAACCACATCTATCAGCTATAAATACCCCTTCACATCCATCGGGAAAGGGGTTGGTAAATTGTTTCTCAAACTCTTACTCACACATACAAGAGCAAAGATCGTCCACATCTTTGTTCTTCCACTATAGCTCGTCACGTAGGGTCGACTTACTTCTAGTCCGACCTACGTGTCTAGCCCCCGTTTCTAAGTCTCAATTCTAACTTAGGCATCGGAGAGGCTAAGGGTTGGAACCCAACCCGGCCTTTCTGACGAGCTGCTCCGTGTGCAGGTGAGTCCGTCCCAACTGCTAGCATTTGACGCTCAACCTCGGACGTATAGCGAACAGGCGGAGAGCTCGGAGATCGACCCAAGGATCGACCTTCGCTGCGTGCCTAGCCTCTTCACCCCACTCATCACTTGTCAAATAGCCCACCCTAATCACATCCACATCCTAACCATCGTGCCCTTGGTTTTCCGTTAAACAAATTCATTGTACGCGGATCTTACCCCGCAACAGACTTGTTGCCCTCATTTATGATGTTTAGTCATATATACATCCCACCGCAATTAGATTGCTTTAGAAGTGCAAGAAGTACCTCCGTTTATTTTTGTTTTTAAATTTCTCCTGTTAGGATGTGCCTGCTTATTAATTTTGTTTCCCCACCTTCCGCTGCAATCTTATTGAAGTAGAAGACAGATATTTCTCTCCTTCATAGGTTGTGCAATTATCTTGTTTTCTTATGCCTATTCAGGTAGGAAGTTTTGATGCAGGCTATGGGTCTTCCATCATGTCTCGCTTGGTAAGTCAAACTTGTGCAGTAAGTAGGATTCATGTAAGAAGAAATTACCATGTTAATCTGTTAAGCATTTCATTATAACTATGCTTTCTCTTTTTATTGGCATAGTTATTAATTTTAGATGCTATTAAAAGATAGTTTCAAAATTACTTTTTTCCAACTAAATAATTTGTTTGATCTGTATCTATGTAATTGTATCTATGTTGACCTTTATCTGTTACTGATTTGCATTTATTTATCACATGGTTTTGGTAAACCAGGTAGGACCTAAGAAAGCTCGCGAAATGTGGTTCTTGTCACGATTTTATGATGCCTACGAGGCAGAGAAAATGGGACTTGTGAATATTGTGGTCCCGGTAAGCTAATGTAAGAGATTAATTGATCAAGTCTTTACTAGCCCGGTCATGATTCATGATGTAATCACTAGTCCTTGTGAGCCATGTGCATATAAACTCTACTTGTTTGTGATTTTATTATCGTATTTAGGTCATCATAATAGAAACTGCCTGGTTTGAGTAAATAGATGAATCGTGTATGCCTCATCATTTTTGTGCTGGTCTTGATGAATGAGTCACAATTTGGCTCCTTGCGATGCATACTGGAGTTGAAGTTTGCTTAACCAACGTAAACTTCCAGACATGTTGGGTGTTGCCTTCTTTTCTTTGGCTTAGCCATAATTTTGTGCACTTATCCTTGATCATGTGCACATTATCATTTTATTTTTTTGTGGGTGAAGCTTATGCTTATCATAATATTAGTTGTGTATTTACTTTATTTTATCGACACATCTCTTAAGCTTCCTTTAACACACTCATTTTAATTTTATTGCATGCCTACGTACATCACTATCATTATTCCTTTGAAGAAGTTTGTTCTCGTTGCCAAAAAATATTATGAAAAATAAAGCTTTTAGATACATACAAACCAAACCTCTTATATTTAGAAATTTATTCTCCAATTATTTGTTTGTAGAAATTTACACCTCAAATTAGCTTAAGTTATGTTAGAAAACCCTTCTTCATTTGTTTAAAAAGAATATTTCTTAATTTGTTGGTAAATAGAACAAATTTTTTAAATGACTGAATAGCTCTTATCTTCTGCCTTACCCTCAAATTAAGTTCGCTTCCAACAAGAAACCCAAAACCTTAGAAATACGTTTCAAAAATCAACCAACCTAATTTCTTTTTCTCTACTTATTCATCTCCACTTCTCCCCGCAGTCAAGAAGACATAACATTCCATGAATATCATCTTCGTCTTGTAAGCAAGCAAACTTAATTCAAAAAAGGGTTGACAACTGCTTGAAGGTATGGGCAGTGTCAGCGATGGTGTAAGTGGGGACGTTGTCAAATTGCAAATTGGTCTGAAAGAGGTTGCTGCCTTGCACATTTTAAGGCTAGGTTTTTTGAGAGTAAAGAGAGAGATGAGAGAGTTGGGACTGGTGAAAAACAGGAAGCCTCTCCTAAATTTAGTATAGAGGTTATAATCACTTGACTCAAGCCTTTTTTGTGGGGTTAAATTTCTAAATATGAAAAATTTGTGTGTGTATAAAATGCTAAAAGAATTCAATGTAAACAGTGTCTATTTAAATATGGCAGACATAATAAGGGAACTTAATTGCATCATTTGGTAAAGATATTATATCCTAGAATAATACTAACATAGCACAAACAAATGTCAAAGAAGGAAAAATGGGAAAATAAAATAAATCTAGGGTTTGAAAAAGAAAATTAGGGGTTTAGAAGGATAAATGAAGTTAAAGGGCCTTGCATCCAAGCCAATTCTTAGCATATTCTAACTTTAAAAAAAAGAGATATAAAAATATAGAAATTTAGGGTTTATCGTAAACACTAAGATTTCAGAAAAAACCCTCAATATTTTATTCATTCAATCATTCTATAAAAACTGACCTCCTTAATAAGATACAAGGTTTATTTAAAGAGATTTCCTACATGCAAAACACATGACATAAAAGAAAAACAAACTAAAATAAAACATATGCACATCATGTGCTATAAGAAAAAACCATTAAGATCCTAATTCCTAACAACTAAAATAAAATAAAATCCTAACTGAAATTAAATTGGTTCTATATCAATTTTCTCTTGGTAGGGAAAATTTATCATTGAGTTCTAAAATGAATTAAAAACGTAGATTTGTTGACGGGCATCTTCAAGAGAACATTTCAATACCATGAAACACAAGAACATGTGCAAAATCTTTTGATTGGTAGGCTGTGGGGAATCTGAACTAATCAAGTCAATATGCTCAACTTGCTTATATGGTGCCTTTCATGATCAACACGTGACTTGTGATCTAGCTTATGCTTAGTTATGGACTCAAACTCGAAATGGGTTCAGACTTTGGATAGGGCTTCTGCTTGGGCTTAGCCTTGAGATCGAACATTGGAACAAGGGTTCAGACTCAGGCTATGACTCTTGCTCAGGCTCTAGCTTTGGCTTTGCTAGCTTTTGAGTTATTGCCTTTATGTTTTCGATAAGATTTCAAGTTTTCTTAATTGTGTTTTCTTATGAAACTGGTTTCAAAAGTGATTAGATTGAACAACAGATTAGGGAGCATCTTAGAGAATACCAATATCAAAGAGGGATTTTAAATAGGGGTAAATTAGAAAAGAAACATGATATTCCCTACACCAAGGTAGTGCTTCTTTATATAATATTGACATACATACAGTTCTTTTATTCGAGAAGTCAAAATGAGAGATGAAATCTTTTAAATGATACTCCCACTTATCATGTCCATAACGATCATCAAATACAAGAACGATTAGGGTGCATCTCAATATCTCATGCTCATAATCTCTTTGGAATGGATATCCAATGTAATAGCAAATATCATAACATCCCATGGAACAGTACACAAATAGCTTCAATTTGACTTATCAACGGCTCTAACTTCGGCTCAAAATGCAATATAGAGTGAAGATCAGCTTTTGTGCGCTAGTGCAGTCTTTAGGAGTCGTTTGAGAATCAACTCATGTTCTCAATGGCAAAAATTTCACGCAAAGGCTTGAAAAATAGACGCAAAATCATTAAAAAGGACTCGAATAACTGCTCACCATATGAAAATCCAAAAAATCGTTAAAGGCAAAAACATAGCACTATAGCAGCTGGCTTAGGCAGCTCGAGGTGGCTCGGGCAGGCTCTATCAGATTGATTCAGATTGGGCCAATACAGGTCAGCTTCATTGGTTTGAATCTCGGTTGGGATTTGAGTTGAAGAATAGTATCAGCTCAGATCTGAACCGTTCTATTCTATTTCAGCTTGCAATCAAGCCCTGGTCACTCTGATTGTAGTTGATGATGACAAAGGCGTCGGAAGGCTCTGACGATGCAACAATAATGGCTGAAGCAATCGAAAGGGACAGAAACAACTGGAGTAAAATTTACCATTTGTGAGTAAAATTTACCATTTGTGAGGATGACGGTGTTAGTCGAAAACGTTAATTGACTGCATCTACCATGACGATGTTGATTTAGGGCTATGGAGGATGTCAGTGACAATTGATATAGTATATGGTGCAAGATTTAAAGAAGGAAAGGGGACAAGAGTTGGTCGTGGTATGATGAGCTAGGGTTGGGTTGTTTGGGTTTAGGCTTATGATTTGAAGAGAAAACGATGGTGAATGGTGTTGCTTGTGAATTTTGCAGGGGTTTTTATTGCAGAACTTCAAAAAAGTCACAAAAAATTAGATCTACTTTTGACTCTAATTTGGGTCATTTGTTTTGATACCAAATTTAACACATCACAAACAAACAACAAACGGAGAAAATAGGAAAAAAAATAGATTTAGGGTTTGAAAAAAGAAATTTATATTTTGATAGGAAAAAGGATGCTAAAGGGCCTTGCAACCAGGTCAAATTTATATTTTGATAGGAAAAAGGATGCTAAAGGGCCTTGCAACCAGGTCAATCATCAGTCTACTTTAATTCCTTTCAAGCAAGAGATCTACAAATCTACAAATTTAGGGCTCATCGAAAACATGGAGATTTCAAGAAAAATACTCAATATTTTCATTCATTCAATCATTCTAAAAATATCATTTTCAATGAGATACACAGTTTATTTAAAGACATTTTCTATGAGATACAAATTTTTGCTAAAATGATAGCGACAATGTTGGACTGGCCGCGCCCCACCTCTCTTAGGGGGTTGAGGGGGTTCCTAAGCCTCACAAGTTACTAACGGAGATTTGTACAAGGATATGGTACGATCGCCTGGCCACTCACGGAGTTGTTAAAAAAGGATCAGTTTGTGTGGAGCGACGAGGCGACACTTGCTTTTGAGGCCTTGAAGAAGGTCATGACTACCTTACCAGTGTCGGCGCTACTCGACTTCTCGAGGCCTTTTATTGTGGAGGCTGATGCCTCGGATCATGGACTAGGGGATGTATTCAGCGTCCTATTGCTTACTACAGTCAGATGCAGATGCTGACAGCGAGAGCGAGGGCCAGATTGAAGTCAGTTTATGAGAGAGAGCTGATGGCTATAGTCCTGACGATTCTGAAGTGGATGCCACATTTGCTTAGGAGATGCTTCTTAGTGTGCACAGATCAGAGAAGTCTCAAGTACCTTTTGGAGCAGCGCATGGTAACAGAGAAGCACCAAAAGTGGCTGAGGAAGCTAATGTGGTACAGATTCGAAATAGAATATCACACAGGGCTGGAGAATAAGGCTGCCGACGCTTTGTCACGGAGGGATGAGGATATTCAGTTGGCGGCGATATTTGTTTCAGTGCTTAGGAGTGGGAGCCATTGCAGAGGGAGGCCGAGGGGGACCAGGAGCTGGCAGGCATTCGTGCGACACTTTTACAGGGGTCAACAAATCACCCAGGATATTTCTTGCAGGATGGGAGATTGGTTTACTAGGGACGACTGGTGTTACCAAGGACATTTCAGGGTATTTCGGGGTATTAAGGAGTTTCATTGCAGTGCCGTGGACATGTATTTCGGGGTCCTCAAGACCTATTAGAAATTGGCTAGAGATGTATATTGGCGAGGAATGAAGAGGGACATGTCAAATATGGTAGCTGAGTGTGATGTGTGTCAGAGTCACAAGTATATGGCGATGTCACCGAAAGGTTTACTGCAGCCACTGTCCTTACCCGAGCGAGTCTCGGAGGACCTCTCTATGGACTTCATAGACGGGTTGCCGAAGTCTGGGGGATTCGCGGTGATATTTCTTGTAGTGTATCGCTTCAGCAAGTATGCGCATTTCATACTGCTCAGGCACCCTTGTAGCGCAGTTTCAGTAGCGGAGGTATTTTTAGGGAGGTCATCCGTTTACATGGGCCCCCAAAGTCCATTGTCTCTGATAGGGACAAGGTCTTTTGAACAGATTCTGGCAGGAGCTTTTAAGATTGCATGGGACAGTTCTGCGACGGAGTATCGCCTGACGGCCAGACTGAGGTCGTCAACATGAGCATCGAGACTTACTTGCGATGTTTCATCTCAGAGAGCCCGAAGGAGTGGGCCCGTTGGTTGGTGTGGGCAGAATACTGGTACAATACATCCTATCATACGGCTGCTCAGACGACGTCTTTCAGGATTTTGTATGGTCAGGACCCCCTCATCTGCTGCACTATGGGCAGGATACGACTCCAGTATTAGATGTGGAGCAGTAGTTGGCAGAGTGAGACAAGATTTTGGAGGAGCTGAAGCTCTATTTGGCTAGAGCTCAGCAGGTTATGAAGGCGAGGGTTGACCTACACCGTCGAGATGCACAGTTCAACGTGGGGGACATTGTATATCTGAAATTGTGTCCATGCAGACAGAAGTCTCTAGCTCATCGAAGAAATGAGAAGTTCTCTCCCAGGTATTTTGGCCCTTTTGAGGTGGAGGCCAAAGTGGGTCCAGTAGCTTATAAATTGAAGTTGCCCCAGGATCGGTCATTCATCCGGTGTTTCACGTGCCCTAGCTGCGCCAGGCGATTGGAGAGCATACACCTTCTCCTTCACTTTCGGAGACATTGACAGAGGATATGGAGATATTATTAGAGCCTGCGGAGTTGAAGGGGTGGGTAAGAGGGGCACTGGAGAGCGGGAGATGTTGGTGCGATGGAAGGGCTTGCTAGAGCATGAGAGCACTTGGGAGTTGATGAGTGTCATGGGAGAACAAGTTCCAGATTTCCACCTTGAGGTCAATGTTGCTCTTTTTGGGGGGAAGTAACGATGGGTTCATCACTTACGCGTGGCGGCGCACCAGAGGAGGACCCGGCTCAACCACGTAACTTAGGGATGTATTCGCATCTCTTTTGAATTAATTTCTATTATTTTATTAGCAAAAGGGCAAACTTGTAAATTGTTATATTTTTGCAATGGGGTTTTATGGGGGGTGCGGCGGCCGGCCCTAGGGCATGCGAATTATTGATTATTGAGTGGAATTCTAGGGAAGAGTGCAGACGTCCTCTTAACGGCGTCTTGAGAGGGTAGTTGCCTCTTAGAATTGTAGCCGAACATTATCTTTTATCTCTATTTTCATTAATAAAATTTCAGATTTGCTTTTGGATCTATCAACAATACATGCCATAAAAAATCACACTAAAATAAGACACATGCTTACCATGTGCCATAACAAAAAAAACAATTAAGATCCTAACAATTAAAATAAAATAAAATCCTAACTGAAACCGTATATGTTAGCAAAGTTGTCGCAACACAAAAATGATGAAAAAGGGAAAGAGGAAAAATAAAATCGATCAAGGCGATCAAGGCGTCGTATGGGAAAAATTAGGGCCTAGTAAGGATAAGGGGTGTTGAAGGGCCTCACACCCAAGCCAATTTAGCCGACTTTAACTTCTCATATGTAAGAGATCTAAAGATCTTCAAATCCAAGGTTCATCACAAATTGTAGAAATTCAGAAAAACACTCAACTTTCCATTTATTCAATCATTCTAAAAAAATATTTTTCTCAATGAGATACAAAGCTTGTATAAAGAGATTTCGTACATGCACAACACATGTCATAAAAGAAAAGCATACTAAAATAAAACACGTGCACACTATGTGGCATAATAAAAATCAATTAAGATCCTAACACCTAAAATAAAATTAAATCCTAATCGAAGCTTGTTCCCCATCACAAACCATGTCATCTGGCCGTCTTATGATGGCTAATTACTGTGAATGTTGTTAGCGGTTTGTAGTGGAGTCTTTTAACCATGTCAATAGGATGCACTTCTATTTTGGAAGCACATACACGACTCCTCTTCTTCATCCTCTTTTCGCTTGAATGTCTTTTTGCTAGCAACTGATTCTTGTTGTGCCCATAGATTTGGTGAACTGTGAATCTGTGCTGCAATGCATTTTTTTGTCCAGATAATTGCTACAACGTGTTTAAGCTCTTTTTGTCCGTCTAATCTCCTTGCAGCTTGAGAAATTAGAACAGGAAACCCTGAAATGGTGCCGGGAGATACTACGGAATAGTCCAACAGCAATCCGGGTGCTGAAATCTGCTCTTAATGCGGTAGATGATGGCCATGCTGGTCTCCAGGTATTGCATTTGGCCTTTAAGTTATGAATCCCTTAATCCACTGCTAAAATCATCAGCAAATATAGTACACACACACACACAGTCTCTCTCTCTCTCTCTCTCTCTCTCTCTCTCTCTCTCTCTCTCTCTCTCTCTCTCTCTCTCTCTCTCTCTGCGTACGTGCGTGCGTGCGTGAAACCATCAGTTGGATCAGTCTAACGTTAAGTGCCAAATAACATCCTTATATATACACTCAGTTTCTAAAATTTGTCTTCAAAAGTGAATTTTATTGACGTTTCCTCATGGTTTATTAGAATCAACTGAAAGGGAACACAAGAAAAGCATTCAGTTGTTTAAAAGAAAATCTGGTTACTGCATAACAAATAACCAGAGATAGATTGTGTCAGATGAAGCATGCTATTATGTGGATACTCAATGAACTTCACAGAGTCCATCATGGTTTATTATATAATTTTGATGCAGATGCATGATTCAATCTTTAGTGACAGCATGCTCTATAGCTAGCGGCTTTATGCCCAGAAAGGAGCTACTCAACTATTAATAATTATTTTCGCATGTATCAGCGTCCCTACATACACACACTTGTAACATTAAACGAAGTATCATTTGATTGTAAGCATGAAAAGAAAAGCTTCATTCAATAGCAATCAGATTATTTATTTTTGTGTGCAGGAACTGGGTGGCAATGCGACTTTCATATTTTATGGCACCGAAGAGGCGAAAGAGGGAAAGGAAGCCTTTATGGAACGTCGTCGTCCAGACTTTTCAAAGTTCCCTAGGAGACCATAACCAGCAGTAGGATTTTTCATCATCCCCATCTATTTATTGTTGTTATTCTTTTATATCCATGCTGACACGCTCGTCCTATGCAAACTGTATACAGAAGCACAGAATTGTATCGAATGTATTTTCGTTTAGCATAACTCTTTACTTGAATCAGAGGTTATGGCCAAGCTGCAGCATGCGAGAATCAATTCAGTCATGGCAAAAATCAATTCAGACATGATAAAACAATTGATGCCGATCAATTATTCTCTCGATTACAAATGTTGTAATGAAATGTTTACGGATTTTAGTGTGTGGGCAATACGTAGTTAATCGTATACCTGCACTTTCCTTTTGCTGTAAAAGATCAAGTTTGTTTCATCCATGCTACATTCATGATATAATGAACTACTAGTCATAACACGTGAACATCACTGCTCGATGTTCGTGCACTACGTCAGCGCGGGATGGATGCTTGGATGCGTAATTATTACCAATTACAAGAATCCCCAAGCCTTGAAGATGAAGCTCGTGTATATAGTGTATATAATGTGGCCAAGGGAAATGCGTTTCTATTCAATAATATATGGTCTTGGTAGGGGAATAGAAACTTGACTCTAAGGGTAGGAAGATGAGAGCATAGAGCACACATGGTACAAAGGGATTTTCTATAAGCTCTCTTTTTTAATTTTCTTTCTTGATCTTTCATCTATATTTCATATATTTTCTTAATCTAAAATCCTTGAGAGATCCTCATTATACAGGCATGAAAATCACTTAAGAGAATCCCTGAAATTCCCTCATAATGGTTAAAAATGACTAGTTACAGAAATTACGTTCTGTACAACACCCAGTTGATTAGTCGAATAGAGTACAACAATTAGTCAATTAGAGGCCATTAGCCGACTATGAGTTGGTCTATAGTCAACTAGTCAGTCAGTCCAGAAGCTAGCTAGTTTCCTGCCAAAACTTAGTCGACTAGGCAATATCATTGGTTGACTAGAGGACTGATTAGTCGATTAGGAAGTCTTCCGTGGTCGACTAAAGATAAGAATAAAACATTACAGCAAATATATATAATCTGTCTCTATTTTGATAATCAACTTTCTATCAAATGAAAGAGTTTCCATCGATGTCTTAATTGAGGTAGCTTTGATCTTCACCTTCTTTAATTTTCCGAAGCCCCATATGAAAAATGAACCCATGTAGCGTTTGTTACTCACTACCACAGTACTCTTCAATATCCCAAGCCAAGTACATGACCGTTGTATTTCACACGCGACGCGCGCACACGGATTCATTCAACGAGGGGCATATATTCAAAGGCACCAGTTTTTGATCATGTTCTCTTGTCGACCACTCGATCAATTGACACTCTCACTCCTACCCCTGTTCCTATGGAAACATGATAACGATCGACGTCGACGCCTCTTTATTCACCATGTCCAGGCTCCCATTATAAGGAAAACGTGACATAAAAACACGAGGACCACATGCTAGCTTCTCGTTACAGTCGACAGCTAGCTTTCATACAACACACAAAGCACAATTCAGGTATCCAGCCCATCAACACAACTGCCAAGCTATCATCTTTCCCAGACTGGCAAAACCCCATGGCCAGCTTCATCAAGAACCTAATCTCGTGCCTTCCCCTATCCCTCTCTCTCTCTCTCTCTCTCTCTCTCTCTGTCAAGATCGAGGTGAAAAAATAAGAGCACGTGCAAGAATTCCTCAGCCGTGGAAATAAAACGAGTGGCCATCATCAAATATTGGATCCCATCGGGGACAGGGTGGCGGGTGGAGGTCGAATTATGGCACGTGGTGCGTCGGCGCAACGGCCATGGCGTACCTAACAGTTAGGCACTCGTGCCGAATATCTAATGCTCCATTTTCATGATCCCATTGCCCATATATGCTCAAAAACGGCATGCCCTTCGAAAGCTTGTGATCTGGTATGCTGTTTTTGTGCAGGGGTTCGGCATCCGTCCCTGTTAATTGTTGTGGTTGAGTTTGAACTTTGACGATGTGGGGGAGACACGAGGGAGTGCGTGCACGTGCATGTGCATACTTCCTCAATATTTCATTCAACCCTCTCATAAGTCATAAGTTTAGGCTTTCTATAATTAGGGTTTAGGGGCATGGCTTCCGCATTTCTTGGGTTTAACTTGGCCTCAATTTTTAGAAAGCCACCTACTGATTATTCTTTCTAATTAAGAAAGAATAATACATAATTTCTTCCCAACTCTTGCCCATAGTAAGTAAGTTACTGAAAAACTTTTGTAGAATATCAATCATATTTGAAAATATTTCAATTACATTTTAGAATCCATAAAAAAAAGTCGCAGGTATACACACACAAACACAAATATACAGAAACTGAAAACCTTTTAGCTAGACCTTCATAATTGATCGCACTAAATCGATCCAAACCAAATAAGTATGTTCTATTATTACATGATTAAGCTCAAAATAGAAAATTAAGCCATGTAATTTGTACAAATTAATTAAGGAGCAAGTGCCACACTGCTGTAGTATTACGTACTAGCTAGGATACTGAAAGCCAGCAGTTACCTTCCATATGCATGATCACTCATCATAAGCATTATATGCATGCTTCTCTTAATTAGTCCCCGGCGCCGTACGGTGGCTGCATGGACCAGAAGTCCTCGACGGTCCAGAAGTTTTCGGCGGAGTCGGGGGCGGAGTCAGGCGTAGCGCTGGAGAAGGGCGCAGGGAAGGCATCGGGTCCATGCTGCGTCGGGTAACTACTGTGTTGAGACTGCTGAGACCCGCTGCAGTCCTGATCCATGCTGGTGCTGGCGTCGTCTGCGGCCATTTGAGTCTGGCCGTACTCGAACGTCTCGCCCTGCTTGGTCTTCTTCTGGATCCTCGTCCTCCAGTAGTTCTTGATCTCGTTGTCAGTCCTGCCCGGCAGCTGCCTCGCAATTTTGGACCATCTCGTTCATACAAATTGAGACAAGATCACTCAACATTAACTTGTTCAAAGAAGAATAAATTAATTATAGGCGAGATATTAATTAATTTGTCGTTATAAATCACCTGTTACCCCAACGAGAATGGAGCTCCATGATCAGGAGTTGCTCCTCCGGCGTAATATTCCCGCGGCGAACGTCCGGCCTCAGATAGTTTAGCCACCTCAGCCGGCAGCTCTTTCCGGTGCGCTTCAACCCTTGCAATTAGTCAAATCAGAATCCTCAACTACGTACGTACGGACACAAACAAGGTTAAAATTGTTTGAAGGAGACAATATATATATATATATATATATATATATATCAAGTTAAGAGGACAGTTGAAGTAGATAAAAAACCTGCAGATTTGGCAAGGGTGTTCCAAACACCTTCACCATGGTTGGAGATGTAGTTAATAAGGATGAGGTCTTCCTCCATCGTCCACGGACCTTTCCTCACTTCAGCCTCCTGGCTGCTGCTTATTCTCTTCTCCATTGTGTTGGCCTCTTCCGTCATGGATATAGGCCTACCGATCGAGAGAGAGAGAGAGGGATGAAGAGACAGGCCAGATATTTTTTTTTGGATGTGGGGATGGTTGAGAAAGTAGGAGGTTGTTGTGGGATTTATAGGGAAATAATATCTCACTTGTGTATCCGACCTCTCTTGATTAATCTATAAATCCTGCTCTTAAGTTTCAATCTATAAATCTATAAATCTTACTTGTGCTAAAGATTGTTTAACTAATTGGCTAAACTTTGTGCTGGCCTTTTCAGACTATATAATGTGCCATACTGATCTTATTAACGATCGATAAGTTTAGTTTTCCAGAATCCAGAATCAATATACAAAAGGTTTCTCTTAATGACGAATAAATTGATCTCGTGTCTCATAATGTAATACCTAACCTTATCTTTTTCCCATACCTTTTTCCCTGCCCTCTATGGTTTCCCTTCACATGCCATGGTTCCCCTCGAGTTTGAGAATGTTATGCTCATGCACTATGCATGCAACCTCAAGACACCAATATTTTGTAAGCGAGCAGTAGGATGGCTTTCTTTTTTTTTCTTGATAGTGCATGTTTGTGGGTGTTGTTTTCAACTTGAATTTAAGAAAATGCATCCGGATTTCTTTGGTGATTTCCTGGAGCTAAAAATCTTATAAATATGTGTCAAATTGAGAAGATAAAGATTTGTAGTAGCTTGATTATAGTTATAATGACTAATTTCCCATATATACACTACATACATCATCGTTGGGCACATGTAGGTGTGGCAAAATACACCCGACCCGAACCCGGTCTTCTTAGGCGGGCATGGGTAGATGCCTATTTGGGTCGGGTTGCATTTGGGTCGACCCGGATAAAAGCCGGGTCGGGTGCGGGTTTGACCCGGATCCTACCCGTTTTACGTAATATCTCTTTATATATTAATAATAATAATGTAATAGCATAGTATCTTGCCATCTTGGTTAGTGGGTTGAGTTATTGAGCGTGGTTAGGAGTGGACACGGAATTGATTCCAGGCTCCTACAAGCAAATTTTTTATGAGTTAAAAGTCCTTGCATTTAGTTATAGAAACCCTATTTAACAATTAAAATGCTTTGAGAAGTACAATTCATACATGGCCCAGTTGGTTAGGATGTTGGAGGTACCTCTTTGCTCTAGCTGGTCGTGGCTTCGTGCATGCCTCGAGCATGGGCAAGCGTAGGTGTTTTTGAAAAAGAAAATTAATTGAAAAATTTAAAGAATTCAGGTGGGGTCAGGTCAACCCGGGTTATACCCGGATCGATACGGGTTTTCCAACCCTGACCCGGATTCAATTTGGGTCGGGATGGGTTTACCCCTATTCGGATCGGGTCAAACCCGACCCGACCCGAACCCGAACTGACCCGTTTGCCACCACTAGCTAGTAGCTACCACAAGAAACTAAGCGAAATGTCACAAGATCCAAAGAGACACAATACAGGTTCATTGATAAAGTAATCATCATCTTAACACTCCCCTCAAACTCACGGTGCAACGTTGAGTTTGAAGAGGAACTCGCGGAGTGCAAGATGCATGGGTTGGAGAGCGTAGAGAGCAAAGGCCATAGGAGGTCGAGGAGGTGCCGCAGGGGGTCGAGGAGGTGCGTGCCGCAGGGGGGCGATGAGGTGCCACATGGAGATTGATGAAGTGCCGCATGGGGGGCGAGGTTGCAGGGTGCCGATGGGTAGTTTCAAACAGGTGGTAGGCCTGGAAGAAGAAGAGGGTGCCGGTAGTTTAGGCCGATTGGACGCATCAGGCCGTCTGCAAGGAATATCTCGTTGAGGCGGATACTTGATGTTGGGGAGCAAGAGATCCTTAATGAAGGCCGAGCTGCAGTAGGGGGGTGAAGTGGTGTCGTAGTTGGCACACCGTCGAGCGAGAAGAAGTGGATCAGATCCTCCCAAGTTTGAAGACGAAGGTGAAACAACACCAGTAGAGAGCACTTGAGGGGAAGAGGCTGCTGCTACTTGCTGCTAGGTCCTGGACTGAGCAGTGATGATGTCCCAACAGAAGCTTGAGCATTGGACATAGCAGCAATATCAGTATAGGTGCCAGAGTTTTGAGTTGACGGCGTGCTGAAGGAGAGGGTGTAGTCAATGGACGTCGTGCTGAAGGACTGGGTGCAGTTAACGTAAGAGGTTGGGTTCCTCTAATGGTGACTTGGTTGCTGGGAAAAGAAAAGAGAAAGTGGATGAGCTATTGCTACCGCAGCGCTAGAGCTGTAGAGCATGCTCATTTTTCTGACAACTTACTGGAGGGATCAACGAAGTCTTAGAATCAAGAGTGAAGAAGCCAACGAGCTAGAGATGGGTGTTTCGGGATTTACATATTTGTTGTTCAGAACTGGGATACAAACACTTGAATTTAAGTGCGGATCGGATTTTAGAATTAGATTCAAAACCAAAAATTTTTAAAGTAACGAAATTGGATTCATGATATATAGAAGTCATATTAGTCTTATAACTTTTGTTATCTAGTTGTGTAAGCTATAACTATATAAGAGTTGTACTAGAATATGTTTCCTTATATAAGAGTACACTATGAAAAGAATTCCTTGTACAATTATATCTCTCTCTCATTGTTAGATGAGAAGTGAGCTGGTGAAGACTAATGACTTTGGAAGAGATTTGATGTAGAAGAACAAAAGGAGATTATCAATGAGAGGGGGTGTTGACGAGTGGTTTCTGCACATATATTTTGCACTAATTTCTCACACAGTTTACATTATTTTATCCTCCATCCCCTCCTATTTTCCTCGCTTTTGTTTCTTTTTTACTTTTTTTGGTCCACTTTGTGCATTTAAGGTAAAATGAATGAATTAAGGACCTTGGAGCGTGAAAAAGACGAGAAAGTGCGAGAAAAGCGAGGAACGGGAGTTCAAAGCACGCAAGGGGAAAAAGAAGAGCAAGACACACGCGACCCACGTGGGATTTCCATGCGGTCTCTTCACCAAGCCATCCAAACTGTCCAGAATCCAGAACCATGCGATCGCGTAAGATGAAGCCAAACGGTCGCGTCGCCGAGAAGAAGAGAAAAGAAATCCAAAAACGACGCGGTCATTTGGTGAATGACACGACTGCGTCGCGAAAAGAGCAGACCAAACAAAGCTGGCGCTTTACGCGCCCGTTTCGCTGAAGATCTGAAGACAAGGGAGCTCCAAACGACGTGGTCGCATGGCAAATGACGCGGTTGCGTCGCTGATGGTTTTGGGGGGCCAAGTTACGCATCTTAGGCGACGCGACCACGTCGTTCATGACGCGGCCGTGATGTTTTGGGCCCCTAGGTTATGCGGGTGCTGCCAGGGATAAATTGGGGCTTTTTCTGGGTACTTTCTAGGTAGTATAAATAGTTCTCTGTATCTTCTACACCCGAGGACGTCCTTTATTCTATTTTTCAGTGTTTTTGCAGAGGATATTCAGGTGTAATTTTTGGTACTCTTGACTGTTTTTTTTACAACTTTAGTTTTTAACTCTAGGTTTCATAATAGATTTTGATTTCTTAATCTCCTATCGTTGTGGATCTAACTGCTACGAATTTATGTGTTGATTTCATTGCAATGGCTATTAGATTTGTGATATAGATTGTCTCTTCATCCATGAATTACGAGTAGTTCATCTTCCACGGCCAATGGATTGAATCTCATTGAATTGAGATAATGAATCGTTGAATTAATTATTAACTAATCGTTGGATTTATTGGGACTCGGGAGTGGTCGTCTAACCTAAGGGCATTCCCCTATCCACTACTCTTGTGATGCATGATAGGATATACCCACAACCAGCCTCATGAACCCTCCATCCATATCCCGAGATTTACACACCTACACCCCCACCTCCACCAAAGTCTCGCCTTGAGATGCTATTGGAAAACTTCTCATCCCCTGTTCCTCTGTTGCGGTCGCGTCAATCATTCAAACGACCGCGTCAAATCGAGCTTTTGTGGCATCAATTTTTCTAAATGACGCGGTCGATATGCAATCGACGCGACTGCATCGTCCGCAAAACCTCCCAACCTCTGTCGTTCCCAAACGACGTGGCCGTTTCACTCGGTCGCGTTGCTGGGCTATATAAACCTCGCAACCTCACTTAAGTTGAGGCTAAACATCATTTAATGCAACACAAACACATACACAAACATCATTTAAGACTACGGACATCTCATATCAATAGAGCTCCTCAATCAGTCGGTCCCCAAGTGTCCGATTCGTTCACAAAATAAGACTGCAACCCCATCTTAAACCAAGCTGCAAGTCCTCCTCCTCATTAATTAATCTTCTCCTAAGGAAAGAAACAGAGAGAGAGATCGATGGAGAAGAACAAAGGAAGGCAGTTCATCGTGGTCAAGTTTGGAGGCGTGATCGTCGGTTCTTACGTCGCCGAGGCAGATAGAATCATGCAGGAAGAGGAGGTGATCGGCATCAGGGAGCTTCTGGCAGGCTGGGAACGGCGATCCGAGCAAGCCCTGTTCGATTCCCTGTGGCGGCTTCGATCGATGGATCTCCCTCTGGAGACAATCAGGTCTACACTCATTGGGGGGGCCGTCAAGGGCTTAAAGAATCATCCCTCGGACAGGGTCAAACACCTTGCTCGAGCTCTTATCAAGTAAGCCATGCATGCAACTTCTTTATTGAAATATTAATGGTTCATGCTTTATATTAATGGTACATATTTTATGTTAGTGGCTGGAAGCTTGGCCATGAAGAGATCAAGCATGCATGCTGCTCTCACCGAGAGCCAAGGGATTGTGGCCGCGAGCCAAAGAAACCTGACGACCAACAACTCGAAGCTAAGATGGCAAACACAAAGAGGAAGCTTGAAGAAGGATGTATGAAGGAAGGTGACTGTAAGTTTTCGCTGGATTTTCTTCTTTATATGAGAGGCTAAGTTTTTACATGTACTAATCACTGTCATCTCGCAATGTAGGCAAGAATCAACGCTGTGTGAGATTCGTAGAGCCTGAGAACTTGCCGGAGCAAGATCGCCGCCATGATCAGAAGGATAAACTGAAGGGTAATGAATATTAAGTTCTTGTACAAATTAATAGGTGTCTAATGATGTATGTGATCTACCAAACTCAGAATTTGTGTGTGACGTTTAGGTGTCTAAAGATGGATTATTTATGTAGTTCAAATGCACATAAAAACCAAACCAATATCAACTCCTAGAAAACAACAGAAGATTTTTGGTCTAAATGTATTATCAGGGCACTAAAAATGTATTGAAGAAGCAGGGAATCCTAGCAGTTGAACTCTCAAAGTAAGATGTCACATGAGTTTATTTCTTAAGAGATGCAACCTGATTCTATTTAGAAAACAGCAAAATAAGCATACAGCAGTAGATACCGTTTCTAGGCTAAGGCCCACTAGCCTTGGGGCCCAGCCAAACTCGACAGATGGGACCTATCGCGGGTCGTCCTTGCCATCGGGACCTCTTGAATTCGACTTGGGAGGCCAGCCTGACTTGGCCGCAGCACAATTTAGCATGTATGACCTTCTCGAGGTCAGCTCCATCAGTTCTTCCAGGACGACCTCGTTCGCTAAGGTCAGCTACTTCAGCGGTTGAAAATCAAAAAAGAACTTAAAGAAAATATTAGAATTTTAAACCGAGATCACCCAAACTAGTGAGAATAAGAAAGTCCGGTTAAACTATTACTACAAGGTAAAAAGTTAAAACAATTTTTTGACTATTGAAAACGATAATTTGCTATTTCAATCCTTGCTGTAAAAAGTATCTAATTAAACCTTCAAGTTTCCAAAAGAAAATCTATTATAACAACTGCATTGATCCGCTGGTAATAAGAAACTTTTGCCATAAATCATGAATGATCCAGCATACAACCCAAAAAATAGACCAAGGGAAAAGTATATAGGAGGAGAACCTTTGTGTGAATTCTCATTCTTGTCCATCTCTCTCTCTCTTCTTTTGATCCATTTAAAGCTTAATACTAATAAAATGGATCATCAGAACCCTTCCCTAGTCTTTAAACTTGGCAAATATTTGCTTCATTTTCAACCAAGTGAAGAATCCCATAATAACGTCGTTGCAATATCACTCTTTTGCACAATCTTTGAAATTCTCCTTTTGCTCATCCTCTCACACCTACTGCATATGTTTCTCAAGCGTTTTGGCCAACCTAGCATCGTTTCTCAGATGCTTGCTGGAATTTTCCTTGGTCCCACTCTAGTTGGCCATGCAGATTTGTTGGACAAGGAAAGAGCGATACTGATGAAAATGGCATCCGCCGCTCAAATCATCTTCATGTTCTTGGTCGGCTTAGAGATCGATGTTACGTACCTTAAGCGCACCTTCCGCTCGGCAATGACTATCGTCGCTGGCAGTGCAATGGTTTGTGGATTCGTCAACCTCATTGCAGGCCTAGTTGTCTGCATCTTGATTCACAAGAGAGATCAGTTGGTTATTTTCGTCGTTGCCCACTTTCTCATCACCTTCAACACAGCATGTCCAGTTCTTATTCGGATGGTGAGTGAGCTCAAGCTCACGTTAACCCCGATCGGGAGGCTGTCTCTTTCGGTTGCACTCCTTTCAGATGTTGCTTGTGTTTTTTTGCTGACATTGTTGAGTACAACCAACCTAAAATCACCCGGAAGGATTGTGTTGGATCTACTTGGATTGGTGGTATTTATTGGAGCATTGTACATGATAAGGTGTATGATTAAATGGGTAAACAAAAGGAACGCGTATTGCCATGAAGTCGGGGATGAGACTGTGTTCTTTTTGCTCCTCGTCCTGTTTGGGATGGCTGAGCTCACCTACATGGCTAGGATTGACCCCGTGATCATGGCATTTGTGTTGGGGTTGACGGTCCCAAGAGAGATGGGCCAACATTGAGGACCATGGTTGAGCGGCTAACATACGTAGTGAATAACTTCATATTGCCGATATATTTTGGGAATGCTGGGTTGCAAACAGATCTTCGCATGCTAGTGATTTCGGAGGTTCGGACGACCATACTGGGAGTCATTTTGTTGGGAGTTTTTGGCAAGGTTGGCGGCACGATTGTTGGGGCAAGGTGCCTGAAAATGCATGCGCGGGAGGGGTTGGCTCTTGGACTCTTGCTTAATGTTAAGGGACATTTTGATATTGTGGTCATCACCTTTGGGAAAAGGCATGGGATATGGGATCAAAAGATTTACATGGCACTCCTTATGACGGTTCTGTTCACCAACGTGATCATATGCCCGATTGCTTCTTATGTCGTGCGTAGAGAGAGGAAGGTCGTCCATTTCAAGTCCAGCGTCCTAGAAAGGCTCAACGTTGAAAATGAGCTTCGTATCCTGGTCTGCGTGCATTGTCCACAAGAAATCCCTACAGTCCTCGACCTTGTCGAAATCTCCAACGGCCCAGCTGAAAGCTCCCGTCTAGCTCCCTACATCCTCCACCTCATTGAGCTTCCCAGCAACGAAGCCAACAGCATTCTTTACCATCAACTCCAGGAGAAGAACCACACAGGTGATATGGCTGGACAAGTAAATCCAATAGTTGACACATTCATTAGAGAAACCAACATCAATCTTCACCAGCTGAAGGCTATTTCTTGCTTAGACACAATGCATGAAGATGTGCAACATGCATCACATGATGTGTTTGCATCCTTGGTCATCATACCATTCCACTGCAGAAGGAAAATTGATGGGAAAATGGGGATCGGAAAAGAGGACATAAGAGAGTTCAACACGAATGTGCTTCGCTGCGCACCTTGCTCTGTTGGGATTTTGGTGGACCGCGGCATGGGCAAGAAGATGGTACTCGATGTAGTTGTTTTCTTTCTTGGAGGCCCCGACGATCGAGAGGCAGTGGCTTATGCAGAACGATTAGCAGTTCATCCATGTGTCACTGTTACAGTAATAAGGTTCCTTCTGGCATCTAACAAGGATGGCGAAGGCTTCGATGATACAAATCCTGATGAGGCTTTCATGGCAGATTTCCATGACAAATTTGTTGCATCCGGCATAGTAACTTATATCGAGAGAGTATCGAGGATTCGACGGACCATAACAGCATTATCACGATGACTGGAGCATACTGCTGTATATTGTAGGGAGGCAAGTAAAGGGGCCAACAAAACGATTAACAGAGGGGATGGGCGAATGGGAAGAGTACCCAGAGCTGGGGCCAATAGGGGATCTATTATCATCGCCAGATTTCATGTTGAATGGGTCGGTTTTGGTGATCCAACAACATGGTACATCGTCTTGTTCTATAACCTGAAGGAAGTTTGTACGTTGACTTCAGAGATTGACAATGTATATGTTTATTTTTGATTGGAGAATGAATGTATATTAATAATTAATAGTTATTAAATGCATATGTATGTCTTCTTAAAATCTAATGTCCATTGCCTTGTGTTTCAGATTAGTCAGAGTTTCACAGCAAGATTAGAACCACACTACCATGTGCAAAAAAATTTAGACTCGATAAAATAAGTTACGAGTTAATTAAATTGATAGATGGGATTTAGCTGTTAAATTTAATAGTTTAGATTTGCTTTGGTTGGAAACTATTAATAATTTATAGTGATCGTTTTGTATCGAAGAAGACGCCATTGGCCAAAATCTTTCAAGAGAGTGAGGAAAGGCGAAGAGTTTCAATTCTATAGACTCGAAACAGTCAAGATCCCGCTCTCTCATTTCCTTATTTAAACAAAGGAACGCCCTAGTAGGATCCAGACCAGCCCTCTCGTCGAGGGACACATGTCGATGATCCATATGCGTCCGTATCCTAACCTTTGAACTGATGCAACGTCCAACTCAAAAGAATGAAGGGTTTTGACGCTTAAACTCAAAAACCATAGCCTCGACTACCGTGTCCAATTAACGAGGTATCACATCACTTGAACTCAACCGACGAAACGTTTGAAGCCAACTGATGGGGGCCATTGTTGCGCCCTTGGGCCGGCCCTCGAGGAAAAAGAATATTTTCTCATTGAGGAAGCCCGCAGGAGCGGTATCCTAGCCCCTAGGCCCGTGAAGCCCATGGGAGAGGTTAATCGCACACATAATTTGCCTGTTGAGCATCTGTAGCTCACGGAAGTGGTTGATTATTGGCTCATTAATAGCGGAGAAATGGACATCGGTTACACCAATCTTTTAGGAATATAATCGTGCCGCCATAATGGGTGACCGTTATTCGCCAACGGTGTTGAAGGGACGCTTCTGCTTATAAATAAGAGAAAGGCAAACAGTACAGGGGGACTTCAGAGGTACTGAATACTAGGTACTCTGACAATCTTTACTTTCCACGCTTACGTTTCTTCCTCCAAAAGCTCGGTGAGACTGAATCGAAACGATCTCCTTCGGGACGATTTCGACAGCTCCGAGCCTCACTTAAGTTGAGACTGACTTAAGCATCGAAAGAGATTTGGGTTGGAACACAGCTCCGACACCCCTAACGAGTGTCAGTGGTGTAGGTTGATCGATGCACGACCCAGCAGAAAGGTCGAGGGGTCGTAACCTACGGTAGCTAGAAGCCTGTCCGTCTACGATACGAGTCCCATCTATCTCGGCCCCATTCAGTAGCTGACGAGGCTTCACGTCATCGGAGGCGGCCACGCCAGCTCAACTTACTGTTGACCGGAACACATCCGTCAATAGCTATAAAAGAAAAAAGGTGTTTAACATAGACGGGAGAAACCAATAAAGAAGGAGAAGGCAATAAGTCGACCAAAGTTCCACAAAACTTATGTGAATCTCATTTGTGAAAACAATGTTGCATGCATGACATATAGAAACCAATACCACAGGCAGCATCATCAGTGATGGAGCCTGTATCCTCTTCGAGACAACCTCCAAATATTCCTAGAGAATCCTCTGACACTTCTTCATAGGCCTTAGGGATCATGCAATTTTGCTTCTATATATATCTTCATCGCAAAAAGAAAACAAAGCCCAAAAATAATAAAAATTTTAAAGTTTTAAAGTTGGGCTTGGGCCGGATGTCATGATTTCCAAATGAAAACAAAACCTAAAATAAAACCACATTCAAGATCATATATATCCCCCGCTCTCATAATATACCGTCCCCCTCAGCCTCAGCCCTCGTCTCCTTTATCTTATCCTTTCCCTTCACTCTCTCCTCCGACGAGAGAAAAAAATGGCAGCATCTCTCTCCTCCGCCGTCTCGCTCATCTCCCCCCACTCATCATCGCTTCCTTTCTCTTCAAATTCCCATCCCCAAACCCTAAGATTCCCCTTCAACCCCCACTTCACCCTCGCTAATCGCCGTCGCTCCTCCGCCCCAATCTGCGCCGCTGCAGCCGAGGTTTCCCCTAAGATCGAAGAACTCGGCAGCCAGATCTCTGGCCTTACCCTTGCGGAGGCCCGCAACCTTGTCGACTACCTCCAGGACCGGCTTGGCGTCTCCGCGGCCTCATTCGCCCCCGCAGCCGTCGTCGCCGCCCCCGGAGCCGCCGACGCTGCTGCCGCCCCCGTCGTCGAGGAGAAGACGGAGTTCGATGTGGTTATCGAGGAGGTCCCAAGCAACGCCAGGATTGCCACCATTAAGGTCGTTAGGGCGCTGACAAACTTGCCGCTTAAGGAGGCCAAGGATTTGATTGAAGGGCTGCCGAAAAAGTTTAGGGAGGCGATTTCGAAGGAGGAGGCTGATGAAGCCAAGAAGCAGCTCGAGGGGGTTGGAGCCAAGGTTTCCGTCGTCTGATTTTACTCAACGAAAAATGGAGAGCTTTCATGTATGTGTAGGTTTGTGAAATTTTAAACCTTTTACTCTCTGCGCTGTTAATTTTGTAATTCATCTGTCATTGTTGAAGCTTTTATTTTGTTGATATTTAGATTGTGTTTCTGTTGTTTGTTTTACTTTTAATATTAGTATCCCTATTTGTTGCACCATGAAATCTAAAGACTAGTATTGCAAACAATGAATTTGTATGTGTGGAGACAAAGGTTACCTTTACGGTAGTATCTTGACTCTCCTCGGATGATGGCATCATATATCGCTGGCCTCTCCTTGGATCTGCACATTAAAGATCAGAACTTGTTAGGGGGAGGTCGAGATGGCATTCGATCTAAAACCCTCTAATGCTCAAGTCTGCATCCACGATCAGATAATTTGTTGGATAATTTGTCAGTATGTATGTAATTGACTAAAAATTGCCAACCTGAAAATTTTATATTTCAGTTTCGAAAGCTTATAATCCATTCGTGGTCGAAGATTTGGATCTTGTTGCGGATGGAGAAGGTGGGGGTAGCGAAGACGGTGAATGTGTACATCATTTTATTTCTAGGATTTTCAGTTTGTACTCATTCTTATCAGAACAAGCCCATGGCTTGGAAATCTGCTTAGAATGGTGAAGAAGACCATGGTCTGTGCAGATAAGCTTTAGCAGAAGATCGAAATGTTTGAACTTGCATAAAGAACTTCAGCCCACGCTTAGAAGCTTCAGTCATGTTATGAAATGAGCAAACGGGCCATCGACGATGATATAGAGAAGTTATATGTAGAATAGAATTTATAAAGGCGACTAGAGTTTGAAATTTTGCTTGGACAGAAGTACACTTAGTATTCGTGTGATCAGGTACGTGATTTTGTGTTATTTCATATAAACATACAAATTAATTGACGACGAAGGCAGATTTGAGCGTCGGAGGGGTTTTGGACGGGCATCCAACCTCCTCCTGATAAGTTCTTGTTTTTTGGTATTTAGATATAAGGAGGAACGAGTGATCGCAAAGGCCATTGTCTAAGAAGAGTCAAGATCACTAGCGTAAAGGTAACCGCTGTTCTCATCACATACAATTTCATTGTTTGTGTGAAATTGGATGAAGAGGGATGAAGATGAAATAATTTGTATTGCATTGACTATAGTTATACGAGTATGCTAATATATATATATATATATATATATATATATATATATATATATATATATATATATATATATATACACAAGTCATGATTGGACACAAGAGCCCAAGAGCAATACCCAAGAACCTAAGAGGTAACACTAGACCCGAAGAGACATTTGCACAAGATTCAAAGAGTGGCACACCTTCCTAAACATGGTAATTATTAACTTAACAACCCCCTCAAACTCAAGGTGTAACGTTGAGTTTGGAGAGGAATTAAGTGAGAAGACGCATGGATTGGAGAGTGCATGTTGCGATGGCTGCAAAGTGGGAACGTCCGCTGAGGGCTGAGGAGGCTGTGATCCGATCATGTGCCGCAAGGGGTGAGACCGCTGGGGGCCGAGGAGGTTGTCCTATGATGATGTACCTTAGGAGGCATAGGTCGCAGTGGACCGAGGTTGCAAGGGACCGATGAGGGGTCACAGTGGACCGAGACCGAGGCCGCAAGGGACCGATGAGATGCCGCTGGAGGCGAGGCCGCTAGGGGCCGAGGCCACTATGGGCCTATGATGTGCCGCTGAGGGGAGGAGCTCGCAGGGGGCTGAAGAGAGCTGGTGTGGTTGTCCGGTAGGAGGTTGCAGGGGGCCGAAGAGAGCTGGAGTGGTTGCCCCCCTCCCAGGAAGAGTGGATAAGGTGCCATTGCAGTCAAGAACATAGATGACATATTACTGATGACTGGAAGCACGTCAGCATCAGCCAAGACCTAAGCATGAGCACCGCATAAACCTCCGATGCCCGAAGGTTGGACATTTTCCTCACACAGAAAAACCAACTCGGTTTGATATTTCTCTGCTAATTTCTCCACCAAATTAAAAGAATTTAAATTCCCCACAAGTTTCCTATCCAAAATGCACTCCAAAAGATTCCAAATCTAAAAAACGACACAACCTTTGGCCATCAAGCCTGCGACTTCTCTACTAATCAGAACTCCCAATTTCTCGATCGTCGTAAAGGCGAAGCTGAGGTTCAAGGTGTCTAACGGGTTCGGGTCCAAGGTGATTTGGAGCTGAAGCTTGAAAGAGTTTTTCTTGAAGAAGGAATTGACGAGGAAGATTAAAGGAATTGACGAGGGATATGAACTCACCTTTGGTGAAGCATTTGGGGCTCTTGAGCTTGGTCTTAGGATTGAGGCAGAGAGCTAAAGAAACGACAAGGGTCTCGGTTTGGGGGGTTATTTGTAGATTGGCGGAGCCGGAGATGATCGGGAAGGTGGAGTGAGCCGCCGTTGATCCTGGGCTGGGATGAAGAGGCTGATCGTCTCCCTCCCTCCCCATAGGGGAGAAGAAGGGAGAGGGACAGTTGGTAGTGCTGTGACTTAGAGCTTAGATCAGATCACCCTAGGCTCTGATACCATGTAAAATTGAATGAAGAAAGATGAAGATGAAATAATTTGTATTGCATTGACTATTGTTGCATGAGTATTACACAAGTCATGATTGGGCACGAGCCCGAGCCATACCCAAGAACCTAAGAGGCAACACTAGAACTGAAGAGACACTTGCGCAAGATACAAAGAGTGACACATCTTCCTAAACATTGTAATTATTAACTTAACAGTTTGTAATATTAGTCATTGGTTTTGGTATTGCAACCCTATTTATATTGCATTCAACTGGTACAATATAGGATTTTGGATAACATCAGATGTGTTGACTGAGTAAGTACATTGGGATGATTAAAACTGGTGATTGACTTGGTGGATCCTGCATTTTGTATCAGAAGAATGATGAAAAATTCTCTGCCCATATTCCCAGTTTGTTTCCTGTGATTCTCTCATTTCAGTTCATGTTGGTCAACAACTATTTTGGTTATATGTATTTTTGAATATGCTAACATTGAAATATTCGTTGTTGGATTGATGAATAAGTTGGGTGTACAGAGTTTTGACGTTTATAGGAAGATATTTTGATGAATTAAACTTAAACATGCCGCTGGTGGTGATAGTTGCCTAGTTTGGTGTGTTGGGAGGTGGAATTGCTTGCAATTTTGTCCCCTTTTTAATTGCCCTAGTAAAGTTCCGTATTAGAGTGCTGGGTTCATCTTCTGTGGAATTTAGAATTCGAGTGCTTGTTTGTTATGCATAAACATTTGAATAGGATTAGATATTGGAGGAACATGAAGGTAGAATAGTTTTAAAATTATTATTTTGCTAATTTTCATTGTTATCAAGTATGTTTCCATTATAATATAATTTTCATTGGAACCGAGAGGCAGCAATGCTCCCAATTTTTTGTCAACTCATTCATCCACTTCTTCCTTGATTCATACACCCCGATTGGCATATAAAGTCTTTTCATTTCCTTCGCTTTCACTCCCTCAACTTGCACTACTTGCCCCTAAGACTCACTATATAACAACCACAATTGCATACACATATATTTGGCTAAATCATCTTTCAAGCAATCTAATTTATAACTTTCGGTTTTTATGATATTTAGTCCACGGTTCTGTTAGATAATATGTTTAAAAACAAACATGACATCCGCGGAATCTAGTTTATCGCCGCTATGATACCTGAATATTCTTGTATTTAACATGTCTGAAATAACGGCGTGTGAGATCCATTCCAACAGATTATGCAAGGTTATCTAAGAAACTATTAGTGTAGAATCTGGCAATACAACTGGGCCATTAGTTCATGGGCAATGAAGGTGTTTGATTAATTAATCTAAATATAATACGTTGGTGAGGATTGAGTCTTGGAGTCCAATTGGAGAATCAGTCCCCAAAAGATCCTCGATAGTTAGGGCCTGTTCTTTTCCAGGAATAGGAAAAATGGAATAGAGTGAAAAGTTGTATTCCCATGAGAGAGAAAATGTAGTTTTGTGTTCTTTTGGGTGGAATAGAGTATGGAATGAGGGTTTGGAATAGAAAGTGGGGTCCACTCTCTATTCTTGTGTTCTTTTGAAATTGGAGAGTTTGAATGAAAAAGTAGAAAGGGGATGAGTTGGAGGAGAGAGAAAGAGAGATGAGAGATTGGGGCCCACCATTCCCAAGGATTCCATTGTATTCCAAGCAAAAATCTTGGAATAGAAAAGTAGTCATCATTACCAAATTGGAATAGCCACGTAGGATTCTATTCCACGCCCAACAGAACAACCGCTTGGAATACAACCTTGGAATATGGTGAATAGTGCATGAACAGTGTCTCTATTCCCATTCCCACCCCTATTCCGCGCAAAAGAACAGGCCCTTAGTAGCATCACATCTCCCTTTGCCCTTTCGCATCTGTGGGGAGATTCTGACGATTCAAAAGTCAATGCAATGCTTATGATTAACTTGTCACTTGCATCATTGTCAACGCATGGGAGGGCTTTTTCTTTTCACTTGTTTGAAAATAATGCAGTCTAATTTGAGAATAAGATTTTTGATACATTGTTTACGGTCACACTTGTACCTTTTAGGGGTTTAGCCAAAACCTAGAGTGATTTGGTTTTGGATAGCTTAGATACAGTACCACTACCAGTTGACGGCTGGGTTTCGCCTTCTAGTAAATATGGGCCAACAAGGACACCTTTGTTGAATTGACCCTTTGCCGGCTGAGAAGTGGGACCCGTGAAAAAGAGACTCCGGGTCAAGTTGAGCCAGGACTGAACTCCTCGGATGGAGGTTGACATGGCTTTTCCTAACGAAGGGGGGCAGATCCTAACGAAGGCTAAGTATAAATATAAATCATTATTTTCATCTTTACGTTTTCATCCACTATTGAGTCATCAACTGACTTGAGCGTCGGAGTGGATATGGTCGGGCTCCAGCCCTGACCCCCCGACGATTTTCATGCGGTGCAGATCCACGAAGATGTCCCGAAGCTAGGTCGACAACCCTCCGTGGTATTAAGGCCGATGCATCGTTTTTGTTAACGTACACAACTTCGGTTGAACAAACACAACTTCGGTTGCATCGTTTTTGTAGCCTTGCAGCGTTTGCTGCTGGCAATCGATTCTCACTGCCCTATATATATCGCCCGTAATTACACGACACGGCATGAGCTAAATTGCAGGCTGTATTAATTAAACAAGTAGAGAAGCAAAAGGGTCGGTTCCCTGCCCTTTGGAACTTAGCTGAGGATTCCTACAGCTCATCCATCGAAGGCTTGCTTGTAATTTCAGATCTGAGGGGTTCCCACGACTCAGTCAGTCAACCCCCCCGTCACTTTCGCTTCCTCCGCTTGCAATTAAACCTAGCCTCTACTGTCTTCAATCCATTCATTTCTTTGGTTGTAGCGTACTCTTCACATCTTAAATCACTGTCACTGCTGCTCAAGTTGTGTCGTAAATAAAATTGCGCAGCGAGTATTTAAAACAGTGGAGACCTGCAGAATCTTACAAGCTAGCAATTTTTTTGAAAAACGGGAGGGGGAATCTTTGAGAATATTAATGAGAATCAAGAAAGAGTCAGCTCCCTGCCCTTTTGCTTTGGATCTCAGCTGATGATTCCAAAATGACAAAAAAAAAATATCAAGTCAGCAAATGCGCCGCGTCGCAGCTCTTCAAATTTGCCGGCTCCAAAACTGTATGGTTGTGAGACACTGAGATACCGCATCCAGCTCATATAAGCCTCCCCTTCATTTCGGGTAAGGGTAATTCGATACACACGTTACCCTATACACACAAGCTTAATTGCTGAAGACACAGCCCATCTATTTGCAAGTTTTTCATTCAAAATTTACTGGTTTGTCATCGGCCTCTTTTTCAGTTCACTTCCTTTTCATCTTCTTCTCCGTCTCTACTGCAGCAGCATCCCGAACGCCCCGCCCCCCCCCCCCCCCCCCCCCCCCCCCCCCCCCCCCCGCAAAAAAATAAAAATAAAAATAAAAAATAAATAAATAAATAAAAATGGCAAAACATGCCAGTGGAAGCTGATGCACTTATAGTGATAGAGGATGGGAGGAGAAGAACATGAAAGAGTGGTAAGGATGAAGTGGAAGCTGGAGAGAGGAGGAGAGGAGGGAAGGGAGGGGTTAGCGGCACCGGGGAGGAATGCAGTAAGGGGTTGTGGGGATGGTATGCGACAATAAGCGCATAAGAACAAGGAGATAGTTAAATTGGTTCACTATGATGTGCGTAAAGTAAAAAAATTTGATTTTTAAATATTGTTGGGATGTGATAAAAGTTGTGTGTATAGCAATTAGGCTTGTGTACGTAGAATTACCCAAGCTAACTAGACATCTATGTATAAATATACCCAACAACCAGATTCCTCTTCCATCCATCAAGGTGCAACAAAGCCAATACGCCATTTGGATTGGGTAGCTAATAGTTAAAAATGGAGGAAAACGGATCAAAGAAAGCACCGCCATCATCACTTGAGATGACGACTGTGGATCAACCAAACGGCGCCGCCTCCGGCGGCCAGCAATTACGGTTTGCACTGCCGGTGGATTCAGAGAACAAGGCAACCGAGTTCCGCCTCTTCTCGTTAGCAGCCCCACACATGCTCTCCTTCCACCTCTCGTGGTTCTCCTTCTTCGCCTGCTTCGTCTCCACTTTCGCCGCCCCTCCCCTTCTCCCCGTCATCCGCGACAACCTCGGCCTCACCGCCACCGACATCGGCAACGCCGGCATCGCCTCCGTCTCCGGCGCCGTCCTCGCCCGCCTCTGCATGGGCACCGCCTGCGACCTCGTCGGCCCCCGCCTCGCCTCCGCCTCCCTCATCCTCGTCACCTCTCCCGCCGTCTACTGCACCTCCCTCATCAACTCCCCCTCCTCCTTCCTCCTCGCCCGCTTCTTCACCGGCTTCAGCCTCGCCTCCTTCGTCTCCACCCAGTTCTGGATGAGCTCCATGTTCTCCTCCGTCAAGGTCGGCACCGCCAACGGCCTCGCCGGCGGCTGGGGCAACCTCGGCGGCGGCGCCACCCAGCTCCTCATGCCCCTGCTCTTCGATCTCATCCGCAAGCTCGGCTCCACCAGCTTCACCGCATGGCGGGTGGCCTTCTTCGTCCCGGGGCTCATGCAGACGGCCGGCGCCATCGCCGTCCTGGCCTTGGGCCAGGACATGCCCGACGGCAACTTCAAGAAGCTCGAGAAGGCGGGAGACAAGCACAGAGACGACTTCTCGAAGGTGTTCGCCGCCGGGATCAGGAACTACAGGGGGTGGATCCTGGCGTTGACCTACGGCTACTGCTTCGGCGTGGAGCTGACGATCGACAACATCATAGCCGAGTACTATTACGACAGATTCGACGTCAATTTGAAGACGGCGGGGACGATTGCCGCCAGCTTCGGGCTGGCCAACCTAGTCTCGAGGCCCGGCGGGGGGTGGCTGTCGGACTGGGTGGCGAAGAGGTTCGGGATGAGGGGAAGGCTGTGGGCGCTGTGGGCGACGCAGACGGTGGGAGGGGTGCTGTGCGTGGTTCTGGGCCGGGCCGGGTCGCTCGGCGGGTCGGTGGCCGTGATGCTCTTCTTCTCCTTCTTCGTTCAGGCCGCCTGCGGCCTGACTTTCGGCGTCGTGCCTTTCGTCTCTCGACGGTAATATCTAATTAAGGAGTATTTTACCTCAAAAGCAATATAATGCACGTCATCTTCTCATCTCAACCGATTCAAACCATGCGTGACGTGGATGCAGGGCTTTGGGACTGATTTCGGGGATGACGGGGGGAGGGGGAAATGTCGGCGCCGTTGTGACGCAGCTAATATTTTTCAAAGGATCGAGATACTCCAAGGAGACAGGGATCACGCTGATGGGGATCATGATCATCGGCTGCACCCTCGTCGTCATCCTGATCGACTTCCCGCAGTGGGGGGCGATGCTGTGGGGGCCGAGGGCCAATGCGACCGAAGAGTCCTACTACGCGTCGGAATGGAGCTCGCAGGAGAAGGAGAAGGGCTACCATCTGGCGAGCCTCAAGTTTGCCGACAACTGCAGGAGTGAACGGGGCAAGGGCGGCGCCGCCGCACCCACCGTCCCTGTCCATGCTACTCCCACCCATGTCTAATCATCACCAATAACCAACATGGTATGCCGAGAATAAATAAGAGAATTAAAGTGGAAATTTTTGAATGTTCTAGTATAATTTTCTAGTTTGGGGGTAGAGAGAGAGAGAGAGAGAGAGAGAATCTCTTTAAACTTGGAGCAAAGAAAACTCTCCACGTACATAAGAAAAAAAAAGGCTCAAGAGAGGAATCTAGCATTTGGCCTCACTCAAAGCACAAACGTTCATATCATCAAAGTTGGGCAAAAACACACAAAAAATAGAAGCAAACGGAGAAATTTGCCAACAATTAGCGTGACATGTCTTCATCCCGCCAACAGCCAACGGTTGTGTACCCGCACTCGATCACGCAGCGTCCTTCCTCCAGCCCCAGGGGATCGTTCGTGCCGTTCTTCGTCGTGCTGGCGATGGTCGGGGTGTTGACGGCGTTGGCGTGCGCGATAGGACACGTTTTCGCTCGCCGTTTCCTGCGGCCGAGGCACCGGAGGGATCATGCTCCCTACCAATCCGACGGAGATTTGGAAGGCGGCATCCAACTGAGATCACACGCCGCCGCCGCCGCCGCCGCCGCCGCCATGGTCGGGGACAATGCCCCGCAGTTCAAACATGCAGAAAATATGAATGGATGAGTGAAACGAAACGAAACGAAATTCAAAATTATAAGCAAATTTTACCACAACACACTTTGAGATTTGTTTCCGTATATTTGTATTTCTTTTGATTAATTTGTTTGTTAACAATTAACGTTTGTATATACCTCGTGTTTTTTTTGCTGTATATCAAACAAATCTCTCACGAAATACCTAATTCTGTGTCATTATCTAATTACTCGCTGTAGTGCATATGATATTCTCATCTTGGTTCCTTTTTTTCCCTTACTTTTGCGCTTTATTCTTCTTTTATTTTGTTTTTTAGTTCTCTTCATTTCATACATTTATCTTTTTGCCCAATAAGAGCAACGTAAAATAGTTGTCATTATACTTGTTACTGTTGTATAAAATGAACAAAATAACATGATTAAGCTCTAGTATAACAAAGGAAGAAGAAGAGACTTATCAGTCGAGACGTGCTACGCACTGTCCTTACTTGTAGACTTCCACCATTCGAAGTCTAAACTCTGTGCAGGGAAGGGCTGACAGAAGATACCCTCCAGGATTCTATTGAAGCTACCTTTAATCCTTAAAGATAGATTCTCTAGGATTCTATGACCATGTAAGCATGCACTCGCAATATAGGACTGCAGCGAGCAGCAACTGGACTTCCTTCTCACATGAAAAGAGACCAAGGTCGATTAGAGTTAAGGAAAGTCGAGCACAACTCAGTCAAGTCGAACAAAATACAGAGAGAGATTTGGAAGATGATGATGATCTGAATGTGATTAGGATGTCATCTCTATTCTAAATCGGCTCTGTATATATATATACTAGTCATAACTCATGCCCGCGGGCACGGTTCATTTAAGATTTCCACCGCGAAATCTTTTTTCTCCAAAAAATTATTTCCACAGCCAAAATTTAACAGAACAATAAATTAGCGGAAAAATATTTAGCGGCACGGGCACCTTTAGCACGGAACAACAAATTCGGCGCATGCGCCTTCGACGCGGAACAACAAATTCGACGTCGAACAACAAATTTGGCGTCCGCGCCTTCGGCGCGGAACAACAAATTAGCGTAAAAAAATTTATCGGACACCTTCGGCATCGAACAACAAATTTGGCGCACGTGCCTTCGTTGTGGAACAACAAAATAGCGCAAAAAAATTTAGCGGGTGCCATCGGCGCGGGCTCCTTCAGCGCGGAACAACAAACCTCAGGGTATTTTTACACTAATTTATTATTCCGCTAAATTGTTTTACCTAAATTTTTTATTTTGTTTAATTTAATGGATCATGCTTCTACACAATCTTTCCAAAGTCACATTTAATTTCAAAGTTTAGGTTTATAAGATATTTCCCCCCCCCAAATTTAATCTCCACAATCTTTCCCAAGACACTTCTAATTTCAAAGTTTAGTTTCCCAAGGCACTTTCTCCCCCAAATTTAATCTTCACAATCTTTCCCAAGACACTTCTAATTTCAAAGTTTTGGTTTCCAAGACAGTTTTCCCACCAAAATTTAAGTTTTCCCACTAAAATTTTCACAAAATCCAACCTCAACCATTGATTTCCCAAGATTAAATCCCAGCCACTCTTTATCTTGTCCTAGTCAGCCCTAGAATTCAAAAAACGCTGTCAAATGTATAATAGTTATATATACTAGTCATAACCCGTACCCGCGGGCACGGTTCATTTAACATTTCTCCCGCGAAATCTTTGTTCCCCGAAAATTTATTTACACAGCCAAAATTTAACAAAACAATATATTAGCGTAAAAATATTTAGCAGCAGGGGCACCTTCGGCGCGGGCGTCTTCGGCGTGGAACAACAAATTCGGCCTCGAACAACAAATTTGGCGCCAGCGCCTTTGGCGCAGAACAACAAATCTTTGTAAAAAAATGGCGCGGGCGCCTGTTATTTCCCCCGCGAAATCTTTGTTCCCCGAAAATTATTTCCATAGACAAAATTTAACAGAACAATAAATTAGTGTAAAAATATTTAGCGGCACGGACACCTCGGTGCGGAACAACAAATTCGGCCCAGGCGCCTTTGGCGCAGAACAACAAATTTGACGTCGAACAACAAATTTGGCGTCGAACAACAAATTAAACAAAATAACAAATTCGACGTCGAACAACAAATTTGTAAATTTTGAAAGACATTTTTTTAGGACGGATTAGTAGTTGGAAGATAGCCGTTGGAATTCATGATAGACATTTTTTTAGGACGAAACAAAGACAGCTCAAGATATCTCGGAAAGAGCTGGAATTTCTCGGACAGAGCGTGCTTAAAGTTTGTAGGGAAGAGCCGAGATTTCTCGGGTAGAGCTGGCAATTTACTCTCTGTGACAAACTTGTAAATTTTGAAAGGCAAACTTGTAATTAAATGGATTGTGTGGTAAAACAATTTGCTCTGTGTGTATAGCAAGTCCCTCCGTGGGTGTCTCTCATCTGTCTTGAAGCCACCAAGTTGGTGCCTCAAGGGTGAACAGCGGAAGACGTTGAATTTGTAAAATAGAAGAAAAGTAAAAATAATGATCACAATACCGTAGCCTCTTCAAGCTCCGTTTGTACGTTAGACTTGAGATGGACGATGTCTCTCTTCACATCATCCGCCTCTGCTCCCTTGGCCAACTCTCGCAGGCCGTCTCCTTTCTCTGCTCCCTCAAATCCACCCCAATCAGACCCTCTGCCGCAATCCTCAGTGCCTGCTCTCGCCTCTCCCAATCCCTCCACCAACCCAACACCATCATCATCTCCAACCACCTCATCAACCTCTACTCCAAATGCGGCCACCTGGACACCGCCCGCAAACTGTTCGACGAAATGCCCCAACGAAATCTCGTCTCCTGGACCGCTCTCATTGCCGGCTACGCTCACCACGGATTTCACAGCCAATGCTTCCGTCTGTTTTCCGCGATGCTGAGCCACCATTTACCTAACGATTTCGCCCTCTCGACCATCCTCAGCTCCTGCGCAAAGTCCTCTCAACCGTTTCTCGGCCGCCAGGTACACGCACTCGCCACTAAGACCTCATTCGATGCCAATGTTTTCGTAGGGAACGCTCTCATCACGATGTACTCCGGCTGCCCCGGGCACGGGGATGATGGGTGGTCTGTGTTCGATGCCATGCCCTTCCGCACTCTCATCACTTGGAATTCGATGATTGCAGGGTTCTTGATGATGAACAAGCTGGGCAGCTCGCTTCAACTGTTTGCTCGCATGCGTAGAGATGATGTTGGGTTCGATCGAGCGACGATGCTCAGTGTCGTGTCCGCATGTCGTAGCCTTAGGCAGTGCTCGCAAATGCTTGCCCTTGCAATCAAGGATTGCTTTGATTCTGAGGCTGAGGTGGCGACTGCATTCGTGAAGGCTTATTCGGGTCTGGGTGGTGATTTTGGGGATTGCTATAGAATCTTTGCAGGGGTTAAAGAGCTCGACATTGTAGCTTGGACTGCAATCATAACTGCATGTGCGGAGGACGAGCCTGAAGCAGCCATAGTCCTCTTCCGTCGGTTGATGCAGGAAGGTTTTGATCCCGATCTTTACACATTGTCTGCAGTGGTGAAGGCTTGTGCAGGACTCACGGCTGAGCGACATTGCTCAGTTTTCCATTCCTTCATCTTGAGGTCTGGGTTCTGTGATGATACGATCATTTGCAATGCACTGATTCATGCATACACTCGTTGTGGCAGCATTAGCCTAGCAGAAAATGTTTTTGGACATATGGCTATCCGTGACCAGGTGTCATGGAACTCGATTATTAAAGCTTATGCCACTCATGGCCAAGGCAGGGAAGCACTGGCAGCTTTTGAACAAATGAACATTCCACCAGATTCTGCAACATTTGTTGGACTTCTCACTGCATGCAGCCATGGCGGTTTAATTCATGAAGGCCGCAGTTTATTTATGGCCATGTCACAAGTTTATGGGATTGATCCCCAGCTTGATCACTATGCCTGCATGGTGGACATCCTTGGAAGGTCTGGAGAAATTAAAGAAGCTGAGGACTTGATAGACCAAATGCCAATTGAGCCAGACTCTGTTGTGTGGAGTGCAATGCTTGGAGCATGCCTGAAGCATGGAGAAGACACGACTGGGGCCAGAGCAGCTCGAAAGCTTGTTGAATTGAATCCCCACAAATCAGCTGGATATGTAATGATGTCCAACATCTATAGTGCCAAGCGAAGCTTTGGTGATGCAGCCTCTATGAGGAAGGAGATGAAGGAGTTTGGTGTGAAAAAGGAGCCCGGATTGAGTTGGGTTGCAGTTGGGAATCAGGTGCATGAATTCTCAGCTGGCGGGCGGCGCCACCCTCAGATTGAAGCAATATACGGGGAGCTTAGAAGGCTTGTGGATAGGCTTAAGGAAATTGGTTATGTGGTGGATACAAAATTAGTTCTACATGACATTGAGGAGGAACATAAGGAGGAGAGACTGTTGCATCATAGTGAGAAGTTGGCCTTGGTATTTGGACTGATGAATACCTCTGCTTCTCAGGGTCACCTAAAAATAATGAAGAACATCAGGATTTGTGAGGATTGCCATAAGTTCATCAAGTTGGCATCCAAATGCATAGACAGAGAGGTTGTGGTGAGGGATTCGAAACGTTTCCACCATTTTATCAATGGCGAGTGCTCCTGTGATGACTATTGGTGACAACTGTATTGCCCGTGCAACATAACAAGGTCTTTTCACCTCTCTTATTTTCACTTAGCTATTTTTCAATTGATAAAGGTGAGGCTAAATTTAAAAAAACCTCACTCAACTTTGCTCCGTTTTTTGAAACACCCCAAAAACTTTTTTCGTTCAAAAACCCCCACTGAACTTTAAAGAAAGGTTTTCCCTAACATTTAATCGTGAAAAAAATACTAAAGCACATCATGAGAAAAGTGGCTACGGACTAGGGAATACTTTTCTTGAAAAATAGAATAAAGTTCAATGGGGTTTTCTTTTAAAAGTGTTTTTTAGGGTTATTTAAAACGGAGCAAAGTTCAGAGGGGATTAAAATTTAGTTATTAAGTTGTCATATTTAACTGTTTTACATTTTTTATGTGAAAACTTGGCTTTCTGCTCAATTCTTGGAAATACACAATCACATTACTATAAGTGTTATATGTGTAAGAAATTTACATCTATGTGACTCTTCAAATCCTATTAATGCCATGAGATATATTTATATATATGCATATATAAGTATGAGCACATATTGATACTGCATTTGACATATTATAACCATATAAAGGATGTTATAGTTATCAGTAACTATATAATGGTTACTATAGTTATCATAACTACATAGGTAGTTATTATAACTCTTTGATGGAATGGCTATATAAAGAGGAGTCATTGCCTACACATGCATAGAGAAAAATGATGAAGTATGAAGAATTTGTTAATTCTCTTGCATTAATGCCTTTTTCGGATTAGTTTCCTTCCATCAAGGAAACAATAAAGTAAGTATTATAGGCAAAAACATCAATGATGGTTTTTTAATATGTATTATTAAAGGAAGGTATGTTCATGTTTACTCTATTGTTTGACATATACATGAGTCTCATTTATGGATTGTTAATCATGCCATTAGTTTTGAGATTACATCGATTCCCACAATATGTGCATCATGTAGTTTGTGATTCCTCCAAAGCTACAAATCTTATCAATTTCACATTCGAACTTTCAATTGATTGTACTTAAATAATATTTCAAAGATTCACAAAAGGGCAAATTAAATTCTGTTCTAATGCTTGATGTATCCAAAAGCTATAATCCTTGTCGTTTCCATATTGGAGCATTTTAGTTTATCATGTTGAGAGAATCTTAGAAGAGACATGGCTGATTGACAAGTTTTTATACTATCTACTTTTATGAGTTAATATATGTTTTAAACATCTCTGGTACAGCCGAGTCTAGAAATAAAAACTAGATATTTTAAATGGACATTCAGCATTGATACTATATAAGAGCATCTCCAAGGGGGCTCCCTAAATTTTAGCCAAAATTTAGCTATTATAGCTAAAAAGCTATTTTAGGGAGCTACCTTTCGCATTCTCACTCCAACCATACTCCCCATTTTACCTAATAGTGATTAATTTAATATTTTTTAAAAATTTAATTTGTTAATAAAGATTAGTAAACTATTTCTTTTAATTACCTTTTAATTAATTATACTATTTCTTTTACACAGTTATTAAACTAATTTTCATTAACAAATTAAATTATTAAACTAATCCATATCCAAATTAAATAGTTTAAAATTTAAAAATTTAAAAAATTAAATTAAATTTGTAAAAAATAGAATTAAAAAAATGCTTTTAAGCAGATGGGGAGCTCGCCACATCTGACGAGCTCCTCGGTTTCTCCCTATTTTGACGTGTGCGTTGAGGGAGTGGTTGGAGTCGCTCTTTTTGACCAAACTCCCTAAAATAACGAAGGAGCTGCCATTTTCGTCGCCACTTGGAGATGCTCTAATAGGAGCTTTAGCTTTCTGTAAATCAAGGTTAGCGGTATCCACTGAAACCATCAGATTCCGGCCATTTCATTTTGATTTCAAATATGAGCGATCTGAAACCTTGATCAAACTCGGTCTCGATAGGTATCAGACAAAACCGCCATGTTTCATTCAGTTGCGTTTAATTTCAACCATCTCATCTAAAAAAATCAATTGACTTGTTAGAAAATAAAAAAAAAATCACAAGAACGATGGTTGCAATTTGCAGTTGCACAGGAAAATTTGCAATAAATTAAAATTTAGAAATGATTAAAATGTAAAATTTGCACTTATAGTTTCAAAAGTCAAAACACAACTTGCAGTGAAAAAAATCAAAACAAAATCTCAACCAAATTTATTAGTGATTTAGCATTAAAAATCTAAAAGAAAAAAGAAAAACATGCAATTCAGAGAAAAAAAAAGAGTTAGAGACTTATCGAGGACTCCACAACATGATCCGAACAAGATCTGATGGTTCAACAATTTTAGATTCAAGTATTCAATTTGTATATCTTTGTTTTGCTTCAATTTTACTTCAGACCTTAGTCATTTTTGTTTTGTTACTTTTTGTGCACAACAAGTGGAGAAGAGACTTAATGAATTTATTTTTCTACGACCAGATCTCGTTAATGTTGTCAAGCTGAGGAGAGGAGTATGATATGAACTAGGGCTTTTGTAGATGTAAAAGTGGGATTTTTATGGGAAGAACAAGGGGAAAAAGGTATTTTTATTGGAATAGAATCTGAAAATAAAAGATAACTAGCCCCAATTTGAGAAGATGCATTTCTCCTAACTTTCGATTCGAGATGAAAGTCTAAGATCTCGGGAAAAGTGTTCGTGGACTCCTTGGATAATGGGTTTCACAAAATAATCAAGCATAAACCCTAATGAGTTTGTCCTAGGCTAATTAAAAGACCAAATTACATATTTGGTCTTTTTACACCGAACCCCTTCCAAAGTTTAGTATTTACAAAATAGCCCCTGAATTTGTTGTGCGCAAGCGCCTCCGCCTATAGGTGATGATCACATTATTACTCCTTTCAAAAGAGGCACCTTGTCCTCAAGGTGAAAGTCTGGAAATTGTCGCACGATCATCTTGCGAGCGACGGTGCATTGGCTCTTATGCGCGAGTGAGCAATGAGGCTCTGAGCCTCTTTCGGACATCTGACTCTTGGTTCTTTTGGCTCCATTTGATGGCAAATACACTCAACCATTATCATTTTATCCTCGTTTGTTGTCATCTCTGCCTCTTCTTGGCGATGATGATCGTTCACGTTGCGCTCTGTCATGTGGAGCCTTTCGATGACATTCGTGCTCCCCTCCATACAACTTTTGAAGAGCTTTCGTGACCCACAATATGGTCACACTCTTTGACAAGCTAACTCCATTTAACTGAGTGGCCTTGCTTGCCTTGCTTTGATGAGTCATGCTCGTCTTGTTTTCTTGAGTTGCCTTGTTTCATTGAGTTGCCATCTGTCAGTAGAAACCACTGATGCTTGAAACCATGAAGTGAACCTTTGTGATGATTATGCAAGATCACGCGTCCATCTTCATGCGACAAGTGTTGCTTGCTTTTACAATCTGTCATCTTCCTTTCTAATGTCACTATATAAGTACAAAGAAAAGATTGTGATGGGCCTCTAGCCCATACCCTGCGGGTTTACACCCGCAGGAAGCCCGCGCGGGCTCCTACCCTAGCCGCCCATCCCCTTTAGCCGGCCGCATGCCTTGGCCCCCCTTTTTACTCTAGTTTCTATTATAAATGGGGGGTAGACGTCACCTATTTTCTTATGCTTTTGATGATTGTTATTGTGTGATTCTATAGGTAGACGAGTGCGGACGTCCTATTAGACGTCTTGGGAGGAGAACAAACGTCTTTTGTGCTCAATTATCTGGTTCTTTGCTATTTGTTTTCTAATAAAAATATCGTCTTTGTTAGTTCCTAACAATTTGGTATCAGAGCACGTGACGATCTATGGCGGCTTCGACAAGATCGCACGACAAAATTGAGATTTTGGAGGGCAAGTTCACAAGCGAGATCGAGGCAATCAAAAAGTCGTTGGCGGGAAGTGATGAATCCATGGCGAAATTAACTACTTCCATCTTCCAATTGACGTCAAATCAAGTAAAGCACGACGATCAATTTGTGCAATTGATGGGAGCCCTAAATCAATTGGCGACAAACAACAAAGTGGAAGGTAACCTTAATCCGACACCAAAGGCGGCACCTTTGAAGAAGGAGAAGGAAAAAAGAGGAGATTTTTGCCCAAAATCAACCTTATTACGTGGAGGAATTGGACGAGGAAGACGACGAGGAGCCATGGAGGGTCGATTACCACGAGGAGGTGCGGCGAAAGGCGGTAGAAAGCCAAAGGGAAGGCGACGGCCCTAGCCGCCCACCGTGGGAGCCGCGCGGCATCGGAGAAGGGCGACCGACCCCCCACAACCACTTGGGGGGGCGGCCGCCGTGGGAGAAGGGTGGGGGACCCCCGCCAACTGCGAGCCCAGGCAGGGGCGGCGGGACCCTGCCTGGGCCCGCCGAGGTCTGACGACCCTGTCGGAAGGCCGACAGGGTCTGCTGACAGTGACAGAGGGTCGGAGGGCCTTCCGGTAGGGTCTACCGACAGTGACAGAGGGCCGGAGGGGCCCGCCGAGCATGCCTGAAGTCTGACAGGCCCCTCCCGACCTGCGGAAAGGATGGGACCCCCTGGTAGCCGCAGGGGGGCGACGGGCACGGACAGACCTCTGGGGGGTTTTTTCGACCCCCGGGCAGCGGACATCAGCTGTGGATGTTCGCGGACAGATTTCGTGAGGATTTTTTGACCCTTTGGGACGTCGACCAGCAGCGGAGGACCCATTCTACGGCGACGGACGTGGGAGAGATTATTATTCTGACGGTAGTATGTGGATACGAGGCGGAGTTCGGTGATGACGCAGGTTGGGACGATTTTGAGGGCCGGCGGGGAGATTACCGTGGAGATTACGGGGGTCGCGGAGGAGGGCCACCTAGGCGGTACGAGACTCAAGACGGGAGGAGACAGCACTACCGTCCGCATCACAAAGATGAGGGGAGGTCCGAGCAGGGGCACTTTGGGGGAGAGTGCAGGGTGCGGAAGTTGACGATGCCGCTATTTTCAGGAGAGGATCCACATGCCTGGTTGTTCACAGCAGAGCGATACTTCGCGGCACACCACATGTTCGAGGCACAGAAGCTGGAGGCGGCAGCCATCTGCATGGAGGGGAGAGCCTTGGGTTGGTTCCAATGGAAGGAGAGGAGGCAGCAGATCAGGAGCTGGGAGGAGCTAAAGGACCTGGTGCTGGAGAAGTTTAGAGACCCCCGTCTGGGGAACTTACACGAACAGCTGTACGCCCTCAGGCAGGAGGGGCTGGTGCGGGATTACATCGAGAGATTTGAGACACTGACAGGGCGAGTACGTGACGTGTCTGACGAGCCACTGGAGGGCACCTTTCTGAAGGGGTTGCACCCCAGGCTGCGAGCATCAGTGAGACCTTACAAGCCCAGGGGGGCTTTCAGAGGTCATAGAGATGGCCCAGATGGTGGAGGATGCGCAGACCGAGGATAGGCAGGTCAGGAGCGGCTACAGTGGTCAGACAGCGAGAGGCGTTCCGCCTGGGGCTAGAGGAGCAGGGACCCCAGGTAGCGTCCCAGACGAGCCGGTAGAAGACTGGGGAGAAGAGTAGTGCACCAGTGTCTGGGGGCAGTTCAGGTGCATGACAGACGCGGAGATGCGGGAGAAGAGGCAAATGGGTTTATGTTTCAGGTGCGATGAGCGATTTTCACCAGGTCATCGGTGCGCGGGGCGCAAGCTCCAGGTGATTCTGTTGGAGGACGACGACGACGAGTCTGATGTCGAGGAGGAGGCCGATGAGGCAGAGGAGGAGCTGGAGGGCCAGCAATTGGACGTGGCAGAGGTGTCCCTCAACTCCGTGGTAAGGTTCACACCGAGCCATACCATGAAGCTGAGGGGGAGAGATCGGTGACTAGGAGGTGACGGTGCTTATTGACAGTGGGGCTACCCACAACTTCATTTCCAAGGGGTAGTGGCACAGCAGGGGCTTCAGCTGACAGATTGCGACAGCTTCAGTGTGATGATGGGGACGGGGAAGAAGGAGAGCAGCCGGGGAGTTTGCAGGGGACTGATACTGACCATGCAGGGGATACAGATTATTGCAGACTTTTTACCTCTGGACTTGGGGAGCACCGACGTCATCCTAGGCATGACTTGGCTACAGACATTAGGAGAGATGACAATAATTGGAAGCTGCTACTGATGAAGTTTCAGGAGGCGGGGAGAGCAGTGATACTCCGGGGAGAGCAGTGATATTGCAGGGAGACCCCAGCCTCTGCAGGGTTTTGGTCTCTCTGAAGACCATGTTTAGGACCATCCAGACGGAGGGAGGAGGGTATTTAGTAGAGCTGTACTCTTTGACAGGTGAGGGAGGCGCTGAGGCCAGTACAGAGCAACCCATTCCAGGAGAGGTTCAGCAGCTGATGGAGCAGTTTGAGGAGATCTTTCAGGAGTCTCGGGGTCTTCCACCACCACGGGACCACGAGCATGCCATTGTGCTACGAGAGGGTGTTTCCCCCATTAGCGTGCGGCCCTATCGATACCCCCAGCATCAGAAGGATGAGATAGAGAGGATGGTTTCAGAGATGGTGCAGGCAGGGGTGATTCAGCCGAGTGTGAGCCCGTTCTCCAGCCCAGTATTATTAGTGAAGAAGAACGATGGTAGTTGGCGGTTCTGCATGGAGCGCTGAACAAGGAGACGGTCCCAGATAAATTCCCTATACCTGTGATTGATGAGCTCTTGGACGAGCTACACGGGGTAGCCTGGTTCAGCAAGCTAGATCTCTAGTCAGGCTACCACCAGATAAGGATGCGACGGGAGGATGTATCCAAAACGGCATTCAGAACGCATGAGGGTCACTACGAGTTTCTGGTCATGCCCGTTGGGTTGACCAACGCCCCGGCCACCTTTCAGGCTCTTATGAATAAGGTATTCTGTCCATATCTCAGGCGATATGTACTATTTTTTCGATGATATTTTGGTGTACAGTCGTACTCTGGAGGAGCATTTGGACCACCTGCTGGTGGTATTTCAGGAGCTGCAGTACCACCAGCATATTTGAACAGAAAGAAGTGTCTATTCGATCAGCCGCAGGTGGAGTATTTGGGGCACGTGGTATCAGCAGGAGGGGTGGCCGCAGATAGAGCTAAGATAGCGGCCATGCTGGACTGGCCGCGCCCCACTACCCTCAGAGGGCTACGGGGCTTCCTGGGGCTTACCGGTTACTACCGCAGATTCGTGGAGGGTTTTGGGACGATTGCCTGGCCATTGACGGAGCTATTGAAGAATGATCAGTTCCATTGGGGAGATGAGGCGACGACAGCATTTGAGGCCCTGAATAGGGCAATGACCACTGTGCCTGTATTGGCGTTGCCCGACTTCTCCAGACCCTTTGTACTAGAGGCAGATGCATCAGGACATGGGCTGGGAGCAGTGCTGATGCAGGAGCAGCGGCCAATAGCTTACTACAGCCAGGTGTTGACCGTGAGGGCCCGATTGCGATCGGTCTATGAGAAGGAGCTGATGGTGATAGTGTTGTCCATACAGAAGTGGAGACCATATTTGTTGGGACGGAGCTTCATAGTTCGCACGGATCAGCGGAGCCTGAAGTACCTGTTAGAGCAGCGGATGGTAGCGGAGGAACATCAGAAGTGGCTGCGAAAGTTGATGGGGTACAGGTTCGAGATTGAGTACCGCCCGGGATTGGAGAACAAGGCAGCTGATGCGTTATCCCAGCGGGAGGAGGAGGCAGAGTTGGCAACACTTACAGTGTCTATCCTCGAGGATTGGGGCCCACTACAGCAGAAGGTGGAGCAGGACCCGGAGTTGGTGGCTATACGAGAGGCCCTTTTACAAGGGTCGACTGAGTATCCGGGGTATTCTCTTCAAGATGGGCGGCTACTTTACTGGGGGAGGCTCGTGATACCGAGGACTTCTACATTTATACCGGCCATATTCAGGGAGATCCACGGCAGTGCTATTGGAGGACATTCTGGGGTTCTCAAGACCTACCAGCGGCTATCAAGGAAGGTCTACTGGAAGGGGCTGAAGAAGGAGGTGGCCAGGATGGTGGCGGAGTGTGACGTGTGCCAGCATCACAAGTATCAGACTATGTCTCCAGGGGACTATTACAGCCGCTATCCTTACCAGACCGAGTTTGGGAGGACCTCTCTATGGACTTCATCGATTGATTGCCAAAGTCGGGTGGATACAACGTTATTTTTGTTGTGGTAGACCGCCTCAGCAAATATGCACATTTTGTCCCGCTTAGGCATCCTTACAGCGCAGTTTCTGTGGCAGAGGTTTTTGTGAGAGACGTTATTCGTTTGCATGGCCCGCCAAAGTCCATAGTCTCGGATCGAGACAAGGTATTTCAGAGCAAATTATCGCAGGAGCTTTTCAGATTGCAGGGGACGTCCTTGAAGCGGAGCACAGCTTACCATCCCCAGACTGACGGTCAGACGGAGGTGTTAAATAAGAGTGTGTAGACTCTTACCTGCGATGCTTCATTTCAGAGAATCCTAATGAGTGGGCATGTTGGCTACCGTGGGCGGAATACTGGTACAACACTTCATATCACACGGCGGCGCAGACTATACCTTTCAGGATTTTGTATGACAGAGATCCTCCGCACTTATTTCATTATGGTCATGAGACGACTCCCGTGTCAGATGTGGAGCAGTACCTGGCGGAGAGGGACCGGATTCTAGAGGAGTTGAAGCTCCACTTGGCGAGGGCTCAGCAGGTGACGAAGGCACGGGCAGACTTATATCGTCGAGACATACACTTTGAGGTAGGAGACATGGTATATCTTAAGTTGAGGCCCTACAAACAGAGGTCGGTGGCTCATAGGAGGAATGAAAAGCTGGCATCGCTTTATTTTGGGCCTTTCGAGATCGAGGCGAAGGTGTGGCCGGTGGCCTACAGATTGCGCTTGCCCCCAAGATCCACCATTCACCCAGTTTTCCAGGTATCACAGTTGCGCCAGGCCATTGGCGACCACACCTCCTCCCCTACATTACTAGAGACTCTTACGGTTGATATGGAGGTGAGGATGGAGCCTAAGGTGCTGAAGGGCATTCGGCAAAGCGACACAGGCGGGAGATAGGTGATGTTGCAGTGGAGCGGCTTACCAGAGCATGATAGCACGTGAAAGGACATGGATAATATGGTGGCGCGCTTTTCAGACTTCCACCTTGAGGACAAGGTGGCTCTTTGGGAGGAGTGTTGATGGGCCTCCGGCCCATACCCTGCGGGTTTACACCCGCAGAAAGCCCGCGCGGGCTCCTACCTTAGCCGATCATCCCCCTTAGCCGGCCGCATGCCTTGGCCCCCCCTTTTACCCTAGTTTCTATTATAAATAGGGGGTAGCCGTCACCTATTTTCTTATGCTTTTGATGATTGTTATTGTGTGATTCCATAGGTAGACGAGTGCGGACGTCCTCTTCGGTGTCTTGGGAGGAGAGCTCATCTCTTTTGTGCTCAATTATCTAGTTTTTTGCTATTTGTTTTCTAATAAAAATATTGTCTTTGTTAGTTCCTAACAGATTGTTCAAGATGCCATTTATAATCAACAAAGACATTTCTCAACATGTTTATGCCTCTTGCTATGAAATGTGTGGAAGTTTTCTTAGAATATATCTCCTCCAATCATGTACAAAAAAGTTCGATCAAATTTTCCTTATTAGCACATGATCAAAGGCTATATCTATATAGAAATCCTAACCAACAATGATTCATGCTTAAAAACAGGGACATTAAAGATGATTAGACATTAAAAGATGATTACTGTCATCTAACTAAAGTTAATAAGAGTTCATATATTAGCATAGAAGGTTACAATGAATACTACATCAAGATGGAATACTGCATACATGCAAACAAACTATCTCATTAATCTTATCATATGTAAATTAGGATAGAACTGAAGGGAGACTAGGAGTGATATATCACCCTATAAGGTGGCCTCAAGCATCAGTAAAGACTCATAGGCTTATGAACTAAAACATGCCCAACATGGCCTTAGCTAAATGATAAAAGACCCATCAACTAAGTCAAATTACCAAAATATCCCTTCATAAATTATATATATTGATCTCCCATCTCGGAAGAAGTGCGCTCATTTTCATTTTCAATACTCTCTCATTTTGTATCTTTTATCTTATCTCCATCAAGTTCTCGTTTGAGCCTCGAAGAAGTTGAGGCAGGTGTCTACGTCTGGATTCGACTTGGTAACGCTCTTAGTCGTTATAGTGTGTGCAAATCATGTGATGACCCATAAGTGGTGAATGTAAAGTCGTTCAGATCCAATTGTGCACTATGTCAACTCCCTTACACTATTTGCAAAAGAAATTATGGCCGCTGAAATCTAGTTTATGGCGAAAAGTTTAATGTTAAATCCTTTTTAATAGTAGCATCCTTTTCCCATTTAACATTGTCCACTTACACTGTTGCTTAACATATTTAACATTTGTTATGCATCTCTTCTCGCATTTTACCTTAGACCAAGTTAAATTTCATTTCATCTGCTATATGTATGCCAACATTATTATTTTAGCTGTTAACGGTCAATTCTGCTGTCTTAATCAACCTTAACCATTTTTAATGCTTGTAAAAATATGCAAATGGCTATTAGCACATGATATGATTATCAGTATCAAAGAAAGTAAAGCATGGTAGTTATGTGTTTTTGATATAGTCTCATTTGTTCCCATCTTGTTATATTCAAATTCTCTAGGAATCACACTACATGGGCATGTACATGCAAACATTATCCGCAGGGGAATATTAATTCAATTAGTATATTATATATGACTTCTTGTGCTATATCATGTTTCTACTTCTAGAACTCAAATCGTTGGAAACGAGATAGTAGACTGGATTTGAGGTTTGGCCATGATTGAGATAAATAGGCAATCTCTATGCACTCCTTTGGGTCCCTACTGCATGCACACCTTAACAACAAGAAAGCATATGCCATGCTTCTTGGTGCCTGCACTCTCCACGTCCTCTCACTTGGACAATGTATCCACCAGCACTACGTTTCACCATCTAAACATCTCAAATTCACATTTTTAACCACCTGATCAAGATGCATACACCACATATGGCCTATCAACATCAGCCACTAACCGTTCGATGGAATACCTCAAGGAAATCTCAACTCTAGAATGGCACTCGTTGCCTGTTACACTCAGCATGATTTTCATATCCAGTGCTGCCATCTGCTTTCTGATGTCCTAAGTCATGTAGTCAATGATTTGCACTTTCTACCATTCTTAGCTTGTGGCTGGTGCACAAAAGTCATGCCACCCTTTTCGTCGGTGCCTGGGTACATGCACTTGCCTCTAGCCCTAGGAGTCAAATGTTAATAGGAAACACTCTCATTACAAGCAGCTTCTCCTGCCACTGGACAATGGTTGGTCTTTGTTCGCCACCATGCCTGTATGCAATCTCACCTCCTGAAATTTGTTGATTGCAGAGTTCTTGTTTATGCACCAGTCAGACTGGTGGCTTGAGCTGTTTGCTCATGTGTAGAATGTTGACTTTGACAGAGCAATGTGATGCGGACCCGACCCGAGCACCACTTGAGGCCGGCGGCTTCGAGGGGGGACCCACCCCCCTTTAGTCACTTACGTGCGCCGTAGGAGGGCGGTAGCACGTAGAAGGGTTAGTTAGGGGTATTCTAGTCATTTTAGACTAGATTAGTAATTCCCCACTTTTCTATAAATTAGGGCTAGCCGTCTTTATTTGTTTTTATGCTTATTGTGTGAAAAAACATTGTAAGTGTCTTTTGTGAGGGATTTAGACTTTGATCCGTTCATCAAAGTTAGGAGAGCGAGTTCCTCTCGAAAGGGCTCAAGTTATCTTGCTATTAGTAGTTGTTTCTTCTCAAAAACCCAATAAAAATCCAATCTTTTCCAATTTTTATCCCTTTTGTTCGCTGATTTTCCATTGATACGATCCAAATCGTATCAAATTGGTATCAGAGCACTAGATCCAAATGGCGGCAAATACTCGATCGAAGGCGGATGCGGTTGAAGAAAAGATTCAAGGGCTACGGGAGGATCTCAATCGGGAGATCGAAGAGAGGTTCGAGGGATTGAAGAAAACGATGGGAGATTCACTCAAAGATTACGCCCATTCACAAGAAGATATACAAATCGAACTTCGTGGGATGAGGACGGACGCCGCGCAACAAGGCCGAGATCTCCGAGAATTGAAAGAGATGATTCAAGCCCTCACGGTGGCGAAAGGGGGAGATCGAGGCAAGGGGGTCCAAGAAGGGGGGGGTTCTACCCTAGAATCAGCCCCCAGCGGATTTCCAACACAAGACGACCACCCGAGGGAGCAAGGAGGGCCGGTGGGGCCAACCCTAGGGTCGCGCGAGTCCGTATGGGTGCCGGCAGACCCGTGCGGGTCGGGAAACACATCGACAGGCCCGCCTGGGCCTGTCAGGGCTTCGGCGGCCCCGCCCGGCCCTCCCCAGGCCTGGGCGAGGCCGCCAGGCCCCCTGCGGCCACCGGCGGGCCCCTCCGGGGGCAGGGATGGCTGGGCGAACCCCGGAGGGGGTCTCGACACCTCGGCAGGCCCCTACGGGGGCGGGGAGACATCGGCACCCCCATCCGGGGGTGCGGACAGGCCGCCGGGGCTGTTTCCGGCAGACCCCGGGGGCTTCACAGAGGCGGCGGCACCCCCTTTCGGGGGTGCGGGAGGCTCGGCGACCCCAGGCGGGGGTCCGGCTTGGTCGACAGGCCCACCTGGGGGGCCGACGAGTAGGGCCGGCCCATTCGGGGGCCCGATGACGACTTTCCAGCCCTTTGGGGGTGTGGCGGGGATCGTCCCCCACTCCGGGGGAACTCCGGGGATGGCGGGAGGCGGATGGGCCTCGGGAGCAGCTATTGGGGCCCCGGCGGGCCAGTTTTGGAGAGCAGAGACCCTTGCGCCTGGGCCGAGGCCCAATTTGGCACGACCCCCAGAGTTTCCGGGACACTACTACCAGCCCGAGGTGTGGGAGAGACCTGCTTGGCCAGAGGAGCTGTACGGAGCTGACGGGGGAGGCCCGAGGGAGGCTCGGGTGGCGAGGTGGTCCGGGGTGGTGACCGGGGCGGAGATAGGGGGCAGCTAGGCGACATCAACGCAGATCGGAGGTTGATGAAGCTGAAGATGCCGACCTTTGACGGCACCGACCCTGATGGGTGGATATACCGAGCGGAGAGGTATTTCCAGGTGATGGGTCTGACGGAGCAGGAGGTCCTGAAGGCCATCGGGATCTACTTTGAGGGGAAGGCTCTGGCCTGGTACCGGTGGAAGATAGCACGGTCCCCCTTTCGGACCTGGGAGGAGTTGTCGGCGATGATCGTGGATCGATTCCAGGAGACGGCAGGGGGGGATTTCTACGAGCAGCTGTCGGCCCTGAGGCAGGAGGGGACAGTGAGAGACTATGTAGAGAGATTTGAGATGCTGAATAGCCGGGTGAAGGGGGTTACCGACGAGGTGATGATCGGGAACTTCATGAGGGGGCTAAAACCGTCGATACGAGCTGAGTTGCGGATGCAGAGCCCGGCTACCTTGGAGGATGTCCTTCGCCTGGCCCACAAGGCGGAGGAGAAGCATGCGGAGGAGAGGAGCACTCGGGGAACTTGGGGAGCCCAGAGCCAGCGTAGTCAGACGGCACCGGTCCCACCTCCGGGGGTTACAGTAGCACCAGGGGACGCGGAAATGAAGAAAGAGGAAACCCGACCAGTGATCCCTGGTAGGCGGATGACTGAGGCTGATATGAGGGCAAGGCGTGCCGCAGGCCTCTGTTTCAGATGCGATGAGAAGTTCAGTCCCGGTCATCGATGTGCGAGCAGGCTGATGCAGATCGTGATAATGCCGGACGAGGGGGAGTATGCAGAGGAGAGAGAGCCAGTGATGACGGAAGAGAGCGAGGCTGAGCACGCACATCTGGATGTAGCGGAGGTGTCCCTGAACTCCTTGGTAGGGGTAACCACGAACCATACCATGAAGTTGTCAGGGTGATTGGACGACGCGCCGGTGACGGTACTCATAGACAGTGGGGCTACCCACAACTTCATCTCTCGACATTTGGTGGATCGTCATAGGTTGCGGGTGAGCACCTTGGAGACGTTTACGGTCCTCTCCGGGACAGGAAGGAGGGAGGAGACCAGTGGGATGTGCAAGGGGCTGAGTCTGACCTTACAAGGGGTGCAGATCATGGAGGACTTCTTGCCCCTAGAGTTGGACAATATCGATGTGATTTTGGGCGTGCAATGGCTGAGGGGGTTGGGCGAGGTGAAAATGAATTGGAAGCAGCTTAGGATGGAATTCCAGGAGGGGGGTCGCACGGTGGTTCTGACAGGTGACCCTAGCCTCTGTTTTCCCTCGGGGGCCTTCAAAGCCAGATCTCCACCTTGAGGACAAGGTGGCTCTTTTAGGGGGCGGTATTGATGCGGACCCGACCCGAGCACCACTTGAGGCCGGCGGCTTCGAGGGGGGACCCACCCCCCTTTAGTCACTTACGTGCGCCGTAGGAGGGCGGTAGCACGTAGAAGGGTTAGTTAGGGGTATTCTAGTCATTTTAGACTAGATTAGTAATTCCCCACTTTTCTATAAATTAGGGCTAGCCGTCTTTATTTGTTTTTATGCTTATTGTGTGAAAAAACATTGTAAGTGTCTTTTGTGAGGGATTTAGACTTTGATCCGTTCATCAAAGTTAGGAGAGCGAGTTCCTCTCGAAAGGGCTCAAGTTATCTTGCTATTAGTAGTTGTTTCTTCTCAAAAACCCAATAAAAATCCAATCTTTTCCAATTTTTATCCCTTTTGTTCGCTGATTTTCCATTGATACGATCCAAATCGTATCACAATGCTACTTAGTATTGGGCCCTTGTGTTGTAGGCTTCACACATGCTTGCACATGCAACAGGATTAGCTTTGATGCAGAGGCAGAGGTGGCAGTGGCATTCAGGAATGTGTATACAGGTCTAGAAGGTGATTTCAGGGACTGTTATGAAATCCTGAATCTTCAATGTTGTTTCTTTGATTAATAATTCAGAGTATGACCCTGAAAAGGCCATGGTTCTCTTCCATCGGTTGAGGCAAAAAGTTTTGCAACCTGCTTGTTATATTGCCTGCAGTGGTGAAGGCAATGTGTACGACTCTCAATTGAGCAATATTGCTTAGTTTCTCGTTCTCAAGTGCTGGTTTTTGTGATGATTGCATCCCTTCCCATGCAGTAATTCATGTGAATTCTTGTTTCGGCAGCATTAGGAGCATAATAGTTTTGAACATATGGCTGTTTGCAAATAGGTGTCATGGAACATAGTCATTTAAGCATTTGGTTTTGATGGTCGAAGCAGGGAAGCACTGATAGATTCTGAAATCATGAACATTCCGCCTGATTCTGCAAAATTTATTAGACTTCTCACTGCTTGCAACAATGGTGGTTTACTTTTAAATGTTGCAATGTATTTAAGTCTACATTGTAAGTTTATGTGATTGATCCTCAGCTTGATCATATGCCTGCTTATTTGACATAATTGGAAGGACTAGAGCAATCGAAGAAGCCAAAGAAATGACAGATCAACTACCAATTGAGCCAGACTTTGTTGTGTGGAGTGCATTGCTAGGTACATTCCAGAAGCGGGGAAGACAGATTGTTATTGTTGTTGTTGTTATCCAATATCTTAAAAGACCAAATGGAGCTTTTGTGTAAAGTCTATGTGGCAAACGAGATGGATTTTGTGGGGGAAGAAGTGAGCTAGAGTTCAGTTGGAACCATGTTCAAGAATTCTCTGCATGGGTTAATGACGCCCTCAGATTGAAGCAGTACATGCAGAGCTTAGAGGGCTTCTTTATAGGCTCAATGAAATAAGTTGTGGCCGATATGAAATTTGCACCGCATGAGATTAGAATGGAACATAAAAGAGGAGAGACTGTTGCATCACAGAGAGAAATTGGCTTTGGTATTTGGGCTGATGAATGCTTCTGCTTTCAGGCTTACCAGAGGATTCTGCAGAACTTCACGATTAGTTAGTATTGCCATAATTCAGCATATGTAGATAGAGGTTGTGACAATGGACTCAACCCGTTTGCACCATTTCATCATTGGTGAATGATCTTTTGGTGACTTTATTTTAATAAATGTATCACATGTGCAACAAAAGGAGGTATTTATCAATTTTCTTCGCGACATTTTGTTTCAGTTAGTTAACTGTTTCTGACTCATGCACATCTTTTTAGGTGCTAATCAGGCTTTCTAAGTCATTCTTAAAAATATACTGTTCCATTACTATAATTGGTATATGGACATCACAGATATCATGATTGATACAAATGCTATTTTTCTGACCATTTTGACATCAGAACAGTGAAGTTTACTTAGTATAACTAAATAATACTATTGAACTCAAAGAGAGGATTGAATTTTGTTATCATTCTTGATCTATCAAAAAGCTATAATTCATGTTGTTTTCACAATGCAGTATTTTAGTTTATTGTGTAATGAAATTCAATTGAAAAATAGCAGATCAAATTTCACAAGGAAGTATGCTTTGACACCTTATTCTACTGCACTACATTTACGAGTGAGTATATGTTGTGAACATGTCTAATGCATGTACCAAAACATCCAAAAACAATGACCCAGTTATTTTTAATGGACCTGTAACACAAATAATGTGCGATATTGACTTATATAAACTATGTACTTCAATTTTTTGTATATAGCTCATTGACAGATATGCTTTAGTTGGAACGTAGCGTCGTAGCCCATTCCTGCCATTCAAGCCAGGTTCTAAATTATTTTCCGCGTAAAAATAAAGAATCAAAATTGGTTGAATTTATCAACATCATTATTGCTAGTTTTTTAAAAAGTAATGATTGAAACACCATGGATCATAAGGGGGGCACTGGCTCTGCAATGTGCATGTCCCAAAGCAACGCGGACATGCCGTTCATCTTTAATTTTAACTTATCTGTGTGTTGGCTTGTATCTTAAAATCATACTTCAATGACACAGTTAAGCTGGTCGTGCTACTTTTCAGAAACCTATAAACAGAATTTGAGAACTTAGCTTAGCAGAAGTATATTGGAGTTGTCTCCTATTTGTTGACAGAAGTACCTGTTCCAATCTCTAAAGGCTTAATTCCATATATACCTGACATGTCGGTCCTGTAGTCTCATTATTGCTGCACAATAAATAGCTGAAACTGTGTCCTTCTCACCCGTAGTTGTCTGCAGATTGATGTTCATGATCCTTGCGCATTTCATCAAATCTTAGTTCCAGTCATGTTTTCTTTTTTGAAATGTATCTTAATAATTCAAGGCCTTCCACTTGGAATTGAAATTAGAAGACATGCTTCCGTGTTCTTAGTCTTATTATCCTTGTATCTCAATGACTCTAATAGCATGGTGTGATAGGAAAGAGGCATCAACCATATTTTGATTGTTGTTCAAATTTATATAGATGAGAATTAGCTGTACAATTACAAATTACTGTTATTTCATATCACCAAAAATCCACGATAAAACTTCAGATTTCTTATACTTTTAGAAACATGTGTACCCTTTGTAATTAAATGCTTTTTTTGGCTTAATTTCGGAAAACTACCTCATACTTCTGCCGAATTCCAAAAAATACCTCTTATTTTGATATAATCGCAAAACTGCCTCATACTTTTCAGGTTTCGATAAACTCCCTCATCTCTATATCCCCCTCTCCCCCACCGTTGCCCTTCGCCCTTTATCCATCGCCGCCCATCCCCATTCCACCCACCGATGCCCTCCTCCGACTCCCCCACCGTCCTCCCCCTCCTCCCACCGCCACTCTTCGCCCTCCATCCATCGCAGCCCACCGGCCTTCCACCCACCGCCACCCTCCTCCCCCTCCCCCCACCGTCCGACGCCCCCCTCCCCCTCCTTCCACCATAGCCGCCCCTTCCTCCACCGCCGCACTCATCCACCACTCCTCCCCACCGCCGCCCTCCTCCCTCCTCCACCATCCCACATTTATTAAAGTATGATGTTGTTCTACGAAATCAAACCAAAGTATGAGGTAGTTCTACGAAATTAAGCAAAGTATTAGGTAGTTCTACGAAATTAAGCAAAGTATTAGGTAGTTCTACGAAACCAACATATGAGGAAGTTTATCGAAACCTTAAGAGTATGAGGCAGTTTTGCGATTATATCAAAATAACATATATTTTTTGGAATTCAACGAAAGTATAAGGTAGTTTTCCGAAATTAAGCCATTTTTTCAAGTGAATTTTTCTTTTTTCCTTGAGGACAGAAAAGAGAATGGAATGGAGTCTCTGTTAGAGATTGATTTGCCTTATGAATATTCCTACTAACATCCTTCAAGATCTCTTTTGACAAGGATGTTGTTGTGACCATATTTGTTTAATGCTTTGGACGGATATCACTTAAATCGATAAGAGGCTTAGATACTGGTATACCTATGGTCCGTTTGTTTGATTGATTGTAAATAAGTGGATCATATCCTCTTCTTCTTTTCTCGTCTAGTGGTCCATTTCATTTTTCATAGTGTATTTCTTTGATCCCCCTCACCGGTCAATATTTTTATAATAGGCATTCTGTTAATGCAACTGAAAAACAGATAGACATGCTAATAAAACAGCCAAGAAACTTGAATACTTAGGATATTCCGGATACTTACATGCAGATAGATCATGTTTACCAACCCGATTGCTTAGCTGCCATCAAATCTTTATGGAAATGAAAGCCATTGGGTTGCGATTTCTCGGACGTTTTCATATTTCTCTTGCATATCCCTGAGCATTCTATGGATTGTGATGCCTTTTAGTAAATCTGATGTGATCCGAATATGATTTTGGAGATAAAATTAGGGGTTTGATGGTTTTAGGGTGAAAGTGGTATTTTTAGGGTAAATATGTGATTTTTAGGGCTAGTGAAGAGATTTGGGAAAGGAAGTATTTTTTATTGATAGGTATAAAGAGAATACGAGATAGGTGGCCTCGATTCGAGAGGAGGCCGCTCTCCTAGCTTTGGATTTGAGTTCAAAGCCTAAATCTTCCAAGGCGAGCTTTTACTTTGAAGGAAAAGCCTAAACCTCCAAGATCTATGGTTTCGTCCACAATATTCGACATGCCAACCCTCACAGTAGCCGTCGCCTACAAATACTAATCTGAAGATAACAAAAAATTATAGAAAACCCCTTAAACTCTGAAAAATACAAAAATGCCTCTCAACTGAAAATTTACGAGAATGCCCCTGAAACTCCAAAACTCTGGATTTTTCCTTTGTGCTGTCATATTATTATTCCCTCCGAAGAACCACCTTGTCCTCAAGGTGGTGCATATAGTTCGTGGGCATGCTACTTCAAGTGAAGATGCTCGTCTCCGGCTGTCTCATTTCCCTCCTCTTCATCTTTAACTGCCAAAACAGCTGTAGAGCGCAATCGCAACAATGGTGCACTGGGGTGAACTTTCATCGCAGCTGAAACACAATCCATTGGATCGTTTGTCCCTCATTTTAGCATCTGTCATGCGTTGAAATTGTCCTTCTGGTCGTGGCTCACTGTTCTTCTCTTGGCTGGACTGGAGCCCTTTTGATGGTGTCTTCTCATTCCATGTCACTACCTGGCTGCGAGATGTGGACATGTTCCATGCTCCCCTGGTGCACCGCTCCTCTGCAAGTCTGTCATCCACCATCCAAGCCAAACGCATGATGTCTAGTAGCCCTCTGGGTCTTTGTATGCGTAGCTCTTGTTTTGATGCCCTTCATGAAACATCCCTCCAAGAACTCCCTTGAGACCCCATGAACACAACCTGCCAGCATCTCGAATTCCTTGATATAGTCCCTCAATGTACCCTTTTACCTCAGTGCGTAGAGCTGCTCATATAGGTCTTCCTCCTGAGTCTTTCAGAACTGGTCTAATAGACAACCTGTGAACTCCCACAAGCGAACCGGTCGCTGCTACTGTCTCCACCGGTACCAAAGATAAAACTTCTCCCTCTAAGCATACTCCCACCACCTTCAATCTATCTACCTCAGTGAGACATATCACTCACAATATCTCTTTGCGCTATATATCCATCCATCCGTGTTTCTCTCTCAATTATGGACATCTTTAGCTTCTTGATCCTGCTATCGATGTTAAAATCTCCTGTCGGTTTATGGTGAGGGGATGATAAGTGTCACACCGTCCCTCCATGCGTCACCCATAGCCCCTTAAAAACCCACCACCTCCGTCCCTATGGTCCCTCCAGTCATTCTCCTCCCAATTGTAGTTGTCCATACCCTCCTCAAAGCCCGAGTTCTCATCATATTCATTCCAAAACTCCTCCTATGCAGGTAGGAGTCGGCGTCGTCGTCTCTCTGCAGCAAACCCCGGCCCATGAAGCTCCTGATGCTCTTCCACATCATCCTCAAGTTCTAGAAGCAGCTGAAACTCATCGGCTGGGTCTCGGCGGGCCTCCCGGACGTCGCGGGGGCTCGGATGCTCAACCCAAGGCATGTCTGGCCTCTGGTGGGTTGCCATGGGTCCGCGAGGGGCCTGTCAGGCCTGCACGGACCTGTCACAGGCTGGCCTACCAGGCCCCGCATGGCCCAGGCGGGCCTACAGCAGGGCCGCAGGGGCCTATCGGCCCTGCAATGGCTCGTCGTGTGCCTGAAATTGATGGCCAAGGTTTTCCCTAGCGCTCTTCTCCTTCATGAGATTATCTTCGTCTTCCGCATTGTAGTCGTCGGTGTCGGATAGCAAACCCTCGTATTCCTTCGCTTTCCATTTTCCTGTCTCTAAAGATGTCGTCTTTTGTCCTAGATTTGGGTTTTCACCCAAATCTGAAATTTTCAGTGCATTCTTATTGAGAAATTCTCGAATTAGGGGTTTTGGGGGAACACTTTGTTGCACTACGGCTTCACCTTGTTTTGGTTGGGTTTGCATGACCTTTTCAAAACTTTCCATAGATTTCTTTGACTTTTTGATCTTGCCTTCTTCGAATTTTTTGTCCAATGAGTCAATCTTGTCCTTGTATCTCGTCGCCGCCATGGATCGTAGATGCTCTGATGCCAATTGATGTGATACGGATCTGATTCTGATGATAAAATTAGGAGTTTTGATGGTTTAGGGTGAAAGATGAGCATTTTAAGGTAAAGATAGGGTTTTAGGGCTAGAGAAGAGATTTGGAGAAGAAATGTTGTATTTTTATTGATAGGAATAAAACAAATACAAGATATTTGGTTTTGATTCGAGAGGATGCTGCTCTCCTAACTTTGGATTCTAGATCAAAGCCTAAATATCTATAGACGAGCTTTTACTTCGATGGAAAAGCCTAAACCTCCTAGATCTATGGTTTCTTTTTCTTTTATAATATTTGACATGCTCACCCTCACCCTAGCCGTCGCCTGTAAATACTAATCTGAAAATAACAAAAAATACTAATCTGAAAATAACAAAAAATTACAGAAAACCAGAAAACCCTCTAAACTCTGAAAATTACAAAATGACCCCCCCCCCCCCCCCCCCCAAACTGAAATTTTAACAAAATGTCCCCGAAACTCCAAAACTCTATATTTTCCCTTTTTGTGCGGTCATATCACCTGGTTCTGGCTTCAGTTATTCTTGAACCGGAACAGCAGACCCCCTTTCTTTATTCAGATATGTAGCTTTTTCTCAGCTCTTGCAAAGGCCGTCTCGTTTCATTATACATGACATAGTTTTCTTCCTAGGAAATTTTTGTAGACTCTTAGACCTAGAAATATTTTAACGAGTGATTGACGGGCATTCCTTTTTCATAGTAGGAGAAGAAATGGTTCCTTTATACCCGTGTGTGGAGAAAACATTTATTTAAATACTAAAGAAAGATACTTCTGTCGGCATTCAGGAAAGTACATCTTGCATATTCATTGAGTTATTCAAGGTTATGTACATGTTGTAGCGACAAGCATCAGAAGTAGTTTAGCAAGGCTAAAGAAAGATACTTCTGTCGGCATTCAGGCAACATTTATTAAATGTGGAGAAAAGATTTATTTAAATACTAAAGAAAGATACTTCTGTCGGCATTCAGGAAAGTCCATCTTGCATATACCTGCAGTTATTCAAGGTTATGTACATGTTGTAGCGACAAGTATCAGAAGTAGTTTAGCAAGGCTACGGAACTCTTAACACTGGTAATATGATCATGTTTTAAGTTAGGTTTTTACATTTTTTTATGGACTTACCTTATGCTGATATTCAATGAAAATTTATCCTAATTTTTGTCATTAATAATAAGCTTGCCTAAATGATGGTGTGTCTTTTAAGGAGTATTCCTCAGAGATTTTCAGGGGAAGTTCCTCATAACTGGAGGCAAAAAGAATTATGACAGAAAAAGGAAGTATGTGGAATTCTCTTTCCGTGGCACCCAAAATTAAGCATATGCGGAATTCTCTTTCTTAAATATTAATAGAATTTCAATTGGAGAACATAGTCAACATTCATCTATTTAAGAATATGGACAGAGTGTGGAAGGCGTGGAGAGAAAGAGATGTATATATTTCTGACAACACAGTACTTCATTGTTATTTCATTGATTTTCCACCCCAATCCTTTAAAAGATATTTCCAGTTTAGACTAGTGTTACTTGGACACTGGACACATGCGTCAAGTGTCTGACGGTCCTAAAATGTCCAACATGTCAAACTCTATGCTATGGTATACATTGACATTGCTACATATGTATGCATATTCTCTTATGTACTCACACATTTCCTGTATGTGAGCATTATGGTTTAGTTAATTCCACTCATTTACCTACTACGACATCGGCATAGCATAAACATGGGCATATCATGGTTCAAATGTGTGTGAGTAAGAAAATATCGCAAACATTAATCATTTTGTATCAATATCTCCCCTATTCCTTTATGGATTCCCTTCATGGATTCCCTTGTTCCTTCATGGATTCTCTTTGGATGTTCATTCTACTGATTTCTTCATGGATTCTCTTTGGATGTTCATTCTACTGATTTCCTCCTTTTGATACCAAATTATCACTATATCTCTTGTCATTTTTTATGTGAGCCATGTCCAAGTGGGGAGACACGGGTGTCCTGTGAAGTGTCTAGGTGTCCAACATGGCAATATTTAGTAAAATTGAGTGTCCTAATAACACTGGTTTATGCTGTTATTCTTTTTGGATTAGAAAAATGCTTTGGAAACTAGGATGAAACTTGATGAAATCCTGGAAAAATGCATAGGAACCACTTTGGAAAGAGCTTGTTCCTCAGGGAAACATAGTGGAAACACGTGCCTGGTGGGGTTATTGGTTCTGGATTCTGGATATGGGTCCTTTTTTATTTGCCATTCAATTTCAGGGATTTTGGTATCCAAAAAAACTCTAATCTAATGTTTTTCTCAAAATAGTTGGTTTTTGGTAGATTTGAAATGAGAAGTAAGAAAGTGAATTGAAAACTTTTATGATTTGAATGGAGAAGAAAGAAAAATATGGAATTTGGGACTTCAGAAATTTACAAATTCTGAATTTTGAAGAACCATGTTAAAGCGGGAGCTTCATAGACTGTATCTTTGAAATTTCTAGATTTTTTTAAAAAAGAAACTTTAGAATTTGTGATAATAAAAGAACAAAAATTATTACTACTAATAATTACTAATAGCGCATTGATTAAACTTTAATAAAATTATTACAATAAAGTAAATAAATTAGCAATAATATATTGGTTTTGGCCCTCTTAATATATTTATACGATTAAATAATTGGTAGTGTCTTCTCATAGTAAAAAACTTCAAGTTTGCCATAATTAGATTCCAAATTGTTCAGGATTATTACTTAATCCATGCAAAATGTCCGACCCATGCCCGACTCCAAGTCTGAGCTAAGAATCCAGAACCAATAACAGCCCTTTAGAACTTTGTTGAGTTTTTTGTGTGTGTGGAAATTTCATGGAAGATTTTGGGATGCTAAAATGTTTTCTTAGTTCTTCTCAATGTTTTAAATATTATTTTAAATATAATATTTGAAACTATTCTAAATATAAATACCTTCTGCTGATGTTTTATTTTAAAATATGTTCTTCTTATTATCAATATGCATTCTCTTCGGATGGGTCACTCGTTTCCTCTTTGAATCGATAGCTTTACTCAAAGGATTATAAGTGGAATCCATATGTTTTTTTCCACGTGCCTAGACTTTTAGATTGTATCCTACTTCCATTTACATTGACAATTCTTGCTTTCATATCTCGAAATGGTAATCATTGCTCAAACAGTGGGACAATTTGATGGATCCAACAAAATAAAGGGAATAGATGAATGCAGTGCATAAATTTGCAATGAATCTATATGGATTAATTCGCATGAAAAAATCCATTACATCATCAAAGGTGTAGAAATTACATTTTTTTAAGAATGTGACAGAGGACCATCGAGGTTTCGGGGGATCATTAGAAGAACATTAGCACAATTGTATAAGCCAGTAAAGGAAAGATTTAACGTGTTGGTTGCCCTCTGCTTGCAATCAGTTTCCTAGAGAAGAAATCACTCAAAAATTTCTTACATTCCTATTTTAACACCCTCCCTGCTGTTTTCAGCGAGCCAATGCAAGGACCACAAAGAAAAGCTTATGCAGAAAATTATGCATACAATGGATTTCCTTCTGTCGGGAATTTTCACCATCCATGCCATCTTGGATTTGGAAATAATTTTTACATGATTTTACAAGGATGCACAAACTTCCATTCTGCTGCCATTTGAAGTTTCCATCAGACTAATTTCCATAGCTCATGAAGTTTTTTTGGAATATGCAGGTTGTTAATCTGAGCAAGGATGAATGCGCCAGGTCGGCTCCTAGCCAGATGATCATATGGTGGAACTGGTGTGGCAAGGGGGGAGTTTCCAGTCTCCGAGGAGGAGGAGGGAGATGCTGAAATGCTCCGGCAAGTCTTGCCGCTCGTGCAGTGGAGTCCTCCTTGCCCGCCGTATTGATGTCTCCTGTTGTCCTAGTGCAATTGTCACCTTCTTAGCTTTACCCATCTTGGAAGTCCTATGGGCTGTGTGAAGTGCCCAACATTGTTCACAAGAAGGGCGTGGTTGGCACTGGATCGGGGTTGGGCAGAGTTTCTTTCCCAGGAATAAAGCTTTTGTTTCGTTTCCTTCTCTGAGGTTGAAGGTGAAGAGAGTCGATTGCCTGGAGAAATGTGATTGCAGCAAGACATTTGGATGTGCCGTGCAAATGCAGGCAGAAACACGTCCATATGCGAGTGTCTGCAGTTCATCGGATCAAGTTGCCACATCCATCATCAGCTTCTTTACTTTACCTACAGCTGGCTTGTCTCCGTGGATGACTCCTCTGCTCTCAAGTTCTGTTTTCTTCGTTAAGTTCACTTTTCTTCCGTTTGCTTTGTTTTATTATAATAAAACCGATATAATTCATGATGGGGAAAGACGCCATCTGTATAGCATGGAGGCAGCCAAAGATCACCTTTTTTGGGCAAAGACTATGGAGCGCCACAGCTGGCAAGAAAGACATGATAAAGGAAAGGCCACTCACTAAAGCACACCGAGACCCATGTGGGATGGCGGCCTGAGCTCTCTCTCCCCTCAGCTTTTCATGCCCATTAATTTAATTCATTTATTAATAAAGTTTATAATTTTGAATTTGTTGTCTTCTGTTTTATGCTGGATACCCCATCCATTGTTTAAATTACCCAGAACCCAAAACCATTAACACGCATATAAGTTTCCTATTTAGAAGCCCCTGCAATCCCGAACCCAACTCTTCTTGCAAAACGTGTGGCCGACTTTCATTTCAAGGGATGAACAATTCAACCATTGATTCCAGTAATAAAACAAAGAAATCAAATGATTGATTGGACTCGTAAATCACAAACACAGTAACATATCCAACTAGAAGATCAGAAATGTGCACGGATATTTTCAAGTATCATTCTCTTTCAGTGCAAAAGTCCAAACCCAACAGTAATTCGCATTACAACCCAAACTTGCAGCTAACAAGACACTTAAATTAAACTTTTGAAATAAAATAAAATTTAAAGCAAAAGGCCAAAAAAAGGCAATGTATTAATTACCCGTTGCTTTTTTAATTTATTGTTTAGAAGGGGGTTTGACCTCGTAGTCCGTTGGCGTTGACGTTAGCGAAGAACCCCACGAGGTCTGGCTTGTACGGTAGATACGACCTCCTGCCCGTGCTGCCCGTGCTTTTTCCAATGGGGAAATGCTCTTGCCCGCTCCCCTGCTTCCGCATCATCGTCATCCTCCTCCTCCGCGCCGCCACCAAATCCGCCTCCGTCGACGGCGTCGATTTCCCCATAATTTCCTTCCCCAACAACGATTTATTTCCGGACTTATTATCATCATCATCGTTAATTTCTTGTTTCTCCTTCTCCTTCTCCTTCTTCTCTTGTTGGATCGGGATGAAGACGAACCTCTCTTTGCCGTAGCTTTGGCTCCGGCCGATCACCAGATCCCTCAGCCTCCACCGCCTGAGCGACGACGACGATCCCGTCGATCCCGTTGAGTTGCTCTTCTTGCATCGATCCTTGTTAGCGGTAGGAGTCCAAACGCAGTAGGTCCCCTCCGGGATGCCCTCGAGCGCGTCCATCGAAGAAGATGACGACAACGAAGAAGCCGTCGACGACGACGACGTGGAAGAGAATGATGCCTGCTCCTTCTCCTCCTCAATGAAGAGGCGGCGGAGCGGCATGCGGAGCGGCGGCTTAAGTTCCGATTTCGCCGATTCCTTCGCGGAGAGGAGCTCGCGGTTGAAGACGGGATAGATCGGCCGGATCTTGCCGTCGGAGAAGATGTCTTCGGCGGCGATCGGTGGAAGGCCAGAATCGGGGAATCGAACGAAGGAGAAGTCAAAATCGTTGCCGTCGTCGCTGCAGTAGCCGTCAACGCCGCCGCCACCGACGGAGGAATCGACAGCGGCTGAGATTCTTTCCGGAGACTCCATGCGGAAGCTAAGAGAACCCCTACCTTCTTCTTCTTCTTCAACTCCCTGCATCTCTCACTGTTTTTATTTGATGATTTGATTAATTAGGGTTTGAGAGAGGGAGAAGTAGGTGAGCGGGGCTTTATGTATTGTTATTTGCATTGGGTTGAGATTTAAGATGAGAGAGAATGAAGGGATAGAGATATATGAAGAGGAAAGTGGGCGGCGTTGAGAACAATAAAGGAAAGCGCGGGGGCGCGTGGGTGGGTTTCCAAGGAGCCACCCACAACCACAGCCTATAAATAAATACTTTATTTAAATAATTAAATCGTGTCTTTTTCCCCATTTCTTTATTTACTTTATTGTTACTACCATTTAGAGAAACAAATTGCTCTCTTAAATAAATTTCACCATCTTTGATCTTTTTCAAAAAGAGTGATGCTGTATATACCCCTTGCTATAGAGGGGTACTAGTCATAACCCGCGCACATAGGGTATGGCGAAGATCGTCCCTCGGGTGCGGAACCGATGGGAACAGTCGGTTCACGAGTGAAATGGTGACACGACAGACGTCTCCTGGGCGTAAGAACGACGGGAAAGTCGTCTCCCGGGCGCAATATTGACAGCGAAAAGAAAACCTGGCTCAGTCGTCGCTGGGGCACAAAAGTAGGGACTAAAGCGCAAAAAAACATCGGTGCAAAGCGGAAAAAGAGCAATGAAAAACTCGTAAATAGGGAGAAGATGAGGGGTCTTTGAGTTTTATGAAAAAAATAATGGCAAACTTGCAAATAAGGGAAATGTGGTGGGCTTTTGTTTAGAGTTCCACTAAAACACTCAACTCCACACCCAGCCACTCACCCACACTCCATTGGGCTCCCCACTCTTCCAAACACTATCCTAGTCATATTTTGATGCCACTGTAGGACTAAAATTCAAAAAAAGTCCTCATTTGTATAATAGATAATAGATGTACCATTTTTTTTTCAAAAATTGAAAACCCATCAACTCATTTATCTAATCATCCTTTTTCTTTTCTATTTTAGGAAAATTTTGGCACTAAAACTTATATACACTCTTAATCCCTACTTTAGGAGTGTATATAGAGCATACCTTCACAAAAAAAAGTGCCATAATTGTCTAATTTTCTCCATATTTTCCTCCATAAATTGGAGGGGGTACTCTTTATTTTTCCAACTTTACTTATTGAACTCTTTTACTAAACCAACCATTGATTTAGAGCTTTTTATGTATGGTTACCTATTTTGTTGAAACTAAATTGGAGAGTTGTTACTGTTGTCGTATCTTTACCTCTAATTAAAATACACAATTTTAAAGTCTACATTTAAAACTTATTGTTGAATTTTTAAATTTAAATTTGACGCAATTCCTCTCTTGTCATGAAACTAAACGCGTCGCAACTGAAAAGCTCTTCATGATGCGGCACTAGGCTGGCCCAATGACCACTCAGTTAGTTGTTTGGGCGGACAGGCCCAAAAGCTCAACAGGGCCCACATCTTCGACCTAGCAGATCGAAGGCCCTCACGTGCGGCCGATCATATCCTCATTTAAGACGGCAGCTCGACTGACCGTTGAGCTTCTTCATTTAAGGCGTCGGCTCATAATGGACACATTCAATGACCGACCGTTTTGCTTGTTATCAATGCTGACAGCTCAGTCCAAACGCATTAAAGCGCCTCAAAAGCTCGGACGTTATTATTTTGTCGCGAAATTGTATATTTTTTGTATAGTTTCATACGGAGGCTATCCTTGAACTTATATTCTCTGAACTGATTGTTGTAACGGTTCAATCACTACTCGTAAAGTGTGATCAAGTATTATTTGTGGTTTCAACTACGAATTCATCAAATCCCGAGTAGCTAGAAACTGTCAGTAAGATATGCCTCATTGAGATTGATGAAGTCGATACACATGCACGGCTTCCCGTTCCCGTTCCTTACCAACACCGCATTCACACAACCACTCAGTGCGCCAAACTTTTGAAATACTGGGTGGTCTATGATGGGCACATCAGAGGGAGCTCAAGCAAAGATATTCATCCATCCTTCTGGTCTAAATAATAGTAAGTAATGGGTCGTCTGACGAGGCCTTTGCAGTACCATCATATTGGAAAAATACATTCTCTACCCATTCAAATGGCATGGGGTGAAGGGTGCGAATGTTTGGTGACCCCTTTCATGTATCGTGGCGTAGCCTTGAAGCATTATTCATCTTACCAAAGGACATAACACACCTACATGATCTCCTTCTTTAATTAGGTATTGTTGTAAAATGTACGCCATTAAGACAGTTATTGTAATTGTAATAAGACATCTCGTTCAAAATGATGTCAAACTATTTGGTAATCTTTATCTATGATGTCCTCTCCATCAAATCTCGTGGTTTTTGATTGTGATTATTTGATGCATGGATAAAGTCCCATAACTTATGAAAGGAATATCGAGATCACGATGGAGATCATAATAATGAGGCCATTAATGTGTCCATCGATCATATGTACAAAACTGTTCCTGGCCGGAGGAATATCAAGATGTGGCATTGATATTCCGATTAGATCAGTGTGCATTGATCTATACAATTGAATGGTAGTGACTGGCCTCAAAAGTCACGCGATGTGGAGACATCGTTGGATAATGCACATGTGCTTGTTGAGAGAACAAGTTTGCAGAACGACTCGCCAGAGATACTTTTGTATAGTTATTATACTCTGAATGTCAACAAAAGATCTCTAGTGGCAATATGTGCAAGTTAGTCCTTTGATCGAAGATTTGCTAAAGGACCTTGTATGTGAAAGATTGTGCTTTGGTAGATATCGAACGTTGGATCTAGAGCTGACGTGTAGATACCTGCTTAGTATGGTTGGAAGCATGTGAAGGGAGTGGCTATGCTATTAGGATTCGTGTCATCTAGTATATGGATGTTAGTGTCGCAATTGAGTAAATAGATCCATAGTAAATCACTGACCAGTGAAGGAGATGAACTTGTTAAAGAGTTAACAAGTGTCATCCAACCATTAACTATGGGATCTCATTTAACTCAAAGGGTTTAAGGTGTAATGGGGTTTGACTCGATACCATACCCTCGACACCTTAGCGACATAATGATGACGAAGGAATCGGACTACACGGAACCTGTCATAATAGGGCCTAGATCATCTCAGAAGGGTTCCAGACCCCCAAACCAGATCATGACGGTTCCGTAACGAGGGTCAGCATGCTCGGTTAGGACCGCTACCGATCGTTGACATGATGGGGATCGTTGAAAAATGAAGGAAGAAATTCTAAGGGCTAAGATCATAAAGGGTTGTGATCAGAAAAGTAGAACGCAACTGGTCAGCATGATCGACTAGTGCTTTAGCACTAGTCGACTAGTCAGATAGTAGTCGGCTAGTCCTAAGGCACTATTCGACTGCGTAGATTGTAAAAGTTACAGAGAGTTGCCTTGTCAACCAGTTACAGTAGTTATTCGACCAGCCGACTAATGCTGACGTGGCATGACGTGAATTTGATGCATGATTTGATTGGGAATAAACTTCAATTCATATACAAGAGTTCCAATGCGATTGGAACTCGTTTGGGGTGTCAATTCTACTTGGGGAGAGTTTGAATACTATGCAAATACTCATTTCGAATAAGATTCGGCTTCCGCTAACCCTATAAATAGAGGGCCACCCCAGACCCTTGAAACTCATGCTGTTGAGCAATGTCTATTGAGAAGAAATCTGAGTTTTTCCGTAGGGTTTAATTCGTGGTGATGTTCTTCATCACGCGATTCATCTAAAGCGCTGGTTGGAGAAAGGAGAGGTGAACGCAACACTTCTGGTCTTCACCGAAAGAGTTAAGGATTCGCGAGTATCGCTTAAGTATACTCGCACAAAGATATGACTTTTACGTTTTATTATTCAGCGATATAATTCCTAGATCAGCAGTAGTTCCAGGGCATGATATAGTCAATAAAATTTTGAATTTTTCTTCTTCCACATGCTCGATCTAAATTGTTTAGATACTAGCTTCATAACCTTATAGGAATTTCGTTATATGGTGAGGTATGAAAACCACACCTCTAAGCTCTGCCAACATCATTCACACAATGATGTCATTACAGTCAGAGGGTAAATCTTCACCAGTGACCCAGTGAAACCATGAAGCTCATTGCAATGCTTCAAATTGATTTAACCCCATCTTCTCTAGGGTTCTTACGAAGAGGATGTTTTATGACCTCCCAATATCTACACTGCAGATGACTGCTTATGGTACTTGAATGTTCCTATACTTGTTCTGCATATTGTAGAAGATCTTAAAACCGTATACCCTTTAGTCATCATCCTGATGTCAATGAAGAAAGCAAGAAAGTATATATATATGCACCTTAAATTCACATATACTTGATCATGTTTCCTTATATAGTCAAACCTAATGATCACATGATCCACCATGACTAACTTTCAAGGTATTTAGTTTAACAAATCATATAATATTAATTTCAGGATAATACACCATGACTAACGGTCCTTTTAGATAATCTATTAAAATCAAGGAATCTAAGTTAACACCCTCTACTGTATCTAAATATTTAGTTTATCACACACCATCAGTCTGAGAGATTATCTTAGAAAATGATAGTATAGGAGTTAAATCGGATCCTTTGATAGGAATATTTAACCTTAAAAAAATATATGAAAATATACAAGCATCCAAACCACTTATCAATCAACAGCTCAAATCAAGCCACCTCATCACTGATCGGCTGACTGGTTCGAAGTGTCAAGAAACAAGCTAGAAAAAAAATTTAAAAATTTAAAAATTTAAAAATACCGGCAAGCTCGCTAACGGCTTAGCAGGCCAGGCCCACATCTTCAAGTGCTTCAGGTGGAACTCTCTTTCGGCCCAAACCCACTAAGTCCAACAGTCGCTTTCTCGGGGAGTTATCTCTGTGGGTGGGTCCCGTCCTTGTCGCTGGCGAAGGATGCGAATGCAGGAATGAATAAGTGGGACCCTCACGACCGTTTGACTGCTCGTCCACGTGACGTCACTCGCTCCCCCCGCCCCGTCTCTTCTGGATCCCACCTCGTCTCTCGAATGATCGCACATCCCGAAAAGCAGAAGAAGAGAGAAAGAGGCGAAGGCCCACCGCCATTGAAATGGATAGTTTCAAATTCGATTCCGTAAATAGCAATGCATTTAACCTTGTCAATTCGTTTGATTAGTCGATTTATTCAAGCAATGTCAAGGAGAACAATCTGATCGATTCGATCAAATTCTGGTGGCGGATTCTAATGGCGCTGCTTCACTGCTCGTCTCCTCCGCTCCTCCTGCGATGTCTAAATGGAAATACTATCCCATCTCTATCATCATCATCGCCCTCTTCTCTTTCTTGTTGCCGTGGTTTCTCGAGAGAGAGAGATTTGAAATTGGGTTTGCAAGGGAAAGGGAATAAGGCGAAGAGGAGGCTGCCTAGGGTTAGGGTTTGTGCCGTGGCTGATGCGGGATGCAAGAAGATGAATCTCAACGAATACATGGTCAATTTGGACAGACCCTTGGGCATCCGTTTTGCTCTCTCCTTGGATGGCACCATATTCGTTCATTCTCTCAAGAAAGGAGTGAGTCCGTTTCATTCATTAAAAAAAGTTGGGTTTTCTGTATTTTTCTTTTTAATTTGTTGACTCGACTTCAAAAAATGAATTTTACAGGGAAATGCAGAGAAGTCGAGAATCATTATGGTCGGCGACGCATTGAATAAGGCAGGCAGTGCTTCAGACATCGGCGGGTTCGTTGAGATCGAAGACTTAAATGATGCAAAGTATGATTTTTTTTTCTTTACTCTTTTTGCCTTAATTCTAATCACTAATTAGATATAAAACTCCAAATTTTCCCATAGATAAACTTTATAAACATTAGCTGGGAAAAAAAGTAGAGCAAATGGGTAACGTGATTTTGCCCGGTAGGAATTATTTGTAGGGAATTGCTATATGCACAGACTCTTTTGCTGAGTTTACGGACCACTTATTTACAAGTTTGCCATTAAACTAATTTTTCTGAGTTCAAAGACCAACTCCTCCCCCTTCCCTCTTCGCGTCGCCGTCCCTCTTCTCCACCGCCACTGCCTAGGACCCCCTCGTTGTCCCCCTTCATAGTAATTGGGCGGGGCGCCAGCATGAACTCAAACCCTCCAAGACTCGATACCCCCTTCATCTTCCTCAAGGTAGCAATCACATTGTCGCTCCTCAGGGCTAGGTGCTGCACTCCAAGGCCACCGTTGTGGTCCAAGTAAGTCTGTATCTGGCTCCTCCTCTTCGTCCCGTGCACCGGCTCGTTCATCGGCAGTATTACCCTCTCCTCGTTGTTGGTCAGAACAACTGAGTTCAGCACGCTGTCGGCAGTCCCCACGTCATTGGTCGTGAATTCCACAAATTCGTGGAATTTGCGGAACTTCTTCATGTAGGAGATGACGGGGGTGAGGCATTTGACGTTGCCAACGACGTGGTCGAGGCTGCAGAGGCCGTAATCGGGTTCCAGGTTAGGTCCGCTAACGTCTTCGAAACCCGGAAGGAAGTTGATATCGGATTTTTCCGACCCCGAAACGAATCGGAGGACGACGACGTCGTAGAGCTTGACCTTGGCGAGAGATTACCCGCGGTCGAGGTCTACCGGGGCAAACGAGGGGGCTGCTCCGTGGGAGACGCTGATGGTGAACGCTTCAACGGCGTCATGGACGGCGATGGCCTACACCTCACTCCACTCCTTCGGCCTTTCCCCCGACGACCTCTTCAGGCTCGAGGATCTCTATGGCAAGCCCATCACTGTTGCCGATCAGGAGATGGTTGAGGAGAAGGCCGATGACATCCTCTCTCAGGCTTTTGTATCTGACGTCGCCTTCTTGGTCGTCGGCAACCCTTTCGGGTACGATTGATACTCATTTTTGTCTTTTTATAAAAGAATTAGCGGGGGCGAGGGGGTCCTCGGCGGCGGCAGCGACGACGAAGGAGAAGGATGACATCGACGCGTGGGGAGAGGGGGAGGAGTTGGTCTGTGAAATCAGCAAAATTTGTTTAATGGCAAACTTGTAAATAAGTGGTCTATGAACTTAGTAAAAGGGTCTGTGCAAATAACAATTCCCTTATTTATAAAAGCATCAAGCTTCTTGTAAATGGTAATGTGGCTGTATTTGAAGTTAATAGCAGCTCATCAAGATTATCCTCCATTCTAGATAGGGAGCTGCTACGTGCACATACGGAATTGCTTGCTTGCATAACCACTTATTCTCAAGTTTGCCAGTCAAAATTTTAACCCGATTCTACCCCCCAGTGTGCACAACTGGTAATTGATTGGAGAGGACGGTGAAGGCGTCGGCGGTCTCACAGCTTTGACGGAGTGAATCGGTTTCCTCGAGTTTCCTCTCACATCCTCTTGCATTTAAGGTTTCAAAATTTACCTCTAGTGGAGTGATCAGTGATTGCGTGTGAGATTGAAATTGGAGATTGATGTCTTCATCTTCATCTTCTTCCTCGTTCATTGCAAATTTAATCACTGCATCACTGGAAATCACTCATCACTGTAAATTCGATCTCACACACAATCACTCATCACACAGATCGATGTCTTCATCTGGAGATGATGGCGGCGTTGGATCGACGGCGAGGGAGGAGGGAAAAGGGTGTATGTCGGTTAAGGGTTTGTATATGTTGAAGTCGATGATGGTGGAAACAAAGTAGCCAGGTTCAACACAAATTCAGATGTTACTGCAAAATTCAACAAAAATAGAAAAAAATTACATATGCCAGTCCAAAAAAAGAATTTCGACGAGTAATTGAGTTTAGTTTTATAAAAAATTACTGACCTAGGTTAGATGAAAGAATAAAGAGGAGGAGGTGAAGTGAGAGATGAAGATGCAACATCTTCTTCATCAGCGATATGTTAGATACGGTGTAATGTTAGATACGACGGCCCACTTCCCGCAGCCCGCGCGCGCATGGAGAGCCAGCCTTCCATAGGGGCGTTTTCGTCCATTCCTTTCTCTAATTAATTTTGTGGGCATATTTGTAATTAGACTAGGGGGTTTTCTTTTAAATTAGGGCTAGCCGTCATTGATGTTTTCTTATGCTTATTTTGATCAATTGAGAGATTTCTTCGAGAGTTCTTTGAGGGATATTAGGAGAGTGCGGACATTCTCGCTTACCGGCGTCTTGGGAGGGTGGTTGTCCCTTTATTGTAGCCATTTATCTTCATTATTTGCTGTTTTTACTTGATTTAATTTCAGATTTGGAAAAAACCTATCAATTTGGTATCGGAGCACATGACGATCCATGACGGCTTTGACAAGATCGCAAGACAAAATTGAGGCTTTGGAGGCGAAATTTACAAGCAAGATCGGCGGGATCAAGAAATCGTTGGCGGCAAACGATGAATCCATGGCAAGGTTGACGTCTTCCATCAACCAATTAACGGCGAATCAAGCGAAGCACGACGAACAATTCGCGCAATTGATGGGAACCCTAAATCAATTGGCGGCGAACAACAAAGGAGAGGAGAACCCTAAATCAGCGGGAAAGGTGCCACCTTTGGTCAAAGGAAAGGAAAAAGTTGAGATTTTTGATGCAGAAAACGTTTTTGTGGAGGAGGAATTCGTCGAGGATGATGAAGGGGAGCCATGGAAGGTCGACTATTGAGAGGAAGTGCGGCGAAAGGCGGTGGAATCACAAAGGGGGGCCGGTGGTTTCATCCAAACCCACCCGGCGGCGCGCGAACAAGCGGGAGGGCCGCGGTAGCCCCCCAGGGCCCCGTCGCCTCCAAGGATTGTCGCAGGGGGCCTCCCCTGGGTTCGCCCAGGGGCGGCGAAGCCCGCAGGGGGCCGACGACCCCCCCGACCCACGGGGGGCGCTGGCCCCCAGGGACATCGGGCGGGGCCGGCGGCCCTGCCCCAGGCAGGCTGCGGCCCGCAGACCAGAGGAGGCATGGGCGCGGGAATTTTAAGGCTGGAGGCGGCGATTTTCAGCACTTTGACGACGGGCAGCCGCGTCGAGAGTTGTCGGCATGTGACTTCGAGGAGGAATTGGGGTCCGGGGATTTCAGGAGTACAAGGATGAAGGCGAAGGGTATCGTGACCCTCCCGACCCCCGATTTGACGACGGAAGGTGGCAACCTCCGCCACACCACCCGGATGGACGCACAGTAGGCGCAGGAGGTGGTTACAGAGACGTCCAGGAAGGGCCAGAAGGCAGGTTTGGAGGCGACGAAGGGTGTGGGTATGGAGACCGAGGAGGAGGACCCCATGTGGGTTACAAGCGACACCAGGAGAGATATCAGCACTACCACTAGTCTAGCCACAGTGGAGGTCGCGATGACAAGTGGGGATTCAATATGGATCGACTGAGAAAGCTGAAGATGCCTATATTTGATGGAGCAGACCCGGTCTCATGGGTCTACAGGGCGGAGAGATTTTTTAGAGTCTCCCGTATGACTGAGGAGCAGAAGTTGGAGGCTGCTGGCATATGCCTAGATGGGAAGGTCCTTACGTGGTTTCGGTGGAAGGACGCGAGGCGTCCATTTCGCTCATGAGAGGAGATTAGGGACCAGATGGTAGAGAGGTTCAGAGACCCCACGCGAGGAACGTGCTATCACTCTGACAGGAGGGTACGGTGAGAGACTACTTAGAGAGGTTCGAGACTCTTTCAGGACAGGTGCACGGAGTGACCGACGAGACAATGGAGAGCACCTTCATGAAGGGGCTGAAGGCCACTATACGCACAACGGTATGCATGCATAAGCCTCAGAGTCTGATGGATGCCATAGAGTACGCTCAGATGGTGGAGGATTGGCAGATGGAGGAAAGAAAGGTAAGATGTGGTTAGAGTGGACCAGGTTCGCGGAGTGTCCCGACCGCGACAGGAGAACAGAATGCAGCTACAGGGGCAGATCAAGCGAATATTGAGAAGACTGGAGAGCAGAGCAGCGCATCGCCAGCGGGGGTCAGTTTAGGAGGATGACATACGCCGAGATGAGGGAGAAGAGGCAGAAGGGGCTCTGTTTCAGACGCGATCAGAGGTTCACCCCAGGACACCACTGTGGGGTTCGCAAGCTGCAAGTGCTGATAGCTGGAGCAGACGAGGAAGATGATGTAGAGGATTAAGAGGTCGGAGTGGAAGACGACTCCCACCTGGAGTAGCACCGCCAGGAGCCTCATGCACCACCTTGAGGACAATGTGGATTTTCGGTGGCGGAGTAATGTTAGATACGGCAGCCCACTTCCCGCAGCCCGCGTGCGCATGGAGAGCCGACCTTCCTTAGGGGCGTTTTCGTCCCTTCATTTCTCTAATTAATTTTAAGGGCATATTTGTAATTAGATTAGGGGGTTTTCTATTAAAGTAGGGCTAGCCGTCATTGATGTTTTCTTGTGCTTATTTTGATCAATTGAGAGATTTCTTCGAGGGATATTAGGAGAGTGCGGACGTCCTCGCTTACCGGCGTCTTGGGAGGGTGGTTGCCTATTTATTGTAGCTATTTATCTTCATTATTCGCTGTTTTTATTTGATTTAATTTCAGATATGGGAAAAACCTATCACGAGATTGAGTGATAATGAGAGCTTTGATGTTGAATGAGGAAGAAGATGAAAATGAGGCCTCCACTGGAGATGATGGAGGTGGACGGGGGTGGTGGAGATAATGGAGGTGGTGGATGAGGGTGGTGGAGATGATGACGCTGGATCTCTTTCCCCCACTTTTCCCTCACCGACGACAAGAGCGGTTGTGCGCGCTGAGCAAAACCACACTTAAGTTATAGCGGTTGTGCGCGCTGAGCAAAATCGTCATCGGTTGTGGGCTTTTACTCACCACGCACAACCAGGTGTATTTTCGTAAGCAATTCTGAGTGGTAAACTTGTAAATAACTCGAACTCTGGTCGTGCGTAGATCATTTCGCTATGTGCGCGTAGCAATGCCCTTATAGATATTGCAATGACGTGTACACTCGGTAACTGATTTGCTTAGCTTGAATACAACACTGTCCAATGCACCACCTCCTCAATGAAATTATTCACTAAAGCCAGCCAACAACAAATAATCCATACGTAGAACGATCACTAATACCCAAACCATTGTCATCTTCGCTCATGGCATCCTCTTCTTCACTAGCGTCTCAATCCCATAACAGTGTTGGATGTGGAGTTTATTCTCTTATGCTTAAGTCTCTGTTAGAAACTAACAAAAGATACGATTTTTATTGAGAAAATAGTAACTAGAATAAGATAATTGAACGCAAAAGAGGTGCGCTCTCCTCCCAAGACGCCGAAGAGGACGTCCGCACTCGTTTAATCTAGATCTAACCTAAAGACGCTCGAGAGAAATATCATTCATCAAGCATAAAATTACAAGCGACGGCTAACTCTCCTATTTATAATAAAAACTAGGGTTCCTTGCCAAAGGAGGCGCGCACGCACAAGCTAGGGCCGGCGGCTATGGGCTTGGGCCCATGGGTGCGGCGGGTGTAGACCCGAAGGGTCTATTAATACTCCCCCCAAAGAGCCACCTTGTCCTCAAGGTTGTGTGGTTGCTACTCCGAGTGGGAGTCGTCCTCGCCTCCGATCCCTTCATCCTCCACGTCATCTTCCTTGTCTGTTTCCGCTATCAACACTTGCAGCTTTCGATCCACACAGCGGTGTCCCGGAGTGAAGCGCTTGTCGCATCTGAAACAGAGCCCCTTTTGCCTCTTCTCCCCCATCTCCGCATTGGTCATCCTTCGGAATTGGCCCCCAGTCGGTGGTGGGTTGTTCTGCTCTCCCGTCTTCTCAAGCCCTGCCCGATATGCCTCAGTAGTGACCCCTGCTCTGTCGGCTCCAGTCGCGGTGCCCCGCTGTATCTGCCCACTATAGCTGCTCCCGCCTCTCCTATCCTCAGTCCGAGAGTCCTTTACCATCTGCGTAGGGCCTCACCGCAGCTCGAAGACTAGGTCGCAGCCCCTTCAAGGAGGTGCTCTCCAGCGACTCGTCCGACACCCCATGAACTCGCCCTGCCAGTGTCTCAAATCTCTCGATGTACTCCCGCACCGGCCCCTCTTGCCTGAGGGCATATAGTTGTTCGTGTAGGTTTTCCAAACGGGGGTCTCTAAACTTCTCCAGCACTAGGTCTTTCAGCTCGTCCCAGCTCCAGATCTGCTGCATCCGCTCCTTCCACTGGAACTACCCCAAGGCTCTCCCCTCCATGCAAATGGCTGCCGCCTCCAGTTTCTGTGCCTCGGTCATGTGGTGTGCCGTGAAATATCGCTCTGCTGTGAACAACCAGGCGTGTGGATCCTTCCCAGAAAATAGCGGCATCTTCAGCTTTCGTACTCTGCAATCTCCTCCAAAGTGCCCCGGCTCGGGCCTCCCCTCAACACGGTGAAGCGGACGGTAGTGTTGTCTCCTCTCATCCTGGGTCTCGTACTGCTTATGTGGCCATCCTCCGCGGCCCCCATAGTCTCCTCGGTCTCCGTGCCCCTCGTCGCCTCCAAATCCGCCATCCGGCCACTCATGTTAGTCTCTGTATCTCCCCCCGGCGCCTGCTGTGCGTCTCTCCTGGTGGTGGGGCGGTGGCTGCCACCTCCCATCGTCAAATCGAGGGTCGGGAGGGTCCCGATAGCCCTCGCAGTAGTCTCCGTGCTTTTGAAAATCCCAGGGTCCCAAATTCTCCTCGAAGTCACGTGCCGGAGCCTCTCGACGCGGCTGTCCGTCGCGAAAAGTCTGAAAATCGTCGCTCGTAGCCTCGAAAACCCCGCGCGGGGGTCTGCGCCTGTCCGCGGGGCCGCGGCCTGCCTGGGGCAGGGCCGCCGACCCTGCCTGGTAGTCCTGGGGGCCCCAGCGCCCCCGGGGGTCGGGGGGTGTGTGTGTCGCTGGCCCCACTGGGGGTGTCGCCGCCCCTGTGCGGTGGTCCTGGGGGCCCCAGCGCCCCCCCGGGGCTCGGGGGGTTCGCCGACCCTCCTGGGGCCTTCGCCGCCCCTGGGCGAAGGTCATGGGGGCCCCAGCGGCCCCCAGGGCTCGGGGGGTTCGCCGGCCCCCCTGGAGGCTTCGCCGCCCTTGGGCGAAGCCAGGGGAGGCCGCCGCCTCCCTGGCGGCCCTCCTGGGGGTCGACGGGGCCCTGGGGGCTGCCGCGGCACCCCCTCCGCGGCACCCCCTCCGCGGCACCCCCTCCGCTTCGCGCGCCTGTCGGTGGGGTTGGATGTGGCCGCCGGCCCATCCTTGGGCTTCCGTCGCCTTTCGCCTCACTTCTTCTCGATAGTCGACCTTCCACGGCTCTTCTTCCTCGTCTTCGGCCAAATCCTCCACCAAAAAGTCGTTTTCTGGGTCAAAGTTCTCAACTTTCTCCTTTCCCTTGCCTAAAGGTGGCGCCTTTCCCGCTGATTTAGGGTTCCTATCCCCGTTGTTGTTCGTCGCCAATTGATTTAGGGTTCCCATCAACTGCGCGAATTGTTCGTCGTGCTTCGCTTGATTCGTCGCCAATTGGTTGATGGAAGCCGTCAACTTTGCCATGGACTCATCGTTTGCCGCCAACGATTTCTTGATCCCGTCGATCTCGCTTGTAAATTTCGCCTCCAAAGCCTCAATTTTGTCTTGCGATCTTGTCGACGCCGCCATGGATCGTCACGTGCTCTGATACCAAATTGTTAGGAACTAACAAAAGATACGATTTTTATTGAGAAAATAGTAGCTAGAACAAGATAATTGAACGCAAAAGAGGTGCGCTCTCCTCCCAAGACGCCGAAGATGACGTCCGCACTCGTTTAATCTAAATCTAACCTAAAGACGCTCGAGAGAAATATCATTCATCAAGCATAAAATTAAAATTACAAGCGACGGCTAACCCTCCTATTTATAATAAAAACTAGGGTTCCTTGCCAAAGGAGGCGTGCGTGCACAAGCTAGGGCCGGCGGCTATGGGCTTGGGCCCATGGGTGCGGCGGGTGTAGACCCGAAGGGTCTATCAGTCTCTCCACCGTTCTCATCCCAGTGTTCAAGGCACGTTCAAGGCACTTTCTCTGCAGGAATTCATGCTACAGCCAACAGTGAGTTGGTTTATTAGCACATACTTTTCCCTTAATTTCTCCCGCAATTCTGCTTTGAAGCTTTTGACCATTATTTTTGCTAGATCCATCTCCAACACCTCTCATTCTCTTGGAAGGTTTGGACAATCTACTTCTTCTCTGGCTAATTGGATCATTGATGCAACTAGGTTATCATCCAGGTCATTGACAATGTGAAGGTTTACATGGACCAACTTCTCACCGAATAGTAGGCTATTATAATTTGTTCTTCAGCTCCCCTCTGCATGCAAGTTCTGATTCCATACATCTTCACTACTAGCTATTCCCAACACAATTCAACCATTTTATTATGCTCCTGTCACATCCTCTTCATTACATCATCACTCTCCCCAGCCATCCACCATATGTCATAAGTGTTACCAACTATATTGACCCATCAGATTGTGCAACAATACCGGGAGTCAGAACCCTCTTTAGCTTCCATGCCGCCTCCCCCTTTATAGTGCACATAATTCTCTTCACCTTCTTATGGGCTTGTAAATGAGCCTTAACATTTTGTTTGTTGCAGTGCATGTCTTGTGAATGTCCGCCATGAGTGTCCCGAGGATCAAGCTTTTAGATTATCAAGTTATCCAATAATTAGAGATTTCTTCCCAAAGTTCCCCCAACATTAATGCTGGTTATATTCGCTTGCCTACCATCGTGTTTGGTGTGCTTTTTGATGGGTACATGATTAGATTAGTAGCCGACGCATGCATGTTGCTCTTACTTGTTACGCCCATCCGACATATTCAAGGTGAAGCATTCTAAATTGTTTGTGCATGGTGTAGGTCTGTAATGACTTCATGTGGTGTTGAATCTTCAAGTCTTAGGGCCTTGTTGGATCCTTTGTCCCCACAGTCATGGGAAATATATGTTTGTGTCTGTCCTTTTCTGTGTGTAAAAGTGCATGCATGTGTGTTCACGCACGCGTGCACTTTTGTGTATACATATGTGTGTTCACCCACACACGTGTAGGTAAGCTAGCCTCTAAGAGTATCTAAGACATGGATATTATCCAACCCAACCCTACCCCATCGCCATGACGTGGGTCCAACCAGGAAGTGGCTGTTTCGATGGGTGTGTACCTGGGTGCATGTGAAAAGTGTGAGTCTATGTGTGGGTGTTGCTTTGGATGCATGATTGTTTGTGAGTAGAGAGAAAGTAGGACCTAGAGGGTGAGGTGATCACCACTCTATCAACCCATTTTTCCTAGGTGGAAGATTCCATCCGCATTTGTATAATAGATATAAATATATAAAGTAATGATATGATGAGTTGGTGAGTTGAAATTCTTATTTTGAGCCAACCCAATCGGCTACATGAATCAATGATCAGTGTCAATAACCAGGGTGGGCCCGTGGCAGCATGGGTCCCTCTGAATTTTCACGTGTCTTCTTTATTTTTTATTCATCATCATTATCATAGCCTTCATTCTTTATTTTTTATTCTATGCTAAAATTTAAAAGCCACCTAGGTGCATTTAGTATTACGTGCCAACCATCACTTTTCGTGCTGGTTCCATCAATGTTAATATTGTTTATCTTGAAGAACATATTAATAGATCTATATACATGAAATTTTAGATTATATAGAACCTAAAAACCATGTATCAAGTTATCTCAATGTTAGTACCATATTTGGCTGCTTGAATGCCGGTAATTTTGCAAACTCTGATGTATTTGTCATAGAGCTTGAAACAATACAAATTTTTATACATATAGATCATTTGTTAGATAGATCAAGATGGTGCTGATTATTGATTTGGATAACCAATTCTGTTGGATCATGATAATATTGATATCTTCACCATCTCGTTTCATCGTGAGTGAAAACTAAGTAGGGCAGTACATTTCTTACAGTTGTGCAAGATGTATGAGGTCTAAAATTTCAGTGGTCTAAAATTTCAATACTGCTCTACACTGGCTGGCTTGCCATTGCAAATCCTGCTGCTTGTCTGGCTTGCTTCATGATTAGAAAGAAAACAAAGTAAAGAACTAAAGAAAAGAAAAGAAAAGAGGAGGAAGAACTTTCAGCATCATATTCGTGTTCCATAATTTGCTAAATTTGTTTGCTGTATATATGCTACTGAACTAGGCTTTGGCTTGTTTCTTTTCTAGACAGTAGATGACTATTCCCTGCACTTATTGATATGCTTTTTTAGGAAGATGCTTAAGGAGATTGCAGGTCCACTTGGCCTCGTACTTGAAAGACCATTCACTCCTTACCCAATACAGCAATTACAGTTAAATGGTGCTTATCATATTTTATTTAATAGAGGTCGAGTTCCTCTTGCTACGTGGAATAGAACTTTGCTGGCATCGAACTTGCTGCCAACTTCAGAGGGGAATGGGAACTCTGGTTTTGCAATCTTTTCACCAAAGTTCCTCACATCAGAAGGATGGCTTCTCCTACGGGAGAAGAGTGTTATGCCTAATTCCTACTCACAGAACAGCACAGGTTTTCCTACTAGAAATACTAGTGAAATTGTTGGGATTTTGTCTGATGAAGAAAATGATGATGTTGAATGGTCATTCGGGAGCTTCCCTGTGGAGGAGTATATCAAAGCACTTGATCGAGCTAAAGGAGAGTTGTACTACAATCACTTGCTTGGAATGCAGTACAGCAAGGTGAATCCATCTATGAAAATTGAACAGCTGTCAAATTCCTGATATTTTATGTAGATCGCTTTCTGGTACTTAGAATGAAAATCAGTTTCTACTGCAATTGATACACATTTGTTTACTACATCTCTTTTTAATTAAAATATTTTTTGATATGTCACATTTATCTGTTTTTACTTCTATATATTGCTTTTCTAGAGGATTGCTGCATTATTCTGTCCAGCTGATATAAACATTTTCCAAATTGCTAGAAATTGACAACAGTACATGTGCTGTCTGGTGACTCCTAATTAGGTTATGATTGACCTCAATGCATCTTTTTGGTTAGGAGTTCTTTGGTGTTTACTGTTTCATTATTGTCTCTCATGCTTCATTGGAAAACATGACTGTATTTTTTTTTCAAGCTGATAGAAATAGTAGTCAAATAGCTAGAGATTGGAGGGGCGCATCTAGTGTCAGGTGGCTTATCACAGACTAGGCCCTTAGTCCATGGCCTACTCTTTTGTTGACATGAGTAATGCTTTTCATTGCATTTCATTAAGTCTGTCATGTACATGGATTACAGTGCACCTTCTGATGAATCCGTTTGCATGTCCTATTGCATGATACTGAATTTGTTGAAAATTGAAGCGAACACAATCATCATATCATGCATTTACTTTATTCCAAGTAATTAGTATGGATGGTGGGAGGGAGTTCCAAAAGATCAAATTAGGTGATGCATTCCAGTAAATCCATATGGTGTGGGAAAAGCAACAGAGATGAACTTTTAAACTTCAGAGAATATGGGAGAAGCAGTCATGACTTGCGGAATGAGCACAAGATTCCAAATGGAGCTGTACATAGCCAACTTTAGTGGATTCTTGTGTCTCTTATTGGCTTTGTTACTGGCTGGGAGTGCCCAATGGTTCTTTCTTCAGTCCATCATGCATCAACTGATAGATTCACATATTTTACGCCATTCTTTTGGCTATGCCCGATTCTATTTACTTTTGTATTGTTATATGCAATGATGGGGGTGGAATACTTGATATCGGTGTAATTCTAAAACTACGAAGCTGACTTCTTTTGCACCGGGGGAACAAGATTTGGAGTAAGTATAATTCTTCAAAGACATGGCTTGTCAGGCTGAACAGGGATTTCTTATCCCTAGAAGGCTTGATGTAGAAGTGATGTTAATCCATATTACTACTTAATAGAGTGTCCACGAGAAATATGACCTCCAATCGGATACATGGTTGAGTTGCCTGTGCAATTAGTAGCATAGGCGGTAGCTCAGAAGTCATTCCCCTCGGCAACAACAAATTTGTGTCTTTAATTGAGTGGCTTGTGGAAGAATGATAGATCCAGCCCACTTGGGGCATATTTTGGGTGTTTTAGTGTTATTTTATTATTGTAGGGGTATTTGGGTAATTAGACTATGAAGTTAGATTATTATAAATAAGAGGGGAGGCTATCCGGCCCTAGCATGCGGAAATTGAGAGTGATTTAGTTATTTGAGAGGAAAAGGTTCCACGATCTAGGGAGGGTGCGGACGTCTCCTATCAATCGGCGTCTTGGGAGGGCGATTACCCCTAAAATTGTAACCATTTATCTCTTTTGTTTCCAGTTTATTCTAATAAATTTCAGATTAGCTTTTGGGTTCATATCATTTAGTATCAGAGCAACGATCCATGGCGGATTGGAGGAGATCCGTGAAGAAAGATTTGGAGGGAGGCCGTCACGCAATTGGTCTTACAGTTGCAGCAATCATATCAAGAACACATACAAATTCTGAAGGCGACGAAAATTTGAGATCTGAAGGCCGTGGAAGCTTCAGATCTGGATGAAATTCCAGATCCATGGTAAAAGATGTCTTTTTCGGTGGTGAAACAGCGAAAGGCGTCTTTTTCGGCATCGCAACAGGGAGGGCCGCCCCCAGGGCATCCTTGAGGGGCTACCGCCCCTCCAGAAGGGGCGCCAGCCCCTCCTGGGGTCCCCAGGGGGGCTACCGCCCCAACTGCAAGGGTGCCAGCCCCTCCTGGGGCCCCCCAGGGGCGGCCGCCCTTTCAGCATCGACGACATGACTTTCGAGGCATCGGATAGCGAGGATTCGACTTTTTGGGCCCAAAACAGCGAGCAACAGAGCCCTTCCAGCAGCGCGACTACGGCGACGACCTCCAGAGTATTTGTGGGAGCCTGACGACGCACTTTGGGCCCCACCTTGGCCCGACAAGATTTTTCAGGACCCGTTTTGGGCCGTCGATACTCTTAAATGGCCCCAAGGCCATTAGTTTTCAACTGAACGTCCTTCCGAGCGTCAACATTTTAGTTTTGGTCATGGAGGACCTTTAGATCTGATGAACGACTATTGTGGCTTTCTTCAGGGCGTCGTTGAAGACGTAAGAGACCAATCTCATCCCGGAGGAGGCATGCAATCGACTTGTAACGGAAGGCCCATGCACTTCATGCACCACCTTAAGAACAAGGTGGATTTTCGGAGGTGGAGTAATGATAAATCCGGTCCACTTGGGGCTTATTTTGGGTGTTTTTGTGTTATTTTATTATTGTAGGGGTATTTAGGTAATTAGACTATTAAGTTAGATTATTATAGATAAGAGGGGAGGCTAGCCGGCCCTAGCATGCAGAAATTGAGAGTGGTTTAGTTATTTGAGAGGAGAAGGTTCCGCAATCTCGGGAGAGTGCGGCCGTCTCCTATCAATCGACGTCTTGAGAGGGCGATTACCCCTAAAATTGTAATCATTTATCTCTTTTATTTCTAGTTTATTCTAATAAATTTTAGATTTGCATTTGGGTTCCTATCAAAGAAGCATTGGATGCTCTAATGTGTTGATGCATAGGAGTTGCACTTTAGTTCACATAAAGATATTGAGCTTCCGCTTGATAGCAAGTCATGTTGATCTGAATAAGGTATCTGTATAAATACTGAGAACAATCATCAAGATATAACAAAATAGTTTTTCCGCCTCTAATGTAATTACAAACATCATCTATAGTGGATTGAAAGATCTATAGTAGATTGAAAGTTTTATTGATGGTTATAAATGCCTTACTAGCGTGTTTGCTCTCTAGAAGAATGCCAGGTATTAATGTATAAGAACCTCATAAGAATTACAAATATAACCACGAATCATCGGATATGGTTCTCGAGTGGCCTTTACTTGGGTGTTTTGTCTACATATCTTGAAAGGTTTTGTGCGTTTTTAGAGCTGATCTTAGTACTAAGATTAAGATGCATCAATCTTGTATTTTCTCTTAAGTTGGCATATCTAAGTGAATCGTCAACATGTCACAAGACTAAACATTAAGAACAACGGAAGACTAACTTCAAATGTAGTTGTGTGATACGACCTGCTGGGTATTTTTGGGGTAAACATATGATTTTTGGTGGATTTTTTTGGGAAAGATCGGATTTTTATGACAAAAGGTGAGATTTTTAGGTCTAAAAGAGTGGGATTGGGGGGGGAATGCGATATTTTTATTGATGAAATAAAGGGATACAATGATAGTTGGCCTCTTTTGAGAGAAGGATCGCTCTCCCAAGCTTTCAATTCAACTCTCTTACTAATCTATGGGATCTACCCCTATTTTCAATCAATTCTTCGCCAAATTCAACATAAATCCTCTTCTAATCTCCTCCCCTATTTATAACAAAGCTCCTGATCAGCTGCCACCCCACAATTACTAAAATATCCAGACCTAGGGTATTCATCCTAAAATTATAGATTTGTTTCTAAACTCTCAAAATTATAGTTTTGCCTATATGCCCAGAAATTACAAATCTGTCATTGGTTGTTATCACACCCTTAACTCTATCAGTACTCTGTCCCCCAAAGAACCACATTGTCTTCAAGGTGATGTATGAAGTTCATGGGTAACGCTAATCCACATAAGGACGCTCATCTCTTACTGAGTCAAAGCTCGAAATGTCTCCATTGGAATTGTCGTTGCGCTCAAAAGGGCCGTCGCCTCCTTGTGGGCCTCCCTTGGCCTCGTCGAAGCTTTGCGGGTCTCTCCCGCTGTTGTTGGACCACCCCAGGTCTCCACCGTCATTCTCAAAGCTCAAACGGAAGCCACTGTAATTGTCAAACCCTTCTGAAGGTTCATCATGCCCAACATGTCGCCGAGGCCCAGGATGGCTGCGTATGCAAACCACGGCCTGCAGGCCTTTTGAAAAATTGTCCAGGAGCCATCGAGCTCCGAGACGGCCTGCCCAGGGGGTCGTGGGCCTCTGGACGGCCCACCCGTCTGTGGGCATGGCCGAGGTAGGCCACTGGGAGGCCAGGCCTCCTGGCGGCCCTCAGTTTCTGTCCTGGGTTGGGCAGTGGCCGGTCCTCTGGTGGCCCGCCTAGGTGTCGCTTGCCCTCGTCGCATCTCCCACGAGTTTGGGGGATGGATATTGCCCTCTGCGCGTGGTTCATCATCGTTTGGGTGGAGATCTGCATCAAAGTCGACGTCCTTCCTTGACCAAAGGTCGCATTTAGCCCTAGATCTGCGTCGGAGTCGTCGTTGGTGACATGATCTAAAGCCGGATCATCCTGTTGATGGATCTCCTTTTCGAAAGGGATGATTTTTCCTTTGTCTTTGTTCAAAGGTGCCGCCTTTGGCCCCAGATCCGCATCGCTGGCTTCGTCTTTCTTAATATCTAGATTGGTAGTCTTCTTCTCTAGCGGCGGACGCCTCCACTACTCCAACATTTGCTCCAACATGGATTTCAGTCACTCCAATATCGCGAGCCATTGTTCCTCCCAAGCATCCATTTTTTCCGTTGTCGCCATCAGGATGTATGCACTGATACAAATTTGATATGATCCGAATGAGATTTGGGAATAAATTTAGGAGTTTTAGTAGATTTGTGGGGGAAAGATGGAAATTTTATTGGATTTCAATATGGAATACAAGATAGATAATCTCTTTTGAGAGCATGCCGCTATCTTAGCCTTTGATTTGAGAGAAAAAGCCCAACTCACTACAAACTAGGGTTCTAATCAATCCCTAGTAATTTCTTTCACAAAATTCAACATAAACCCCCTCTAATCTCATCCCCTTTATTTATAACAAAATTCCTAATGAGCAATCATCCCACAAGTATTAAAATATCATTGACCTAGGGTTTTCAGCCTAAAATTAAAGATCTGCCACTGAACCCTCAAAATTACAGTTTTACATGTATGTCCAGAAATTACTGATCTACAATTGGTTACAGCCGCATCACCAAGTTATCATTGCGGCATCACACTTTCTTCGCTTATGGGAAGTTATGGATTTGAACCTCTCCATGAGGAGTGTGAGTTGATTTTTGAATTTAAAATACATTGCCCAAATTCATTACATAGCGACTTAGGTCCATGGCATACAATGCCATAACTATTTGCATGTGTTCTTTGTTATTCGGGTATTCAAAAGGTTATTTCTCCATTTATGGAACAGATTTGGGACCAGATTTAGGAGTTTTGGTACATTTGGGGGGAAAGATGGAATTTTTATTGGATTTCAATATGGAATACAAGATAGATAATCTCTTTCGAGAGGATGCCGCTCTCTTAGCCTTTGACTTGAGAGAAAATGCACAACTCTCTACAAACTAGGGTTCTAATCAATCTCTAGTGATTTCTTTCACAAAATTCAACATAAACCCTCTTCTAATCTCATCCCCCTATATTTATAACAAAATTCCTAATGAGCCGTCATCCCACAATTATTAAAATATCATTGATCTAGGGTTTTTAGCCTAAAATTATAGATCACTGAACCCTCGAAATTACAGTTTTACCAATATGTCCAGAAATTACAGATCTGTTATTGGTTGCAGCCACACATCACCAAGTCTATCATTGCGGCATCACACTTTCTTTGCTTATGGGAAGTTAGTTATGGATTTGAACCTCTCAATGATGAATGTGTGAGTTGATTTTTGAATTTAAAATACATTGCCCAAATTCATTACGTAGTGACTTAGGTCCATGGCATACAATGCCATAACAATTTGCTTGTGTTTGTTGTTATTCGGGTATTCAAAAGGTTCTTTCTCCATTTACGGAAGCTTCTGCCTCCCCAATTGTGGGAAGCCCCTACGGGATAAAAAATAATTATTGTTAGCGTGTGATGCTCGAGTTATTAGACTGCCAGTTACATTTCTCAATGATTATTTGTTTTTAGTAACAGTTTATTGCTTCTGTTACAATGGTAAATCCAGATTTTGTTACAAAACATGCACTGATAAGATTTTCTCTTAAGGTCATCTCATAATTGAGAAGAATAGTGACATTATCATACTAAAACTGGTTTGCATGATTGCTCAAGGCAGGCTTGAGGGAGCTGATTGAGAAAATGACCTATCTTAGACGACAAACTGATGCGGACGCATCCCCTACACCACCGGCCACTCATGATGCGGGTACACCTATCGTGACATACGTGAGGCGTAGGAGGCGCGGGATCGTCACGTAGTGGATTTAGTGGGTTCAGGGGTATTTTAGTCTTTTCAGGCTAAATTAGTAAATCACCGGTTTTCTATTTATTAGGACTAGCCGTCATTGTTAGTGTTATGCTTGATTTGTGAAGAACTTGTTAGACATCGTTGAGAGGGTTCTTAGGCTTTGATCCGACATTCAAAGCTAGGAGATAGGGTTTCGTCTCGAAGGAAACCCAACTATTGTAGTTCTTCGCATTTCTTATCTATCAAAAATCCTCTTTTTATATTTTTCCTCTTTTAAATATATCGATTTGCATATACGATCTTTCGGATCGTATCAAATTGGTATCAGATCCCTAGATCCAATGGCGGCAAGCACTCGATCGAAGGCGGATTTGATCGATGAGAAGATTCAAGGGCTACGTGAGGATCTCAATCGGGAGATCGAAGAACGGTTCGAGGGATTGAAGAAAACGTTGGGGGATTCCCTCAAGGATCACGCCCATTCGCAAGAGGTTCGGGGGATGAGGACGGACGCCGCGCAACAAGGCCGAGATCTCTGGGAATTGAAGGGGTCGAACTCAGATCTGAAGGAAGCTACTTCAGATCTGAAGGAGACGATGACGACGATGATGGCGATGATAAAAGCCCTCACGGTGGCGAAAGAAGGAGATCGGGGTAAGAAAATACAAGAAGGGGGGATTCTACCCTAGAATCAACCTCCCTAGGGCAAGCACCGAAGACGGCAGCTCCTCCAATCCAAGACGACAACGCGAGAGAGCGCGGGGGTTCGACGCGACCAACCCTAGGGCCGTGCGGGTCTGTGTGGCCAACCACAGACCCGCGCGGGTCTTTACAGCAAACGACAGGCCCGCCTGGGCCTGTCGAGGCTTTGGCGGCCCAACCCAGGCCTCCCCAGGCCTGGGCGAAGCCGCCAAGCCTCCCCAGACCATCAACGACCCCCGGTGGGGTCTGGGGCAAGCGGCGAACCCCAGAGGGGGTCCGGAGCAGGCGACGACCCCCACCGGGGGCGGGGAACAGTCGGCACCCCTAAACGGGGGTGCGCCAGGGCTGTTGGGCCCTTTCTTGGCCCCGACGGCCACCGACGGCTTCCAGGAGATGGCGGCCACCCCTTTCGGGGGTGCGGGAGGCACGACGACCCCAGGCAGGGGTCCAGAATGGCCGGCCACCCATTCTGGGGCCCGACGAGCTGGGCCGGCCTATTTGGGGGACCGGCGACTTCATCCCGACCCTTTGGGGGTGTGGCGTGGTTCGTATCCCACTCTGGGGGAACTTTGGGGACAGTGGGAGGCGGATGGGCCTCGGGAGCAGCTATCGGGACCCAGGCGGGCCAATTTTGGAGAGCAGAGACCACCCCACCAGGACCGAGGCCCGTTTTCGCACGACCACCCGAGTTTCTAGGGCATCACTATCAGCCCGAGGCATGGGAGAGGCCTGCGTGGCCGGAGGAGTTGTACGGGGTTGACGGGGAGGCCCGATGGAGACTAGGGGTGGCGGTTTGGTTCGGGGAGGTGACCGCGGTGGAGATAGGGGGCAGCAGGGAGACATCAAAGCTGGCCGACGGTTGATGAAGCTGAAGATGTCGACCTTCGATGGCACCGATCCCGACGGGTGGATATATCGAGCGGAGAGATATTTTCAGGTGATGGGGCTGATGGAGCAGGAGGTCCTGAAGACCATCGGGATTTATTTTGAGGGGAAGGCTCCAGCATGGTACCGGTGGAAGATAGCACAGTCTCCTTTTCGCACCTGGGAGGAGCTGTCAGCACTGATCGTGGATCGATTCCAGGAGACAGCAGTGGGGATTTCTACGAGCAGCTGTCGGCCTTGAGGCAGTGGGGATTTCTACGTAGAGAGATTTGAGATGCTGAATAGCCGGGTAAAGGGGGTGACCGACGAGGTGATGATCGGGAATTTTATGCGGGGGCTGAAGCCATCGATACGAGCTGAGTTGCGGATGCAGAGCCCAGCGACCTTGGAGGATGTCCTTCGCTTGGCCCATAAAGCGGAGGAGAAGCATACGGAGGAGAGGAGGATACGGGGATCCTGGGGGGCCAGAGTTCCCGCCCCACCCCACCAGCAGCGGCACAGAGGGCACCTGCAGCTGCTCCTGAGACTCGAGGATAGGGCCGTCCAGCTACCATGGGGCGGCGGATGACTGAGGCAGAGGTGAGGGAGAAGCGGGCCAAGGGGTTGTGCTTCCGTTGCGACGAGAAGTTCACCCCTGGGCACAGGTGTGCGAGCCGCCTACTGCAGATCATCATGGTGCCCGACGAGGAGGGATACGTGGTTGAGGAGGAGCCTGAGGAGGAGCCACTGGTAGAGGAGGAGAAATCTCACTTAGACTTCGCGGAGGTTTCCCTGAACTCTGTGGTGGGGTTCACACCGAACCACACCATGAAGTTATCAGGACAGCTTAGGGACACAGCGATCACGGTGCTGATAGACAGTGGGGCCACCCACAATTTCATCTCCAGCAGAGTGGTGGAGCGACATGTGCTGCAGCTGAGCACCCTGGAGAAGTTTACTGTATTGTTGGGGACATGAAAGATGGAGGAGAGCAAGGGGCTCTGCAAGGGTCTGTGCCTGATCTTGCAGGAAGTGCAGATCATGGAGGACTTTTTGCTGTTGGAGCTGGGAAATGTGGATATCATACTAGGGGTGCAGTGGCTGAAGAAGTTAGGGGAGATGAGGGTGAATTGGAAGCTCCTGAGGATGGAGTTCCAAGATGGAGATCGGACCGTCGTGTTGACAGGGGACCCGACCCATTGCTTTTCTTTAGTGGCCTTCAAGGTCATCACTCGGGCGCTGCGGGACGAGGGATATGGGTTCCTGGTGGAGTATCAGGGGTTGTCAGCTGAGGTGGAGAAGCAGCAAGAGGGTACTGCAGCAGAGGTTGAGCAGGTGCTAGAGCAGTACCAGGAGGTCTTCCAGGACCCGCAGGGGCTACCGCCGTCCAGGGGGCACGAGCACGCGATTGTATTGCGTGATGGAGGAGCACCGGTGAGTGTGCGACCGTACCGGTACCCGCATATGCAGAAGGACGAGATTGAGAGGATGGTGCGGGAGATGCCGCAGGCTGGGATAGTCCAGCCAAGTGTGAGTCCTTTTTCGAGCCCAGTCTTGCTGGTCAAGAAGGACGGGAGTTGGAGATTCTGCGTCGATTACCGGGCGCTGAATAAGAAAATTGTCGTTGACAAGTTTCCCATTCCGGCGATCGACGAGCTGCTGGATGAGCTTCATGGGGCGGCGATCTTTTCGAAGATCGACTTGAGGGTAGGGTACCACCAGATCTTGATGCGGCCAGAGGATGTGCCGAAGATTGCCTTCCGCACCCATGAGGGGCACTACGAGTTCAGAGTCATTCCATTCGGCTTGACGAATGCCCCCTCTACTTTCCAGGCCTTGATGAACAAGGTCTTCCAGCCATTCCTGCGGAGGTTTATCCTCGTTTTCTTTGACGGTATCCTCGTCTACAGCAGGAGCATGAGGGATCACTTGGACCACTTAGAGGTGGTCTTTCGGGAGTTGCTGGCGCAGCAGTTGTTCGCCAACTGGAAGAAGTGCAGTTTCGGTCAGGAGCGGATCGAGTACCTAGGGCATGTTGTGTTAGCGGTGGGGGTAGCGGCTGATAGGTCGAAGATAGCGGCTATGCTGGATTGGCCGGTGCCTACTACACTGCGAGCTCTTCGCGGATTTTTGGGTCTGACTGGCTATTACCGGAAGTTTGTTAAGGGGTACATTACCATAGCCTGGCCCCTTACCGAACAGCTCAAGAAGGACGGATTCCATTGGGGGGAAGAGGTCACCAAGGCATTTCAGGCCTTGAAGGTGGCGATGACGACGGCGCCAGTTCTTGCCTTGCCAGATTTCAGTATATCTTTTGTAGTGGAGACTGACGCGTCGGGATACGGATTGGGGGCGGTGCTCATGCAGGAGGGACGACCCATAGCCTATTTTAGTCAGGTGTTGTCTGCTAGAGCACAACTGAAATCGGTGTATGAGCGAGAATTGATGGCCATTGTCTTCGCGGCGACGAAGTGGCGGCCTTATCTGTTGGGTCGGGAGTTCGTGGTCAGGACGTACCAAAGGAGCCTCAAGTACCTCTTGGAGCAGCGATTGGTTACTGAGGAGCACCAGCGTTGGTTGTCCAAGCTGGTGGGGTACCGATTCGACATCGAGTATAGGCCGGGGTTGGAGAACAAGGCAGCTGATGCCTTGTCTCGCCGCGAGGAGAGCGTGGACTTGAGGGCTCTGTCACGACCGATCTGGTTGGACTGGGAGCCCATTTTTCAGGAGGCGGAGAGTGATGAGGAGCTGAGACGGATCCGAGAGTTGCTGCAGCAGGGAGAGGAGGGGCAGACCGGGTATTCTTTACACGGGCGCAGACTGCTTTACCAGGGGAGGTTGGTGCTACCGCGGGCCTCAGGATTTATACCAGTCTTGTTTCAGGAGTTCCACGAGGCGGAGAGTGATGATGAGCTGAGACAGATCCGAGAGTTGCTGCAGCAGGGAGAGGAGGGGCAGACCGTGTATTCTTTACACGGGCGCAGACTGCTTTACCAGGGGAGGTTGGTGCTACCGCGGGCCTCAGGATTTATACCAGTCCTGTTTCAGGAGTTCCACGGGTCGGCGACTGGAGGCCATTCAGGGGTACAGTAGACGTACCCGAGGATGGCTAGGGAGGTGTACTGGCCGGGGATGCGGAGGAGAGTTGCCCAGTTAGTAGCTTCTTGTGACGTCTACCAGCGTCACAAGTATATGGCCATGGCCCCAGCCGGGCTCCTATAGTCGTTGGAGTTGCCAGAGAGGGTATGGGAGGAGGTCACGATGGACTTCATTGATGGACTGCCCCGTTCCGAGGGATATACAGTGATCCTCGTCGTAGTAGACCGCCTGAGTAAGTATGCCCATTTCATACATATGAAGCATCCTTACACAGCGGTCTCGGTGGCCATAGCATTCATTCGGGAGGTGATACGCTTACAAGGGATACCAGGGTCCATAGTGTCCGACATGGACCAGGTCTTCTTCAGCGGGTTCTGACGGGAGCTCTTCAGGGTACAGGGTACGGTCCTTAAGAGGAGTACAGCGTACCACTCGCAGACGGACGGGCAGACCGAGGTGGTGAACCGCTCTATAGAGACTTATCTGCGGTGCTTCGCGTCGGAGACACCTCGTCAGTGGCACAGGCGGTTGGCATGGGCGGAGTACTGGTACAACACATTGTACCACTCCACAGCAGGAACGACCCCCTTCAGGATCCTCTATGGGCGAGACCCACCATCTTTGCTGCGTTTCGGTGACAGGCAGACACCAGTGTCACATGTGGAGGCTTACATGGGAGACATAGATGCTATGTTGGAGGAGTTAAAGAGACATCTTTTGAGGGCTCAGCAGGTGATGAAGGCCCGGGCAGACACTCACCGGTGGGACATCCACTTTCAGGAGGGAGATATGGTATATCTCAAGCTGCGGCCATACAGGCAGAAGACGTTAGCTCGGAGGCAGAATGAGAAGCTAGCAGCTCGCTACTACGGTCCCTACAAGATTGCGGCCAAGATTGGAAAGGTGGCGTATCTGTTACGCCTGCCACCTTCCTCGGCGATGCATCCGGTGTTCCATGTGTCGCAGCTACGGAGGGTGATTGGGGACCAGTCAGCTACGTCTACTCTGCCACCTACACTGACGGAGGACATGGAGGTATTGCTCGAGCCCTTGTATGTGCGAGCGGTTTGTCAGGGGCCGGGGCGACGAAGAGAGGTGCTGATCTACTGGGTGGGCCTGCCTGATTGTGACGCTACGTGGGAGGCATATGACGTGATCCGGGAGTAGTTTCCAGATTTCCACCTTGAGGACAAGGTGGCTCTTTTAGGGGGTATTGATACGAACGCATCCCCTACACCACCAGACACTCATGATGCAGGTCCACCTATCGTGACATACGTGAGGCGTAGGAGGCGCGGGATCGTCACGTAGTGGATTTAGTGGGTTAAGGGGTATTTTAGTTTTTTCAGGCTAAATTAGTAAATCCCCGGTTTCTATTTATTAGGGCTAGCCGTCATTGTTAGGGTTATGCTTGATTTGTGAAGAACTTGTTAGGCATCATTGAGAGGGTTCTTAGGCTTTGATCCGACATTCAAAGCTAGGAGATAGGGTTTCGTCTCGAAGGAAACCCAACTATTGTAGTTCTTCGCATTTCTTATCTATCAAAAATCCTCTTTTTATATTTTTCCTCTAAAATATATCGATTTGCATATATGATCTTCCGGATCGTATCACAAACTCACTGATCATTATGAGGGTGCTTGCTGAGTAATCATAAAACTTGCTCCTAATCCCCTTGAAAATTCTCTAATTTCAATTTAACTGTTGGGATACAACTCAGTATATGCGAGAATGCCTCCCTACATTAGGTGGTAACAAGTGGATAATGTAGAAGTGTATGCTACATAGACATCATACAATGTAGGGGTATACAATGTAGGGGTGGCAAACAGGTAGGATCGGGTGCGGGTCGGGTCAGGTTTGACCCGACTCGGATTGGAGTAAACCCGAACCCGACCAAGATTAAATCCGGGTCAGGGTGAAAAAACACATACCCAACCCGAGTGTAATCCGGGTCACCGATATTCGACCCGGATTTTCTGTCCGGTCGGGTTCGGACCGGGTTCGGGTCAAATGCCTAAAAACACAAAAAAAAATCAAAAATGAAATGGTCGGATCTGCCAATTAAATCATCCAACAATGCAGCAAATAAGAATGAATTGTTACAGGTATACATCAAAATAATATAAAATTTTTATCCATAACATTCAACAGATCAAAGATCAAACAAGCAGTAAGCAGCGTTCCTATCAATTTTTTCTCCACAACATTCAATAAGCAATGTTCCTTTCAATTCTTTCCAAAAATCAAGAAACATAAAACACTCATTTCTCTTCAATAATCAAGAAAGACCAAAAAATAAAGGAAAAACAAACGGGGCCATACGAAGTCCGACATCACATGTACTTCATATAGCTAATGTTTTCAGAAGTTCACTTGAATCAAAGCCCATCAGCATTCTTTTCAATTCTCAGCATTAAGATGTAGATATACTAATCGCTCTATGTAATTAAGCACTGGGAAATCAAATTTTGCCAAGGAATCACATCTTCATCTCTGCAGTCGTTCATAATTGGAATGAAGGAAATGTGAGAAAAATATCTATCCCTACCTGACAATTGACATGTTGATATATAAAATTTTACTAACTCATCTCTATCTTTTTTGTTGCTCAATTAAAATTACATTATCATGATTATTGATTCAATCAAGTATAAGCATGGCTTACTCACATTTTTAGAATCTGAATGTATAAGTACATAACTTTGGTAAAATAGCATGTTTCATTGTTGGCACAAGAAAATATGGGGTCTGGAATGCAAAAAAAAAAATAGTCCTCAAAGTCTCCGAATTTTGAGGAATGTAAAAAGCCTAAAAGTCACAGATAGTTTGAATCAGTAACGATATTTTGAAATAAAATTCTTCAGAAAATATTTTGAAATAAAATTCTGAAGCTTAAATTAAATGTAGAACAGAACATGTAAATACAGTGTGCACTTGACAGAAGTGAGGCTTGGTTGAAAACGGCTGGAGATTACATCCAACATGCTGAAGATTCCACACAAGATTTATGACTCGTGAAGAAAAAAAATGAGATATAGATTTGTTAGAAAGAAATAAGCCATACTTCAATAATGGTGAGATTTACCATTAGTTTTCTAAGTTAATGGTGTTTGAGCTTTGAGTGGATTGGGATTCCATAGTATTAATGTCCAAACCATTTTCGGTGAGATCTTTCACTTGTGACATGATATCTATTTTATAAACAAGAGAGAAATCATAAGTCATATAATAGAACCTTTTAACAAACTAAAAATTATAATAAATTTAATTAGTGAACGAAAAACATTTCAATCCATCGCCATATAACCGATCACGTGTGCAAATTAGAGCCTCCACATTTTCAGGATTAAGCATGGAACGTGTTTCACTTAAGATTCTACCATCAATACTAAATGCACTTTTCGATGCAACGGTTGAAATAGGAATCGATAATATATCTCTTGCCATAAGAGAGAGAATCAGATATTGAAATTGCTTTGGCTTAAAAAAAGGAATATCCAAATTGATGTCTCTAGTCATTCGAGACTCATCCAAATACAATTCCAAATGTGTTTTATGAGAACTATCCGAAAATTCCATACTCTCAAAGGAATCAAATTACCAGATTAAAAAGAAATTTAAAAGCAATTAAAAAGCATATATATAAATACATACATGTATCTGTGGAAAATAAATTTACGAAATAAATAGATTACCTTCATTACATTCATGCAATCTTGAGTATTAAGAGCAGTAGTGCCATGAGGAAATTGACTTGTGTTTTGCACACGTGATGTTTCTAGGAGGCGTCGCATTCGCTACCTTGCTTGCATACTCATGGTATAATGAGAATAATTTAGTTTTCATCATGTCAAACTCTTTAGAACCTTTAACGTACAACCGAGTGCAGCAAAATTTCACAAATTGAATCTTGTATCGTAGGTCTAAAATGCATGCGGTGGCGAGCAACAAGTTGTAGGCACCCCAATATTTATCAAACTTTTTATACATCTATTTGGCAATATTACTAATAAATTCATCATTATCTTCCATACCCAATTTCAAAGTATGCCGACGCATTAATACTTGAGGAAAAAACAAATCGAAGGTAGGATAATTCGTGCCAGAAAAATGCATGCAATGTTGTAGAAACAACCCAAAAAGTTTGCAATCTTGGAAGCTTTACCCCACTCCTCCAGTGTCGGACAATAAATATAATTGCTATTAACACACTTTAATTGAAGAAATGCATGTTGATAATATATGGCATTGGTAAGCATGAGAAATGTGGAGTTCCATCTAGTAGGCATATCTTGCCTTCAGTCATTTTTCAATTGTAAGCGTGCATGCGAAACACACCCCAAAAACTTCTTCTTTCTTAGGTTTATTTAAGATATTTAATGCTATCTAGGATTTTTACCACGCAATTATCAATGTATGTTAAACCATCTTGCACAATTAAAATTAATATATGAGCACAACAACGAACATGAAAGAATTCTCCATTTCCAAGTAATGCTTGCTTCAAATTAAGTTGATACCACAATATCTCAAGTTCTCAACAATAATATCATTTGTTGAGGCATTATCCAAGGTAAATGAAAACAACTTATCTTCAATATTCCAATCAACCAGTAACTTGAATATTTTTTCAAACAATGCAACACCCTTGTGAGGAGTCATGATGCAAAAGTTAAGCACTCTTTTTTGCAATCTGGACTCATTGTTTATAAAATATGCAGTGAGGTATATATGCCCATCTATGGCAATGGAAGTTCATAAATCTGAATTTAAAATTTTCCTTCTCGTGCTAAAATTCAAAAATTTTCTAAGCTTCTCTTTCTCGTTGGTATACAACTCAAGAACATCAGTTGTTGTGTTTCTACAAATATGCTTAACTTTAGCATTGAGATAAGTATGCAATTCTCGAATTCCCTCATATTCAGCAAAGAGAAACGGTAAATTATGCTTCGTAATTGCCTTAACGAGAAGTTCTCTAAACATTTCTTGATCAAATTTAGGTGTTCTCATTGTTACACTCCTCATCTGAACTTGACAATAACATTTGACTAACATCAATAGAAGTCAAGGCGGGATAATTTTGTGTCTAACCATATCCTTTGTTCCATAACTACTCTCAAAAACATTTTCTTTCTCACATTTTTTACATTTGGCCATCAATTTTTCTCCTGATTTTTTCGGCAGTTTTGTGAATAAATTCCATACAGGGCTAGTAAGCTTTTTCCATTTCTTTCTAGTGTTATTTCTTTGGTCAGAATCGCTTCTCTTACTCCTTACTATATTCACGCTACTAGAATGCAATCCAAACTGACTGTTATCATGTACATTAATGGTATCAATTACTAGATTTATCGAATTTTCAAATTCCATAGAATGTGAAGTTGTGAAAATGAAAATGAAAATATAACATCATCAATAACAATTTGAATTTTATATCATTTCAAAAATTTCAACAATGCAATGCAATAAAATTTATTTGTTTCTAGGCAAAGAGTAGAAAGTGCTATTTGAGGAAGTTATTCGATCCGTGTCTTTGCATGCATCAACTATTCATGGTGTGTCAAAAGGATGGCATGAATTTAAGTGCATGCAAGCAAGGGTTATAAATATGATCATTTAATTTATCTAACAAGAAATAATGAAATTCTCATCTTACCCTTTATCAATTCATTAGCAAAATTGCTTGATCTCGTCTCTTTTCTTTACATTACAGCGTTGAGAATTTGATATGCTTATTATATAAAGAATTTTCTCTCTCAGTAACATTGTGTATTCTGGGATGTTCTAAATTTGAATATTTGTCAGGCAAATTTTCAACCATGCATTGAAAATATGATACAGATCAGGATAAGATAAAGATATACATGCCGACCTTTTCCAAAGTATCCTCCATTGAAAAAACACATACCAGAAAGATGGTTTACCCTTTCAATGGACATCATGTGATGCAAATTCAGTTAAATAAGAAGACATATAATATAATCGAAAGTTTTATCATTTTCTGGAGGACCTTGGCCTCACACAGACTTGAGGGGAATCCATAAAATAGATAAAGGACAATGCATATCAGGAAGGTACCTGATGAGATCATTACGTATCAGCGGAGAAGACGAAAGACGAAATCAGCGGAGCAAAATTAGGCGTCGGATAGTTTTGGAAAGTTTTGGGCTGAATTAGTATTTTTTATTTTTGGAAGGTTTTAGTATTTTTCCTTGTTTGACAAGATCAGTTCCTATATATGTTTAGGGCAGCCGTCATATTGTCTTATGCTATTTCTGAGTGTTAAACCCTAGTTCTTAGATTGTTAGCCATATATCTAGTGAGAGAGTAATTTGTAATCGTAGATCTAGTTTGGAGAGCATGCTCTCTCTCGAAAGGGGTCGATTATCTTGTGTTCTATTTTGATTCCAATAAAAATCCCAAATTTCAGCTCCACATCTATCAAAAACATATCAAATTGGTATCAAAGCGAAGATCCGATATGACGACGACAAGAACAAGTTCCAAGGTGGAAGATCTAGAGAAGAGGGTAGGGGATATCGATGCTATCAAGGAGAAGAATGACGCCATGGAGAAGAAGAATGACGCCTTGGAGAAGAAGATCGACTCCTTCGAAGGGAAGCTCTCCGATATCGCGGCAATGATGAAGACGTGGGTGGAGAAGCAAGACAACCCACGTCGCAAGGAGGACGAGTCTAAAAATGGTAACTTTTTATCTCAAACTTCAGATCTATGACCAAAGGAACCACCTTTGGACAAGGGGAAAAGTAAGATCATAACTTTGGGTGAAGAAACAACCAGAGGAGAAGGCGGTGATCGCGACGAGGCAGATCTGGATGGAGCGTGGTGCCGCGAGAAGGCCGTCGGGACCCTAGCCCTCCATGGGGGGTTCGGCGGGCCCGCAGGCCCATTTGCACTGCCCTAGGAGAATTCCTGGGGGCCGCACGGACCCCCAGGAACATCTTGGGGTTCGCGCCCCCCAGACACCATCCTGGGGGCCGTGCGGTCCCATATGACCTTCCTGGGGGCCGCGCGACCCCCATGGTGGGGCGCAAAAACCCCCAGGTCAATCCTGGGGGCAACAGCCCCCAAAGCATGGAAAGTGGCAGATTTTCACCCCCGGGACTCGTTTAGGTGTTGGATAGTTTTCGGCGGCTGGTTCAGGTGCTTGACAAGGCCCGATGCATCCTCAATACACAACTGAGCAACCTGAAGATCATTTCCAAGGACCATGGACGCTGAGAAATCATCCAGGAGGAGAAGGGGAGCCAACGAGAGCCCGCCAGAGGAGGATATGGAGACCCTTGGGGTAACGCTTGGAGCACCGAGGCCAAGTGGGAGATGACGGAGGTTGGGAAAACGGCAGCGTAGGAGTACTACGAGATGAAGGGAGAGCCCAACGCAATACCCAGCACCAGTTTCATTTTGGGTTGCCAAGGGAAGGGCAAATCAAGGTGTAACGTGGGGTTGGAGAGCAGGGTCTGGAAATTGAAGATGCCTGTTTTCGATGGAGAAGACCCATATTTCTGGATCTATAGGGCTGAGAGGTACTTTCAGGTGAATGGATTGACGGAGCCCGAGAAACTGCAGGTGGTGGGGCTCTGTTTTGAGGGGATAGCCATTGCATGGTACCAATGGAAACTGCAGTGGCGGCAGATCAGATCGTGGAAAGAGTTCAAGGAGTGCTTACTCGATCGTTTTCGAGATACTCATGGATGGGACTTGTACGAGCAGCTTATGGCTCTGCAGCAGGGGCATAGGGAAGGACTATGTGGAACGATTTAAGGCGCTCGGAAGACAGGTGAGGGGTATCCCGGAGGCGGCCTTGATGAAAAGCTTCATGAAAGGGCTTAAGCCCAACATTCGGGCTGAATTACTCATGCAGCGACCGAGGGGGCTGATGGATGTTATGGAGCTGGCGCAGATGGCGGAGGATAAGAACGTATTTGAGCGACCTGCAAAGGGAGGAAGGAGCGGAGGTGCCTTCTGTCCCGCAGGTCAGGCAGGAGGATAGAAGCCAGCAGCGTCAGGGGACAGGCGGCTTCTGGCGATCAAGGAGAAAGACATTGTCATACCGCCTAGTGGGCCGTTTCGGAGGATGACAGAAACGGAGTGGTCGAATAAGAAGGCGAATGGGCTGTGCTTCCGATGTGATGAGAAGTACGGTCCTGGACATAGATGTCGGGAGCGAACCTTACAGGTGCTCTTGGTGCATGAGGAGGACGGAGAGACGATGTCGAGGAGGACGTGGATCAGTTCTTGGAGGCGGTAGAGGTGGAGCAGGAGCAGACACATTTGGACGTCACAGAGGTATCACTCAACTCCGTAGTGGGTTCACACCGAACCACACTATGAAATTGATCGGAGAGATATCGGAGCAGGAGGTGACGGTGCTGATTGACAGTGGGGCCACCCACAACTTCATTTTCAATCGAGTTGTGGAGCAGTAAGGGTTGGAGTTGGTGGATACGGGTAGTTTCGGGGTGATGATGGGCACTGGCGAGGTAGAGCGTGGGAGAGGAGTATGCCGAGGCATGGTACTGTCCCTCCAAGGGGTCAGAATTGTGGAGAACTTCTTGTCGCTAGAGTTGGGCAGCACGTACGTCATTTTAGGGATGAAATGGCTGCAGAGTTTGGGGGAAACCAAGACGAATTGGAAGTTGTTCTGGATCGAGTACCAGGAGGGGGCAAGCTGGTGATGCTTTAAGGGGATCCAGGTATGTGCCGTTCGCAGGTTTCCCTGAAGGTGATGGCTAGGACCTTACAGGCAGATGGTGGTAACTTCTTGGTTGAGCTACATGGATTAGCGGTGGAGTCAACAGGCCCGGAAGGGGATATACCTGCAGAGATCCGACATGTGTTGAATTAGTCTGGGAGGGGTTTTCAGGAACCTCATGGACTTCCACCCCCACGAGACCACGAGCACTCCATAGTGCTCAAGGAGGGAGTTGCGCGAGTCAGTTTCTGGCCTTACAGCTACCCCCAGTTTTAAAAGGGGGAGATCGAGAAGATGGTGGATGAGATGATACATGCCGGGGTGATCCAGCCCAGCATTAGTCCGTTTTCCAGCCTGGTGGTACTCGCAAAAAAGAAGGATGGAAGCTGGAGATTTTGTGTAGACTATCGGGCACTGAATAAAGAAACTGTGACCGACAAGTTTCCTATTCCAGTGATCGATGAATTACTGGATGAGCTACATGGGTCAACAATATTCTCGAAGATCGATTTGAATTCGGGATATCATCAGATCCGAATGAGGGGGAAGATGTGGAGAAAATGGCCTTCAGGACCCATGAAGGCTATTACGAGTTTCTGATTATGCATTCGGGTTGACCAACGCACCCGCTACATTCCAGGCCTTGATGAACAAGGTGTTCATGCCTTACTTCCGGAGATTCGTGCTCGTCTTTTTTAACGACATACTGGTTTACAACCAGGCCAAGTAGGCACATGTGGAGCACTTGACGATGGTGCTACAGGAATTACAACAACATCAGCTTTTCGCCAATAGGAAGAAGTGTCTGTTTGGCTAGCGGAGCGTGGAGTACCTGGGTCATATAATCTTCGCTGGTGGTGTCGAGGCAGAGTTCGAAGATAGCGGCGAAGGTGAAGTGGTCGCGCCCTACCGCCTTACGAGGATTGCGGGGATTCTTAGGCTTGACGGGCTACTACAGGAAGTTCGTCAAGCACTACAGCACTATTGCTTGGCCCTTAACGGAACATCTAAAGACGGACAATTTTCATTAGGGAGGAAGCCACTAGCACATTTGAGGCCCTGAAGAGGGCCATGACTAGCGTTTCGGTGTTGGCGCTTTCGGATTTCAGCAGGCCATTTGTGGTGGAGTCTGACGCATCTGGATATGGACTGCGAGCGGTCTTGATGCATGACCAGAGGCTAGTCGCCTACTTTAGTCAGGTACTATCAGCTAGAGCACGGCTCAAGTCCGTGTACGAGCGCGAGCTAATGGTCATAGTTCTCGTCGTTCAGAAGTGGAGGCCATACTTATTGGGCCGACCTTTTCTGGTGCGTACTGACCAGAGGAGCCTCAAGTACTTGCTGGAGCAGCGGATGGTTACAGAGGAATATTAGAAATGGCTGACGAAGCTTATGAGGTACAAGTTCGAGATTCAGTACATGCCAGGATTGGAAAACAAGACAGCTGGCGCCTTGTCAAGGAGGGAGGTAGACTCTCAGTTGACGGCTCTTTCGCTGCCAGTATTGCTGGATTTGGAGCCACTAATGAGGGAGATAGCAGAGGATGTGGAGCTGGCAGGATTAGAGCGGCGTTACTTCAGGATTCTGCAGCACATCCATGATACATGATGGAGGGACATCGTTTACTGCATAAGGGGCGTTTGATGGTACCGAGGAGCTCGATTCACATTTCGACATTGCTACAGGAGTTCTATGAAGTGCGATAGGGGGGCATTTAGGTGTCCTTAAGACGTACCAGCGCTTGAGCAAGGTTTATTGGGTAGGGATGAAGAAAGACGTGTCATCATAGGTAGCCAAGTGTGACGTTTGTCAGCATCACAAATATATGGCTACAGCTCCTGGAGGATTGTTACAAATGCTGGTGTTACTAGATTGAGTTTGTGAGGAGGTCACTATGGATTTCATTGACGGGCTTTCGAAATCGGAAGAATACACAGTTTTCATGATGGTGGTTGACAGACTGAGCAAGCACGCATATTTCGTGGCATTGCGGCATCCGTACACAGCTGTGATAGTGGCCGCATCGTTTATCAAGTAGGTCATCCGATTGCATGGAGTATCGGAGGCGATCATTACAGACCGGGACAAGGTCTTCCTCAGCCACTTTTGGATAGAGATGTTCAAGATGATGATGACAAAGCTGAAAAGGAGCACGTCATACCACCCCCAAACTGATGGCCAGACGGAGGTCGTCATTCGAAGTATCAAGAAATATCTTTGTTGTTTCGTATCAGATGCACCGAAGCAATGGACCAGGTGGTTGGCTTGGGCGGAGTATTGGTACAATACTTCGTTCCATACGGCGGCTCAGACCACTCCTTTTAGGGTGTTGTACGGGAGGGACCCACACACTTATTACATTACGATTGGGGTTCCACACCAGTCGCTCAGGTGGATCAGTTGCTAGAAGAGAGGAATCAGATGCTTCAGGAGTTAAAGCGTCACTTATTACGGGCACAACGGTTGATGAAGGCCCAAGCCGACGGACACAGGCGAGACATTCAGTTTGCAGAGGGCGACATGGTCTACTTGAAACTTTGCCCATACCATCAGAAATCGCTGGCTCACAGGAGGAATGAAAAGTCATCTTCTCGTTATTTTGGCCCTTACAAGGTAGAGGCGCGTATTGGGCAGGTGGCTTTTCGACTGGGGTTACCCCCAGACTCATCGATTCATCCAATATTTCATGTTTCACAGCTGAGGCACACCATCGACAACCACACACCTTCTGCCTCACTATCGCCGACACTGACAGCAGACATGGAGGTGCTTTTGGAGCCTTCGGATGTACTAGGGGCTCGCCAGGGACAGGCAAGAGAGCACAAGGTTCTGGTTAGGTGGTCTGGCCTACCAGATCATGAGACGACATGGGAGCCCTATAACGTCATTAAGCAGAGGTTTCCTGACTTCCACCTTGAGGACACGGTGATTCTTTTTGGGGAGTAATGATGAGATCATTACGTACCAGTGGAGAAGACGCAAGGCGAAATCAGCGGAGCAAAATTAGGCGTTGGACAGTTTTGGAAAGTTTTGGGCTGAATTAGTATTTTCTATTTTTAGAAGTTTTAGTATTTTTCCTAATTTGACGAGATCTGCTCTTATATATGTTTTAGGGCAGCCGTCATGTTGTCTTATGCAATTTCTGAGTGTTAAATCCTAGTACTTAGATTGTTACCATAGATCCAGTGAGAGAGTAATTTGTAGTCGTAGATATAATTTGGAGAGCTGCTCCCTCTCGAAAGGGGTCGATAATCTTGGGTTCCATTTTGATTCCAATAAAAATCCCAAATTTCAGCTCCAAATCTATCAAAACCCTATCAGTACCATCTCAATATATAAAATATATACAAAGGATTTTGGCCTAATAACATAAAAATCACACAACCAAGCACATCGTTAAAATACTTAATTAGAAACCAGTAATTGGTGAAGAAAAATTGTAATGTCCATACTCAAACCCTAAACAGATCATTACAAGGCAATAAACAAACATCAAAAACCTAACTTTAAGGGTGCCAAGAGACTAGTTGATTATTAAACAAAAAAGGTGTAATTTATCTACATCAATGAAGTTATTCCAGATCTGAAGATTTCAGCAATACATTTTCATATCAAGAAAAAAGGAGTACATTACCAAGATCAAAGCTTTTTTGATCCCTTTTCTTTTCGGTTCTCAGCTCACAATCCAAAGGAGGCTCCTTTGTGTCTCAGCTCGCAAGATCCTTACTCAAATCTGGAGATGCAAAGCTTGCTCTCTCTTAGATCTAATCAGATCAAAAGACGGAGAATTAGAGATCTAGATCAAGAGAATGAGAATGAGAAATCGAGAAGGAGAGCTAGATAATGAGAAACCGAGAGACGAGACTCACGAGAGTGACGACGCATCGGTGGAAAGATCTGGGGGACGCCACCACGCAGAATTGATCCATCGGTCGCCGAACGCACCAATCTTTCATGGTGCCATGCGCTCTCTTTGGCCGTTGCCCCAAATTGATGGCTATGGGTTTTTCGGTGGAACTTGATGGCTAGGGTTTTATTAAGGGTGATTCTTGGGCCTCAATTGCCTTTGACCTCTCATCTCACGTCATTGCTGCTCTGCGGATGAATGATGATGATTCATTAATTTCATTAATTAAGGGCCACTGGCCATTTGAAATTATGGGTACCGGTCTCGATGGGTTTGCAGTTGGCAGGAATGGCAGCTGCATACATTGATGAGTCCTCGTTTCGACGACACAGAAGGCAGCTGTATAGAAGTTTACACTTTATACTTTATAGGTAACCGGGTAAAAACGGGTCACATCGGGTTAACAAGTCAAACTCTTACTCTTGATCGGGTCAACCCGTTTTCGACCCGACCCGATTAGGATAGTGCACATACCTGAATTAGGAGGCCGGGTACGAGTTGGGTTGGGTAAATTTTGCCACCCCTAATACAATGTAATCATATCATTTTGAGGATGGTTTAATACTTCTTCAGCAGTTTGGTTATTTGAAAGTGCGCTTGATTGGCACTCTCTCCTCCATCTCTCCTGGGAGGCGAGGGATTGAGGCCTAGCGTGCACTTTAAATTGCTATCTGATGTATCAAAAAAAAGTGCATGATGTTTTAGTTTTTTTTCCCATCATGAAGAAGTTTAATTTAAAATATTCATGAAATGAGAAAATATTAATTTTTATTATTATCAAAGAGTGAATATATATTGAGCAGCCATGTGCTTGTGAATGGTGACTAATGTCATCCTCACACTAGTTGAGCAGCCATGTGCTTGTGAATGATGACTAATGTTAATGTGCGATCATGCATGACGCTAACTTTTTCTGCTCATGCATGCCACATGATCTGTTTGCTTGCCCATGTCACTGGAGCACCAGGTTAAGCCAAACCTCCTTGCAAACTGATGGAATCACATTCCAATTGTATTAGGCTAACACGAGCTGAAACTGGACCAACTGAGCCATACTAGTTCAACCCTTGACTAAAAAGCTTGGCCAACTCAAATGCATTAGTTCTCTTAAAGAATCTTACTAACTACTCATTCACTGTCAAAACCGTAAACTTAATAGTGTGAGTTTCAAGTCTTCAATACCTTTGTCTGTGCTGCTGTAATAAGCTTATTCGAAATTTTTATTTAACTTATTTTCATTTCCTTTCTTCGTCACATTGACTAAAATTGTTTTAGATGTACATCCTTAATTATTATTGTGTAAGCCTGTATGTGTAACTCATACTGTGTCCTGGTGTTTCCGCTCTAGCCTGCATACATGTTACATTGTCACTCATTAGTACTCTGACTATTGGAAAATGCATTTTTATTGCAGATAACCGAACAGATATATGTTGGGTCATGCATACAAACAGAAAGTGATGTGCAGAGATTGTCTAACATGGTACACAATGCAACAATACAATTGCCATAATTATTTATTCCAGTTTATTTATGATATGTTAAGTTCCTTATATTCATTGAGATGTATTTCAGATAAACATATATGCATACGTCATGCACAAATTTTTTAAATTTTTATAAATTTTTTTAACTTTTTTACACATGTTGATATTGCTAGATATCATCTTGTATTGTAATTGGGAACATTAATCAGAATTTATGATGGCTTTCTTATATAAGTAATGTGGTATTTGGTGCTTCACTTGCTACAGACCTCTTATTGCATATATTCATAATAAGAACCAGTGAGCAAATTCATGGTGCTTATGCTATTTGTTATGATCACTGTGTTACTCAAAGGTGTAATTTGTGAATTATAGTGTATTTTTCCTTTTTAAAAAATATTTTTTACATCTCTCCCACAACTTTTCCAAAGTTGACCCCTTGTATTTTCTTGAGTTCATAGGATAAATTATGATGGGACATCGGTGGTATAGAAAAATTTAAAAAAGAAGGACTTAAGATCGTTTTGAAGTTCCCGCTTGCAATTCACAAATTTAGGACATAGATATGTAAGCATCTCGATGTAGAGTTCATTTATAGGGCCATCCATCCGATGAGTTCATCACACCGTATATTTTTTGTTGAGATCTTAGAACGTATTATGTGGGGGAAAGTAAAGGATTGGAGAAGGCAAAAATAGTCGACTTAAGATGGGCAGGTATGTGTTTTGGGACTCCATTTTTGTAAGTTCTTGACGGGATAAAGGCTTTATGAGTTTTCAGTCACCGTGTTTTGGTTAAGTGAAGATTGTTTTTAGATACCTATACTATGAGAATTCCATTTGAATGTGCCAGACCAGCACATGTTTTTTCTTTCTGATTTGATCGGAAATTTCTTGATAAGCTGTTAAGCTGAATTTTTTAATGAAACTTGATGTAAAACATCCAATGTCTTGGAGCTAGAACAAAAAATTAAAGAAAAGAAAATTATGGAAGTTCCTTGATCTGTATCTTGTGGAATCAACATGCTCATATATCTAGACTGTTGTGATCTTTAAATTAAAAGCAACGCCTTAAAATGAACATTTCCCGGGGTCATAATCATTTATCATGCTACTAATGTGAAGAACCCCTTTTTCCTTAAGTTGTCTCATTATCTGAGAAATTTTGGCTATATCAATATTTACGTTATGTGATTGCTACTAGAGAACTTAAACCAAATACTTTTAAAACATAGTATAACAAGGTGTCAGTGTAATTGGCTAAAACAATGTCTACTTGATTTAATCGTGAACTTCATGAAATTACGGTCCCTCTTAATCTCGTGCAGTTTTATTGTAGGAGTGTATTTATAAAATCTAGTAGGAGCCCAACAATGCATAATTTCAATTATGTATTTGCTGTTTAAAGGTGTCACGCCCCGCTCCCCAGGCACAACTGTTTTACACATGTGATGTAGGTCATGTTGTTACCAGTGAAAATAATATAGGCCACGAGCATAGATATATCAACATACTCATATTGAATTTCTCATGAAAATATATAGGAAACAATAAATACTTACAATTTTGAGGTTGACAGATGCATCGACTCCTCTGAATCTGCCTCGGCACCTGGTGGTACAACCAGAAGAAGACCCATCAGGTAAATCACAACGATTCTAAAATTTTGGAATTTAAAATATGTGAACATGGGGAAAACTTTAACTAGAAAACAGTAAATGAGATCAGTTAACAGGCTGATTAATATTTCATGATTGTATCGGCATTTAAGACAAACATCTCTATATTATTTTTATCATTTTATACCAAATTTTGGCCGTGAATCATATTGGAGAGTACAGAAGCAATCAAGGAGTCCACCTCAGTACCTGGGGCGCTTACCCGGGCCAGGCCCAAAGTAGAAATGGTAGGGGCCATGAGTCAACGGTGTGGAACTCATTAATTAAGTCTGACGGTACACTAGGTGTTAGATCCTGATTCAATGATATGATCCTGGCCTGAACGACCTGATGCAGTTAAGTCAATGGGAGCGTGGCTGCAGTTGCTCCCGCACACTCTCTATTATGATTTACCCCAAACCCAGTGAGTTTGTAGTGCCAAATGCAAGTCAAGTGTAGAGCTCTCTGTGCCACAGTGCAACAGTACATGTGTTGATCTACATTAATGTCATTTTAAAACATGATTTATAAACTAAAGCTTGAATTAAATTTAAGGCCACCTTGGAATTAACACATGATGGCATGCTATGTCATTCCAGTCTCAATCATACTTTCACGTTCCATTCTGTCAAGTGTATTTTGATGATTTAGTAACAATACATATATTCCAATGACTTTTCATTTCATTTCATTTCAGTTTACATAGCACACTCCACATATTAATTATTCCCAATGTCAGGGGCCATTGTGCCAGAAACATTTAACATTTAGCATGCTATAGATGTATAATAGTTTTAACATCCAATCATGTGGCATTTCTACATGACTGTCAATAAACAAAATATTCTAACATGCTAGATAGACTAAGCCGGAGAATAAAAACTAACATGCTAAACAGACTAATGCTGAAAGATATATAATTTTAACATGTTAAACAACCTGAGCTAACCTGCATGTCGAGGTAAAGATCTGTGGCGCATCTTTAGAAATATGAGGGGATGGACAATGTGGGAGTGGTAATCTAGTGATCTCAAATAGATTTTATCATTGATTATTTTTGGGACTAAACCATATATTCATGGTTTTATATGATCCTTCAGGCATTGTTTTATGATCCCTCAGACAGAAAACTTAGATTCTTCAGGCAATGACCTGGTACATGATCCAACATGCAGAAATTCACATAATTTCCAACATCCTTTGAGGCCAAACCCTCATCTTCTATCATCGAGTAATTTCTAAGCCATCCTACAACATTTACCATGCATCAAGTGTAATAAACATTATTATCCGAATATGGGCAACTCCGAAAAATCCCAACAGATGTGATAAGGGAAAATTCTCGTACTTCAGACACAATTTTTTTTTTGACCATTTTCAGTCATACGAAGGCTCTGTGAATTGCAGCGGAAAAAGGAAGGCCGGCCAGTTTCGGTGAGGGGGAGAAATCTCCAAAACAGCCCGTAAGCAAGGGGAAAGGGTTCTATGGTCAAGACGAAGGTCATGTAGAAGATCATTTCGAATGCCAATAGAGCTACGGTGAGGGTCATCGCCTTGCCCGGTGCTCAGAAACATCATCGCAGAGAAGGAAAACACAAATAACAATATTTTTAAAATCCAAACTTAGAGAATCAATGTGATTGTATCAGAACAGCGGACTGTCGGAAAATTTTGAGGGAAAATCCCAACTCCACAGCACATTCCGAACTCAGATCTGAGAGAAAACCCCAAATTTCTTTGAAAAACATCTTTTTACACAAAACCGAAAACCCCAGGTGCTCAATTGAGCTTAAATAGAGGAAAGACGGGATCTGAGAAGCTCAGAGGAGAGATAGGGCTCGCCACGAACGCATTCGGCCTCAAATCAAGGCAAGGACGTGTTGAAACCCTAAATTTTTAGGCACGGAGAAAACGCGAGGCCACACCATGTATATCGTGATGTGGAGAGGAGAGGAGAGTCTCAGTCGCGTGGCTTTCCCTTCGGGTCGAAGGATCGGAGAGAGAGGACGAGGCGGCGTCGAAATTTCTACGTCACCGCCTTGCGTGTTCGAGCGACAGAGCGATATCACATGAGAGAAAGGGAGAATGGGGAAGGGCCACGCGGGTTACACTTGGGAGGGGATTAACTTGGGGGAAAATGGGCCAGGTTCTTTTTGTTTTAAAATGGGCCTGGGCCTTTACAAAAGGAGACCAATAAAGCTATGTGCAGTAGCGGCCAACTGACTATTGTATTCTTCACATTTTCGACATTATCTTATCGTGGCAACTTTTTTCAAAGATATTTTGGTGTATGATATCCATTTCTGTTGCTTCTAATGGTGTTTTCTTGCGCAGTTTAATAGCATCCGTGCAAGTTGTCTAATGTGAAATAATGGTTAGGACGTGTGTGCCTCAGGGAATCACTGCTATTCTAAATTTCCAGACTGAAAGTGAACGTGCAAATTGGGGAATCAGCTCGGAGTCCATCAATGATTCTTGTCGTCACCATAATATCCTAATGGTTAATTATCCTATTCGGTTAGTAAAGTTCATTTTGTCTTTCAACATTTCTTCCTTTGTTTCTTCACATTACTGTGTTGGTTCTACCAACGCAGCGTAGAAAATTTAAATATTATCATATTGGTATAGTTTGTTAGCAGAGTTCCCTCGGATTTTTCGAAGTCCAGTAAACAGAGGAATTGCTGATAAGGTAGGTATAGCCGTATGGGCGACCCTGACGACATAATCTAAATAATTAAAGCCAGCACTAGAAGGATGAATGCACAGTTCTTATCTGCTCGTCATATAAAATAAATCACCAAACAATTTTAACAGTGTATGTAGAAAATTTTGGCTAACACCCTAAACTTGTTTTGTTTTAACTGCCTTTTCAAGACTATATTAAAATTAAATAAACCCTGAAAATGCATTATGAACTCGCTTCCATTTCTGTTCAGCATTATATTATAGATTGTTCAAACTTCAAAAGATATTTGCATGTGCATCTTTTGAATACCAAGTCTTTCAAAAAAAGCTGCCAATAATATCTTCATAATTAATCCTTCATGCACATAATAGATGTATTCAGCAAACCATAATGATTACTGTGTGAGATTTCCTTAAAACAATCATCATACAGAGATACGGATGTCCTCAATTGATTAATGAAACAAACACGTATATTTGTACAAGATTAGTGGTGCATCAAAAAGTGAGAATAGATTTAGGGTTCAATATCTAGGGTTTATGTGATGGGAAAACAATAAATTGGGGGGAAATTCTAGGGATTTAGAAAAAAGAAAGCTAATGATAAATAAGATCCAGTCGCCCCGGCTTCTGTTGCACACACTCTTAACTCCTCTTGAGAAAAATGATTTAGAAAAAGGATTCTTCTCGAACCAAACTAGAATTTTTCAAAATAATCAATTTTAATTCACCGAAAAAGAGCTACAGCATATGCTTGTTTAAAGGCTAAATTTGTCACCAAATTGCAAATCAAAATAAAATAAAATATTCTAATATGACTTAAAATCACGTAAATTAAAATTAAAATGGACTAAAATAAAAGCTAAGTTTAAAATAACAATCGAATAGGATTTTTATTAATCTATTCGGCTTTGAAGATTCATCTCCTAGTGAATGGTGATAGAAATATACAACCGGGCAGAACCGAATAACTTTAACATGATCGCATGTGAAAGATGATTGGTCAATAATGTAGGAGATGATTTAGTATCAAGCTCGTATGAAATAATCGGCTCGGTTGTATCGAGACCAGTTCTTTACTGAGCTTAACAAGTAAATGGTCGATACATGCAAAGTATCGTCATTGGTGCTAGAATGAATCTCTTTAGACAATATATCCTGGTAAATTTTATTGGATTTTACAACACACTTGTAATTATTGTTTTTAGTAGCAATGATTTCACAAGTCTCAGAATGCATGTCATTCAAATGAAAGGCATGATGATCAGGGAATGCAATAGGTCCACGATTGATGTTTAACTCTAGTGAAATGGGGACACAAGACTAATTGACTTTGTATGTATCATGTTCGTATCCAATATATTCTTTTGATTTTTAGCTACACTCTTAGGTTGGTTCCATCAAACACAAATGAATATGTGTTGGATCTCTCAGAATGTGTAACATCAAGGTCATACATCCATGGTCTACCGAATATAATATATGCAACATGCCAACATCCATTGACAGATCATCACTTCAGATGCGTTGCTAGTAACTTTGAAACCTAATAGGTACTTGACAACATTGGGTAATATTCGTGTTTAAAAATTAGATATTGGTTGCATATCAACTTGAAAAAAATGATATATGATAGTGGATATCGGGGATATATTGACGATGCTAACTAAATATTTGTCACACCCTGCTTTCCGGGAACATAGTTGTCTTTCACATGTGATGCAGGTCCTGCTGTTTACCAGTCAAAACAATATAACAAATAATAGACATGTACCAACATATTCATATAAATTTTTTCTTCAAATACAATATCCGAATAATACATGGAAGTTACACTGCGTCAAGATACATAAGTAAAATGAAATCCACTGTTGGCATATCACTCAGAGCTCTGTCACACGCAACAAACCCATTGTCTTCGCATACTGGTGTCTACTTGTACTCTTGATCAGCACCTAACGGTGCACAAAAACGAAGAATCGCTAGATCAGAGTAAATTTATAATAAACCTAAAATTTAAAATTTAAACAATGTATATGAGCATGAAATTAAGCAAGAATAGGTGTATATAAATGACAATAATGAGAGACAGAAATAGTAAGGATAACCAATGTGGGCAATAATGGCCTTTTGACAACAGTACATAGTAGGAGTACATCTCAACTAGGGTACTAAACATTATTATGATTATTCAGGCCTAATTTTAGAACTACAATAGTATCAGGAATACCATGCATACAAGTGACAACAAAATGAAACAAGAGACAAGCATGGAATCGAATCTCAGTTTAAGTTTATATTAATGGTGTTCAAGCAGTTATATCAATCTTAGGCCACGACTCATATTGAAGAGTATAGTAAGCAATGAGAAGTACACCTTGTATCACGAGGACGCTTTCCCGGGCCGAGTCAGAAACAAAGACGGGAGGGACTCAAAATTCATCTGACGATTCTAGTATGGTCCAACAAATGCATTATGAGACCCGGTCGGATATCTGATGCGAGTGCAATCAGAAATATGGATCCATTCGCTCGTGCACTCTCTAATATGAGTTACCCCAAATCCTAGTGAGTCTGAAGTGTCAAGTATTGTTTAAGGTGTACAGTTTTTAGTGTGGTGTTATTCAAAAGATACTAATGTCAATTTGTCATGTGTTTCTAGGGATTACATGCCATAACATTGTTGTAGTCATGTCTAGCAAACCATTTATCGAGGAAATTAGGAATATTATATCTAATACTGGAATGTTACCAAGTATAAACATGAGAGGGATTCTTGAGGTGACTCTCATGGGTTCAAGAGGTGACCGACGGTGTCCTGTGACACGTTGTCCCATGTAACACTTAGTTTCAATCAATGCAGAAGCGAGAGCATGACATTAGTGTTCAATATCCAGTATCCAGGTACAATATCAAGCATGTGATCACGTAAAGTATCCATTTCATGTCATCTAATTTGGAGCATTTATTTTGTAATAGTTGTCAAGTTGTGAATTTATGTTGTGTGAATCATGCAACGGGATATTCTAATATAATTTCATGTAGTAACAATATGTAGTAACAATATTATGTAACAAAGTATATTATGTATTAACAAATGATTATATAGTTATAGTATTTCTAGTTATAGTATTTCTAATTATTATTTTGGGGCTTCCATTAGCATGTATCACATCAATAGAAAGAGGACAGTCTTTAATAAGTCCAAGTGGTCTCATGGTTACATGGTTAGGGGTGTCATGTTTTTCTAATCCACATGATCCTAGCAGTTTAAGGGTCTTTACATTTCATGGTCCCCACAAGTCCATTTGACAAGCCTAATAATACACCACACGTGAAATCGGTAACAATTTCCAACAAGTCCTTACATCCAACAATATGAGAATAATATCAAACTTTCAACAATTCCAATTATTCATCAATTTGCCATGTAGCAGTGATAGTCTAATCATGTCAATTATGATACTTTCAATATCTCTATTGTGGGTGTAACTCTAGTATGCATCATAAGAATAGAGGAAATGAAACTAAGTCTCCAAACAAGTCCGTGGGTCACATTATAGTTAGTCAATATGGTTGGGGTGTTAAGTGATCTATCAAAGTTCATGATTCCAGTAGTTTAAGGGTCATCATAGCAATATGTCTAATCCCAACAATGTGTCATATGTAAGTGATATCAATATCCAACGAGTCCAACAGTATGCCATACATAAAGTGATATCAACACCTACCTAACAGATCCATCAGCCAGCAATAATCTGTATGGGAATACTAACAACTTACCTCAAGTCCATAGTTAACCCATCCGTATATCAAATCATTGGCATGCATCAAGGTAATTCCACAATAATTTAAAATGGGGAAGGGTCAATTGATTTTGATCTCTGAGATTTCATCATCGCTCAGTAAAGGGTTAAACCATATATACATGCTTGATGCTTTTTCATATTTCCAACCCACAGGTATCATCAAGAATAAAATTTCAATTAAATACTAGCATGTGTAGGGCTGTAAATAAATCCAAGTGATGAAGCCTAAGGTCCAACCAAGCAGTAATCACCAACAGGGACAAGCCCACGAGTCCACAAGAAACATGGCAAGAAACCCGTAGGAAATACTACAACAAGGACAGAAGCCCACGGCCAACATCCACAAAGGACAGACTCCCAATTAACCAATAGCAAAGGGACAACTAATATGGCACCTAATATGTAAAGACCCACTTTCTCTACTCCCTCACCTTTTCAACAAACACACAGCACCTATTTAATTTTCTCCCCCTTTATTTGACCAACATAACACACACTCCCCACATCCTTTAATTTCCCAACACCTCTCTTTCCCTCACTCTTCTCTGACCGAACAAAGAGACACCCTCTCCCACTTTAATTTGATTTTCAACAATTCATTAAACACAACTCTCCCGCTGTTTCTCACTCTCTCCTTTTTTTCTTATCTTTTCCAGTTCATCTTCCCCACGTTCTTTCTTCCACACGTCTCTCTCTATATTGCCGACCGAGATTCAAAGCCGCCCTCACGTTTTTCTTACTCGTTTCCATGCACGCATGGGAGTTCGTTTGTTTGTTGTCGTTCATTAACTTCTCCAAACTTTTCGAAGTTAGTCGCTTAGTGGGTTTCGGTGTCCTTCGGATTTTGATTTTGATCTTCTGTTGGGACGTTAATTGCTTCGTGAATCAAGCAATCACCGTTAGTGGAGGACTTGAGCGGGAAATCCTCGGAATTTTCGTCGTTTACGGTACATTGTTAATCTCTTTAATTCTCTTATTTCGGATTATTTTTGAGGATTTTTCATCTTGAAATGCGATGATTTTTGCTTGAGGGATTTTATCACAATGAAAAGGTATTATTATTATTGTTTCCACATGAAAAAAGAAACTCTTGCGTATTAATCCTTATAAAACACTACTTACTGGAACACTAAATAGTAGATACTATGTGATCGTTACTACTCTTATGTATGAAAGTATAGAACCAATCAGAAAGTTACTATTAATTTTACAACTAAGGAGAGATAAGCTTCATTAAAACACACACTATCTAATAATACGACGTTGATTCATTAAAACATCGCCATCACCACCACAGAGAAGAGGAAGGAGAGGCGGTGGCGATGTTCACGACGGTGATACATTGTCGTCAGAGATGAGGCGGAGAAGGCGATGAACAGGACGGCAGTGGCTGCGGGTTGGGGGAGAAAAGGAAAGAAAAGAAAGAGAAAAGGTGATTGGGGAAGAAAAAGAAAGAAAAGAAAGAGAAAAAGTGAAAAAGGTCAACTTTAAGGGTTTATAAGGTGAGGAAGATAACGGATTGGATTTGGGTTGGGTTTAAAATGTGCCTCGTGAGTTAACGGATTTAAGGCCAAAGCACTTCTAAAAATTCAGAAAAATCTCAGAAAATTTCTTAAAAATTATTTTAAATTTTATTTAAATAATAAAACACTTTGTTATGTTGCAAATTTGTTTCAATTGAGTTAGGATCATTACATCTTGGTTGACTTCATTAAGAGCAGTGTCCTGCCGCTATTAAACTTTGGTGTTATATTTTATGTTGGTACATGTATATTGTCTTAGTAGTGTTTGGATAACTATTATCAAATGTACGCTGTAAATAGTGGGGGATAGTGCCATCCTTGAAACGGAGTCATGGTCAATGATTAATTAGTGGGAGCAAGAATAAAAGAGATTGCTGTGCTGTTTACATAAAAGGCTCAGGATTATTGGATTTCGTAAAGTGTCTTTGATGCGGTCGTCTACAAGAGGAGGCAAGCGGGCACGGGCCGGAATTAGAGCTACCCACCTTATCTTACTTAGCTTGGTTTGTTTTTGCTTTGTAACATCTTAGGCATTGCTTAAGTCACGGTGTGTGCGCTTAGCAATGACTAGATGAGTCCTATAAATACCCCAAAAACCCTAGTTGTTGATTATCGAAGAATTGAGATTAAATTGCCGTGACGGCTAGGGTTAGTGGGGGATTAGACTTGATCCTTTAATTCAAGTTAGGGAGTGATCTCTCCAGAAAAAGATCAAATCTATCTTATTGTTCTTGGCATTTCAATAGAAATTCCTCTCTTTTCCATTTTTCATCTTTAAAATTCAGCCCTAAATACGATTTGACCCCCAAATCGTATCATTTTGGTATCAGAGCTCTCGGTCCTATGGCGAGCACACGGGCGACTGCGACAAAAACTCTGGAGGAGCGATTGGATGCGGAAATCACGGGGTTGCGAAAGGAGATGACGGATATGAGGGAAGAACTCAAGGCGGGTTTGAGCGCAACCATGGATGAGAAGTTGAATCGGGTCTCGGAGCGCCATTCGCGCGAGATGAAGGATGGGTTTGCCGAGGTAGCGAGGATGCTTCAACAACCACAGTTTTTGCAGCGAGATCCAGATCCGCAATCGTCGGGTACATTAGATCTGATCTCACGGACAAACCCCGGAAACGGCGACGAAGGAGTAGTATTTCCCTCACGGGAGGGCGATCCGAGGCAACCGGGAGACGGGCGGACCCTTCAAGGGGGTCCCGGTGGTTGGCCGCCCCCAACTGGGGGCGGCGAAGGCGGGCGGCCCCGAAACGGGGCCGCCGGAGGGCTACCGCCCCCTACGGGGGGCGGCGAACAGCAGCGGGCCCATCCGGGGCCCGCTGGGGTGTTTCCGCCCCCCTGGGGGGCGGCGAAGGGTGGCGCCCCCAGGCGGGGGGCGCGGGGGGCTTTCCGCCCCCAGTGGGGGGCGGAATGATGGGGCGGGCCCTCCTGGGGCCCGCCGATGGAGACCCGCCCCCGGTTGGGGGCGGGGGAGGATGGGCGGCCCATCTTGGGCCCGCGGGAGGTTTTCCCCCTCCTTTTGGGGGCGTCGAAGCAGGTTGGCTACGTGGAGGACCCGGAGGGAGCATGTGGACGAGTGGGACGATGTAGGAGCACTCGCCAATGGGAGGTCCAGGGAAGGTGTGGGACAGTGGAGGGCCGAGGATCATACTTACCAGAGGCGGCAGGCAGACAGGGGGGGACCACTACGAGGAGATACACCCCCAGATATGCGAAAGCTGAAGGCACCACTGTTCGATGGGAAGGACCCCGATGGCTGGATCTACCAGGTAGAGAGATACTTTGAGGTCATGGGCTTCGCTGAAGCAGAGAGGCTGAGGGCGGTGGCACTAAATTTCGAAGTGGAAGCCCTGGCGTGGTACCGGTGGACCCAGAAGCAGAGACCGATACGGACTTGGAGGGAGCTGACAGAGTGCCTGATGGAGAGGTTCCAGGAGACCCACGGGGGCGGGCTGTTTGAGCAGTTATATGCCTTGAAACAGGAGGGGACCGTGCGTGACTACATCTCGAGGTTCGAGACCCTCTCGAGCCGAGTAGAGGGGGTGTCAGCGGAATCGATGGAGGGGAACTTTTTGAAGGGGTTGAAGCCATCCGTGAGAGCAGAGGTAGGAGTGCATGACCCTCAGGGGTTGGCAGCTATGATGCGATTAGCCAGGAGGGTGGAGGACAGGCAGACTCAGGAGAGGAGGTCTAGAGGAGTGTGGGGCGGGGTTGCGGCACGTAACCCAGTTCCGCCAGCAGTACCTAGGGTTACGACCGGGACCCCGACCGCGGAGACCAGACCTGGAGGGCAGACCCGTCGGATGACCGAGGCAGAGATGAGGGAGCGCAGGGCCAAGGGGCTGTGCTTCAAGTGCGATGAGCGGTTCACTCCGGGGCATCGGTGCGCAGGACGAGCCATGCAGTTGGAGGAGGCAGCTGAGGAGGAAGAAGAGGTAGATATTACTATTATACTCGATGGGGAGGAGGCTGTGGCGGAACAACACCAGCACTTAGACGTCGTGGAGGTTTCTCTTAGCCCCGTGGTGGGATTTACTCCTTATCACATCATGAAGCTGTTGGGCAGGTTGGCAGACCAGGAGGTGACGGTATTGATAGACAGTGGGGCGACCCACAACTTCATCTCCAGGAAGTTGGTGGAGCAGGTGGGGCTAGAAGTGAGCGAGACAGCCACTTTTGGGGTGATTTTGGGCACCGGCCAGAGGGAGGAGAGCAGGGGTGTCTGCAGGGCTGTGATTCTGGCAGTACAGGGAGCTCAGTTGGTGGTAGACTGTTACCCCCTGGAGCTGGGGAAGGTTGACTTGGTATTGGGGATGCAGTGGTTACAGACATTAGGCGACACCAAGTTCAACTGGAAGATGCTTAGGATGGAATATCAGGAGAACAGAAGGACTGTGATTTTGCTAGGGGACCCCAGTCTGTGTTGTCGCGCAGCGTCCTTGAAGTCCTTGGCTCGGGCAGTGTCGATAGGAGGAGAGGCATATTTTGTGTCCTACCAGGAGTTTGGGGCAGAGGCAGAGGAGCAGAGGGCACCACCGGAGGTGGAGGAGTTGTTGGACAGCTATGGGCACATTTTTCAGATGCCGCAGGGACTTCCACCGCAGAGAGACCACGAGCACGCCATCGTGCTACGGGAGGGGGTAGCGCCCATCAGTGTCCGACCATACAGGTACCCGCATGTCCAGAAGGATGAGATCGAGCGATTGATCAAGGAGATGCTACAGGCGGGGGTGATTAGGCCGAGTGTTAGTCCGTTCTCTAGCCCGGTGCTCTTGGTGAAGAAAAAGGACGGTAGCTGGAGGTTTTGTGTAGACTACCGTGCCCTCAACAAGGAGACGGTGGCAGACCGTTTTCCTATACCGGTGATAGATGAGTTGCTAGACGAATTACATGGGGCGTCAATCTTTTCGAAGATTGACCTGAAGTCGGGCTATCATCAGATCCGGATGAAGGCAGAAGATGTACAGAAGACTGCTTTCAGGACTCATGAGGGGCATTATGAGTTCCTCGTCATGCCCTTTGGGTTGACGAATGCACCTGCTACATTTCAGTCGTTGATGAACAAGATATTCCAGCCTTACCTACGGCAGTTTGTCTTGGTGTTCTTCGACGACATCTTGGTGTACAGCCGGACAGTGGAGGAGCACGTGCGGGACTTAGAGACAGTGTTACAGGAGCTACATGCCCACCAGCTGTATGCCAATAAGAAGAAGTGCACGTTCGCCCAGGCGAAGGTGGAATACTTAGGGCATGTGGTCTCAGCAGCAGGGGTGGCAGCTGATAGGAGCAAGATAGAAGCCATGCTAGATTGGCAGCGGCTAACTACACTGAGGGCGCCCTGAAGGGGGCGATGACGACCGTTCCGGTATTGGCTCTTCCTGATTTTAGCAGACCCTTTGTGGTTGAGACAGATGCTTCGGGGTACGGGCTGGGAGCAGTGCTGATGCAAGATCAGCGGCCCGTGGCTTACTTCAGCCAGGTTTTGTCTTCACGGGCGAGACAGAAGTCCGTGTATGAGAGGGAGTTGATGGCGATTGCCTTGTCGATTCAGAAGTGGCGTCCGTACCTGCTGGGGCGGCCATTTATTGTGCGCACGGATCAGAGGTCCCTGAAATATTTACTAGAGCAGAGATTGGTGGCAGCGGACTATCAGAAGTGGTTATCTAAGCTGGTGGACTACAAGTTTGAGATACACTATCGGCCCGGGTTGGAAAACAAGGCTGCGGATGCGCTATCACGGCGGGAGGAGGTTACGTCCTTAGCAGCCTTGTCAGTACCACTGATAGCGGATTGAGAGCCTTTATGGAGGGAGGTGGAGGCCGACGAGGAGTTGTCTAGAGTCCGCGAGGATTTGGTTCGGGGGTGACTGAGCACCCATGCTATTTAGTGGAGGGACGACGGTTGTTGTATCGGGGAAGGTTGGTGATACCACGGGGTTCAGTGCACATTCCACTGATTTTTCAGGAATTCCATGGGAGCGCAATAGGGGGGCATTCTGACGTCCAGCAGACATACATGAGGATGGCTAGGGAGCTGTACTGGAGGGGAATGAAGAAGGACATCGCAGAGATGGTAGCCCGTTGTGACGTCTGCCAGCGTCACAAATACTTGGCCATGGCACCAGCAGGGCTGCTGCAACCTTTAGCTCTTCCTGAGCGGGTCTGGGAGGGGATTAGTATGGATTTTGTGGAGGGGCTACCCAAGTCGGAAGGATACTCGGTGATTTTGGTGGTGGTAGACCGACTGAGCAAGTATGGACACTTCATTGGGCTGAAACATCCTTACTCTGCAGTGACAGTGGCTACGGCATTTATGCGGGAGGTGGTGCGTCTGCACGGGTTTCCCGAGTCCATAGTATCAGATCGGGACACTGTCTTCATGAGCCAGTTCTGGAGGGAGTTGTTCAGGGTGCAGGGGACCGTTCTGAGGAGGAGCACAGCTTACCACCCTCAGACGAATAGACAGACGGAGGTCGTCAACAGGAGCGTTGAGACCTACCTTCGTTGTTTTTCATCGGATTGTCCTCGGAGTTGGTATCGATGGCTGGCGTGGGCGGAGTATTGGTACAATACTTCCTTCCATTCAGCCGCACAGACGACACCGTTTCGAGTGCTATATGGGAGGGATCCACCAGCGCTGGTCCATTATCGTTGTGGGACGACCCCGGTGTCCCAGTTGGATCAGTACCTCGAGGAGCGAGAGGGGATTTTGGAGGAGCTGAAGAAGCATTTGACGAGGGCTCAGAAGCTTATGAAAGCCAAGGCGGACGCACATCGTAGAGAGGTGGAGTTTGCAGTAGGGGATCAGGTCTATCTGAAGCTGAGACCGTATCGACAGAGGTCGCTAGCCCGACGCCGGAACGAGAAGTTGGCCGCGCTGTTTTACGAGCCTTTCCAGATAGAGGCGAGGATTGGACCCGTGGCATATAGACTGACGTTGCCCCCAGGATCTGCCTTACACCCAGTGTTTCACGTCTCTCAGTTACGACGAGCGGTTGGAGCGCAGACACCAGTGGCCACTCTGCCATCCACATTGACAGCCGACTCAGAGGTGATGATGGCGCCCCAGGATATTCTGCAGGTACGACACACTGAGAGGGGCGGTCGGGAGGTGCTGGTAAGATGGTTGGGGTTGCCTGACCACGAGGCTACTTGGGAGCGGGAGGATACCATCAGGGCTCAGTTCCCAGACTACAACCTTGAGGACAAGGTTCGTTTTTTTGGGGGGAGTAATGATGCGGTCGTCTACAAGAGGAGGCAAGCGGGCACGGGCCGGAATTAGAGCTACCAACCTTATCTTACTTAGCTTGGTTTGTTTTTGCTTTGTAACATCTTAGGCATTGCTTAAGTCACGGTGTGTGCGCTTAGCAATGACTAGATGAGTCCTATAAATACCCCAAAACCCTAGTTGTTAATTATCGAAGAATTGAGATTAAATTGCCGTGACGGCTAGGGTTAGTGGGGGATTAGACTTGATCCTTTAATTCAAGTTAGGGAGTGATCTCTCCAGAAAAAGATCAAATCTATCTTATTGTTCTTCGCATTTCAATAGAAATTCCTCTCTTTTCCATTTTTCATCTTTAAAATTCAGCCCTAAATACGATTTGACCCCCAAATCGTATCAGTCTTCTTTCTCTGACTATGATTTGGTACTTAGGACAGTTACTTTCAGCAGTGGGTCTTCAGCTAAAGCATATGTTCACAAGACTTCTGTATGTAATATAGATTTTTGGTGATTTAATTAAGCTGATGCCAATTAATAGAGCTAATAAAAAGGAATAAAATATTCTTGTAATCTACTGTGTGCGATTTAGATAATGACTGTTGATGCATATAGGAAACATTTTGTCCCATATATGTCAATTTGACATCGAGCTTATCTGCAATGCTCTCTGTTGCTAGTAGTTGCCTCAGCAGGAATATGGCACAATGGAACACCTGGTGTCAAGTTGACAGCAGTCATAAGAAGTTGGTGAATTCCTTGAGTTTTGTCAACTTTTGTTCCATAGCCAATTTTTTGGGAAGAAGTCTTTGATGGCGATGATGGTGGTGATTGCAGTGATAATACAGGTCCATGTTTTGGGTGGAAATGATATTACTGAGATGAAAGTTTCTTGAAGGCGTTCGAACTTTTCGCCCTTAATTGGTGCAGATTGACAGATGTTTGATTGTGTGGTCAAATATTTCAGGTGTATTATTTCTGAGATCATCCTTGTTGTGCCATTGTTTTGGCCTTCTCGGCACGGGTCAATTAAGATTAACGGTTGGTAGATATACTACTAACTGCAATTAGATTTTCTGTAACATTCAGATGCAAATCAGGGCTGTCTGAAAAAATCAAAAATTAAAAAGAAAGAAAGAATGCAAAATTTAGTAATAAGTTACAGTATACGGCAGTCGTCACGGGCTGAGTTTGGTGCATGACAGCTTTAGTGGGATCCTCATTTATATCCATTGTTTGTGGCCCTTCCTGCTGATTATCCTGTTCAATTGGTTGCCACAGTGATTGTCATGTGATTATTCAACAATTGACTGAGTGTTCTGATTGTTCCAAAAATTATGTTACGACCTTTCTTGTCAGGTCACTTCTCTTGGTTCATAATAGTTCCAACTTGAATAACAGCTCTATTTTCCTTTATTCACGTATCATTGTTTTTCTGTATTTATAACTTTGTCATGGTTCATATTCTGCAGGGAGGTAGATTCTGTAGATCTGAGAAAGAAACTTCCTTTCTGTGTAGGGCTTTTATTACGACTTCTGAGGAAGAACTTTCGGATATTTGTGACTTGTACCACAGGACTGGATAGATCCCCGGCATGCGTGATAGCCTACTTACACTGGATCCAAGATACTGCTCTTCATGCTGCCCATAGCTTCGTTACTGGATTGCACTCATGTAGGTCTGATAGGTATTGTCCCACTACCTTCAACCATCTAACATAAAAAAGTATTCACTTGATACTTCTGTCTAAGCTTCATTTTTTTCGACCGCTTTTTTGAAAATCGTTAAATAGATGGTTTTCTTGTGCGAGGAAGCTTAGTCAACTTATTCGTGACCTGGATATGTAGGGTCAGGAGAAATTTGGGTACTGTCCTTTACTTCCATGTACTTATAAATTTACGTAGTTAGTCCCTAATAGGAATATAGGGAAAATCTGATTTTTATTTGATCAAAACTGAAAATAATAAGATGATCACAATTGAAGAGCTGACCGCTCTCCAAAGATGTTAATTAAAGAGGATGTCCACACTCTCCTCATGTAGAGGGATAATCGCACCTCTCCTATGAATAATCTCTCTAGAATAAGCATAAAAAAATCTCTCCCCTCCCATTTGCACTTTTACATAAAAACCCACAAAGTAATAAAATCCACAAAAAAGGTACAAAAAGTTTACGAAAACGTCCCTGGGTCATGGGTTGGCTGCTGGCTCCTTCTTTCGCCTCTGTTGATATGCAATAAGTCCATTATTACCCCCAAAGAGCCGCCTTATCCTCAAGGTGGAAGGCAGGAAACTGATGTGCCATAACACCCACCAACTCCCAGGTGCTCTCATGATCCGGTTGGCCTTTCCATCGCACCAGCACCTCTCGCTATCTTGAGCTTCCTCCGTGGACTCTCCTCAACTCCTCAAGCTCCAGAACCACCTTCATATCTTCAGTCAATGGCTCAGGAAGTGATGGAGAAGGGGTATGATCGCTAATGGCCTGAAGGAGCTAGGACACATGGAAACCCGAATGAATCACCGATCCTGGGAGTAGTCTCAGTCTGTAAGCCACCGGTCCTATCTTGCCCGCTACCTCATAAGGTCCAAAATATCGTGAAGACAGCTTCACATTTCTTCTGCGGGCCAAGAACTTCTGTTGATAAGGTCGTAACTTCAAATATACCATATCACCTACATCAAACTATACGTCCATGCGATGTGAATCTGTGCGAACCTTCATAATCTGCTGAGCTCTGGCCAAACGATGCTTCAGCTCCATCAACACCCTGTCTCACTGCCCGGTACTGTTCTACCTCTGAAATTGGCGTCGAGCCATGCACATAATGCACCAAATGAGGACGGTCCCTTCCATATAAAATCTTAAAAAGTGTAGTTTGAGCTGCTGTTTGAAAGGAAGTATTATACCAATATTCCACCCAAGCTAACGACCGTGCCCATAATCTCGGGGTCTCTGATATAAAACAGCGCAGGTAGGTCTCAATACTCCTATTAACGACATCAATCTGACCAATAGTCTGTGGGTGATAGGCAATACTCCTCTTCAAGACTGTCCTCTGCATGCGAAAAAGCTCATACTAAAGCCTGCTTAAAAAGACCTTGTCTGTATCAAAAACAATAGACTTCAGCAGCCCATGCAAACGAATAACCTCTCGCAGAAAAGCCTCGGCCACCGAAGTAGCACTGTAGGGATGTGTGCGTACTTGCTGAGGCGGCCAACCGCAAGTATAACGGTGAACCCTCTAGACTTTGGCAACCTTTCAATGAACTCCATAGAAATCTCCTCTCAAACCCGCTCTGACAGAGATAAAGGCTGCAACAACACATCAGGAGCCATCGCCATGTACTTGTGATGCTGGCATACATCACACTTTGCCACTATCGCTGCGACGTCCTTCTTCACATTTCAGAACAACTCATTCGCCAGATGCTTATAGGTCTTGAGGACCCCAGAGTGTCCCCCATTGCGCTACTGTGAAACTCCTGTAAAATAATGGGGATCTGGGTAGAGTTCTGTGGTATCACCAAACGCCACTGGTACAAAAGCTTTCTGTCCAGCAAAGAATAGCCTGGGTGATCCGCTGAACCCGGTAAGAGTGCTGCTCGAATCTCTGCTAACTTATGGTACTCCTCAATCTCCTTCAGCAATGGCGCCCAATCATGCAACACTGGAACCGCCAAGGTTGCCAAACGCATGTCCTCATCTCGCCTCGATAATGCATCTGCAGCTTTGTTCTTTAACCTCAGGCGATATTGTATCTCGAATTTATATCCCATAAGCTTTCTAAGCCACTTCTGGTGCTCCTCTGCCACCATGCGCTGCTCCATGTACTTTAGTCTCCTCTGATCGGTGCGCACCACAAAACTTCGACCCAGTAGATACGGTCTACACTTCTGAATTGCCAAGACAATGGCTATCAGCTTTCTCGCATAAACGGATTTCAATCTAGCCCGTGCAGTCAAAACCTGGCTGAAATATGCAATAGGTATCTGGTCCTTCATCAGCATTGCCCCCAGCCCGTGCCCTGAAGCATCTGATTTTACGACAAATGGCCTACTAAAGTCCTGTAGTGCCAGCACTGGCAATGTAGTCATAGCCTTTTTCAAGGCCTCAAATACATGCGTCGCCTCGTCGCTCCAATGAAATTTGGCCTCCTTTAGCAACTTTGTGAGCAGCCAGGCGATAGTACCGTACCTCTGTACGAACTTCATGTAGTTCTCTGTCAAGCCAAGGAATCCTCTAAGCCTCTGTAGTGTAGTAGGACGTGGCCAGTCCATTATAACTGCTATCTTTGACTTGTCGGTTGCCACCCCATCTGCTGAGACCACATGTAGCTGGACAAATAGACACTTATTTCCGTTGGTATGTAACTGCTGATGCTGAAGCTCATTGAAAACTATCTGTAGGTGGTCTAGGTGCTCCTCTAGGAATCGATGTAAACCAAAATATCATTAAAAAACAAGTACAAATCGTCTCAGGTAAGGGTAATGGCGGAATACATTATTCATTAAGACCTGAAAGATAACGGGTTTATTGGTCAGGCCAAAAGGCATGACCAGGAACTCATAGTGGTCCTTATGACCTGAATGACGTCTTCGGCACATCCTCCACGCGCATCCTGATATGATGGTAGCCATACTTCAGATCTATCTTCGTGAAAATCACCGATCCGTGCAACTCGTCTAGGAGCTCATCAATAACAAAGATGTGGAACTTGTCGGGAACCGTCTTCTTATTTAAAGCACTGTAGTCCACGCAAAAACACCAACTTCCGTTCTTAACCAACAACAATGGGCTAGAGAAAGGACTCCTGCTAGGCTGAATGACACCTGCTCGCATCATCTCAGCCAACATCCTTTCGATCTCATCCTTCTGGGCCTGAGGGTAATGGTAAAGACTCACATAATAGATGACATGTTCTCTCACAACACTATCGCGTGCTCATGGTCCCGTGGGGGTGGGAGACCTTGTAGATCCCGGAAAACCTTCTCGGCCCAACAGCTGTTGCACCTCATGTGGGATGGTCTGACCGCTCTTAGCCTCTAACCCCTCATCGTGCACTATCCCCTGCATCTCCACCAAAAAACCACCGCCTCTGACTGAATGGTCCTGGTTATGGTCTTCAAAAAGATCATGGTTCTGCAAAGGCTGGGGTCCCCTGTAATACCAGTCCTACCGTCCTTTCGAAACTCTATCCTGAGCATCTTCCAGTTCACCTTCATATCCCCCAATGTATGTAGCCATCTCATGCCCAGGATCACATCTGTGCTCCCTAAGTCAAGCGACAGGAAGTCATCCACCTGGATGACCTGCAGTGTCAAAATAAGTCCCCATCACAGTCCTCCACTGTTCTCCCTTTGGCCTGTCCCCATCATGCCGCCAAAACTGTCAGTATTCACCAGCTGCAGGCACTGCTTCTTCACTACTCTCTTAGAGATAAAATTGTGTTTAGCCCCACTGTCGATCAACATTGTCACTGCCTGGTCATATATGTGTCCTGTCCATAGTTTTAGGTTTCGGCCGAAACCGACTGGTTTCGGCCGTTTCGGATCGGTTTCGGAGGGGACCGGTCCGAAACCACACGTTACTTCTCGGTTTCGGCCGTATCGGCCGAGGTTTCGGCCGTATTGGCCGATACCGGCCGAAACTTGTCCGATACCGACTGAAACTTAAAAAAATGAAAACAAAAAGGAGGAGGAGGAGGAAACATCACCAAAATCCAGAAAAAGAAGAAGAAAAGAAGAGATGGACGTACCTCATGGTCGCCCGCCTCCCGTCGCATCCCCGAAGAAGCCCGCCTCCTGCAATTTGAGGTCTTACATGGTAGCATATTCTAGCATTTAATTTAAATTTTGGTTGCACGGTGCAAGTGCAATTGTCCAACACATGCTAGCATTTATCAAGAAGTTTGACCTTTTGAGTGAGCTGGCCACTAAAGGCTTTCCATTTAATTACAAGCTTGACATTCAACCACTAAAGGTTTTCCATTTATTTACAAAGTTATCATTTTCAGCCACCAAACCCTTCCATTTATTCAAAAGCTTGCCATTCTCATTTATTTTCAATCCTGTTGATCAAAAAAATGTAATATATTTAGCATAATACTTTTAACAAAATGTGTAACTAGTAAAAAGGTATTTGTGCTAATATTTGATAATATTTGATAGTATTTAATAGAGTTTTAAGTATCTGAAACTACCGATACCGATGAAACGAAACTACCGTCCGAAACCACCGAAACGGACGATACCGATACCGAAACCTAAATTTTGGGAAGAGCGATACCGAGACCGAAACCGAGACCTAAAACCTTGGTCCTGTCAACTTCATGGTATGGTTTGGGGTGAACCATACCACGGAGCTTTAAGGAAATCTGTGCGACATTCAAATGGTGATGCTCTACGTCCTTAGCCTCTATGGTCTCATCCTCCTCATCCGATATCAGCACATGGAGCTTGCGCACTGCACATCTGTGGCCTGGAGTGAACCTCTCATCGCATCTAAAGTACCACTTCTGTCTTTTCTCCCGCATCTCCGCATCTGTCATCCTCTTGAACTAGCCCCCTGGCTGTGGCACCCCGCTCTTCTTTTTGCTAGCTTGGTCTGTCCATGTTGCTGTCTTCTTCACTCATGTCGCTGCCTAACTACGTGAAGCAGATCCACTCCAAATGCCTCTAGGCCTCCGCTCCTCCACAAGACAATTCTTCACCATCTGGGCCATCTCTATGACGTCCATCAGCCCATGGAGTCTCTGTAGGCGTAGCTCTGTGCGAATAGTGGGCTTTAGCCCCTTAAAACTACTCTCATGTGTCTCATTAGAGATCCCTCGAACTCGTCCTAACAGTGCCTTGAACCGCTCCTTATACTCCTTCACCGTGTCGTCATGTCTAAGACATAGCAACTGCTCTTGCAAATTTTCTCCTTGCGTCCCACGGATCCTCTCTAGCAAGCAGTCCTTAATTTTATCCCAGGAGCAGAAACGATGCCGCTGCTCTCTCCACTGAAACCACGAGAGGGCCTTACCTTCAAAACATACCGCCACTGCCTTCAACTTCTGCTCCTCAATGATGCGTGTCACTGAAAAGAATCTCTACGCTCTGTGTATACAGCCATATGGGTTATCACCCTCGAAAATGGGCATCTTCAGCTTCTGAACCCTGTCGTCCAACCCAAAATTCACCTGCTCAGCTCGTCCCTCATATTGTATAGGATGGTGGGACTGATATGTGTATCTCCAACGGCCTCTGTACACATCCAAGCCCCTCCGTTGACCTTCATCTATGTCTCATAATCTCCACAGTCATCTTCGCCAACATAGGAACCCCGATCATCCTCCTACATGCCCACATCTCCTCTGTCATCTCCTGGGTACTCCTCATAGGTCGAGGGCGGGCGTCGTCGTCTCTTTGCAGCAGATCGGGGGCCGTTGGGCCCTTGAAACTCGTCGTCGTCCTCCAAAAAGTCTCCTGGAAGGTAGTCGTCCTCACGTCCTGTCTCTGGGAAGCCGTGGGGTCCTCTCCGGACTTCCGAAGAGTAGCCTGAGTCTGGCCATGTGTTGTCATGGGCTGGGCATCTTCCCGGGCCCTACAGGGACGTGGCGGCCCTACAAAGCCACGAAAGGGCCTGTGGGACCCTGGGGAAGGGTCGCCAGGCCCTGTCGGCCCCCTCCTGGGCCCGCGCGGGCCGCTGGGCCCTTCCTGCTGTCGGCAGGGCCGGACGCCCCTTCGTGTTAGCCGCAAGGGTCGGCCGACCCTGTCGCACCTCTGGGGGGCCGCGTGGCCCTGTTGATGTCTTCTGAGTGGTCGACTGGGGCTGCCGGCCCCTTGGGGCCCTTCCTTCGCTTTCGACGATGTGTCTTCAACATCCGTGAGTCTTCTGTCTTCATATTCCATCACCTTGCCCTTGCCATTCTCCAAAGTCGACACCTTTTTGCACGATTAGGGTTTTCTTCCGTGTCGTTCAATATTACCGAGATCCACGTGAGTTGTTGCATGATTTGTGCTTAGGCTTCTCCAAGCTTCGTTAGGATTTGCTTCACCATACTAAGACAAACGGAATTGAAATTAGTCCACCATATTTGCAATATATCATTTTGGAACTGAATCCAGCTCACTTATACTCAAAGTCCAAGTTGTGATCATTTTTCATTTGGAATCTTTCTCCAACATGACAAATTCAACACAAAAAATTGCTATATGATTGAAACATAACTGTTAATTGTCTCGGACTCTTACCTTTAAAGCTATGAAAAGGATTAGATTTACAGATTAATTACTGATATTATATATATTTATTTATTTATTCTGTGGTAGATATTAAAAATGTTTGTTTATTTTTTTATTTATATGGTGTAGTTTGCATAAGCATTTGGCATGGGTATAATCTAGTTTTAACTTGGTACTCGGATCTGCATGCAGACCAGCAATAGTTTGGGCAACTTGGGATCTTATTGCCATGGTCGAAAATGGAAATCCTGATGGACCTCCGACACATGTTGTGAACTTTGTATGGAACCATGGGTGCCCGGAGGTATTATCTTATTATCCACGTATTCTTTGTGCTCTTTTTTTTGAATAAAAAGCAGGTGTTACTATTTATTTATGATTGGTGGAAACTACTAGACACATTATTGTGCTACATTAAAGATATCCATTGATTAGAATTAGAATTTACATTCATTGATATGAAGCTATTTCCATTCATTGATATAGGGAGAGGAGGTATATTTAATTGGGGATTTCACAGGCAATTGGAAAGATTCTGTCAAGGCAGTTCATAAGGGTGGTTTAAAATATGAAGTTGAAATTAGACTCCGCCATGGGAAGTACGCCTTTTCTATATCTTCACCTTCGTATTTCTCTATACCTTTACTTTTTTTAAAATTCCTCACCACGATCATTTTTGAGTCTTTTTATTACATTATAGAATTTGATTGTCTAATTGATCACAGTCATATTTATTATATTATTATACCTCACTACGTGTGCATTATGTTACTTTTTTAAAAATTTCTCACCACGATCATTTTTGGAGCCCTTTTATTACATTACAGAATTTGATTGTCCAATTGATCACGGTCATATTTATTATATTATTATACATCAGTACATATGCTTTATGTTGCTATGTTGCATATTTTTTTGTATAAATTAGTGTCCTGTAGCTATATGATTGGGAAAAAGACTTAGTTGACTGATGAATCTGATGAGATGACTGATAGGACTCGTCATTGTATTATTATCTTTGTGAAGGAAAGCTCGCCACGGAGTAACTACAGATTGCAATTGGTTGGTCACAGCTGTCTTAGTAATCATGCTTGCTTTTATGCCGACCTTTATTGTACATTGTTAGTTTGAGAAATACTAACATTTGAGAATTGTATTCATCTATGCCTTTGAATTAGAAATAAGACATATTTAGTCTGTCAGTGCTGAAGATTTTTTTTTTGGTTGTACCTTAGGGAGTTTTAGTCAACAGCAGGAGATATGTTGAAACCGTAGAAGGTTTCAAGTCTATAAAAGAATTAGCTTTATTTAATTGTTAACAAAAATCCCAAACCAATCTAATAATATGATATTAAACCCTCACGGTCAGTATTTTGAAATGATGCCCCCACAGTATGGGGTCCACTCAAATTGAGTTTATGTTATTGTTGACGTTCTCAACCCAGACTTAAGATGGATCCAGCGTGGGGTATAAATGACATCATGGTTCTCATTTAACAGATCAGAAATATCTTCATGTTTTAACTCTTCATACACTTCGCATCCTTTCATTTTTTGCTCTCTTTGACTTGATGACTCAACCGTTTGTTAAAAACAATGTTCAAACCCACTCCTTGTTTAACTCCACAATATTTCCCGCCTTTCTTTAGCTTCCAGTCTCACACTTGCCCTTGCTCTTGCCCGCCCTCACTCATGTCCAAACCCGCCCCTCTTTTTGGTAAAGAGATAACACCATCTCCTCTTCCCAAGGGACGCATTGGTTCCCCAACAGACACAACGGTTGGCATCCCAAGGAATGCAACCGTTCATTACCCAAGAGACACCCATTGATATCCCAAGAGTCATACATGTTGGCATTCCAACAGTCACTATGTAATCTATATAAACCCATTGAGGCTAATGAAAATATTGTCGGTTTCTCTTATCTCTCTCTCCGATCGTATATCTCATTCTTCTATATTTCTTCATGGTATCAGAGCATCCTCCCTAACCGGTCGTCCCCTTCGTCGGTATCCAATGGAACCGATCTCTCGCAACCTTAAGTTTCTCATCTCCAAATTTCCAAATCTCATTACCACTCGCCTTGACTCCACCAACTACATTCTCTGGAAGTCTCAAGTCACCGGCGTTCTCAACGCTCATGGGTTCCTTGGGTATGTCGACGGAACTCTATCCTCCCCTTCTCCTACTATACCAGATCCTCGCTCCACCACCACTGAACCTCTTCCTCCTATCCCAAATCCAAAGTTTCAAGAGTGGTTGATCACTGATCAGCACCTCTGTATTTGTCTTCAAGTAACCCTTAACACCTCCGCCCTTGGTATTATTCTCGGTGTAACGTCCTCTCGTATTCTCTGGACGAAATTGGAGCAACGTTACGCTATTCTTTCCGAAGGTCACATTGAACTTCTCCAAGACAAACTCAACAACCTCACCATGGAAAACGAATCCATGACAGCCTATTTGGACCGTGCAAAGAACATTTACGATCAACTACAAACGGCTAGTCCCGATACTGTCACCACCCGACAAGTTCTCCGACAGACGCTTCACGGTCTTCCCTCTACTTATAATTCCTTCCGTGTTATGGCTCGCAATCGCGGGATACCATACACGGTGGAAGAACTTTGGAGTAGCCTTATTGCTGAAGAAGCTAATATGCTGTTGCAACGTCACGCACCATCTTCCGAGACGTTACCAACCTCCGGGACAAATCTCGTTCCGGATAACACTTCTGCTCTCTTCACCAACTACAGCCATCGGGACAACCGCTCAAGACAGTATCGCTCCTACTCGGGACATGTCCCGAGTAATCGTGGCGGTCGTGGACGTGGGGCATCTCATTTGAGTCAATCTCGCCCTCCATTACTCCCTACTCCAGGCAGATCCCCAGCACAAACCGGGAGATCTAGGCGTCGTATCCCTACCGATCCGACTGGTTGCCCTATTCCATGCCAAGTATGTGGGAAACCAAATCATCACACACTTGATTGCTTCTGGATTCATGAGCATGTCCACAAACCAGAAGCGCATGTCTCTCAAAGCACTCCCTCTGCGGAGACAAACTGGTTTCTTGACACTGGGGCCACTGACCACATCACTTCTACTGCGGGACATCTTGAGTCCTCGACTCCTTACACTGGTAATAAAAGGATCACTGTTGGTACCGGGGTTTCTGCTCCTATTGCCAACATTGGCTCCTCTTCTATCCCCTCGCTTCGGTCTCCTTTACTTCTTCCTGACATTCTCCATGCTCCTGAGTTTTCCAAAAACCTACTCTCAGTTTACAAATTCACCAAAGATAACAACTGTTTCATTAAATTCTTCTCTACTGGTTTTATTGTTCAGGACATAGACACCGGTCAAATTCTTCTCCACGGACCGAGTAGAAATGGGCTCTATCCACTTCATTCGGAACCAGTCTCCTTCTTTGCATCTTCTTCCTCGGGTGATCTTTGGCACACCAGACTTGGTCATCCAGCTTCTCCTGTTGTCTCAAAGATCGCCTCCGGTCTATCTGTCAAGCTGTCTCCCCTGAAGTCTTGTTCTCATTGCTCTATGAGCAAGAGTCATAAACTCACATTCCCTCTGTCTGAATCAAGATCCAAAACTCCCCTTGCTTTAATTCATTCTGATGTATGGGGCCTTGCTCCTATTCAATCGATAAAGGGATATAGATTCTATGTTATTTTCATTGATGATTTCTCTCGATATACTTGGCTCTATCCTCTTTATCACAAATCCGATGTGTTTGCTGCTTTTCAGTCTTTTCAAATCATGGCTGAACGACAGTTCAACACCAAAATCAAAAATTTTCGTTCTGACGGCGGGGGCGAGTTTGTCAACAACCAGTTTTCTTCCCTATTTCATCGCCTTGGTATCATACACCAAACATCTGCACCATACACTCCGGAACAAAATGGTGTCGCAGAACGAAAACACCGACATATAATCGAAACAACACTTGCTTTACTTCTAACTGCTTCCATGCCCAAACAACATTGGCCAGATGCAGCAAAGACGGCCGTATATCTGATCAACTGTCTACCATCCTCTACTCAGCAGAACAAGTCTCCTCTTGAGATTCTACATCATCGGCTCACAGATTATAAGTGGAAGCGCACATTTGGTTGTCTTTGTTTTCCCTGCCTTCGACCTTATGCGGGTGACAAACTTGAGTCACGATCTCAACCATGCGTCTTCCTTGGTTATCCGGACAATATGAAGGCCTACAAATGCATGGAGCTAAAAACCAGACGCATCTACCTCACCCGGCATGTTCAATTTGAAGAACAGAATTTTCCCTACTTCCAACCAGGAATGAGTCCTCCCGGGACCTCCTCTCCCCAGACGAATCCTCCTGAGCCCTCTCCTCCCGGACCATCATGTCCCGAGACTTCTCCGAGACATCCCTGTCCCGATGCCTTCCCCAACACTCCTTTCTCTCCCGCATCCGCTTCCCAAATAGCTACCCCTACTCCCAATACACCCCATCTCACTCCTCTTGTTCCCAGGCAACCTCTCCCACATCTCATAGCCCATCAAACACCGACAACCCATCCTACAGCCTACCTCTCCGATACACCTCCTCCCACTCCACCTCCAACGAGTTCTCATCCGCCTGCCCCTCTTCCCACTCATCCCATGACTACCCGCTCTATGGTTGGCACTTTCCGCCCTCGCCAACCTCTTAATCTCCATGCTGCTATCACATCTGAGGAACCTCTCTCCTTCAAAGAAGCTTCCAAACATCCCCACTGGATCGCTGCCATGCAATCTGAATTCGATGCCCTCACCCGTCAACAGACTTGGGATCTGGTTGTCCCCCCTCTACATCCAACATCATCGGCTGCAAGTGGGTATACAAAATCAAGCGGGACGCCATGGGGTCTATTGCTCGCTACAAGGCCCTGTTGGTTGCCAAGGGCTTCCACCAAAAGGAAGGCCTTGACTATGCTCAAACATTCAGTCCTGTGGCCAAACATGGCTCCATCCGCCTTCTGATTGCACTCGCTCTTCACTTCGATTGGCCCGTCAAACAGCTCGATGTCTCCAATGCCTTCCTACATGGCAATATTGAAGAGGACCTCTTCATGGAGCAGCCGGCGGGCTTTATTGATCATTCCTTCCCTCACCACGTCTGCAAACTCCGGAAGGCCTTGTATGGCCTCAAACAGGCACCGATACAGTGGTACGCCCGTTTTTCAACCTTCATTCGTCTCCATGGCTTCATTCCCAGCATCGCCGACTCCTCCCTCTTCATTCGGCACTACAGTGGTCAGACTACAGTGATCTTGCTCTATGTGGATGATATTCTCATCACTGGATCCTCTTCCTCGTATATCCCTCAATTCATCACCTTATTATCTCAAGAATTCTCCCTTAAAGACCTTGGCGACCTCTCCTACTTCTTGTGTCTGGAAATACAACGACACCGTCATGGTAGCTTCGTCCACCAAACTAAGTATACTAAAGACCTCCTTCAACGAGCGGGACTTGACAATTGTAAACTTGCCCGAACTCCTGTCTCGGCTAAGCTGTCACATGTTCACCCGGATCCTCCTCTCTCAGATGGTTCTTACTACCGCAGCATTGTAGGCGCCCTTCAGTATCTCACACTGACCCGTCCAGATATTGCGTTTGCCGTCAATCGGGTCTGTCAGTTTCTTCACAGTCCATGCGAATCTCATCTCTTTGCTGCCAAACGTATTCTGCGGTATCTCCAATCTACTCCGACTCATGGCATCCTCCTTCACCCCAGTCCGCTGTCACTTGTTGCTTTTTCTGATGCTGACTGGGCTGGTGATCCCACTGATCGACGTTCTATCAGTGGTTTCTGTGTTTTCTTTCGCCGAAACCCACTCACTTGGAGCGCTAAGAAGCAGTCCTCCATCTCTCATAGCTCCACAGAGTCTGAATATCGCTCGTTGTCCTTGACTGCTAAGGACATCATTTGGCTCCAACTTCTCCTGACAGATCTGAAGATTCCTCTCCAGGATACCCCTCTTCTCTGGTGTGACAACAAGTCGGCTCTTTCGTTATCATCCAATCCGGTCTTTCACTCTCGAACGAAGCACTTCGCTATCGACTACCACTTCATTCGTGAGCAAGTCACCTCCAACAATATTCGTGTTCGACACATATCCACCGAGGATAATCCTGCTGACATCTTCACAAAGAGCCTCCCGACTCCGCGGTTCGAACTTCTCCGGGACAAACTGTTCGTCATCTCTGCCGCTCAGTTTGCGGGGGCGTGTAAAGAGATAACACCATCTCCTCTTCCCAAGGGACGCATTGGTTCCCCAACAGACACAACGGTTGGCATCCCAAGGAATGCAACCGTTCATTACCCAAGAGACACCCATTGATATCCCAAGAGTCATACCTCTTGGCATTCCAACAGTCACTATGTAATCTATATAAACCCATTGAGGCTAATGAAAATATTGTCGGTTTCTCTTATCTCTCTCTCCGATCGTATATCTCCTTCTTCTATATTTCTTCATTTTTAACCCTTAGGCAATTTCTTCCCTTTCTCTAGCTTGTGCTCCCTTTTGACTGAAATCTTTATATGGTTCCGGACTAATAACATAATTCAACCATTTCTTAATAATATAGAAAACCTGGGCTCTAAATCACGACTCTATCGTTTGAACAAACTAAAAGTTTACTGTATACATTCAAAGAAGCATCCTCAAGAGCACGGAGATGTGATGCATATATAAATTTGTAAATTTTTACAGGTTGGTGCCCAGCCTTGAAAGCTGGTCTTGTAAGTTCATGATGTCCTATTACGAACCTTTTAAAAAAAAAATACTCAGTTCTTACTGCTTTAAATTTCTGTTTCATAAATTGCTTCAATCAAACCAATAACCTGCCCAGTACTGATTTTTGAGACTGTGTGATCATATTGCAACCAACCGTTTCTGATTCCTGTAAATGAGGATCATGCTGCCATTAACCCTTTTAGAAACTCCCTAGTTCACTGTTGTTTATTTACTATTTCTTCAGGTACAAGTATAAGTTCATTGTTGGTGGACAATGGAGGCATTCATCAGCATTGCCTACAGAAACAGATGAGCATGGAAACGTCAACAATGTAATTAGAGTCGGTGATGTTGCTCACTTTAGGCCTGCTCCTGCTCAGCCACAGATAAAGGTGAGAATGTATCTAGCATTCCTTACACAATTTGAGATGTCCGGTTTCCTGTCTCTCTTGAATGACCAGTTCGTTTTCCAATCTTTGGCACTCTCTGCTAGTTTATTGAAAAAAACCCTTATCTTTGTGGATTTACATTATTTGCATGCTATTATATGCATAAGTGCAGTTTTATGCTAATTATTTCGAATTTTCCTTTATAATTTTGCTATCTAATGCTGATGCAATAATTGAACAATCAATTGTTATTTACCCTACTACTTTGAGGAGAAAAACAGGAAAAAAAACGGGAAAAAAAACCATTATATGAACGTTTTATATAAAAGTGAAGTCAACCATGGAGGGCAAATCAATTCTGGAAAGCTTGAGATATGTGATCAATTTCCTGTGTCTAGATGTTAACCAGCATCAGCCCTCTGTTAGTTGCCGCCAAATTTCTGGCAGAGGATCTTATGTAAAACTATGAGAGCTAGATACGGTTTGGTACACTAGGGTACACCTGCCATTTTTCAGTGCTGGCTCATTCAAGCAAGGGACATGCTGTAAATTTCCAGCAACGATGGTCCGATGAGAATGTGATGCGGACACACCCCTAGCCACCGCACCGCATGTCGCACGCCGCACCTAGGTTCCACTTGGATGACTTATTGCCAGCAGGAGACGTGGAGACGTGGTTTGGTGATCCAGTTATCTAGGGGTATTCTAGTCTTTTCAGACTAGATTAGTAATTCCCCTTTTCTATTTAATCTAGGGCTAGCCGTCTTGTCTTTTTATGCTTATTTGTGAAGAACTAGGTATCTTTGTGAAGGAGATTTAGGCTTTTATTCCGTTCAATTAAAAGCTAGGAGAGATGGTATCCTCTACAAAGAGATCCAAATTATCTATCATTGTTCTTCGTTCTTCGTGAAATTTCTATAAAAATTCCTCTTTTTTATATTTTCCACTTTTAAATTACTGATTTGATTGCTCGATCGATCGGATCAAATTGGTATCAGAGCGGTGAGATTTGATAGCGGCGAGTACAAGGGCGAAGACGGATCTGATAAACGAGAAGATTCAAAAGCTTCGGGAGGATCTCAATTGTGAGATCGTAGAACGATTCGAATGGTTGAAGAAAACCGTGGGGGATTCAATCAAGGATCACGCCCACTCACAAGAAGACATCCAAATTGAACTCCGGGGCATGAGGAGAGGCCGCACAGACAAGTCGTGATCTCCAAGGGTTGAAGGAAGCGATGTCAGATCTGAAATTTTTGAGAGAAATCACGGTGTCAATTCTGGCGATGATGGAGATGTTGCAAACCCTAACGGCCGAGTAAAGAGGAGATCTGGGCAAGAGAATTCAAGAGGAGGAGAATCAGGGCGATTCTACGCTCGAATCAGCGAATCAAGGACAATCAGAGGCTGCGACGGCTGCGACAGGCCCCCTAGGGTTTGCCGCAGCCGCCACATTCCCTCCCGGGCCTGTCCGGCCAGCGACAGGCCTAGTCGGGCCCTCCTTCAAGGCGGCAGGCCCATCTGGGACTGCGACAGCACCGGAGGGCCCACCTGGGCCTGCGACATCCACGGCAGGCCCTCCGGGGCCTGCGACAGCCTCGGAAGGGCCCCTGGGGCCTGCGACATCCTCGGCAGACCCCATGTGGCCGCGACAGTCGCGACAGGCCCCTGGGGCCTGCGACAGACCGGCGGCCCGTGACGGGGGTGCGGCGGCATGGGCAACCCCCACCTGGGGCGCGGTGAACAGGGCAGGAGGCTTCGGATGAGTTGCAGGGTTCGCTCCCTTTCCGAGAGGGGCGTCGAGGCACGACGGAGAAGGATGGGCCCTGGGCGCCATCATCGGGGCCCCTGCGGGTCAATTCTGGAGACCAGAGGCTTTTCCACATGTACCGAGACCAGCGGTTGACCCCAGACAGGCTTTGAGGGCTTCCCGGGACGGGGCAAGGTCTGTGGGGCTATGTGGGAGGCCAGACAGCGTTTATCCAGCAGTACAGAGGGGACGGAGGGCCCACTTTGGCGCGACCACCGGGGTTTTGAGGGTACTACTACCAGCCTGAGGCTTGGGAGAGGCTTGGTTGGCCAGAGGAGCTTTACGGAGAGGATAGGGGAGGACCAGTGGAGGCGCTTAGCGGATGTATGGGCTGGGGTGGTGACCGTGGTAGAGATAGGGGCAGCAGTGTGACATCAACGCGGATCGACGGTTGATGAAGCTGAAGATGCCATTGTTTGATGATACAGATCCTGACGGATGGATCTACCGGGCGGAGCGCTACTTTCAGGTGATGAGGTTGACGGAGGTCTTGAGAGCCATATGAATCTATTTCGAGGTCAATGCCCTGGCATGGTACAGATGGAAGGTGGCGTGAACCCCTTTCCGCACTTGGGAGGAGCTGTCTGCACAGATCGTTGATCGATTTCAGGAGACTATCGGGGGAGACTTCTAGGAGCAGCTGTTGGCTCTGAGGCAGGAGGGCACGGTGAGAGACTGTGGAGAAGTTTGAGATGCTAAACAGCATGGTGAAAAGAGTGACGGATGAGGTCATGATTGGAAACTTCATGAGGGGGTTGAAGCCCTCTATACGGGCGAAGTTGCGGATGCAAAGCCCGGAGACATTGGAGGATGTCCTTCGCCTGGCCCATATGGCGGAGGAAAAGCATGCAGAGGAGAGACGCATTCGGGTGACTTGTGGATGCCAGGGCCAGCGCAGCCAGACAGCACCAGTCCCACCTTCGGGGGTTACAGTAGCACCAGAGGACGTCTGAGAGAAGAGAGGGGAGACCCGACCAGTGATATCTGGTAGGCGGTTGACTGAGGCCGATATGAGGGCGAGGCGTGATGCAGGCCTCTGTTTCAGATGCGATGAGAGGTTCAGTACCGGTCATCGATGTGCGAGCAGGCTGATGCAGATTGTGATAGTGCCGGACGAAGGGGAGTATGCAGATGCGGGGGAGCCCGTGATGACGGAAGAGAGCGAGGTTGAGCACGCACATCTGGATGTAGCGGAAGTGTCCATGAACTCCTTGGTAGGGTTAAATCCGAACCATACTATGAAGTTGTCAGGACAATTGGATGACACGACGGTGACGGTACTCCTATACAGTGGGGCCACCCACAACTTCATCTCTCAACAGTTGGTGGATCGTCATAGGTTGCAGGTGAGTATCTTGGAGACGTTTATGGTCCTTTCAAGGACAGGTTGGAGGGAGGAGAGCAGTGGGATATGCGGTGGCTGTGTTTGATCTTGCATGGGTGGAGATCGTGGAGGATTTCTTGCCCCTAGAGTTGGGCAATATCGATGTGATTTTGGTCGTGCAGTGGCTGAGGGGGTTGGACGAGGTGAAGGTGAATTGGAAGCAGCTTAGGATGGAATTCTAGGATGGGGGTCACACTGTGGTTCTGACAGGTGACCCTAGCCTCTGTTTCCCCTTGGGGGCTTTCAAAGCCAGATTTCCACCTTGAGGACAAGGTGGTTCTTTTAGGGGGTATTGGTGTGGACGCACCCCTAGTCGCCGCACCGCATGCCGCACGCCGCACCCGGGTCCCACTTGAATGACTTATTGACGGCGCAGGAGACGTGGAGACGTGGTTTGGTGATCTAGTTATCTAGGGACATTCTAGTCTTTTAAGACTAGATTAGTAATTTCCCTTTTCTATTTAATCTAGGGCTAGTCGTCTTGTCTTTTTTATGCTTATTTGTGAAGAACAACTAGGTATCTTTGTGAAGGAGATTTAGGCTTTTATTCCGTTCAATTAAAAGCTAGGAGAGAGGGTCTCCTTTACAAAGAGATCCAAATTATCTATCATTGTTCTTCGTTCTTCGTGAAATTTCTATAAAAAATTCCTCTTTTTATATTTTCCACTTTTAAATTAATAAATTGATTGATCGATCGACCGGATCGTATCAAAATGTTAAACAAATTTTATGATGGGCTATCAACATGATTGTGTCCTCAAAGTTGGTCCAAATATCCACAGAAAATTATGGATAAAGAGGTTTCCCGGGAACCTAACTTTTTGGTGGTGCACCTTTACCACATGCATGATGCAACTGTAGGCAGAGTAACTGGTTATGTAGAGTAGTAATCGTCAGATAACGGTATGCCAGGGCGGGTCTTTAGATTTAACCTAACTTGGTGCTATTACACATATTTGGTACCAAATGCTAAATGACATTTGTCAACATTTTTTTAGCGAAGAAGCGGGGAAGAACAGAAGTGCTAGTCTAAACGTATTGTATTCAACTTTACTAGCTACATTAGCATCATTCATGTCGAAATCTGATTACAAATGTTCATGTATAGTATTAAGATCCTTAGCTTTACATTAATACTTGGAGTAGTTTCTTTCTATGCGTGTGTCTATTATACAAATGAGAGATGTTGATGTGACTGTGTCCTATGTGGCATCCAAAGAGTGGTGATACATGGGATGCTGCATCACCCCCAAAAGAAAAAACATCCAAGGCACAGTCCATTCAAGAACACGAAAAAGCCTCTGTTCCACATATTTACGAGTTTGTCATTGTTCTTTTTTCACTTTGTTCCCCACATTTTTTGTACTTTAACCCCTGCATTTCTCCCTTTTACTCTCCGACGATACCCACACACACACCCACATGTTTCTCTCATTTTCATCTGCGTGCGGATCCCACATCATGTGTGGGTTTTTTTCTTTGATCCCCGTCCCAAGGGCACGGGGTCCAAGCAACCCCCAATCACGTCATACATCATCTCACCCCACTCAAAGCAAACCCATGTCAAAACACCCCAACCCAACGCAAACCCATGTTACTACCAAAAAAAAGCAAACACATGTCAGCACACTCACCCAAACCAATGTCAGAAAACTCCCGAATACCCCCACTCAACAATCAAATGTCAGAGAACCACCACCAACCCACATGAAACCCCATAGTATCTCCCCAACCCACGAGAATACCCAACATCAGAAAAAACTCTAAATGGAAAACCTAGATGAACACCCACAGGAAAGAGGCTATATATATATATACTAGAAATTACCCGTGCACCAAGTGCACGGAGTAAAAATAACCCCCCATGAACAAGCCGCGGTGCACGCGCGCGATTGAACAGGAGTAAGAAGTGTGGGTGTGGGTGTGGGTGTCGATATCATCAAGAGATAAAAGGGGAGCAGGCATGCAAGGAGGTTGAAAGGGCTATAATGCAAAAACCCTAGGTTAAACCTGCAAATAAATGAGATGTAAGGATGCCCGTGGAGGGTCACCCCTCAATTGTTATATATATATATATATATATATATATATATATATATATATATATATATATATATATATCTATTATACATTTGACACCGATTTTTGAATTTTAGGGCTGACTAGGACAAGATAAAGAGTGGCTGAGATTTGATCTTGGTAAATCAACGGTTGAGATTGGATTTTGTGAAAATTTTTGGGAGAAAATGCCTTGGGAATATAAACTTTGAAATTAGAAGTGCATTGGAAAAGAGTGTGGAAATTAAATTTGGGGGGAAAAGTGCATTAGGAAATATTGTGGAGATTAAATTTGGAAGAAAAAGTGCATTGGAAACCTAAACTTTGAAATTAAAAGTGCATTGGGAAAGATTGTGGAGAATCATGATCCATTAAATTAAACAAAATAAAAAATTTAGCGTAAAACAATTTAGCGGAACGACAAATTAGCGTAAAAATACATTGATGTTTGTTGTCTTCGGCGCCCGCTAAATTTTTTTTCAAAGATTTGTTATTCTGCGTCGAAAGCGCGGGCGCCAAATTTGTTGTTCAACACCGAATTTGTTGTTCGACGCCGAATTTGTTGTTCAACACCGAATTTGTTGTTCGACGCCGAATTTGTTGTTCCATTGTTCTGGGCCAAAGGCGCGGGCGCCGAATTTGTTGTTACAAAGATTTGTTGTTATGCGCCGAAGGACCGGACGCCAAATTTGTTGTTCGACGTCGAATTTGTTGTTCCACGCCGAAGACGCCCGTGCCGAATGTGCCCGTGCCACTAAATATTTTTACGCTAATTTATTGTTCTGTTTAATTTTGGCTGTGTAAATAATTTTTCGGGGAACAAAAATTTGTCGGTGAAATGTTAAATGAACCGTGCCCGCAGGCACGGGTTATGACTAGTATATATATATATATATATATATAGGTTGACTTGGATCCATTCGGATGGATCAAACATGCGGATCCATCCAAGTGGAATTTAAAGCTAGACAATGTAAATAGAAAATCCGACCGTTGGATGTCTTCTAACATGTCTAAACTAGCTCCAAACAAAATTTCAACTAATTTGGACATGTTTTGCCCATGCATCAAGTGGTTGCAAAATTAGCCGATTTTATAACTATTCAAAAACATCGATTTTGCAACCACTTGATGCATGGGCAAAACATGTCCAAATTAATTGAAATTTTGTTTGGAGCTAGTTTAGACATGTTAGAAGACATCCAACGGTCGGATTTTCTATTTACATTGTCTAGCTTTAAATTCCACTTGGATGGATCCGCATGTTTGATCCATCCGAATGGATCCTAGTCAATCTATATATATATATATATATATATATATATATATATATATATATATATATATTGAGTGATGTTATTATGAGATGGAGAGCTCAAATCCTTATTGTGAGCTAGCACAATAGGCAACACCAATTAACGATCGGCACCGTTCATCTTGTAGATCATGTTGATAAATCTATACCCTAAAAACTAGAGATTATAAACCCCAAAATTATATGGATCAACCCGTTCCAATTTTGTTACATTTGCAGGCAGCTTGTAAACCGTTCATCTTGCTAACACTTGATGGATTTGATAGAAATGTCCAAATAACAAAAAATATTATACATAAAGATCACTTGATAGATAGAACAAGATGGACAGTTCCGATTGATGATTTGGAAAATACTTTTGGCTAGTTCAAGATATGAATATCTCATCTCACCATCTCACCATCTCATATTATCATCTTTCTATATATATATGGGTATCATACGTCATATAAGAGGGTGTCTTAGATGCACTCTCACATAAAAGGGACAAGTACAAGCCCACCTGGGCATGTACTTGTACTTGACCCCCCTTTATGTGAGAGGGCATATGAGACACCCTCTCATATGGCGTATGATACCCATTAATCTCATATATATATATATATATATATCTATTATACAATTCACGAAGTTTGTCCTACGTGACAGTTTTGTCCCACGTGGCAGTTTTGTTCCAGTCATATTTTTGGTTGTTGACTGGGACGCCACGTGGGGGTTGGGTTGGGGTTTTTGTGATTTTTTTGTGTTTTAGTCCATGCCTTTCCTCTTTTTGCCCCCGACCCTCCTCTCTCTCTCTCACCCACGCTTTTTTTCACTTTGTCGACCGCTTAACTCCGCATTTACGCCCGGGCGATGACTGCCTCCGTGCCCTCCGGGCACGGGTTATGACAAGTCTATTATACAATTCATGAAGTTTGTCCTACGTGTCAGTTTTGTCCCACGTGGCATTTTTTCCCAGTCATATTTCTGGTTGCTGACTGGGCCGCCACGTGGGGGTTGTGTGGGGTTTTGGACTTGGCTTTGGGATGAGGTTTTGGTGATTTTTTTGCATTTTAGTCCCTACTTTTCCTCTTTTTGCCACCGGCCCTCCTCTTACACACCCACGTTTTTTTCATTTTGGCGACCGCTTATCTCCGCATTTGCGCCCGGGCGACGACTGCCTCCGTGTCCTCTGGGCACGGGTTATGCCTAGTATATATATATATGAGGAATATTGGCATGTGCTGTCAGCGAAGGAAATTTTTCCTACCCTGACAGTGTTTTTGGGCTCAAAAAGATTTTTATAGAAAAAATTTGCAATGTGTTTTACCACTTGTTGGCTACCTACCCACCAATTTTCAAGTGAATCCAACACTTTTTTGAGCATCCATCCATCCATTTAAGAAATGCTCCAAAAAATGAATTGTCTGCACAATCTTTTTGAAATGGATTAATGCTCAAAAAGTGTTGGATTCACTTGAAAATTGGTGGAAAGGTAGCCAACAAGTCGTAAAACATATTGCAAAAAAATTCAAAAAAAATGTCTGTTGGGCTCAAAAACGTTGTTAGCACAGGAAAAATTTCATGTGCTGACAACACAAACCCATATTCACACACACATATGTATATAACCCAAAAGAACATACGCGGGATAGAGGCTATATATATACTAGAAATAACACGTGCACAATGACCCAAGAAAAACCCACGTGCATAACCAACAACAAAGCTAGAAGAGTGGGTGTGTGTGTATCGTCAAGCGGAGGCTGGACCTGCGTGCAACAGAATAAGAGGGAAGTGGGGGTATGTATGTGGGTATCATCAGGGTGAAAGTGTTTAAATTGCAAAAAAATTGTGAGGGGGCAAAGTGCATAAATCCCAGCTCAAAACAGTGTGGTAAAGGGGGGAAAATAGGCGAGTGCAAAAAATGTAGTGAGCAAAGTGAAAAAGATTGATGGCAAACCCGTAAATAAGTGGAAAAAGGAGGGGCATTTGGCTTTCATTAAGAAGCAATGACAAGCTTGCAAATAATGAGAATGTAGTGTGGTTTGTTTGGCTTCTCCACAACCTCAACCCAAACCTAAAACCCAAGCCATCACCCCCACTAAGCGGGGCCCACCATGCCCATGTGGCACAACCTAGGCCATCCCTTTGCCCTAGTGGGACAAAGGTGGGGCCTACTTTTGCCCCATGTGGACATGAATGTTTGTCTCCCTCCCTCAATTGTTATATATATATATATGGAAAAGGGGGATCTAAGATGCCTCCTTAGATGAAATCTAAGGAGGCGCTCTCATTTCCCCTCATCTTTTACAATTGTTTTTGAAATGTTTTCTCATGGGGTTGTTCACATCATGGATGATCAACATACCAAATTTCAAGGGATTCCAATACTTTTTGAGCCCACATCTACCTCTTACAACTTCAACGGTCTGAAAACGTGGTTTTCAGCACGTTTTCAGACCGTTGAAGTTGGCTCAAAAAGTATTGGAATCCATTGAAATTTGGCATGTTGATCATCCATAAGGTGAATAACAGCTCCATGAAAAACATTTCAAAAACAATTGTAGGAGATGAGGGAAAATGAGAGCGCCTCCTTAGATTTCATCTAAAAAGGCACCTTAGGATCCCTTTACCATATATATATATATATATATATATATATATATATATATATATATATATATATATATATATATATATATGAGAATAATGGCTATCATACGCCATATGAGATAGGCTCTCATACGCCCTCTCACATAAAGCAACCAAGTACAACCAAGTACAACCAAGTACAAGCCCATGTGGGCTTGTACTTGGTTGCTTTATGTGAGAGGGCGTATGAGAGCCTATCTCATATGGCGTATGATACCCATTAATCCCTATATATATTCATATACATACATACACATATATTTACAAATTTATATATATATATATATATATATATATATATATATATATATGTATATGAGAAAAATAGGGGTCAGTTACTCAAGGAAGAAACGACATCGTATGTTGTTTGCCCCCACCAAAAAGTATTTTTTTGAATTTTTTTACAACCCTGCTCTACACCCCATGAATGATCACCACACAAAAAATCAAGTGATTTCAAAACTTTTTTCACTTCAATCCATATATTGCAAGAAGTTCTATGTTATTCTGCCGTTGATTTTTGCAATTGGTTAATCGACGTGAAAAAAGTGTTGGAATCACTTGATTTTTTGTGTGGTGATCATCCATAGGGTGTAAAGCATAGTTGGAAAAAAATTCCAAAAAAATACTATGTATGGCTTGCATTACAAAAAGTTTTATTGTTCTAAAACCGTTAAGTTTTGTAACAGGTTGATCGGTGCTCAAATCCCCTATGGTTCTCTCATTATTTTCCCTGGGGTATATTATTGTATGGATTAAACATAAAAAAAACATTCTTAAAACATTTTTAAAATTTTAAAAAAGTTCACACTGTGTGATGGGGTTTTCACCCCAAAATATCACTATATATGAATATGGAAGTGTGCTGACTGCAAAGGAACGGATTTCCTGTGCTGTCAGCACTTTTGGGGGGGGGGGGCAAAAATGTTTTCTACAACTTGTTGGCTACACTGCCACCAATTTTCAAGTGAATCCAGCACTTTTTGAACATCCATCCATGCATTTTAGAAAGATTTCGCCAACAGTTTCAGAACTTGAGCAATCTTTTTGAAATGCATGGATGGAGGCTCAAAAAGTGTTGGATTCACTTGAAAATAGATGGGTCGGTAGCCACCAAGTTGTAGAACTATATATATATATATATATATATATATATATATATATATATATATATATATATATAAGTGTTGGATTCACTTGAAAATTGGTAGAGAGATAGCCAACAAGTTGTAGAATACTTTGCAAAAAAATTTATTAAAAAATGTTTTTTCGTGGGTCAAAGTGCTGACAGCACTGGAAAATCGAACTTGTGATATCAGCACATCTCCATATTCCTATATATATGTATGTATGTATTTATGTATGTATGTATGAAAATAATGGGTATCATATGCCATATGAGGCAAAGCCTTATATGCACAACCAAGTACAAGTCCATGTTGGCTTGTACTTGCCCCCTTTATGTATAGTGCATATGAGGTTTGCCACTCATATGACGTATGATACCCATTATTCTCTAAGTATATATGTATTTATGTGTGTATGTCTATATATATATAAAAAATTCGAGCAATATGTTCATGCGCTGTCAGCACAGGAAATTTTTCATTTCCTGTGCTGACAGCGTTTTGGGGCCTAGAAAAGTATTTTTTTAATTTTTTTGCAATGTGTTCTACTACTTGTTGGATATCTCCACACCAATTTTCAAGTAAGTCCAACACTTTTTGAGCCTCCATCAATGCATTTCAAAAAGATAGCTCAAATTCTAAAACTGTCGGTGCAATCTTTTTTGAAATGCATGGATGGATGCTCAAAAAGTGTTGGACTGACTTGAAAATTGATGAGGATGTATCTAACAAGTTGTAGAAAACATTGCAAAAAAATATAAAAAAATACTTTTGGGACCCCAAAATGCTGATAGCACGGAAAACCATTCATGTGCTGTTAGCACACCTCCACATTGCTCATGTAAGTTGGAGAAGTCTCAATTGATTACGTAGGCTCATACAGTCTGGTTCTTTTGGCAAAAGTATCAATACAAGAATTGGTTTTGTTTGCTCATGTTCAATGACTATTGATGCTGAAAACTTTCAGGATCCAACAGTGGTTAAGGTGATTGAGCGACCATTGACGGAGGATGAGCGATTTTTGTTAGCTTTTGCCGCACGTCGCATCGCATTTTCCATCTGTCCAATCAAACTGGCTCCGAAGTAGATCCATGTGATACATTGTTTAAACGCCAGTCTGACTGACTGGAAATCCATGTATGTGGGTTGTACCATGTCCATGGATCTGTATAATAACACTTAAATTGTATCAAAGGTTGCTGAATCGCATTATCAGTAGTCGCTTGAATTGCCCAGTCAGTATCATGTATATTCTGCTCTCCATTTTTGCTGCAGCTGATATACTTTCATCTCACCTCACTGTGGTGTTTACGGGTAATGGGAATGTACAAGGAATACTCATAATATTTAAGTGTTTTTCAAAAGATTCGCCCTTTACTTTTCCAATGAAACAAACATTATTTTTTTTCAAAACCACGTTTTTTCTCACTTTAACTTGTTTTCAGGAAGATTTTCTGAAATAAACAACCAAAAATATATATATTTCATAAATCGTCAAAAAAAAGGCATTTCTACGATCCTTTACAAAAGCCAAACATCGTAAAAGATCCTTCCATGATAACTTATTATGCATTTGGATTTTTTTTTTAAAAAAAACATTTACAAATTCGTCATTCTCTCTACATTAAAGATTTCACTTATAACAGCGGAAAGAGCACAAGGAAAAGGTCGCATTTTTAGCACTACAAGGTTCTTAGGCAGCACCTGTTCTGTGAAGTGGTGGTTCTGGACTTGAGCAATGTAAATACTAATTTTACCTTGTACTGGTTTTGCCGTATCTAGAGAGAGTTACGATTGCAGCCGTTATTTACTTTCCAAACTTTAAGTTTCATTACGCTCTCACTAATCGAGATGCAAGGAGTGTGCCACACTCGCCATCCATATCAAAATCTAAAAACATAGCAGAAAAAAACGCAAGTAGCAATTACATGTATCGTCCAACCGAGATAAATCTAGAGGGCAAGAAACAATCCTGACATAACCCCGTATATTAAATTTTTTTGTGTGAACTGCAGGTAACGGCTTTTAACTTTTTTGCCATGAACAAGCTTCTATTCCATCACCATTTCAATTGGTAAATGCATACATACAGTCAGCCATCGGTCCCATGACCCCTTTTCAGTGAATGCAAGCTGTACATCGGGGTATAAGGATCTTCACTGCTTGGGAAGGGAAAAAAATGCGTGGCTGCTTTAGCTAATCGATTTGTCATCTGTTGCTTGAATTTTCTCTTCGAACCGTATCATAGTATTTTGGAAAGAACAATGTCTGAACTGCCGAACAAAGAAAATATGGCAAGAGAGCGGAGACAACAACCAAGAGAATGGCCAGCCAATACTGTGGGCTTGGAGCGCCGGCTTCTATGAATGCCATGTATGCTGTTGTGGATATTGTCGGAGGAAATAACCCGTATATGATCATAAATACATACCAAAAGGCAATGCTACCCCAGATAACAAGGTGCTGAATCCATGTGAAGTAGCTGAGGTAAAGAGCCATTTGGCAGTTGACTGTCCAAACCACGCAGCTGTACATGGTGATGCCAAGGACACCGAGTCCAGCCACGTGACCATCTTTTCGGAAAGCCTGGCCAAGGATTGAATTGCTCGTTAAGTAGAAGATTATGACAGAACTGCAGGCTCCGTTGATCATCCAACCAAGTATCCGGGGCCAGCTAAAGAACACATTCTGCACACCATCCTGGTGAAGGGAGGGGAACTGCAAGGGCGAAGGAAAATCACGTAGCATTGAGAAGAATACATGACTTCTTGAGCAGTACAATAGGAGATACTAAAGGCCTAAAGGGGGAAGAAGATAGAATGGTAATCCGAGGGGAGTTGCTTTGCGCACCCACTGTTTTACACACACATACCACTTATTTACAAGTTTGCCATTAAATTACATTATGCGCACATAACCACTTATTCCTCGTTTACCCGCGCCACCCCCCCCCCCCCCCCAAAAAAAAAAAAAAACAAAACAAAAAACAAACAAACAAACAAACAAACAAAACCAAAAAAAAACAAAGCGGCCGACGACGACGAGAACTCGGACGACGATGTAGTAGGCTTTGGACTGGGCGGTAAGGAAGAGTGAGAGGGGGCTAGGGAGATCAGAGGTGGGGGAGGTGTGGCTCGGGAGGTCGGAAGATGTGGATGGGGGGCTGGGGAGGTCGGAGGAGGCCGCCGCCGCTGCCGCCGCCGCCGCCGCCGTTCACCCTTCAAGGGAAGGAGAGGTGGGCTAGGGAGTTCGAAGGACGCCGCCGCCATCGCCCTTCGAGGGAAGGATAGGTGGGCGGGGGAGTGCGAAGAACGCTGTCGTCGTTCGCCATTTGAGGGCTAAGTAGGTCGGAAGAGGGGGAGGGGCCTGGGGAGGTCTGCAAAGGGGGCGGCGAAAGAGAAAGAGGGGGGCTGGGAAGGTCGGAGGAGGGGGCGGCGTCACCGCCCGTCGCCGTTCGGCTGTTTTACTCACTGTACACACTCAGTGACATTTTCGAAAATTTGGCACTGGGAGTGCACGGTGAGTAATTTCAATGGCAAACTTATAAATAAGTGCTATGCGTGCGGGAGTAATGGCAAACTTGTAAATAAGTGGTATGTGCGCAGAGTAAAGCAATGGGTGCACAAAGCAATTCCCTAATCTAAGTGGTGCATCAAAAGACAAGCATCTCATATTATGCTAGGCCGATGAAAAGAATTCTATATTAGAAATGCATGTGATCAGTATGTCTACCACACATTTCAGCACCCCGCCCCAAAAAAAACAAAAACAAATATCACACACAAGCCATGTTAAAAAATCTGGTTTGGCATAATTAGTGGAAATAAATCATATGATTGCAGATCTCACGACAGTTTATGTTGATTTTTGTAAAAATAGAAAGTTTATGATTATATGGTTTACATGGCTTTAAGCTTATTGCATTCGTTTTGTTAGCAACTTAATGGGACATAATTTTTCTTAATCGCAACATTAGTGGAAAAAGTAACTGGGTGTTCAACGCAAGTATGTGTTTCAAAATGGATTGCTTTTATTGATTTAAATAATAAGTGCAGCGTAGTGTTCGAGCATCCCACCATTTCAAGGTCCGAGAAGGATTAGATGTAGGAAGCATCCCATTATGATGGAGAAGCCATGTCTGCATCTCGAACTCGTGACGTACACGGTTCTGCCAAATCTCGCTCCATATCTTTACGTCAGCCAACTAATTTGTCACCCTTTGGCAGGAGATTTGCTTGGCACATTTAGGGGCTCAATGTTAAGGTATGGTTGGCAGAAGGCTTGGTTAGTAAGCTTACAGCATTACAGTGACTCAGATTTCCGCCCAATCTTTTGCTCCCATGGCGGTACAGAAATGCAGTGAAAAGCAAGATAAGCATGGCTAGAGCCACATGTGTTGGGGTCAGTGTTCTAAAGTCGGTTTTATTATGCATTCGATCTGACAGCGCATAGTTGATTTATACGGACGATTATATGGAATACGTGAAAATGAACATTTTAATATACAAATAAGCATTAAGTACGCACACATGCATGTGTTTATTAAATAAGCATTAAGTATATATTTTTTACATGTATACATGGACATCTAGATCATCGTGTGTGTGTATATGGGTTAATGGGTATCATACGCCATATGAGAGGGTGTCTCATATGCACTCTCACATAAAGAGGGTCAAGTACAACAAGTTGCCCCTTTTATGTGAGAGGGCATATGAGACATCCTCTCATATGGCGTATGGTACACATTATTCTCATATTATTCTCATATATATACATATATATAATAGGTATCATAAGCCATATGAGAGATGACCTCATATGCCCTCTCACATAAAGCAACCAAGTACAAGCCCTAGGCTTGTACTTGGTTGCTTTATGTGAGAGGGCATATGAGGCCTTCTCTCATATGGCGTATGATACCCATTATATATATAACAAAAAATGTACCTAAGAACGTGCGCAGGTAGAATTACCTGCACACACCCCTGCTGTTCGGCATTTCCAAGTATTTTTTTGAATTTTTTTTGCAGTAGGTAGATATACTTGTTATGAAGCTCCCCACAAAATTCAGGTCAATCCAACACCGTTTGAGCCTCCGTTCATCGATTTCAAAAACGTTGCGCAAAACTGTCCAAATTCTAGACAGTTTTGCACAACGTTTTTGAAATCGATGAACGGAGGCTCAAACGGTGTTGGATTGACTTGAAATTTTGTGGGGAGCTTCATAACAAGTATATCTACCTACTGCAAAAAAATTCAAAAAAATACTTGGAAATGCCGAACAGCGGGGTGTTCGCTGGTATCTCTACCTGCGCACGTGCGCAGGCACATTTGCCCCATATATATATAGAATAATGGGATCATACGCTATATGAGGCAAAAGCCTCATATGCCCTCTCACATAAAGCAACCGGGTACAATCAAGTACAAGCCCATGTGGGCATGTACTTAGTTGCTTTATGTGAGAGTGCATATGAGGCTTTGCCTCATATGACGTATGATACCCATTATTCTTATATATATATATCTCTCTCTCTCAAACACAAATATATCTACATAATGTGATACAATGAAATAAGCATTAAATATATCTGCAAGAAAGAGAGAGAGTGTGTGTGTGTTGACAACAAAATAAAAACGAAGCATACATAATTTATCATTAATTAATTATTTATTTTAACTCCAATGTGTTATGCGCAAACATATGCAGATGCATAACAAACATGTGACTGCATATGAGGTTGTTCGCATAATCCAAACGCATAACATAACTTCATAGCAATTAGAGACCACATCCTTGTATGTGGCCGCATATGCAGCTACATATGTTGTCTTTTAGAACACTAATTAGGGACGACATGACTGCGCCACCCACCTTAACTCACCCCCTCCACAAACACACAAAAACCCCAACCCCCAACCTTCTGCTGGGACACGGGTCTACTCCCGCCGGAGGACCCGCGCCCAAGCCCAGACCCGCCAGCTCCCTTAGTCGCACGCGCGCCCCCCTTGGCCCGGAAACCCTAAATTCTATTATTTATAAGAGGCTAGCCGTCACTTTGGTTTTATGCTATTATTTTGATATCGAGAGACTTCATAGAGTAGACGAGTGCGGACGCACTCTATTGGCGTCTTGGGAGGAGAATACACCTTTTTGTATTCAATTATCTAGCTTTTCTACTTGTCGCTACTTTGATTTATCAATTTAATAGATTCATCTTCACGGATCTATCAATTTGGTATCGAGCACGTGACGATCCATGGCGGCGCCATCGACGAGATCAAAGGACAAATTTGACACCTTGGAGGAGAAATTCAACGGCGAACTTGAGGGGGTAAAAAGATCGTTGAAGGGAAATGAGGAATCAATAAAGTCTCTGACGGAATCCATCAACGAATTGAAGGCGAGTCAATCAAAGCAAGGAGACAAACTTGACAAATTCATCGATCTATCGGCGAGCATCCAAGGCGGGGGAAACCCTAATTCATCATCAAAGGCGGCAACTTTATCGAAGGAGGAGAAAGAAGAGGATTGGTAGACGGATCGACCCTACGAGGAGGATGGATCACACGAAGGGGGCCGAGGAGGATCTGTGGAAGGAAGATTACCGCGAAAGCATCAGACAAAAGGTGGAAGAAGCAAGGAGGGGGCCGGCGAACCTAGCAGTCGCCCCCACGAGCGGTGAAAACCAGAGGGGCTCCCCATGGAGCCCTGGGACGACGGCAGGGGGCGGCGCCCCCCCCAAGCACCGCCGGGGGCCGGCAAACCCCGTCGGCCCCGGACGGCCCCCGCGAGGCCCTCCCCAGGCCGCGGGGGCCCGAAGATCTATCGCCAGGCCCCGGCAGGCCTGGGTGATCATCGCCAGGGCCGCAAGGCCCTGGTACAGGGCCGCGGGGCCCTGGGCAGCAGCGCCCAGGTCCAGCGGGCCCTCAACCCCCCAGGAACTTTTTCCGGGCCACGGCGGCCCTCCGACGCATTCGGCGAGCAGCACTGACGACATCAGAAGTTCGAGAGGGGATTTCAGCCCTATTTGGAGGACCCGGCGCGTGATTTTGTTGGTGGATTTGACCCCGGGGAGGGACAGGGGTACTACGATGGCAGTGGAGATTTGGGACTGAATTTGGAGATGACACAGGATGGAATGACTTTGAGGGCAGGCGTGAGGATCCTCGAGGGGACTATGGTGGTCGCAGAGGAGTGCCACCTAGACAGTACGAAACCCAGGATGAGAGGCAGCAGCACTATCGCCCGCACCACCGTACTGAGGGGAGGCCCGATCGGGGCACTTTGTATGAGATTGCAGTGTGCGGAAGCTGAAGATGCCATTGTTCAACGAGGAGGATCTGCATGCCTGGTTGTTCACAGCAGAGAGATACTTTGCAGCGCACCACATGACCGATGCACAGAAGCTGGAGGCAACAACCATTTGCAAGGAGGGAAAAGCCTTAGGGTGGTACCATTGGAAGGAGAGTAGGCAACAGATTCGCTGCTGGGAGGAGTTGAAGGACCTCGTGTTGGAGAAGTTCAGAGATCCCCGCTTGGGAAACCTTCACGAGCAGTTATATGCCCTCAGGCAGGATGAACCAGTACGAGATTACATTGAGATGTTCGAGATCTTAGCGGGGAGAGTACACGGTGTCTCAGACGAGTCACTAAAGGGCACTTCCTGACAGGGCTGAGACCCAGCCTTCGAGCTGCAGTGAGACCCTACAAGCCCAGGGGGCTTTCCGAGGTCATAGAGATGGCACAGCTGGTAGAGGACTCTCAGACCGAGGAGAGGAGGGTCAGGAGCAGCTACAGTGGTCAGATACAGCGGGGCACCTCGTCTGGAGCGGGAGGAGCCGGGACCACCACGGGGGCAGGCCAGACGATCAGGGAGAAGACGGGGGAGAGGAATAGCGCTACCCCAGCCGGAGGACAGTTCAGGAGGATGTCGGATGCTGAGATGAGGGAAAAGCGTCAATGCTTTCGGTGTGACGAAAGGTTCACGCCAGGCCACAGGTGTGCGGGGCACAAGTTACAGGTTCTGCTGTTGGAGGATGACGACATAGACGAGGACATCGAGGACGAGAGCGCTGAGCCAGAGGAGGAGCCCGAGGGCCATCAGCTAGACGTGGCAGAGGTGTCCCTTAACTCCGTGGTATGGTTCACACTGAACCACACCATGAAGTTGAGGGGGAGATCGGCGAGCAGGATGTGACCGTGCTGATTGACGGTGGGGCTACCCACAATTTCATCTCCAGGAGAGTGGTGGACCAGCAGGGACTGCAGCTGACTGACTGCGGGAGCTTCAATGTGATGATGGGGACGGGGAAGAAAGAGAGTAGTCGAGGGGTCTGAGGGGGTTGGTACTGACCTTACATGGGATATAGTGTAGTGACCCTGTGCTATGAGGAACAAACACTAGAGGTGGGGTGAATAGTGTTTTATAGAATTATAAGGAATTTACGCCAAATAAAACCCTACTTAACCAACAAATGCGGAATACGATAAGTGAACAACACAAGGAATAATGCAATGCAAACAAGCAATCTACCCTGGTTCGGTGCCACCCAAGTCTCCCCGACTTGTTACCGGTGCCCTACTCCAGCAACACCCGGATCCCCTCCGGATACTCTAGCAAACCGCTAGAGATTTCCTTTAGCCCACTTGTGGAAAACCTCCAACAAGTGCAATCGACTTACAATCGATATCCGTGTATCCCACAACCCGGGAACACGCAAAGTCCTTAATCCCACAACTTGGGACTAAGCCCACTCTCACAAACCGAGACCAAAACTAAATCTTGACTCCCACAACTTGGGATCAAGCCAATCCTCTCACCACCGTGAGTATACAACAATTAAGTATAAAGGATGAAATATAAAACTTCTTACCACAAAATCATATGCCTTTAGAAATACTTACCAATATGGGGCAAGAATGGATTTTGAGGAAGATGAGATCACCAAACCCTAGCTCCACCAAGATGAGCAGCAATAGATGGCTAGGGAGGAGTTGATGACTTGGATTCAAGCTCTTAGCTTGAGAAGCTCACAAGGAATGAGAATCTCTCTTGAGAAATTAGTGCTCAAAGAGTAGAGAGAGATTCTTGTGAGATGAGAGAGCTTGGAAAATAGAGTTGAATGGCTCTTCTCAAAGGTGTGAAAATGTCTCCAATTTCAGCCTTGGATCCCTGGTTAGCAGCACTCAAGCTTATATAGGGAAGAGAGAAAACGGTCACAAAAATCGTGGCATTAAATGCCCCAACGGCTCTATTCTGAGCTGCTTAATCGGTCTAAGAAGGATCACTGACCGATTAGTTTTGCAACTAGTCGGTCGGTGAACCTTCTTGGACCGACTAGATAGTTGACAGAGAAGATGGTGAAATCATGGGTAAGCACTAGTCGGTCTAACAAAGATCATCAACCGACTAGATTGACAACTAGTATGTCAGTGAACCTTCTTGGACCGACTAGATTGGCTTTTAATCGATTAACCATCTTTCTTGAACCAACTAACTGGTCAACAGTACAAAGGTCGAATTTCACAAGGAAAACTAGTCGGTCTGAGAAGAAACACCAACCGACTAGATCGTCATTTAGTCGGTCGGTGAGCCTTCTTGGACCGACTAACTGGTCAACAAATTGTCTTCAATTGATTAGGATAACTAGTCGGTCTGAGTAGGATTTCCAACCGACTAGATCGTCATCTAGTCGGTCGGTGAACCTTCTTGGACCGACTAATTGACCAACAGTGAATGAGCTGAATTTAACTAGGATGACTAGTCGGTTCAAGAAGAATTTCCAACCGACTAGATCGTCATCTAGTCGGTTGGTTCTTCTACTTGAACCAACTAAGATGCATACGAAGCCGAGAAAAGAAGCGGTAAGCTACGGGAAAGTTTCTAATGGCTTCTAAGGCAATCTTAAAGATAAGATATGAAAGTTAAGAAGATTTCTAGGCAAGTACTACTCAAGGCTTAACATTCTACTAAACCGAAGCGAGAAGACAATAAAAGTAAACACAACAAACCGTCTTCAAAGCTTCAACATGGAGAATCCGAATCCCTTGACTTCAAGAATACTCCTTGAGCTTCAACGAAGCTCCAGGCACAACGATCACGTGTTCTGAGGAAGTCTTGGGACGTCGCTTAAGATGAACAAATTACTTTGGCGACGATCTCCATAACTCTTCATGGACTTGAGTCTTTTAGTTGAATGACTTGAACGTCATAGTCTTCGAAGCTTTTGACTCATCCATTCCTATCTTCTCTTTGGATTGAATCTCCATTCATTTGTTGATGCCATTGGCTTGAGGTTTGAGGTAGCCTTTGAGTTCATCAAGCCAATGCTTCACCTTTGTTGATCTACCAAGTTCTCTACTTGAATCAACACGTGTAGGCACTTTTGATCTTCTTGAATCTAATTGGTGACTTTGTAGCTAACTGCAATCACAAGAGTTAGTCGCAATGATTTGTGTTTGATCATCATCAAAATCAAGGTGGAGAGTCCAATACTCAACATTCTCCCTCTTTTTGATGATGACAACCCAAATATAAACAAAACAAATAATTATGCATTAAATATACTTACTCCCCCTGCAATGATGCCAATCGAGTTAATATCAATAATCAATAGCATCATTCAGCAGTTAATAGTGTGTGTATCACATGAGGTTGTGTATATATCGCATGAATGACCAGAAATAATATGCATACACAATACAAATCATATAGGTGATACACATCATAAACGTGAGCATGATTACCAATATATGTATAATGTAATCAATATAAACCAAGGTAATCACCAATGCTCCCCCTAAATCATATACATGAACGATCATACTTAAAGTCTATATGATTCAAGTAATTGTTTAACACTCAACATTTTAATAAGCACATCCTTTGTTTATTTCTCTCCACCTTTGTCATCAACAAAAAGATATGGGGGTATAGAAACAACAAATGCAACAATAGAGTGAAAAACATAAAGGTATATCAATTGTAAAGTTACCAATTGTAAAGTTCTCTAATGTAAAGTTACCAATTGAAAACTGTATATCGAAATAAAGATATCAATTGCAAGAGCACGTATCCAACAACTCAACCACCCTCAATTATCACAAAAAGATAAGCAATAAGCATATGAGATAAAATATTACAATAGATACTAATTGTAAAGAGTAGTGTGAGCAGTGTTAGAAAAGTGACAATGCAAAAATCATGACATCACTTGTGAAGGAAAAACAAGTGATCAAACAGTGTCAAATACCCAAACAAACTCAATTATCACAAAATTTATAACATTAAGCATAATGTGATAGACTGTCCTGTGATACCAATTGTATACTTGGCAAGATATATTAAGCATAATTTAGTGCATGGAAAACAATTCTATGTTTTCATACAAACAAATCTATATAATCAATATAATCATCAAGCGACGAAGTAAATTAACATGACTATGGAAATTCTTAACCATGTGTACAAAGTTATGATATAATAACACACAGTAAGTATAATGGTATGAGAAACCAATTGTAGACATACCAAGTCATCTCCAAAAGTATCACAACAAAATTCCACAAAGCATCTCCAAAAGTAAGCATACCAAATATAAGTGAAGTGTGCGATGTGGGGTGTCAAGGTGATACAATGAAAATGAATGTCAAATATCTATATCACGCAAAAGTGTTATGCCAAAATAAAGATAGAAACATCATAAAACGTATGGCTTACACAATTCTAGTACACTAGGATACTAATTGAAACAATGTTCAAAAGAACCATAGTACTAGAATGCATTCCAGAATGAATACTCAGCTAATGAGTCAATGATAAGCATGGAATGTCATGAGCATATAAAGATGATATCCAATATCAATAGTCTAACAATTGTAAATATGATGCCAAATGTAAATATGATGCCAAATGTAAATATGATATGTAGAGATGATACCAATTGTAGTCTAACAAAGTATGCAAAGCACGCAAATAATGTCAAGATCATGATATCACTTGAGAAGGAAACCAAGTGAACAAATAGAGACATGATTTCATCCTAGCTCAATTATCACAAAAGATTCAACATGAGGCATAATGTTACAAAATATCTTTTTGAGCAAAGGCATGAAAATAGTTTACATTCAAAGTCACAAGGTAGGACAACAACGAATAAAGTTATCATGAACATCACATGCATGCATACAATTGTGCAAATAGAATAAAAAGACTTGTGTAAGCACAATATAATCGGAGGTAGCATCAAAGAAGTCATAGTGCATCAAGATATATTCATGGAAGAATATCTGACAGAATATACATATCATCAAACACAATATAAAGCTTATATGATCGTGTAATGCACAAGTTATCTCTAACATCTCATAAAAATAGCATAAAATATGAGCATGAGATGAGAGATGACATAGTGAGAAATACAGCTTGAAGATCACTAACTAATATGAATGAATGATATGTCACTTGTGAAAATATCATACATGAAAGATTTAGCTATAGACATGAAAGATCTCTTGAATAAAATTATAGTTAAACAACAGTCATGAAGTAATTTAAAAATGACAAGTAACATACATTAATCACCGCAAATCATATCAATACATCTCATAAAGATAATCATACAAACCATAAGAAAAGTATGAGATGTGTGGTGATACAATGAACAAATACGCATAAAGATCCTAAATCATTAATCTTATACATGGCATGAATTATGTATAACGTGATGAAGTATAGCATGCCATAAAGAAATGAATGATTCTACTAGAATGGTATGACAAATCATGATATGGTCTAAATAATCCATGAACATAGTCATCTACGTGAACTAGGCACAAGTGGTAGAATCAAAGCAACAATGAATCTTAAATGAAAGAATTGAAAACATTTTCAATGAAGGTTAAGATCAATATTCTTAATACAATCTAATAAACAAACAAGCATGTCATACACATCAGTTATCATATCCATAACATATAACAATCTTCACACAGAAGCATGCACGTGAGGAATGCGATGTGTAATGACAACGTGTTCCAAAGATATGAACATCAATAAACAACTAACCAATTCATTATATGAATGTTATAGCTACCATGGTACATGAGTCGTAATAAGACATATATGACTTACTTGAACAAAGTAGTCACATAAACAAACAATCTTCATGAGGATGTGACAAGAATGAGCTAATGAAGAAGTATGCTATATTACACAAATCGAATATATTAAAATACCAGTTGTAAACATGGTAGTCACAACCAATATATTAAAATACCAAGTGTACAAAACACATACTTACAGCCATTTAGCTCTCCCTATATGTGTGCATCTCCAATGTACCATCCTTTCCTTTGAATTGATCCATCATTTGTAAACCAAGGAGTGTGTAGAGTAGGCATCTTGCACAACAATCAGACAATTCAACAATTGGTGGTATCTAAAAACTTTTTGGATCCAATAGGTCAAGGAACAAAATCAAGTAGTCCAATAACCAATCATTTACCAATTGTAAATAACACTCATCAATAGAAATGCATGACATGCATTAATAGGAGTTATTATAATCACGAAAATCATACATATAAGGAATTAACAATTCTCAATCATTAGAAGTTAGATACACCTAGACTATTAATTCCTATGCATATGATTTAATCACAATACATTATACAAGCAATCATCATTATGAATACACACATCTAATACAATAGTGTGTGCAAGAAAGATTCCTCGTTCAATATGCATATATGCACAAAATAAACATTCATGGCACAACACATATCGAAGGAAGGCAAGAAAAGTAATACCACAAAGAGTGTGCATGAGAAGCATAAAGTATTCATTTTCAAAACCAAATTTCTCTTTCCCTTTGACATATCAACAAGATAGGAATGTGCAAATTGATAATAAATCACCAAGGGTTAGAGAAATCAACCAATCTATATGCACAACATAATATGAATGAAATGCAATGACATATAGATGAACATAACATGATAGCAATCAAAACACATCATACTCCCACACAATCATACAAACTATGCAAACTTGGGAGTAGTGGACGAACTCACATATATATATGGGTACAAAAAGTAATCATACAAGCATGGTACCCAAGCAATGAAGTGCAATATGAGTGAGTAAGCAAGGTGGAAATCAAATAAAGACTGAGTTTGATTTTCATATATATTCGCATGAGAATATGTCATTCCTAATATACGATTCTATATGTGTGTTCATACCATGCCTAGAAACAATCTTAGGAATCCAAAAGATAGTGATTTGGGATTCTTAAGAGGAGGTTGTGTATAGGCATGAGTAGGAAATTGGGATGCACGCTTGTGAAGTGGAACATAAATATAAGCGTGTCCCGTGTGAAACATGCAAATGAGCATTAGTTCTAACATGAAAATTTTTAAGCCACATGTTATAAATATTCCTCGAATAAACATATGAGTAAGGATTATGAATATACAATGCACATTAGTCAAGAATTTGACACACGTGAAATACATAGACATGAATGACATATAAGACACACAATATGCAAACATAGGATATGCATGCGATAGTCTCAAACACAAAGTGACATCTACATGCATCCAACACACATGGATATCAAATATAAGAGTATACTTACTACATTAAGCTCCCCCTACTTTGGTGCATCACTTAAGCACCATCAACTCCATTTGAATGAAAATCTTTGCAAATCAAAGAGTTGGTAGGGTCGGTATCCTAATGTGGATTGAACCTAGAAAACATAATTTTGGTATCCAAAAACCTTTTTGGATCCTATAGGTTAGTCAACAAGTTTAACAAACTAAATTCAAATTATTGTAACACATATCTTAATGTAATCATACACAATGTTTATGTTGCATGTAATCATGTTACTTGATAAATATTTAACCAAATACATGCATATACCAATTGTACCAAAAATAAGTATATATATATATTATAATCCAAACGCATGTCAAGTATCACATGCAACAAACCATGAATATGAACCAAAGCATGTGTTGCATCAAAATATTAAATATTTGAGACATGAAAATCATAAACACAAAGATTTACAAATAATCAAACAATAGAAATCAAATTCAATATGAATTTAAGTTTCTAACAAACATGAGCATCTAAGACCAATATGCAAACAAAAGAATAAACCAATTCTTAACACAAATGCTTTGGTACCCATAAAATGAACATAAACTTATGGTATCAAGCAATGAAGGGTCAACAGAAACTAACCCTTCGGAAACCAAGTCCAAGAGGACCGTGATTTCCCCAACATAATCATCATTCAAAATAATATTATGAATATAAGATTGCACATACATATCCTTAGCATGAATGCTAGTGTTCTTAGGACCCCAAATAGTGTATGATTTGGGTATCATCTTCCTAGTGGTTGCATGCACAAAAGGTTGATTTCTACGAGGTGCATGTGGCCTAGGAACATGAGATCTAACAAGAGCATGAGGAACATTGTGTTGTGCTAAAGCATGATGATGGGCATATGGTCCATGATGTGGTGTTGCATACATACGTGGATGAATATGAGGTGTTTATGCATGAGGATGATTATGAGAATAAGCATGCACATGTGGATGTGATGTGTGATCATAAGCATGTGAAGGTGCATAAGCATGAGTACGTGCATGAGAGTGTCTCAAATGAGTGTTTGCACGTGCTCGTGGGTGTGGAGCATAAAAACCATCATTCGTGTGAACATGTGGGGTAGGAGGTGTTGTTCCTACGTGGCATAGTATTGGTGTACATGAATGCATGACCCTTCTTTGGAGGTCCATCCAAAGTGGGTTTCTTACCAAAGGAGTGAGGAATAGGAGTGGTGGTTTCCTAAGTAGTAGAACTACACAAGTTGTTATAGACACCACTCGTGGATGCACCGGAGGATTGCCTCACAAAATCTATAGTTACTTCACTATATGAGGTACGTGCATTGGATGCACTTGCCTTAGAATAACCAAGGCCAACACGATGTTTTGCCGGTAGTTGATTCTTTAGCAAATCATCCAAGTTGTCCTTTCCCTTGTTGAATCTCTCAACAATGGAGGACATGAGCTCATATTTCTTCGAAATTGAAGAAATAGTGGCATCCAAGTTGGATGCACGTGTGGTGAGCTCGTGCACTTGGGATTTGAGATCCTCATTCTCAATGCCCAAGCAAGTGTTTTGAGATTGAAGATTTTCAATCTCAAGATCGTTACTATCCACAATAGAAACACGATCAAGTTGAGATTTGAGGGACTCCGCCTCATTTCTCAACATGCCATTTTGAGTAAGCAAACTTGCTTTCTCAATAGCGAGTGTCTCAACAATGGTGTCATTGTTAGAGGTGCTACATGAAGATGTGTTAGAGAGACTAGCAATCTTATTCTTAGCATCACAATATTTATGCATAAGCTTTTGATATTTATCAAATAATTGCTTAAGTTCAATTTTAAGATCATCCGTTGTTACCTCTTCATCGTCGCTATCGCTTTCACTTGAATCGCTTGATTCGTCACTAGAGTCGTCCTCTCGTACCATCAAACCCATGAATGAATCTCTTTCATCATTGGAGGAAGAACACTCCGAGGTGGACTCTTCTTGCTCCGCTAGCATGTGCCATATTTGATATGCCGTTGTTGCCTTGGACACACGCATAAGAATGTTATGAGATAAATACTCAAGCAAGATATCCATTACCTCTTGATATTTCTTCACCAATTCTTTTTGCTTATTTGTCCATTCATGTTCGGAAGTGGTAGGTGCACGAAGGGGCTTCTCCACAAGCTTCCAATAATCCTCATCGATGGATTGAATATAGGCCGTCATCTTCACACACCAACTTTGATAGTTGGGTCCAATGAGATATGGTGGAATAAGACTTCGTGTGATGTTGTTAGTTTCCATAGCTATAACCTCGCTCTGATACCAATTGTAGTGACCATGTGCTATGAGGAACAAACACTAGAGGTGGGGTGAATAGTGTTTTATAGAATTATAAGGAATTTATGCCAAATAAAACCCTACTTAACCAACAAATGCGGAATACGATAAGTGAACAACACAAGGAATAATGCAATGCAAACAAGCAATCTACCCTGGTTCGGTGCCACCCAAGTCTCCCCGACTTGTTACCGGTGCCCTACTCCAGCAACACCCGGATCCCCTCCGGATACTCTAGCAAACCGCTAGAGATTTCCTTTAGCCCACTTGTGGAAAACCTCCAACAAGTGCAATCGACTTACAATCGATGTCCGTGTATCCCACAACCCGGGAACACGCAAAGTCCTTAATCCCACAACTTGGGACTAAGCCCACTCTCACAAACCGAGACCAAAACTAAATCTTGACTCCCACAACTTGGGATCAAGCCAATCCTCTCACCACCGTGAGTATACAACAATTAAGTATAAAGGATGAAATATAAAACTTCTTACCACAAAATCATATGCCTTTAGAAATACTTACCAATATGGGGCAAGAATGGATTTTGAGGAAGATGAGATCACCAAACCCTAGCTCCACCAAGATGAGCAGCAATAGATGGCTAGGGAGGAGTTGATGACTTGGATTCAAGCTCTTAGCTTGAGAAGCTCACAAGGAATGAGAATCTCTCTTGAGAAATTAGTGCTCAAAGAGTAGAGAGAGATTCTTGTGAGATGAGAGAGCTTGGAAAATAGAGTTGAATGGCTCTTCTCAAAGGTGTGAAAATGTCTCCAATTTCAGCCTTGGATCCCTGGTTAGCAGCACTCAAGCTTATATAGGGAAGAGAGAAAACGGTCACAAAAATCGTGGCATTAAATGCCCCAACGGCTCTATTCTGAGCTGCTTAATCGGTCTAAGAAGGATCACTGACCGATTAGTTTTGCAACTAGTCGGTCGGTGAACCTTCTTGGACCGACTAGATGGTTGACAGAGAAGATGGTGAAATCATGGGTAAGCACTAGTCGGTCTAACAAAGATCATCAACCGACTAGATTGACAACTAGTATGTCAGTGAACCTTCTTGGACCGACTAGATTGGCTTTTAATCGATTAACCATCTTTCTTGAACCAACTAACTGGTCAACAGTACAAAGGTCGAATTTCACAAGGAAAACTAGTCGGTCTGAGAAGAAACACCAACCGACTAGATCGTCATTTAGTCGGTCGGTGAGCCTTCTTGGACCGACTAACTGGTCAACAAATTGTCTTCAATTGATTAGGATAACTAGTCGGTCTGAGTAGGATTTCCAACCGACTAGATCGTCATCTAGTCGGTCGGTGAACCTTCTTGGACCGACTAATTGACCAACAGTGAATGGGCTGAATTTAACTAGGATGACTAGTCGGTTCAAGAAGAATTTCCAACCGACTAGATCGTCATCTAGTCGGTTGGTTCTTCTACTTGAACCAACTAAGATGCATACGAAGCCGAGAAAAGAAGCGGTAAGCTACGGGAAAGTTTCTAATGGCTTCTAAGGCAATCCTAGAGATAAGATATGAAAGTTAAGAAGATTTCTAGGCAAGTACTACTCAAGGCTTAACATTCTACTAAACCGAAGCTTGAAGACAATAAAAGTAAACACGAAAAACCGTCTTCAAAGCTTCAACATGGAGAATCCGAATCCCTTGACTTCAAGAATACTCCTTGAGCTTCAACGAAGCTCCAGGCACAACGATCACGCGTTCTGAGGAAGTCTTGGGACGTCGCTTGAGATGAACAAATTACTTTGGCGACGATCTCCATAACTCTTCATGGACTTGAGTCTTTTAGTTGAATGACTTGAACGTCATAGTCTTCGAAGCTTTTGACTCATCCATTCATATCTTCTATTTGGATTGAATCTCCATTCATTTGTTGATGCCATTGGCTTGAGGTTTGAGGTAGCCTTTGAGTTCATCAAGCCAATGCTTCACCTTTTGTTGATCTACCAAGTTCTCTACTTGAATCAACACGTGTAGTCACTTTTGATCTTCTTGAATCTAATTGGTGACTTTGTAGCTAACTGCAATCACAAGAGTTAGTCGCAATGATTTGTGTTTGATCATCATCAAAATCAAGGTGGAGAGTCCAATACTCAACATACAGGTGAGGGCGAACTTTCTACCTTTAGACTTGAGGAGCACAGATGTCATCCTGGGCATGACATGGTTGCATACGCTGGGGGAGATAACGGTGAACTGGAAACTTCTGCGGATGGAGTTCCAGGATGAGGGGAGAGCGGTCACCCTTCAAGGGGATACTAGCCTTTGCAGAGTGGTATTGTCACTAAAAACTATGCTGAGAACCTTACAAACCGAGGGAGGATGGTACTTGGTTGAGTTGTACACCTTGACAGAGGAAGGAGGCGCAGAGACCAGTGGGGAGCATACCATACCTGGGGAAGTGCAGCAGATGTTGGCGCAGTTTGAGAAGATCTTTCAGGAGCCTCAGGGCCTGCAACCGCCAAGGGACCATGAGCACGCCATAGTACTGCGGGCGGGTGTTTCCCCCATCAGTGTCAGACCCTACTAGTACCCCAGCACCAGAAGGACGAGATTGAGAGGATGGTAACTGAGATGGTGGAGGCGGGAGTGATTCAGCCTAGTGTGAGCCCGTTCTCCAGTCACGTGCTCCTGGTAAAGAAGAAGGATGGGAGCTGGCGTTTCTGTGTGGACTATCGTGTATTGAATAAAGAGACAGTGCCAGATAAGTTCCTCATACCGGTGATAGACGAACTCCTGGACAAGTTACATGGGGCAGTCTGGTTCAGCAAGAGAGACCTCAAATTAGGCTACCACCAAATCAGGATGCGGCGGGAAGATGTGGCCAAGACGACGTTTAGGACGCATGAGGGCCACTACGAGTTCCTCGTCATGCCCTTTAGCTTGACGAATGCACCAGCGACCTTCCAGGCACTCATGAACAAGGTATTCCGCCCGTACCTGAGGCGATTTGTATTTGTTTTCTTTGATGATATACTAGTGTACAGTCGTACCTTGGAGGAGCACCTGGACCATCTGCAGGTGGTGTTTACAGAGTTGCAATACCATCAGCTGGTGGCGAACAGGAAGAAGTGCCTATTTTGGCAGCCACAGGTGGAGTGCCTAGGACATGTGGTGTCAGCAGATGGGGTTGCAGCAAAGAGGGGGAAGATCGTGGCAATGCTGGACTGGCCGCGTCCCACCACTCTCAGGGGCTGCGGGGGTTTCTAGGTTTGACGGGTTACTACCGCAGGTTTATGGAGGGGTATGGAACGATCGCCTGGCCGTTGACCGAGCTACTGAAGGACCAGTTCCACTGGGGGAGGAGGCGACAGCTGCTTTTGAGGCTCTGAAGAAAGCCATAACTACAGTGCCGGTCTTGGCACTACCAGACTTGTCCAGGCCCTTTGTGGTGGAGGCGGATGCGTCAGGGCACGGGCTAGGTGCAGTGCTGATACAGGAGCAGCGGCCCATTGCATACTTCAGCCAGGTGTTGACAGCTAAAGCCCGACTGAGGTCGGTTTACGAGAGAGCTGATGGCCATAGTCTTGGCAATTCAGAAGTGGAGGTCGTACTTGTTAGGGCGGAGTTTCCTTGTATGCACCGATCAGCGGAGCCTGAAGTACTTATTAGAGCAGCGGATGGTAGCAGAGGAGCATCAGAAGTGGCTGCGGAAGCTGATGGGGTACAAGTTTGAGATCGAGTATCGACCAGGGCTGGAGAACAAGGCGGCGGATGCCTTATCACGACGAGAGGATGCGGAGCTGGCCACACTAACAGTGTCTGTACTTCAGGACGGGGGGCCGCTACAGCAGGAGGTGGAGCAGGACCCGAAGTTGGCAGGCATACGAGAGGCTCTTCTACAGTGGTCGACTGAGTTTCCGGGATATTCTCTTCAGGATGGACGGCTACTATATTGGGGGAGACTTGTGTTACCGAGAACATCCGCATATCTACCGGCCATACTCCATGAGTTTCACAGCAGTGCCGTCGGCGGACACTCTGGGATCCTCAAGACCTACCAGAGACTGGAGAGGAAGGTCTACTATAAGGGGATGAAGGAGGTGACGAGGATGGTGGCAGAGTGTGACGTGTGCCAGCGTCACAAGTACCAGGCGATCTCCCCAGGAGGACTACTACAGCCGTTGTCCTTGCCAGATTGAGTATGGGAGGACCTCTGCATAGACTTCATAGATGGGTTGCCGAAGTCGGGTGGATATACCGTCATATTTGTTGTGATCGGCCGCCTCAGCAAGTATGCGCACTTTGTTCTGCTTCGGCATCCTTACAGCGCAGTATCGGTGGCAGAGGTATTTTTGAGGGAGATCATTCGTCTGCATGGACCTCCAAAGTCCATAGTCTCGGACCGAGACAAGGTATTCAGAGTAGATTCTGGCAGAAGCTTTTCAGGCTGCAGGGAACGGTGTTGAAACAAAGCATGGCCTACCACCATAAGACCGATGGACAGACGGAGGTGGTAAACAGGAGTGTGGAGACCTACCTGCGGTGCATCATTTCGGATAATCCCAAGGAGTGGGCTCGTTGGCTGGCGTGGGCGGAATACTGGTATAACACATCATATCACATGGCAGCACAGATGACACCCTTCAGTATTCTTTATGGCAGGTACCCCCTCACTTACTACATTATGGGCACGCGACGATGCCAGTTTCGGATGTGGCGCAGTACTTGGCGGAGAGTGATCAGATTTTGGAGGAGCTGAAGCTCCATTTGGCGAGAGCGCAGCAGGTCATGAAGGCGAGACCAGACTTACACCGTCGTGACGTTCAGTTCGCGGTGGGGGACATGGTGTACTTGAAACTGCGACCTTACAGACAGAGATCCTTGGCTCACAGGAGGAATGAGAAGCTGACACCACGATACTATGGGCCCTTCGAGGTTGAGGCAAGGGTTGGATAGGTGGCCTATTGGACAGGTGGCCTACAGACTGAGATTGCCCTCAGGATCGGTTATTCACCCGGTGTTCCATGTTTCACAATTGCCCCAGGTTATTGGTGACCACACACCTTCCCCTTCCTTACCGGAGACCCTTACTGCTGATATGGAGGTGAGGCTGGAGCCCGAGGCATTAAAAGAAGTGTGACGTGGAGACACAGGAGAGCGCAGGTGATGCTGTAGTGGAAGGGCTTGCCAGAGCATGAGAGCACGTGGGAGGCTATGACGAGATGGTGATGCGATTTCCAGACTTCCACCATGAGGACAAAGTGGCTCTTTGGGGGAATTTATGGGACACGGGTCTACTCCCGCCGGAGGACCCTCGCCGAACCCCAGACCCGCCAGCCCCCTTAGTCGCGCGCGCCCCCTTGGCCCGAAAACCCTAAATTCTATTATTTATAGGAGGCCATCCGTCAATTTGGTTTTATGCTATTATTTTGATATCGAGAGACTTCATAAATTAGACGAGTACGGACGTCCTCTATTGTCATTTTGGGAGGAGAATACGCCTTTTTGTACTCAATTATCTAGCTTTTCTACTTGTCGCTACTTTGATTTATCAATTTAATAGATTCATCTTCACGGATCTATCACCTTCTTTCACTTGTTATTCAGCAATTTTTACCTAAGAAGATGGCATGCCCCCTAAGCAGTATGGTACCAACAAGCATACCACTTTACAGCGATAAATTCATAACAATTGATCCAAAGAATTGAAGCAGGGGAAATTCACCTACTCAAACCCACTACGTAAACCGTGTCAATCTGTTTAAAATCATAATTAAGAATGAGAATAATGGGTACCAGCTATAGCAAGAGGAAACATGAAATTTCTTCATATGGCGATCGAAAGTCCACTCTCCACCGTTCATGTTAATCTGCATGTCTTAAATCCTAATTACACTAAATCTTGATAAACTCATGCTCTTTGCTAGTGAGCTTGGGGTGAAAAGTTCTTTTGCTGAAAACCCTATAATTTCCAATAGTCCGATGCATGGGCAAACAACACAAAAACATAGTGATATTTTGGGTTTTTCACGTGTCGTGCACTTTGTGCACAGGTTATTTCTAGTATATATATACACATGAAAATTTTCAAATGCAAACATTCCACACGGAAAATCCCGTTCAAAAATATTTTTACTTTTTTCGAAAAAAATTTCAAAAAAAATTTCCTCCTTTACTTAATGTAGTTATACACCCCTCAAAAAATAATGGTTGAAAAATAATGTGATTTGGCCTTCGATCAAGATGTTACAAAAAGTTCTATTGTTAAATTTTGTAATGGGTAGATCGGTGCTCAAATCCCCTAAGGTTCCCCCATTATTTTTCCTAGGGAATATATAAATTCTTTACTATGTGACGGATGTAATCTATGGTTAACAAAGCAGCATCCCCTCTTCATTTGTTATTTTTGTTCTAATTAAAACCTGATCAATCCATGTACCTCAAAAGCTTGGAAATGTAGCGCACCAATCTTGTACTCGTGTTTCATCGTCTTTTATAGGAATATTCCTTGTGGGATCAGGTGGAGTCTCATGTGGCACCCACAAAAAGTATGACTGGGACAAAGGTGTCACATGGGACATCTTCAATATTTGTATAAATAATTCCTTGATTGTGTTATAATATGAAAAAGTTAACTGTGGACCCTGATCATATATTATGAACTCTTAGACAAGCAGAAATGATTTTGATGGTATCTGCAAAGCAAAGATTAGAATCCAGCCAAGACACCATCTAAACAGATTAAAACAAAAGGAAACATGCACAATCCAGATCTTTGAATGATACCATGACCATGAATCTAGTAAACATGTCATAAGATTGCATGATCGTGAATCAAGTATGGTAAACATGTCACGTTAATCCTACTTAATTACAACCATTTAGCAATAATGATAAGCATGATAAGCAAGTATAAACTACAAAAGCAATAATCACGAGTAAACGCTCTTTAAGGATTGTAAACTTACTATCACAATGTCACCTTTTATCATTTTTTATCTTGCAAGTGCAAATTTATCAATTCATAATAATGAAAGGATCGACCTGTAGTACAACGATGTAAGGACACCAATTATAGAACATATGTAGCACGTCATATTATAGATGAGACAGTCTCTATGTAATACCCAAAATGGTAAATGGTGTATCATAGTTCTCATGGGTGTGACTAGGCCTGTCTGAAGGCGCTAGCCAATAAGGGTTTAGGGCTAAGCCGACATGTACAGCAAGATCAGGTATTATTTATTAATTTATTCCAACATTTTTTATCAATTTGATATTAAAAACATCCATCAAAAGCATGGAAACCTAAATAACATGGTACAAGTCATCACTGCATGGGTTTGGCCCCAAATTCAATTATTTAAGTACTAATTGTTTATGCATACATGACCCAGTTAAGGCATGTGGTGAACAATAATTATGTTATACGATGATCAGCGCCATGCATTATGAAATAGAGAAATGACTGAGTCTCAGTACTCATGAAACTAACCCATCAGTACAAAGAGTCCCAAGAAAACAGTTTGGCCGAACCCTATAGGGCTTAGAACCCACCAATTGGAAGCAAAACAGCCCCATCCGAACCCTGCAAGGGTCACAGAAAGCAAAACAACCCCATAGAAGCATAACCAACCCTTACAGGAGCACACATAGAACAAACAGAAAGCTAACAATCCTATGGAGGCACAACCAAACCCTTTAGAGGGTATACAAGAACAAAACGGTGATCTAACAGCCACATAGAAGAACAATCAAACCCCAACAATAAGCAAACAGCCACATAAGCCTAATCTGATCCCCAAATCAAAATAGCCTCAAAATCAATAAAGTCAAAAAAAAATTAGCCGAGTTTATCGAGGCCGAAAAATTATGAGGAGCTCTATTTGATCACCGGAGAAAAAGAAAGACATCATTTCACATCGCTATGTCGCCTTGCCAGTTGCCATTGCTTGCGACTGCCATTGTCGTCGTGGTCGTTTGAATGAAAATAGCAAAAGGGATTTGTGTGTGGGATCGATAGATCTGAACAAAAGAAATAGATAGATCAGAAGTAGAGAGATCACGCCGTTCTAAGGCTAAAGTCTGGGTTTAAATAGACAAAAAGAATAGAATGGAGAAGTGGTGTGAAATCCATGATAGATGGGGGATCCGATGAAAGATGAGGGAGTAATGGACTCGAGGCATCGGTTGTGTCCCGAGTGACCACAACTGACAAAACAACACGTAAAGAGGGGAAGTCACCGCTGCTCTAGGAGAGAGAGGAATGAAAAGAAAAAGAAAATTGAAAGGGAGAGAGTTAATGTTTGTAAATATATAGTGTTTCGGTTTCGGGTTTTGGGTTTTAAGAAATGGGTTTATGGTGTGTGGATTTGACGTTTAACAACTATAAGTCAAAACACGTCAAAAATCCAGAAAACATAGAAAACATATAGGAAAATCCAAATTATTTATTAAAATTATTTTCAAGTAAAATCACATTTTATTATTATAGAAAAAATGGTTACATAAAAACGGATCATTAAAGGACTGTTAGAGTATAGTATACTATATATTATCTGAAGGATCCTTTCTATGTGTTGTGTTGCTTTCTGTATAATAAACAGTATGTAGATATGGCCTTAATTAACTCTTTTGCTAATATTTCTTTCCAATTGCACTCTCTTCACACTAAGCAAGCTTAAGTTCTTCAATAAAATGACTAACATTTAGAATTCTCATGGTTATTTTAAGTTGATAATTTTATAATACCACCATGGAACCAAATAAGAACTCTAAAAATATGAGCATCACCATTTCCAAAATCACAAATTTGATATTTTTTTGACTTCCATGTTCATCTTCAATATTATGTATGATTATCAATCTAGTCATCTGCAAACATGCGTAGTTACAAACACACCTACATGTAGACAAGCACAGATGTCAGGACGCACAAATGCATAAAGCATAATTCTGCACACATTACAATCAATATGGCATAAAAGTTTATGTTTAAATTAGCTTAGTCACAAAGAATTTATCTTTAAATTGCATGATGTCGCACGGCAATAATTGGCTAATACGGATACCCATTTATGTACCAATTCTTATACCACTTTGCATGTTTCTTTCTACAACTCATCAACATTCATCACTATTAAAATTGAGCATGTTTCTGGAAAGTCAAATTCTTTACCTCGGCTACAGGATTATGTTGCACGTCGGATCGACGCTAGACGGTTCAAGGATCGATCAAATAAGTTTTTAGCCCCAATGTTTAAGTAGAGAGAGATCAAATAGCATAAAAAGAAAGAACAAAACAAGAGTGGAATGCCATTATTTTACACGGTTCGGATATTGTTTTCCTACGTCGACGAGAGGATGAATTTTTTCACTATATGATTAAAGAGATGATTACAAAATATTATTGATGGACAAGCCTTCAAATTCAAAATACAATACAAGAATATAATGATTAAGCCCCATTCTTAAGGATTCATGATATATGGTTGGAATGTCTCTTAGAATTCCTAACAATTTTTTCACGTTATGTAGCTATAAAGATGCCTCATAGTATTCCAACTCATGTAACCTTAAAAGTGTTGGTTAGCATTTTCATTTATGTGGCCTTTAAAGTTGTCTCTTGATATTCTCATGGTGACCTTTAAGGTGTCTCTTGGCATTCCAATTTATGTCACCTTTAAGGTTGTCTCTTAAAATTCCTAACATGTCCATTGGAATTCCAAGAGTCTATATCTAATGGATTACGCACTAGAGAAATTAAGAAAACTACAGTCATCATACCACATACCTTGATGCAAAGACGGGAAGACAGGTCTTTGTCAAAGACACCGAGAGCAATCACTGGAAGCGACGTGAAGGCAGTGTTATAAAAGGATATAAACCAGTCGTTATAAGCAGGCTGTGCTGAGAAAGATGTATGCGCCTCAAACCAGAAAAGGGTAAATCCGAAGGTTACGTTCTTGTAGAAGAAGTAGCATATCTGTTCACAGAAAAAGCAAATGCAAATTTCAGCCACACTTAATAAGAACTTTTAAGACAACTTAAACAGCTTTAGTAAGAGTTAGTAACCAGTTTCAGCCAGTTAATCATGTTATTTGTCATAAAAATTTTAAAAACCCAAATCCAGAACTGTACTCCAAATCAGACAAATGAACTGGAAGTTCAACTATATATATATAGCAAAAAATGTACCTAAGAACGTGCGCAGGTAGAATTACCCCCTCTGTTCGGTGTTTGTGAGTATTTTTTTTTGAATTTTTTTTTTGCAGTAGCTAGATATACTTGTTATGAAGCTCCCCACAAAATTTCAGGTCAATCCGACACCGTTTGAGCCTCCGTTCATCGATTTCAAAAACGTTGCGCAAAACTGTCCAAATTCTGGACAGTTTTGCGCAACGTTTTTGAAATCGATGAACGGAGGCTCAAACGGTGTCGGATTGACCTGAAATTTTGTGGGGAGCTTCATAACAAGTATATCTAGCTACTGCAAAAAAAAATTTCAAAAAACAATACTCACAAACCCCGAACAGAGGGGGCGTGCGCAGGTAATTCTACCTGCGCACGTTCTCAGGCACATTTGCCCCATATATATATATATATATATATATATATATATATATATATATAGGCGTGGTCGGCTGCGAACGGTTCTCACAGGGTTGCCCGTGCGAACTAAATTTTTTTATATTTTTAAAAAAAAATTTCAGAATTTTTTTTTCCACGCTTTAATCCATACATATATACACCCCAGAAAAAATAATGGGTGAACCCTAGGTGGATTTGACCCTCGATCAAGCCGTTACAAATTTAACGGTTTCAGAACAATAGAACATTTTGTACCGATCCGATCAAGGGGAAAATATGGGGGATTGTCTTGATTTTTGATATGAAAGTGTACTAACATGTTTAGAACACATTCAACGGTTTGGATCTATGAAAAGAATCAAAGAGAGGAAGTTCCTACGGAGTTCTCACGGGGGGAAGTTCTCATTTGAACATTCCCCTATATATATATATATATATATATATATATATATATATATATATATATATATATATATGGGATTAAAGGGTATCATACGCCATATGAGAGGGTGTCTCATATGCCCTCTCACATAAAGGGGGTCAAGTACAACAAGTACAAGCCCATGTGGGCTTGTACTTGCCTCTTTTATGTGAGAGGGCATATGAGACACCCTCTCATATGGCGTATGATACCCATTATTCTCTATATATATATATATATATATATATATATATATGTTGACTAGGATCCATTCGGATGGATCAAACATGCGGATCCATCCAAGTGGAATTTAAAGCTATACAATGTAAATAGAAAATCCGACCGTTGGATGTCTTCCAACATGTCTAAACTAGCTCCAAACAAAATTTCAACTAATTTGGACATGTTTCTCCCATGCATCAAGTGGTTGCAAAATCAATGTTTTTGAATAGTTATAAAATCGGCTAATTTTGCAACCACTTGATGCATGGGAAAAACATGTCCAAATTAGTTGAAATTTTGTTTGGAGCTAGTTTAGACATGTTAGAAGACATCCAACGGTCGGATTTTCTATTTACATTGTCTAGCTTTAAATTCCACTTGGATGGATCCGCATGTTTGATCCATCCGAATGGATCCTAGTCAACCTATATATATATATATATATATATATATATATATATATATATATATATATATATATATATATATATATATATATATATGGGGCAAATGTGCCTGAGAACGTGCGCAGGTAGAATTACCTGCGCACGCCCCCTCTGTTCGGGGTTTCTAAATATTTTTTTTTGAAATTTTTTTTTGCAGTAGCTAGATATACTTGTTATGAAGCTCCCCACAAAATTTCAGGTCAATCCGACACCGTTTGATCCTCCGTTCATCGATTTCAAAAACGTTGCGCAAAACTGTCCAGAATTTGGACAGTTTTGCGCAACGTTTTTGAAATCGATGAACGGAGGATCAAACGGTGTCGGATTGACCTGAAATTTTGTGGGGAGCTTCATAACAAGTATATCTAGCTACTGCACAAAAAAATTCAAAAAAAAATACTTACAAACACCGAACAGAGGGGGCGTGCGCAGGTAATTCTACCTGCGCACGTTCTTAGGTACATTTTTTGCTATATATATATATATATATGCAAAAAATGTGCCTAAGAATGACCTCGGGTAGAGATACCTGAGCACACCCCCGCTGTTCGGGGTTTGTGAGTATATTTTTTTGAAATTTTTTTTTGCAGTAGGTAGATATACTTGTTATGTAGCTCCCCACAAAATTTCAGCTCGATCCGACACCGTTTGAGCCTCCGTTCATCGATTTCAAAAACGTTGCGCAAAACTGTCCAAATTCTGGACAGTTTTGCGCAACGTTTTTGAAATCGATGAACGGAGGCTCAAACGGTGTCGGATCGAGCTGAAATTTTGTGGGGAGCTACATAACAAGTATATCTACCTACTGCAAAAAAAAATTTCAAAAAAAATACTCACAAACCCCGAACAGCGGGGGTGTGCTCAGGTATCTCTACCCGATGTCATTCTTAGGCACATTTCCCTATATATATATATATATATATATATATATTAATCTATTGCAGAAATGAACCAAAAACTATGATACAGATGAACAAAACATCGCCATAATCAAGAACTGCAAACTTCTGAACCGCACATCAATATTAATATAAATCAACATAAACATTCCAATTTCTGTAGCTTTATAAAGTGCCAAAACAAAGTCAAAATACCAGTGGAATAAACTAATCAGCACTCAAAACCAAAAACGTTTAACGGCAGTAATCACATGAAAAACAATACGGAAGGACTCATGTTAGATAGATCTGACAAAGGTTTTGGCTACTTAAGCCAATCTCCTTAATTCGACCAGTGCCCAACAAATGGAATAATAACATTAAGCACAACACAAAAAATGTGCATATCGAATGCATGTAACCGAGTCATCATCACTTATGGTACCACTGGGCATAACCCGTACCCGGAGGGCACGGAGGCAGTCGTCGCCTGGGCGCAAATGCGGAGATAAGTGGTTGCCAAAGTGAAAAAAGCATGGGTGTGTGTGTAAGAGGAGGGTCAGGGGCAAAAGGAGGAAAAGCAGTGACTAAAACGCAAAAAAAATCACCAAAACCACATCTCAAAGCCAAGTCCAGAACCCCACCCAACCCCCACGTGGCGGCCCAGTCAGCAACCAAAAATATGACTGGGACAAAACTGCCACGTGTGACAAAACTGCCACGTAGGACAAACTTCCTGAATTGTATAATAGATATATCTGCTCCTTTTCCTATTTTGATGGTAGCAAAGTATCTCAGCTATGGCATGATGCATTTCTTTTCATCATTATTGTTGTCAAGACTGAACCACCCAAAACTTGATAAATTTTCATCATGATATGAGTGCCTCTTCAAACCGTCAATCGTATAACACCTCAGAAGCAGAACAGTTGTTTTCAAAATTTTCATTACTGCTTTATTTTTATCAACCTTTAAGTTTATAAGATGTATTATTTGCTTTAAGCACCTTCACAAGCTTTCTCATTCTGCACCAGCTCACTTTAGTTGTCAATCCAATAGAGTTTGCATTATCTTTTCATTGCTACTTTCTCGACACATCTGGAGATTCTGGACATGTTATACCAAGCATACCACAAAATGTTATTTTCTTCATCGTTATTCCAGCTGCCGTGTTTTATAATTATATGCTCAAAAACACTAGTAAATGCTGTTTGGAATAGCTAACTTATTATCAACCATTCCAAGATAGGAATCATGACGGTTGCTACTTCAGAACCAGCAAGCAAGCACAAAATTTTGTGATCTCTCTACAAAATGAATGTTACAAGAAGGTAATTAGAACATGATACATTTATCTATGGTTTTGCTCCAAAACACATTGTTACTACTTACTACAGTCAATCTTAATTGCTCAGCATTTCCTAATTGCTTCTTTTTTATTCTACCACATGGTATGAATGATGAAGTATATATTACTGTTTTCCCAGAAATTTCGCATGGTGTCTCCATTCAACAGCTCCTGAAATATTCTAATTTATTCCTTCTCTTTAATCTATCTAGCTTTCAGTTAAATTCCAGTACACTCATTTCAATATTACATCATACACTCTTCAAGTCCAGTGAATTTGAAGATCTATCCGACTTCTTCCAGAGATCGATTGTTATCTTTTGCATGGAGTCTCTGCATCAATTGGAGTAGTTTAAGCATTATGGGTTCCCTTTTCCAGACTACAACACACGCATCCATTATATGTCTTGCTTTCTTAAGGACTAGTGTAATTTATTGGACTTATGTGCATAAGTTTTTCCTTCAAGAATTGGAATTGAAATTATCTAAAAATATCAGCAACTTGGAAAAGTGCTTTCGGACAGTACATAATAAGAGCTTCTGCTGTCTGGGATGGAAATGTTCTGAGAAGATTTACAGTAATATTTTGCCTCTGAAGCCCGTCAAAGGCGTTTGGAAAGTTTATTGTAACAATCACATATGGTTTCAGGATACTGTTCTCCTTTTATGATCCCCAAAGGCTCTTGTGTTGTTGTGGGCCTAAGAAAAAGCTCACAATTCGGTTGCTGTTTATATGAAGTTATTAGATACATTGTTGAGTAAATATGAATTGCACTAATGCAACGTCCAGTGCTTGATTCAAACTACGCTAATGCATGTCATATGTAGAAAAGGAACATTTACCACCACCATGAAGGAGCGGCAAAGTACAGAAACTGTGGAAGGAGATACCGAGCACATATTCTCAGACTGTGTGCACTTGAATAGAGACTATGTCCTTTGTGCACCAAATAAGCTTAGAAACCCAAAATAAATGTGGCAATACTAAAGGAATTCCGCGTCAACATAGCACTAGCAGCAACAAATATCTAAACAGAACATTAACAAAAGATCACATATCTTCATAGTCAGGTACTCTCAAACTTATCCATAACTCCAGCTATGATAGAGAAAGGGAGAAAGGAATACGTATACTCCTTAAAGCATAAGCCTTAGACTGGGATGGTTTGCTCATCTTGTCTTTAAGTCTCATTTTTCATCCGTTGATTCTTTATTACTGGACACAAGTGAAGGCCTGAAACTATAGGTGTTCTTGCAATTTTAGAGATGTTCCCCATAGCTAATACTTTCTGTCAAGTAATCTCGGTTTGTCCTCTAAAGAGCGCATACTGTACCTTAATATTTTTAAGGGTAAATTTTAAAAAATCACCTCAAACTTTGGCCTGTTTAGAAAAAATCGCGCAAAACTTTAAAACCCTCAAACCCCCTCCCCCCTCCCCCCCCTCCCCTGAACTTTGGTTTTTGCAAGAAACCCATGTCAACATTGAATGTGTGAGATTTTTAGAAAAACCAATCAACATACCTCCACTTCCATCTTCTTCTCTTCCTTTTCAAAGAACTCATGAATTTAGTAACATCCAATATATAAAAGAAAAATTAAAACAAAAATAGAACCCCGGTCTTCAAAAATAGAACGTGGCGGAGGTGTCCCTCAACTCCGTGGTAGGGTTCACACCAAACCATACCATGAAGCTGAGGGAGGAGATCGGTGAGCAGGAGGTGACTGTGCTCATTGACAGTGGGGCTACCCACAATTTCATTTCCAGGAGGGTGGTGACACAGCAGGGGCTTCAGCTGACAGATTGCGGCAGCTTCAGTGTGATGATAGGGACGGGAAAGAAGGAGAGCAGCCGGTGAGTTTGCAGGGGACTGGTACTGACCATGTAGGGGATACAGATTATTGCAGATTTTTTACCTCTGGACCTGGGGAGCACAGACGTTAGGAGAGATGACAATAAATTGGAAGCTGCTACGGATGGAGTTTCAGGAGGCGGGGAGAGCAGTGATACTCCAGGGAGACCCCAGCCTCTGCAGGGTTTTGGTCTCTCTGAAGACCATAATTAGGACCATCCAGATGGAGGGAGGAGGGTATTTAGTAGAGCTGTACTCTTTGACAGGTGAGGGATGCGTTGAGGCCAGTACAAAGCAGCCCATTCCAGGAGAGGTTCAGCAGCTGATGGAGCAGTTTGAGGAGATTTTCCAGGAGCCTCGGGGTCTTCCACCACCGCGGGACCACGAGCACGCCATTGTGCTACGAGAGGGTGTTTCCCCCATTAGCGTGCGGCCCTATCGATACCCCCAGCATCAGAAGGACGAGATAGAGAGGATGGTGTCAGAGATGGTGCAGGCAGGGGTGATCCAGCCGAGTGTGAACCCGTTCTCCAGCCCAGTATTATTAGTGAAGAAGAAGGATGGTAGTTGGCGGTTCTGCGTGGACTACAGGGCGCTGAACAAGGAGACGGTCCCAGATAAATTCCCTATACCTGTGATTGATGAGCTCTTGGACGAGCTACACGGGGCAGCCTGGTTCAGCAAGTTAGATCTCAAGTCAGGCTACCACCAGATAATGATGCGACGGGAGGATGTGCCCAAGACGATGTTCAGGAGCATGAGGGTCACTACGAGTTTCTGGTCATGCCCTTTGGGTTGACCAACGCCCCGGCCACCTTTCAGGCTCTTATGAATAAGGTATTCCGTCCCTATCTCAGGCGATTTGTACTAGTTTTCTTCGATGATATTTTGGTGTATAGTCGTACTCTGGAGGAGCATTTGGACCACCTGCAGGTGGTATTTCAGGAGCTGCAGTACCACCAGCTATATGTGAACAGAAAGAAGTGTCTATTCGGGCAGTCGCATGTGGAGTTTTTGGGGCACGTGGTATCAACAGGAGGGGTGGCCGCAGATAGAGCAAAGATAGCGGCCATGCTGGACTGGTCGCCCCCTACTACCCTCAGAGGGCTTCCTGGGGCTTACAGATTACTATCGCAGATTCGTGGAGGGTTATGGGATGATTGCATGGCCATTGACGGAGTTATTGAAGAAGGATCAGTTCCATTGGGGGGAGGAGGCGACGACAGCATTTGAGGCCCTGAAAAGGGCAATGACCACTATGCCAGTATTGGCGTTGCCCGACTTCTCCAGACCATTCGTGGTAGAGGCAGACGCATCAAGACATGGGCTGGGAGCAGTACTGATGCAGGAGGAGCGGCCCGTAGCTTACTACAGCCAGGTGTTGACCGCGAGGGTCCGACTGCGGTCGGTTTATGAGAGAGCTGATGGCTATAGTACTGTCCATCCAGAAGTGGAGGCCATATTTGTTGGGTCGGAGCTTTATAGTTCGCACGGATCAGCTGAGCCTGAAGTACCTGTTAGAGCAGCAGATGGTAGCGAAGGAGCATTAGAAGTGGCTGCGGAAGTTGATGGGGTACAGGTTCGAGATTGAGTACCGCCTGGGATTGGAGAAAAAGGCAGCAGATGCGTTATCCCGACGGGAGGAGGCAGAGTTAGCGACACTTACAGAGTCTATCCTAGAGGATTGGGGCCCACTACAGCAGGAGGTGGAGCAGGACCCGGAGTTGGCAGCTATACGAGAGGCCCTTCTACAGGGGTCGACTGAGTACCCGGGGCATTCTCTTCAGGATGGGTGGCTACTTTACTGGGTGAGGCTTGTGATATCTCGGACGTCTGTATTTATACAGACCATATTCAGGGAGTTCCACGGCAGTGCTATTGGAGGACATTCTGTGGTTCTCAAGACCTACCAGCGGCTAGCGAGAGAGGTCTATTGGAAGGGACTGAAGAAGGCGGTGGCGAGGATGGTGGCAGAGAGTGACGTGTGCCAGCGTCACAAGTACCAGGCGATGTCCCCAGGGGGATTACTGCAGCCGATGTCCTTACCAGACCGAGTGTGGAAGGACCTCTCTATGGACTTCATAGATGAATTGCCAAAGTCGGACGGATACACTGTCATTTTTGTTGTGGTCGACCGCCTCAGCAAATATGCACATTTTGTCCCGCTTCGGCATCCTTACAGCGCAGTTTCTGGGGCGGAGGTTTTTGTGAGAGATGTCATTCGTTTGCATGGGCTGCCAAAGTCTATAGTCTCGGATCGAGACAAGGTGTTCTAGAGCAAGTTTTACCAGGAGCTTTTCAGACTACAGGGGACGGCCTTGAAGCGGAGCACAGCCTACCATCCCCAGACTGACGGTCAGACGGAGGTGGTGAATAGGAGTGTAAAGACTTACCTGTGATGCTTCATTTCAGAGAATCCTAAAGAGTGGGCGTGTTGGCTTCCGTGGGCGGAATATTGGTATAACACTTCATACCACACGGCGGCGCAGACTACACCTTTCAGGATTTTGTATGGCAGAGATCCTCCGCACTTACTTCATTATGGTCATGAGACGACTCCCGTGTCGATGTGGAGCAGTACCTGGCAGAGAGGGACCAGATTCTAGAGAAGCTGAAGCTCCACTTGGCGAGGGCTCGGCAGGTGATGAAGGCACGGGCAGACCTACACCGTCGAGACATACACTTTGAGGTGGGAGACATGGTATATCTAAAGCTGAGGCCCTACAGGCAGAGGTCGATGACTCATATGAGAAATGAAAAGCTGGGACCGCTGTATTTTGAACCTTCGAGGTCGAGGCGAAAGTGGGACCGGTGGCCTACAGGTTGCGTTTACCCCCAGGATCTACCATTCACCCTGTTTTCCACGTTTCCCAGTTGCGCCAGGCCATTGGCGGCCACACCTCTTCCCCTACATTACCAAAAACCCTGACTGCTAATATGGAGGTGCGGATGGAGCCCGAGGTGTTGAAAGGTGTTCGGCAGAGCGACACAGGAGGGCGACAGGTGTTGTTACAGTGGAGGGGCCTGTCAGAGCATGATAGTACGTGGGAGGACATAGATGAGATGGCGGCTCAATTTCTAGACTTCCACCTTGAGGACAAGGTGGCTCTTTGGGGAGAGTATTGATGGGCTTTCCGGCCCATCAAATACTCTGCGGGTTTATACCCGCAGGAAGGGTGTGCGGGCCCAGGCCGCACCCCTTGCCGCACGCCCCTCTCCTAGCCGCATCCCTATTGGCCGCATGCCCTAGCCCCTTGCCCTAGGTTTGATTATATTAGAGAGGGTAGCCGCTTGTTTTTACCTATGCTTTTGATTATTGATATTGTGTGATTCCATAGGTAGACGAGTGCGGACGTCCTCTTCGGCGTCTTGGGAGGAGAGCGCACCTCTTTTGCGTTCAATTATCTTGTTCTAGCTAGCATTTTTCTCAATAAAATAGTATCTTTGTTAGTTCCTAACAGAAGCTTATCTAATAAGATGGATGGGTGGCAATGATATATGATTTTGAGTTTCAAGGATAGGAACTATTTATAGGACAGTTATATTGGACATACTTTCTTGTGAGCTGCAAGGATAGTTTAAATTGATGAAAATGGATATTTTATTTTCTTTTTCCCGATTAAGCGTGTAATTTTACCATTAATTTGTTGTCCCCTGTTAGTGTATACGTTCATGTAAAAAGAACAAAACTATGAAGGAAATGACAGTGCAATGACCGTTGATGAAGAAGAAATGCTTATAGGGTAACCATCCCTTGATTAAGACTGAAAACGCTTCATGGATCAGATATTGGATAAAAGAAACATGCCATCAAAAGGAATTAAAATTTGAGGTAGTTGAATGGCAATACACCAGAACATAGGATGCAAAATATAAGTGCAGTAGGCAGTTTAGCAACAGATTTATTAACTAGAAATTTCTAATATGTAAATAGAGCCAATTTTTTCTTTTCTATTTTTGGTCAATTTCAGCTCAATTACGATTGATATCATATCTTGGCAAGCTACCACCAGAATGTTATCACAGCTTGGGATTGTCATACTAGCCACTGTCTTGGAGCTGTTAATTTGGGTGCGGAATCTTCATGCTTTGAATAAAATTTTATCGGTTTATGCTTTTAATCAAATGCCTTGCTGCGGTCTGATGCGGGTGCACCGGCGAGCGCACCGGGGCCCTCTGGGGATGGAGCACGTGGCGGTGGAGGCGTCATCACTTACGCACGTCGCAGGAGACGCGGGAGCGCGGTTTAGGCCATTTTCTTAGTGGGAGGGTATTTTGGTATTTTACCAAAATACCTCCTCTTTCTTTATATTAGGTCTAGCCGTCATTTTGTTGGTTTATGCTTGTATTGTGAGAAAACTCTCAAGCGTCATTTGACGGTGCTTAAGCTTTGGTCCGTTCATCCAAAGCGGGGAGATCGATCTTGTCTCTAAGAAGATCAATTATCTAGGTTCTTTGTCTCGATCAAGCAAAAAATATAAACTTTTTCCTCTCTTTTAATTTTCCTCTTTAAAATTGTGAATCGATCTACGACGATTCACAACAATTGGTATCAGAGCGCTACGATTCCATGGCAACGGGAACGAGGGCTTCCGTGGATGAGAAGATCCAAGGTCTACGCGACGATCTCAATCACGAGATCGAGGGTTTGAGGAAGGCGATGGAAGCTTCGATCAAGGATCATGCACACACCCAAGAGGACATTCAATCGGAGCTTCGAACCATGAGAAGGGAAACCGCGGAGGCCACGGCGGCTATTCCGGCGATAATGGAGTTGTTGCAAGGGTTGACCAAGGAGAAGGCGACGGATCGCGACGAGGGGAGAGCAACGGAAGAGATCCAAGGCGATTCCGGCGTCGTTTCGACAAATCAAGGACCCCCGAGCCACGGGGAGTCACATGCGGCGGCGGCGGCTACAACCCTAGCCGGCGGACTAGGGTTTGGCGCGACAGGGCCCGGATCTACCTCCACGGGCCCTGTCGGGCCTAATAGGGGGCCGACAGGCCCGCCCGGCCCAGCCATGGCCTGGGCGGGTCAGGCCGGCCACCCCCGGCCCTCGATGCCCCAACCTGGGGCCGCCGGAGGGCCGGCACCCCCTGGCGGGGGTGCCCAGGGGCCGCCGACCCCCTTTGGGGGTCGGGAGGCCCGCGCGACCCCCGCCTGGGGGTCGGCAGCCCCAGGCGGGGGCGGCAATGGAGGCGCGGCCCCTGTTTGGGGCCGGGCGGGTCCGCTGGACCCCGGGCATGGGTCAGCGGGCCCGGGCGACTTCCCCGATGGCGCTGCGAACATGGGAGGGGTGTTTGGCGGTGTTGCGGGGTTCGTACCCCAATCTGGAGGAGCTTTGGGGGCATCGAGAGGCGGATGGGCCTCAGGAGCAGCTATTGGGGCCCCAGCGGGCCAGTTTTGGAGAGCAGAGACCATTCCGCATGGGCCAAGGCCCAATTTTGCACGACCGCCAGAGTTTCCGGAGCACTACTACCAGCCCGAGGCGTGGGAGAGACCTGCATGGCCAGCGGAGCTGTACGGGGTCGACGGGGGAGGCCCGAGGGAGGCTCGGGGTGGCGAGATGGTCAGGGGGGTGACCGAGGCGGAGATAGGGGGCAGCTAGGCGACATCAACGCAGATCGGCGGTTGATGAAGCTGAAGATGCCGACCTTTGACGGCACCGACCCTGATGGGTGGATATACCGAGCGGAGAGGTATTTCCAGGTGATGGGTCTGACGGAGCAGGAGGTCCTGAAGGCCATCGGGATTTACTTTGAGGGGAAGGCTCTGGCCTGGTACCGGTGGAAGATAGCACGGTCCCATTTTCGCACCTGGGAGGAGCTATCAGCGCTGATCGTAAACCGATTTCAGGAGACAGTAGGAGGGGATTTTTACGAGCAGTTGTCGGCCCTAAGGCAAGAGGGGACAGTGCGTGACTATGTGGAGAAATTCGAGATGCTGAACAGTAGGGCGAAGGGGGTGACCGATGAGGTGATGATCGGGAACTTCATGAGGGGACTGAAGCCCTCTATACGAACGGAGCTGAGGATGCAGAGCCCTCAGTGTTTGGAGGATGTCCTTCGCCTAGCCCACAAGGCGGAGGAGAAGCAGTCGGAGGAGAGACGCATTAGGGGGGGCTTGGGGGGCGCAGGGGCAGCGCAGCCCAGTAGCACCAGCACCACCTAGGCCAGCTATCGGACCACCAGCACCAGTACCACCTAGACCAGCTGCAGGGGAGGTCCGCACCACCGTACCTGGTAGGCGCATGACAGAGGTTGATATGCGGGCACGGCGAGCGGCGGGCCTATGTTTCAGGTGTGACGAGAGGTTCACCCCCGGTCATCGATGTGCGAGCAAGTTGCTGCAGATCGTGATTGTGCCCGACGAGGAGGAGTATCCGGAGGAGGAGGAGCCTGTGATAGTGGAGGAGCCTGAGGAGGAGCATATGCACATGGACTTTGCGGAGGTGTCGCTGAACTCCGTGGTAGGGTTCACTCCGAACCATACTATGAAGTTGGCAGGGACATTGGGAGATTAGACGGTGACGGTATTGATTGACAGTGGGGCGACCCACAACTTCATCTCGAGGCGGCTGGTAGAGCGTCACGGGTTGGAGTTGAGCACGATGGAGAAGTTCACTGTGTTGCTGGGCACAGGGAAGATGGAGGAGAGTAAGGGGCTCTGCAAGGGGGTGTTTTTCACGCTGCAGGGGCTTCAGATAGTGGAAGACTTCTTACCGTTGGAGTTGGGCAACGTGGATGTCATATTAGGAGTGCAGTGGCTGAAGAAGCTCGGGGAGATGAAGGTGAACTGGAAGCTTCTTCGGATGGAGTTCCAGGAGGGGAGCAAGACGGTGGTGCTGACAGGGGACCCGACCCTCTGCTTTTCGGTAGTGGCCTTCAAGGCCATTATGCGAGCGTTGCGGGATGAGGGAGATGGGTTTCTGGTGGAGTATCAGGGGTTGTCCGCGGAGGAGGAGCAGCAGGAGGAGACCCCAATGGAGGTAGATTCAGTACTGGAGCAGTACCGGGAGGTCTTCCAGAGCCCGCAAGGGCTACCTCCGACGAGGGGGCATGAGCACGCGATAGTATTGCGTGACGGGTAGCACCGGTGAGCGTGCGCCCCTACAGGTACCCGCATGTGTAGAAGGATGAGATAGAGAGGATGGTGCGGGAGATGCTGCAGGCTGGCGTGACCCAGCCAAGTGTGAGTCCTTTTTCTTCTCCAGTACTACTGGTGAAGAAGAAGAACGGTAGTTGGAGATTCTGCGTCGATTACCGGGCGCTGAATAAGGAGACTGTCGCCGACAAGTTTCCTATTCCGGCAATCGATGAGCTGCTTGACGAGTTGCATGGGGCGGCAATCTTCTCGAAGATCGACCTGAAGGCGGGGTACCACCAGATCTTAATGCGGCCAGAGGACGTGCCGAAGACCGCTTTCCGCACCCATGAGGGACATTACGAGTTCCTGGTCATGCCGTTCGGCTTGACCAACGCCCCTTCGACATTCCAGACCTTGATGAACAAGGTCTTCCAGCCTTACTTGCGACGGTTCATCCTAGTCTTCTTCGACGACATCCTCATCTACAGTAGGAGCATGGGAGAGCACATTGACCACCTAGAGGTAGTGTTCAGGGAGTTGATTGCACATCAATTATATGCCAACCGAAAGAAGTGCAGTTTCGGTCAGGCAAGGGTGGAGTACCTGGGGCACGTGGTGTCAGCTGAGGGGGTGACGGCCGACAGAGCAAAGATAGCGGCCATGCTGGATTGGCCGGTGCCCACTACCTTACGAGCACTGCGAGGCTTCTTGGGGCTGACGGGCTACTACAGGAAGTTCGTCAAGGGGTACAGCACTATAGCGTGGCCTCTCACGGAGCAGCTGAAGAAGGATGGGTTCCACTGGGGGAGGAGGCCACCAAGGCCTTTGAGGCCTTGAAGGTGGCGATGACGACGGCGCCAGTGCTCGCCTTGCCAGACTTTGGCAAGGCTTTTGTGGTGGAGACGGACGCCTCAGGGTACGGTCTAGGGGCGGTACTCATGCAGGAGGGAAGACCAATAGCCTATTTCAGCCAGGTGCTATCAGCTAGGGCACGGCTGAAATCGGTCTATGAGAGGGAGTTGATGGCCATAGTGTTGGCAGTGCTGAAGTGGAGACCCTATTATCTGTTGGGTCGGGAGTTTGTAGTCAGGACGGACCAAAGGAGCCTCAAATACCTCCTCGAGCAGCGGTTAGTCACAGAGGAGCACCAGCGTTGGTTATCCAAGCTGGTAGGATACCGCTTTGAGATAGAGTACCGGCCCGGGTTGGAGAACAAGGCTGCGGATGCCTTGTCTCGACGAGAGGAGTGGGTAGACTTGAGGGCATTATCAAGGCCCATGTGGCTGGACTGGGAGCCCATGTTGCAGGAGGCGGAGGGTGATGCGGAGTTGCAGCAGATCCGCGAGCGGATTCAGAGTGGGGCGGACGAGCCGGCAGGATATGCTTTGGAGGGGCGCCGACTACTGTACCATGGGAGGTTAGTGTTGCCGAGGACCTCTGCCTTCATACCCGTGTTGTTCCAGGAGTTCCACAGCTCTGTGACAGGGGGTCACTCGGGGGTTCAGCAGACTTATCAGAGGATGGCCAGAGAGGTGTACTGGCCAGGGATACGGAGGGGGATTGCACGCTTAGTTGCAGCTTGTGACGTCTGTCAACGTCACAAGTACATAGCGATGGCCCCAGCGGGACTGCTTCAGCCGTTGGCACTACCAGAGAGGGTGTGGGAGGATATTACCATGGATTTCATCGACGGGCTACCACGTTCAGAGGGGTACACGGTGATCATGGTGGTGGTGGATAGGCTGAGTAAGTATGCACACTTCATCCCCCTGAAGCATCCTTACACAGCCGTATCAGTAGCAGCGGCATTCACGAAGGAGGTGATACGGCTACATGGGATACCGGCGTCCATCGTGTCCGACAGGGACAAGGTATTCATGAGTGTCTTTTGGAGGGAGCTGTTTAGGGTACAGGGTACGGTCCTGAAGAGGAGTACCGCTTACCACCCACAGACAGACGGTCAGACGGAGGTCGTCAACCGCAGCCTAGAGACGTACTTGCGGTGCTTTGCTTCAGACACACCTAGGCAGTGGTACAGGTGGTTGGCGTGGGCGGAATATTGGTACAATACCTCGTACCATTCGAGAGCAGGGACGACGCCTTTCAGGGTGTTGTACGGACGTGACCCTCCACCATTGGTGCGCTTTGGAAACAGTCAGACTCCCGTGTCACGAGTTGAGACGTACATGGAGGAGAGGGATGGGCTGTTGGGGGAGCCGTGGAAGCACCTATTGCGGGCTCAGCAGGTGATGAAGGCTCAGGCGGACGGGCATCGACGGGACGTTAGCTTCCAGGTGGGAGATATGGTTTCTCTCAAGCTACGCCCCTACAGGCAGAGGTCGATGTCAAGGAGGCCGAACGAGAAGCTGGCGGCTCGCTACTTTGGTCCATATCAGGTGGAGGCCACGGTCGGACAGGTGGCATACCGTTTGAGGCTACCAGCCACGTCGGCGATTCACCCTGTGTTCCACGTGTCACAGCTGAGACGGGCGATTGGGGACCATGCTGTTTCCTCCACTCTTCCCCCTACACTTACGGAGGACATGGAGGTGTTGTTAGAGCCTTTGGAGGTGCGGGCGGTCCGCCAGGGAGCGGGACGGCGGAGAGAGATGTTGATCTACTGGGCAGGGCTACCAGATTGCGATGCTACTTGGGAGGATTACGAGGTGGTCCAGGCGCAGTATCCAGATTTCCACCTTGAGGACAATGTGGCTCTTTTAGAGGGGGGTATTGATGCGGGTGCACCGGCGAGCGCACCGGGGCCCTCTGGGGATGGAGCACGTGGCGGTGGAGGCGTCATCACTTACGCACGTCGCAGGAGACGCGGGAGCGCGGTTTAGGCCATTTTCTTAGTGGGAGGGTATTTTGGTATTTTACCAAAATACCTCATCTTTCTTTATATTAGGTCTAGCCGTCATTTTGTTGGTTTATGCTTGTATTGTGAGAAAACTCTCAAGCGTCATTTGACGGTGCTTAAGCTTTGGTCCGTTCATCCAAAGCGGGGAGATCGATCTTGTCTCTAAGAAGATCAATTATCTAGGTTCTTTGTCTCAATCAAGCAAAAAATATAAACTTTTTCCTCTCTTTTAATTTTCCTCTTTAAAATTGTGAATCGATCTACGACGATTCACAACACGGTCACTGCCTTGCCTGCCTAATTTAGTAAATTGGATCCATTTTTAGTGAGATTATCTGGTCATTTTATTTGTCAGACCCGGATGGATGTTAATATCTAATTCACGAGAGTTAACACAGTATTGGACGTACAAAGGAAAAATGTTGAGCGGAAAGGAACTAGATAGTTGTTACTCACATGCCTAACTCTATTCATTCCTTTGATACATGCTTATTAACTACGTTTAGTTTTCAGCATTAGTTTCGTTTGGTTGAACAGCAGTATGCATGAAGAAAAGACGTGAGGAACTTCCTGTTATGTGGATAAGTTTCGTTTAATTTATTATCATTATAGAGACCCCAGTTCGTGTAAATTTTCATTTCTTGTGCAAATTTCCTTGCAGGCCCTTGCTCAAAAAAATTTCTGTACCAGAGGTGGAAATGTGATGCGGACACCCCACCCGCACCCTCGGCGGACCCACCTGACGCACCTCGCCACGACCCGAACCCACCTTGGAGGAACTACTGCCAGCGCAGAAGACGAGGAGACACGACTTAGTGGGTTTATTGGGTCTAGGGGTATTCTAGTCTTTTCAGACTAGATTAGCAATTCCCCTTTTCTATTTAATCTAGGGCTAGCCGTCTTGTTTGGTTTATACTTATTGTGAAGAACAACTAGGTATCAATCGTGAAGGTGATTAGACTTTGGTCCGTTCATCCAAAGCTAGGAGATAGGGATTCGTCTTGAAAGATGCCCAATTTATCTTTTGTTCTTCGTTGATTAATCAATAAAAATTCATCTTTTTCATATTTTTCCACCTTTAAACGCTGATTTGAGTGTACGTGATAGGTTTTTCCCAAATCTGTAAACACGTGTCCCATCAGTACGATCGTCCGGATCGTATCAAATTGGTATCAAATAGGTGAGATCCAATGGCGACGAGCACGAGATCGAAGACGGATGTCGTGGATGAGAAGGTTCAAGGGCTTCGAGAAGAATTCAACCGGGAGATCGAGAGGTTGAAAAAAACCATAGGAGATTCAATTAAAGATCACGCACATTCACAAGAAGACATACAGATAGAACTCCTGGCCATGAGGATGGAAACCACGCAGACGGGACGTGATCTCCAGGGACTGAAAGAAGCAACTTCAGATCTGAAATTTTTGAGAGAGGCCACGACATCAATTCCGGCGATGATGAAGATGTTACAAACCCTAATTGCTGGAAAAAGAGGAGATCGGGGCAAGGAGATCCAAAGGAAGGAGATCCAGGAGGATTCCTTGCTCGAATCGGCAACCCTAGGTCAACCGGGGACGGCGACGGCTCCGACAAGCCGCCCCAGCCCGATGCAGCAGGCAACAGAGCCGATCGGCCCCGTTCATCAGTCGGCAAGCCCGACAGGGCCTGTGATCTCATCGACAGGCCCTATCGGGCCTGGGGGCACTTCGGCGGGGCCCTCCAGGCCCACGGCAAGGACGACAGGCCCGACAGGGCCTGTAGCGGCAGCGGCTGGCCATCCCAGGCCTGCCGTAACAACTGCACCCCCTCGCGGGGGTGCGGGAGGGGGTGCGCCCCCTTTCAGGGGTGCGGCAGGCTGGGCGGACCCCTGCGGGGGTGCCGCAAGTTCCGCAGCCCCAAACTGGGGTGCGACGGGCTTCGCCCCCAACCAAGGAGGGGCATCGGGGCACGGTGGAGGATGGGGGCTGAACGCCGCCATAGGAGCCCCTGTGGGCCAATTCTGGAGACCAAAGGCTTTTCCACAGGTACCGAGGCTAGCGGTTGACCCCAGACAGGCTTTTGAGGGCTTCCCAGGACGTGGGCAAGGTCCGGGGGCGCTATTTGGGAGGCTGGACAACGCATATCCAGCAGTACGGAGGGGTCAGAGGGCCCACTTTGGCACGACCATCGGAGTTTCCAGGGTACTACTACCAGACTGAGGCTTAGGAGAGGCCTGGTTGGCCTTAAGAGCTGTACGAAGAAGATGGTAGAGGACCAGTGGAGGCGCTTGGCGGAGGTTTGGGCTGGTGTGGTGGTCGTGGCAGAGATCGTGCTGCGTGAGGGGGCAGCACCAGTCAGTGTGCGGCCATACAGATACCCGCATGTACAGAAGGATGAGATCGAGCGGATGGTGCGGGAAATGCTTCAGGCTGGGTTGATCCAACCCAGTGTGAGCCCTTTTTCTAGCCCAGTGATGCTGGTGAAGAAGGACGGGAGTTGGCGGTTCTGCTTGATTGCCGGGCGCTGAATAAGAAAACTGTCGCAGACAAGTTTCCCATTCCGGTGATCGACGAGTTACTGAATGAGCTGCACGAAGCGGTGGTCTTTTCGAAGATCGACCTGAGGGCGGGGTATCACCAGATCTTGATGAGGCGAGAGGACGTGCCGAAGACGGCATTTCGCACACACGAGGGGCATTACGAGTTCTTGGTCATGCCTTTTGGCTTGACGAACGCCCCTTCGACATTCCAGGCCTTGATGAACAAGGTCTTCCAGCCATTCCTACGGAGGTTTATACTGGTCTTCTTTGACGACATCCTGGTCTATAGCAGGAGCATGGAGGAGCACTTAGGCCACTTGGAGGTAGTCTTCCAGGAGCTGTTGGCGCACCAGTTGTTCGCCAACAGGAAGAAGTGCAGCTTTGGCCAGACACGGATCGAGTACATGGGGCATGTTGTGTCAGCGGCAGGGGTGGAGGCCGACAGATCGAAGATAGAGGCGATGTTTGATTGGCCAGTACCGACGTCATTGAGGGCACTTCGGGGATTCCTGGGCTGACGGGCTACTACAAGAAGTTCGACAAGGAGTACAGCATCATAGCCAGGCCCCTTACCGAACAGCTAAAGAAGGATGGTTTCAAATAGGGGAAGGAGGCCACCAAAGCTTTTGAGGCCTTGAAGGTGGCGATGACGACAGCACCAGTGCTGGCTTTACCTGACTTCAGTGTGTCCTTCGTAGTTGAGACGGATGCGTCCGGGTATGGATTGGGGGCTGTGTTGATGCAAGAAGGGCGGCCGGTAGCTTATTTCAGTCAGGTGCTATCAGCTCGAGCACGACTAAAATCGGTATATGAGAGGGAGCTCATAGCTATCATCTTGGCAGTGCAGAAATGGCGGCCATATCTGTTGGGGAGGGATTTCGTGGTCAGGACGGACCAGCGGAGTCTAGTCCAAGCTGGTAGGCTACCGCTTCGACATCGAGTACCCGCCGTGACTGGAGAACAAGGCCGCGGATGCCTTGTCCCTCTGAGAGGGGGGGCGACTTGAGTGCTTTGTCTCTACCTATGTGGCTGGACTGGGAGTCGATGTTACGGGTGGCAGAGGAGGACGTAGAGCTGCGGCAGATCCATGAGGTGCTACAGAGCGGGGAGGGACCGACAGGCTATTCACTGGTAGGGCGCAAGCCAGGGGAGGTTGGTGCTGCCACGGACCTCGGTTTTTATACCGGCCCTTTTTCAGGAGTTCCACAGCTCAGTGGCGGGGGGGCACTCAGGTGTGCAGCAGACGTACACACGGATGGCCCGTGAGGTGTTCTGGCCAGGGATGCGGATGCGTATCATGCGTTTGGTGGCAGCTTGTGACATTTCTCAGCGTCACAAGTATATGGCCATGGCACCCGCAGGGCTGTTACAGCCGTTGGCTTTACCGGAGAGGGTCTGGGAGGAGGTCACGATGGACTTCATCGACGAGTTACCACGGTCAGAGGGATATTCAGTGATATTTGTAGTAGTGGATCACCTGAGCAAGTACGCCCACTTCATCCCTCTGCGGCATCCTTACACTGCCGTCTCAGTGGATGCGGCCTTTACTCGGGAGGTAATCAGGCTGCATTGGGTACCGGCTTCCATAGTGTCCGACAGGGACCAGGTCTTCATAAGCGGATTCTGGAGAAAACTTTTCCGGGTGCAGGGTACGGTCCTAAAGAGGAGTACAGCGTATCATCCACAGACGGAGGTGGTGAACCGCAGTATAGAGACTTATTTGCGGTGTTTCGCTTCGGAGACACCTCATCAGTGGTACAGGTGGTTAACTTGGGCTGAGTATTGGTACAACACCTCGTACCATTCGGCAGCCTGGACGACACCTTTTCGGGTCATATATGGGCGTGACCCTCCACCCTTGTTGTGGTTTGGAGATAGGCAGACCCCGGTATCGCAGGTAGAGGAGTATATGGGAGAGAGTGATGGTCTGCTGGAAGAATTGAAGAAGCATCTGTTGAAGGCGCAGCAAGTGATGAAGACTAGAGCAGATGGACATCGTCGGGATGTACACTTTCAGGAGGGGGATATGGAATACCTGAAGCTGCGTCCTTACCGACAGAAGTCATTGGCACGGAGGCGAAACGAGAAGCTGTCAGCTCGATACTACGGGCCCTACCAGATTGAGGCCAAGATTGGCCAAGTGGAGTACCGGCTGAGGTTGCCACCCTCCTCGACGATACACCCGGTATTTTATGTGTTACAGCTACGGATAGCGATTGGGGACCATGCAGCCTCTTCCATTCTACCACCGACACTCACTGAGGACATGAAGGTACTGTTGGAGCCACTGACGGTGAGGGCGGTTCGACAGGGAGCGAGACGGCGGAAGGAAGTTTTGATTCACTGGGCCGGGTTACCAGACTGTGATGTCACTTGGGAGGCGTACAATGTAGTCAGGGAGCAGTTTCCAGATTTCCACCTTGAGGACAAGGTGGCAGTTTTAGGGGGGTATTGATGCGGACACCCCACCCGCACCCTCGGCGGAACCACCTGACGCACCTCGCCACAACCCGAACCCACCTTGGAGGACCTGCTGCCGGCGCAGAAGACGGGGAGACACGACTTAGTGGGCTTAGTGGCTCTAGGGGTATTCTAGTCTTTTCAGACTAGATTAGTAATTCCCCTTTTCTATTTAATCTAGGGCTAGCCGTCTTGTTTGGTTTATGCTTATTGTGAAGAACAACTAGGTATCAATTGTGAAGGTGCTTAGACTTTGGTCCGTTCATCAAAAGCTAGGACATAGGGTTTCGTCTCGAAAGAGGCCCAATTTATCTTTTGTTCTTCATTGATTAATCTATAAAAATTCCTCTTTTTCATATTTTTCCACCTTTAAACGCTGATTTGAGTGTCCGATCGTCCAGATCGTATCAAAATGCATGGTGGTTCTTTATGAAGTAGCAAAATAATCCTTAATTTGGACATTATTTTATCCTAAATATTTAGTGTCAGTTTTTGGTATGTTAATATCTTATGGAATCCGATTTTGATGTTATTTCGATTTTCGAAGCCATTACACACATTTCAGTTATAAGCTTATCTGGAAGATCTCATTAATTCTTGTGATATCCTGACCTGGTTATAATTTCAATTGATGGGCAAATATTTTGATTGTCATTTATAAAAAATATCTTGTGCGATTGCGCAAAAGCGAATCATGGGGAATGTGCGGCTCAACCACACCCATTGACAATGAAGCATCTGGTGTGGCCTTCTCCACTCAAATTCATCAGTAATCTCAATCCCAATGCAAAAGTTATGTTCGAGAATGCCCTGCTGGAGGCAAACAGGAAACGGGGAAGAACGTCTAAAAAGTATCACCAAAATTGCATTGTCGTTTAGGCAAAATAAGCTGTATTCAGGGAGCCATGTTATAAATTTGTGATTTTGTAATTAGCTATTCTCGATCTATTTCGTCTCTTTTTGCTTATAATTTCATTTGTACATTATGACATTGAAATTAAACCAAAACAGTTGTGTTGCAATATTTGTCACAAGCAGGATTTGGAATTTAAGTATCAAACATGATGGCTTGATGTTACTTTTTGGTATTTAACTCTACAAGAAACAAATGATGTTGCAATTGCAACCAGCATTAAAAAATTATCATAAGTTACAAAGTGATATATTGTACTATTTCTACTTTTTTCAACCCTGTTACACGTGCATCGCACATGCCTAAAGGCTAGTATGTGTGCGTGCATGTATAGAAGTAAAAATTGGCAGACAACATTTAAATAATATAATAAAAGAGCAGTTCCTTAAGAACGTTAATAGTGCAAGTCAACCTAAGCTGCTGCAGGTTAGTGAAATTACTAGCTTTGGATTTTTTTTCCTTGTAACCAATAATTGCATAGAGAAAAAATTTTAAGGAAAACTGAATACCATAGCAGCAATTCGTCTGTAACACCAATGCCCATGCACAAGCAGCAGACGCTCCAAAAACCGAAATTGAGCTATTGCGAAATCACTTGACATCACAGCCTGTAGACAGAATAACTTTCAATGTGGATTTTGAAATGGTAATATGAAATTGTATATTAAACAACACCAAGTGTCTAAGCAATAGCTCAAGATCATAATAATCTAAGAAAATCTCTGCAAATTGAGAAAAAGGTGTGAATATGTGGTTCAGTTAGTGTTAACTTTTCCATTTGAAATATATCAACATTTTCTACCAAAAGAGCTGCAATAAAACAACGGGTATACACCAAAAAGACTTTAAAAATTAAAAATAGACTTAGAATACCCCGTCAGGGTGCTAATGAAGGTGCATACAGAAGTCAAGATATCACTTTAATTCATAAGGTTTTGGATTTTGAAAAATTTGAACTTAAGTAGGCTACCAGGAAAAAGAGTACATACTAAAGAAAGTCTTAGATCTTCTGCAAAATTGTTTTGCCTGTGACAATAATGCTTCTTCACTTCATTATCCCATATTGTGTAGTGTGTGTTATATTGGGTGTGTGTGTAAAGAAAGTGTGAAGTTAATATAAATAGAAGTGATAGCCTCTCCTTTTAGGCTAATCACACTTTCCCCAATTTCTACATGGTATCAGAGCTACAAACCCTAACCCTAAAGCCCTAAAAAACCCAAAACAGCCGCCGCCCGCCTGCTAGAAGCCTCCGCCTGCTCGGATCTTCGTCGCAAGCCGCCGCCCGGCCTTCCGCCGGCTGCTCAGGCCGCCGCCGTCGCCGGCTGCTCAGGCCGCCGCCGTCGCCGGCTGCTCAGGCCGCCGCCGCTTGCTGCCTGCTGCCGCATCTGACTCTCTGCCTTGGAGTTGGGCGCCATCGGACGAGAGAAGAGAGATTACAGGGATATTTTGGGGTTGCTTGGGATTTGATATCTGAGTGGGAATCCTAAAAAGGAGAATCCTAAAAGCTACAAAGGAGAATCCTAAAAGAACCCTAACCCTAGATCTATGGTAGAGCCATGAAGATGACTCCATAGATTTACGGTTAGGGTATGACCTAGAAAAGGAGAAGGAGAAGTAGATCTGCGGATCTAAGAAGGGAGAAAGAAGAGATCTGCGGATCTGGAAAGATGGGGGACAATCTTACCTCAGCTGACATGAAGGCCTTCATTGGAGAGATAACGAAGCTACTTGCTTCGAAGGAGTTGGGATCCTCGAGTGGATCGACGCCTTCACGTCCCGTGCAGAAGCTGGAATTGATGCCCAATGATGTGAAATTGGAAGGGACGAAGAATTATCTTAGTTGGTCCAGGAGGGTGCTTCTCATTCTGAGGTCGAAGGGGTTAGAAGGCGTCGTTCTGGGTTCATGCAAGGAACCGCTGGACAAGGATGGGGATGATTGGAAAGTCTGGAGCACCACCAACTCACTGGTGGCTGCTTGGTTGATGACATCGATGGTTCCACCCATTGCTGGGATGGTGGAGGCCATAGAGAGTGCTGCGGGGATATGGAGTATGGTGGAAAAAATGTACTCTGGAGCAGGGAATGTGATGCTCATGATGGAGGTTCAGGGCAAGGTCGACACCTTGAAGCAGGGGGAGATGACTATTCTAGCCTACTCTGCGGAGTTGAAAAGGCTGTGGTCAGAGTTGGACCACTATGACCCTATTGATCTGCCTGATCCTAGGAGCGCTGCGATACACAGGAAGTGGGTGGAGCGTAGGCGTGTCACACACTTTATGAGGAACCTGAATGGTGATTTTGAGGCCAGGAGGGCGAGTATGTGCCACTTGTCCTCCATCCCATCCCTGGAGGAGGCCATAGCTGCAATGGCACAGGAGGAGACCAGACTGAGGGTTATGAAGGATGAGGGTACTCAGGTCACTCGGGCTGCACTGGCTGTACCGGCAGTGGCAGTAGTGAGCGAGGATCGAGAGTGCTACACATGTGGGGTGAAGGGGCACCTGAGCTTCAACTGCCCACAGAAGGGCAGTGGGCGAGGACGTGGCACAGGAGGCAGAGGAGGAGGTCGTTGGGGCCGTGGAGGCCGTGGACGAGGTCGCGGTGGCCCACGGGCCAACTTTGCCACAGCTGACGGACGACAGGAGACAGTGATGATAGAGGCCACGCCAGCTGAGGCTTCAGACCTAGAGCAGAGGAGACAGTCCAGGTCTACTACTGAGAGCTCGGAGAGCCATGCAGACCAGACTGGGGATATTGCCTCGTCATTCGGTAACTTTGCCCACTTCGCTCACACAGGCTCAGGTAACCGATTAGCCCTTTCATGTAGAGATCATATAGAGTGGATTATTGACTCAGGTGCATCTAGTCATGTGTCAGGAGCATATAGACAATTTTCCACATATAAACCACATACCATTCATGAAACCGTTCAGACAGCTGATGGCACATCCCAACCCATTAGAGGGAGTGGTACTATTCAGTGCACTCCCTCCATACGCCTCTCTTCAGTCCTTCACGTCCCATCATTTCCAGTCAACCTCTTATCTGTTGGCTCTATTGTTGATGATCTCGACTGTAGCATTACTTTTGACTCTACTCATTGTGTGTTACAGGAAAGGAAGACTGGGAGGAGGCTTGGGACTGGCGTCAGGCGTGATGGACTGTGGTATCTTGACAGAGCTAGTGGGGATGCTGCACTGGCTGTCGTTGGTGGAGAAAAGGAAAGGGATGTACTTTTATTGCATTGTCAGTTGGGACACTTGCCCTTTGATGTTTTGAGTAAAATGTATCCCGATATTTTGAATGGAGTGAATGAAATGAATTTGAAATGTGATGCATGTGAATTTGGGAAACACACTAGGACGTCATATCCTAGTGTAGGGATAAGGAGTGTAGAGAAATTTCATCTTATTCACTCAGATGTTTGGGGGCCCTGCCCAGTGACTTCAGTGAGTGGGTTCAGGTGGTTTATCACCTTCATTGATTGTCATTCTCGGATGACATGGCTTTATATGATGAAAAACAAAGGCGAAGCGTTGAAGTGTTTTCAGGACTTCCATAGAAGTGTCAGGAATATGTATGAGGCCAAGATCTGTGTCTTGAGAACGGACAATGGAACAGAGTATGTAAACATGGAGTTTGCATCTTACCTATCTGAGAATGGGATAACTCATCAGACCACTTGCCCCAACACTCCCCAACAGAACGGAGTTGCTGAAAGGAAAAATAGACACTTGTTGGAGGTAACTAGGTCACTCATGCTCACCATGAATGTACCTAAGATATTGTAGAGTGAAGCAGTGATGACAGCCACATATCTTATCAACAGGATGCCTTCACGAATCCTTGGTATGAAGTCTCCATGTGAGATTCTTATGGGAAAGAACACTTTTGTAGTTCCACCAAAAGTGTTCGGATGCACTGCTTTGTGAGGGATCATAGACCCTCTGTGGGGAAGCTGGATGCTCAGGCAATTAAATGCATATTTGTTGGGTATCCTTCAAATCAGAAAGGCTACAGGTGTTGGAGTCCCTCAGAAAGAAAGCTGTTTGTGAGCATGGATGTGACGTTCAGGGAGACTGAACCGTTTTATGGAGAACTGACAGATTCTACATCAGTTTTGATACTGGGGCCTCTCCAAGCACAGGAGGAGTTGGTCGAGAGGGGGAGACTGATGACAGGAGGGTAGTGGTTGGACTTATACCGTGTCCTGTCAGACCTACTGGTACTGGTCCTGATAGCAGGGAGGAAGAAAGGACCTTGGTGGAAGAGGATGAAGACAGGTTGTACGGCAGGAAATATAGCAGGAGACAGAAGGATAGTCATGGCGATGGAGAACAACAAGAAGACATCTTCCCCACTGAAGAACCACTAGCTCCACTGCCCCATGTCGAGATTGATCAGTCTATCACGCCTGCTCGAGTCCCGACTTCCTTACTGCCTTCCTCTCCTACCACGGATGGTAACCTTTCTTTGCCTTCCTCTAGTTTAGATCTTCCACTTGCATCTCGTAGGGAGCCTCGTATCAATGCCGGCAGGCCTCCTGTACGGTATGGATATGATACTGATATTGCTAATCATGTCTCCTATGCCTCTCTTACACCTGCATATAGGGCTATCATTGCATCCTTACAGTCTATCCCTATACCAAGTGATTGGCGAGTGGCAAAGCAACATCCCCAGTGGAAGAAAGCAATGCTCGAAGAACTTGAGGCACTGGAGAAGAACAAAACATGGAGACTTGTCTCACTTCCAGCAGGGAAGAAGGCTGTGGGCTGTAAGTGGGTATTCACAGTAAAGCAAACTGCAGAAGGGAAGGTGGACAGGTACAAGGCGAGGCTGGTTGCCAAGGGCTACAGTCAGACTTATGGGATTGATTATGATGAGACATTTGCCCCAGTGGCAAAGATGAGTACTGTGAGAGTACTGATATCCTGTGCAGCGAATTTTGGATGGAAATTGCATCAGTTGGATGTAAAGAATGCCTTCTTGCATGGAGACCTGCAGGAGGAGGTATACATGGAGGTTCCACCTGGCTTTGGCACACAACAGACGGTGGGAAAGGTGTGTAGACTGGACAAGTCCTTGTATGGGCTGAAGCAATCTCCAATGGCATGGTTCGACAGGTTCAGGCGTGCAGTTATCACCATGGGCTACAAGCAGAGTAATGGTGATCATACTGTAATCTATAGACATTCAGGGCAACGGATCACTCTTTTGGCTGTGTATGTTGATGATATCATTATCACTGGAGATGATGAAGAGGGAATCTCTCACTTGAAGGTGAGGTTGGCGAGAGAATTTGAGGTCAAGGACCTTGGACAGTTGGGATACTTCCTTGGCCTGGAGATTGCCAGGTCCAGGAAAGGTATAGTTCTCTCACAGAGAAAGTATGCACTGGATCTTCTGGCTGAGACTGGTATGTTGGGGTGTCGTCCAGCTGTTACTCCTATTGATCAGAATCATAGGTTGCATTCACAATCAGGGGAGCCAGTGGACAAAGAGAGGTACCAGAGACTTGTTGGACGCCTCATCTACTTATGTCAAACCAGACCTGACATTGCCTATGCTATCAGTGTGGTAAGTAGGTACATGCATGATCCTAGGACTGGACATATGGAGGCAGTCTTCAGGATACTGAGGTATCTGAAGAATAGTCCAGGAAAAGGCATATTATTTGGTAGTCATGGTCACATGAATGTGACAGGCTACTGTGATGCAGATTGGGCCAGTTGCTTGGATGATAGGAGATCGACCTCGGGCTACTGTGTGTTTATTGGGGGCAACTTGGTCTCTTGGCGCAGCAAGAAGCAGGATTTGGTGGCTCGTTCCACTGCAGAGGCAGAGTATCGTGCTATGGTGCTTAGTACCTGTGAGATGATCTGGTTGAGATCACTTCTACATGAGCTACGCCTGCTGAGAGAAGGACCATTGCAGTTGTTGTGTGATAACAAGTCTGCAATTAATATTGCCAACAACCCAGTGCAACATGATAGAACGAAGCACATAGAGATTGACAGGTTCTTCATTAAAGAGAGACTTGACAAGAAACAGTTGGAGATCTCCTACATTACCTCTGGACAGCAACTAGCAGATTGCCTTACGAAGGGGTTGAACTCTAAAGGAGTGGAGGATGCTTGTAACAAGATGGGCATGATAAATATCTTTTGCTCATCTTGAGGGGGAGTATTGTGTAGTGTGTGTTATATTGGGTGTGTGTGTAAAGAAAGTGTGAAGTTAATATAAATAGAAGTGATAGCCTCTCCTTTTAGGCTAATCACACTTTCCCCAATTTCTACATCCCCTTATTGTGACGAATGCATTTCTTATCATTGTGACTTGGAGGAGAGTGTAAATGTAGCAGTGTGGAATATGTTACAAATGGAAGTCCAAAAACTTAGGCTGCTTAAAACTATTTACAGAATTGAGCATGCTATTGGAGCAAGGATTAAGCGCCTTAGTTCAACTATATGAAAGTTTGGCTTAAAGCACTGTCGGTCTGATTTTTTGTCTGTTCATGAAGAGATTATGAGAATATTCTATGATGGTGACATTACAGATAACGAAGCAAAGAGCCAGGTAAACTTGAAAGCATTTCTACAGTCCTGATTTCATAAATGATTTGACGACAGTATGGTACTTTTTTAAGTAGCTATAGCTTTCTAGTGCAGCATTCGCCTATTCAATGGAAAATACCAATATATACTCTTAGCGGATCCAAAACAAAAGACGGTATGTTGGACAATCCAAGAAAACGTTACATGCTTAAGTTTTACCCTTGCAAGGCCCATATAGCATTTATTGCTATTGTTGTCAGCAACTTCATGCATGCTCCATGAAGCCTCGCTATGATGATGTGGATCATATAATTAGATACTTCAAAGGCTCTCATGGTCATCAACTACCATGAGATAGCGATCCAATTTGAGTTTCAAATAGAATCTTTTTATTTTAGATTTTAGATAGAGATAGAGTTTAAGTCCATTGCATATTCTAGTTATTTTGAGTCCTTTGTTTACTTTATTTAGGATAGAGTTTAAGTTATTAGGATAGAGTTTAAGTTATTTTGAGTATTTATTTTAGTTATTTTAGCTATTTTACAGTTTTTATCACAAATTAGATGTGAATTTTGAAAGCCAAGTTGTAAGCATATATAAAGATCACAAACTTATTTATTATATAGAACAATGAAGAGAACAAAAATTTTGATAAAAACTTTTAGTTTCTCCATAAAATTTAAATCTTTTGTATTGGTATATGAGAGTAGGCTTGGTCGTTTGGGAGATAGATCTAAAAAATCCCCACATGTGAGGTGTGTGAGTTTGTGATCGTTAGATTTTCACGATGCAAGGACTGAAAAATTATCAAATCCTTAATTTTCCCTTCCATAAATCTCCACCATATCTTTGTTGGATATTGAGACACCTCTGGCATATTTTGATGATAAACAAACAATTAAATGGGTTGATTAAGTTTGTGAGTGTGCAGGAATTAAAGTTCAATTACTAATAATGATGAGTTCAAAGCTAGAATGATGATATGTACCAAAAACGTGTGGAGCTCACCATTGAAGATAAAACTTACAAGCAAGGAGCTCAAGTCAAGTGTTGAAGCTCACCAAACTTCATGGAGTACAAGGAGTCAAGACATGGACCAAGCTTAAGTGGACAACATCAAAGATTCAAGACATTTTTGAGCCTTTCTGATGTAATTTTAGTCATGTCTTATATTTCTATGTTTAGCCATATATTGAAGCATCACACTTAAGAAAACACTTTTCAATATTTAAAATTGTTTTAAAATGATTTTGAAAAGTTTTCTTAAAGGTTTAGGCCACTTCTTAAGTTTCTAAATGAAACTGCTCGACTACTCTGACACCTAATCGATCAATCACTGTCTAAAAATTAGGCTAGAAGTATGTCTGAAAGTAGTTGACTATAGTTATGAGCGTAGTTAACTAGTTGTTCAACACTGGTCGACTAGTATATGAACTATGGTCGACTAGTTTACACAAAGAGCAATCTAACTCTGAAAACATGCTTGACTGGTCAACCTATGTTCACCACCTAGTCGACCAACTGACAACTAGTCAATTAATGGATGAACTATGGTCGACTAATAACTAGCTATTGCCCTACAATAGTAAGATTTTTTATGGCCGTTGGTGGGCAATTTGGGAATTTTGTTTCGACCAGATTCACCCCTTATAAGTAGAAGGTTCTTGTATGGATTGATCATGAATTAGTTAAAGAAAAGTTCTAAAGCCCCATTTAAGCCCTCTAAAAGAATTCTTTGGCCAAATTATTTTTAAAGTTTTCCCAAAAGCTTTTAAGCAATTTTTCTCTTGGCCTTCAAGTTGTGAACTCCCCAAGTCATCTTTGACTTACTTTTGAGATCATAACTTAGTTTTTCATTAACCACAACACACTTCAAGGTTTCAACCTTTGGCTATATAAAAGTTATAAATCTCCATCAAAGCAAGTTTTGTTGAAATCCTCAATTGTTGGTGGTAAGCTCTTCATTGTAATTGCTTAGTGAATTGAGAATTTGTGTTGTAACTGGAAATCCACAATTGTTGTGGTTGGTTAGCTAAAGTCATCAAGTTGTGAGGCAAGTAGAAAGTCCTCTGGTTATGAGGTAAATTGTAATCAACTCCTTGGACGTGTGATTAGAGGAACTCCAAGTGGTAGCTTGGGACTGGAGTAGCCCAAGGGTTTGGATGAACCAGTATAATTTCTAAGTGGTTGATTTTGCTCACATTGTCTTTTTGCCTCTATCTCTTTATTTGCATATTGTGCTTACATTTCTTTTATGTATCTTTACTTGCAAATATTTAAGATTGTTAATTAACGATCAAGTTAGGTGACTCTAATTGATCTCTTAGGTAGACTTAGAGTGTAAAATGTTAAGTTATAACTTTTATTAGATAACACTATCCACCTTCCTCTAGCATCTATTTGACATCTACAAGATCCCAACACGTGGTATCAGAGCATGTTTATATAGATGGCATTAACATCTTCATCATTCCTAGAGGGCTATTCCACCCCCTAGCCCCCTTTGTTTAGCGGAGCAAGCTACGGGCTATAGAAAATAAGGATGATGATTCACTCGCAATCCATGGACCTAGACTTGTGGAATATCATAAAGTCCGAGTACAAAATGCCAACACCAATAGAGACATGGAAGGATGATGAAAAGAAGAAGAGCAACCTCAACGCTAAGGCTATAAACATGATGTTTTGTGCACTTGACGCAAACGGGTTCAACCGTGTCTCCCAATGTACTACAGCTCATGAAATTTGGCACACATTTGAGGTAATGCGTGAAGGTACAAATAGGATTAAAGATTCTAAGATTGATGTTTTAAGTAGTAAATTTGAAAGATTTAAAATGAAGGAATATGAGTCTATTTGTGATATGAATACAAGATTTTCGAAGATTATTAATAGTCTTGCAGGTTTGGGAAAGAAAATTTCTATGTACGAACAAGTTAGAAATATACTTAGATCGCTCATACCTCAGTGGAAGGGAAAGACTACGACAATCCAAGAAGTACAAGATTTTTCCAAGCTCAACATAGAGGATCTTATGGGAATCTCATGGCGTATGAAATCCAACTAGAAGAGAAGAAGAAGGTGCAACAATCGAAGAAGAGTAATTTAGCTTTCAAACAAGAACTTAGCTTTGAAGGCAAGTGCATCTGAAATCCAAGATTGATGAAAAATGAGTTGCTTTCATTTCGAGGGCTTTCAAGAAGCTCCTCAGAAGCAAGGTCTCTAAACCCAAATCATGTTTAACGAATAAAGTTAATTGTTTTTGGTGTAACAAGGACATGTGAAAAGGGATTGTCCCTTACAGAAGAACAAGGACAAGGTGAAGAAGAAAGTTTAAGAAAGAGTGAAGAAGCCAAAGAAGAAAGCTGTGGCGGCATGCGATGGAAATGATGAGAAAAGCATTGATTCATCATCATCATCAGAAGAAGAAAGGGAGGAAAGAGCTCATATATGCTTTATGGCCTTAGCCTCCGATAAGGTATGTTATACTTCAAACACCAACTTAGATATTGATAGTGATAGCGATAATGATAGTGATAGTGATATAAAGAAATTTAATGATGAGAAAGCTTTTGATGAGCTTTATGGGCAACATGGAAAATCGACCTATTTTTTTATTTAGCAAAACCGACCTCTTTTGGTTTTGGGACCAAAAGAGGTCGGTTCTGGCCCGTGGGGCACATGTGCCCCACGGGCCGCATCTTCAGAGTGCGGCCGAGAGCCGCACTTTCAGAGTGCGGCTCTGGGCCGCACCTCTGCAGGTGCGCCCCAAAAATCCCCAATACAGATAGCAAAGTTGTTGCTGCTGCTCCCTCCTCTCTGTTTGCAAACAGTTGTTGCCGATATTGCTGCTGCTCATCTCAATATCAGCAGCTGTTTTTGCTCCTACTCCCCCGATAATTCACCACTGATTCATCACAGCATATGCATATAAATCAAAACGTGTCACAAATAATTCTCACACTCATACTTCTCACAGCCATAAGCGTTTCACAAATATCACAAATAGTATATCACAACACATTCATCGATATCAGAACGTTCATATAAATCAAAACACACAGCACATCGAATTAATCAAGCTCACGTAGCACATATATCAAACAACATTGAATTCATCAACCATTGTAGTTTCAAAATACATATCACGTTGAATTCAACAAACTTACATAAAACATATAGCACATACATAAAATGGCCCTAACACGTCAATCATGGCCCTAACACAACATTCTCAGTAGAGTAACATCCACCATTGCATCATGTGCGGGATCTGCCTCAGCATTGAGATAAAGACCAGCGTGAGATGAAGACCCGCGGCCTTGAGATAGACACGTCGCGGCCTTGAGATGAAGACCCGCCGCGGCCTTGAGATGAAGACCTAAAAGATAAGCATAAATTAGATCATCATATATATATATATACATCCACAAGAAATATATGAATTGCAAAATCAACATACGCGTGTGTTAGAAGAGGATTTCGGTAGCGTGATTTGTAATGCCCGAGTTGATGATAATTGCCACATCTATTCTGTCGGCTTCTTTCACGGGGAATATCCATTGCCCTCCGAATACGTGTAGATGTGGCCGACCTGGAGGTCTTCTGTTGTCGGACGGAAGTAATTTGGGACCATCCCAAGCCTTCCAATACCATCGGGTATGGGGTGAAATAAAGGTTCATATGCAAGGCGATAGTGCTAACCCTGTATCATGGCGAACAGAATGGCATATATGCTATGTTGGCACCATATTCTTGTCTGGACGTTGCGGCGATCACATAGGCACATGGGATGTGTTGAAGCAAAGGAATATGGCAAGTACATCTGCATTTCTCGTCATGCAACTTAACAATATAACAAAGACCATCGTTGTCAGTCACCTGCCACTCATAATCACTAAATCTTGTGAGAATAAATGTTCGGGCCTCTTCCCTCCGTTCCCCAATAATGTCCATTGTTGTGGGAACAAAATCTGTCGTCCACCCTTGCCCACTTAGTCTTCGACTAAAGAAATATTTATTTAACCTGTAAAAGGTTCTTGCAATCAACGCTTGTATCGATAAAGCTCTAGCACCTTTAAGCACCCCATTAAAGCTCTCAGAACAATTTGTTGTCATGATACAATAGTGTTTCCCACGATCGGCATGCATCGCCCACATGCTTTCTTTCCCATGTAAATCTGCAGATATCCACTCATCTGCTTCAATGGACTCATCTTAGATTTTGGCACGATAGGCATTGTATGTAAGCAAGTCTGATGCAATGCCAGCCATCCAGAAGTTTTCCTCCAAGGTACGTGTTCGGAATCTGTTCCCCTTGTAATTTGCAATAATATGCCGAAGACAATACCTATGGTGATAATGTGCAGGCCATCCCTCTTCTAGTGCTCGTGGAATTCCTTCCATTATATCTGAAATGAAGGTAATCGTTCGTCCATGAGCATTTGGTATGTATTCATATATACATGCGAAAAACCAATTCTAATTTTCTTGGTTCTCAGCTGACACAACAGCAAATGCCAAGGGAAACAGCCCACCATTTTCATCCACTCCGATGGCCACAAGTAAACACCCACCATATTTCCCATACAAATTGGTACCATCAATACTTAGGATCGGCCGACAATGCTTGAAACCCTTGATTGAAGGACCAAATGCCCAGAAGACCCCTGAAAATTGTGCCACTCCTTCACTGATGGTGTCATAAGTGATCTTGTATACTGTATCGGGATTAGTCTCTGAAATGGCCTCTAAATACCGAGGTAGCCGATGATATGACTCCTTCCAATCTCCAAAATCCTTTCTAACGCCTTCGATCTTGCCATCCATGCTTTGTAATATGAAATTCGGATCCTTAACATGATGTTTATGGCCTTTTGGATTTCTGCCGGTGTCAAATCTAACTTTGTCTTCACCATTGGCATAATCATGTTACAAATGAAAGATGATATGGCTTTTTGTGATATGTATTGAGGGTTGGATTATTGCAAGTATGTTCCTCAACAACCCTTGAGAGCTTGAACTTCCCAATGCTACTCTTCTGCACTGCTGCATGGATATGCCACGGACAACTCCTACTAGCCTCATCTTGTGTATCCGGATCAACCGCAGCATTTAGGCCGCATATCACATTATAACTTGTCTTGTTTGTCTTGATTGGCCTAAATGAAACATTACGCTTAATGCTCCGCCCCGTTATTGCTTTAATCAAGTCGGTCTTTGTATCATATATATCGCCGACATTGAACAACTCCCTAACGTTTTGAGGTCTAGGCTCTTCCATTCTCCTTTCAAGTGTATTTCTCACAACTGTTGCATTAAGCCATTCTTCTTCTTCAACTTCATCTGACAAAGCCTCCTCATCTTCCACAATTGTGTTAACGGCACCCGATTGTTGTATCCATGATATATCATCTTCATTTGGATCTTCCGCATAAAGCATGATATCCTCTCCAGCCCCGACATGCTCCTCCTCATCGCTCTCATCTATTTCTTCATCCACACCTTCAGGTATGTATGGATCATCAGGCATCGACTCCGGTACAAAAGGGTCTTCCATGCAAGTTGAGTATTGATTTTGAATTCCCAATGCTTCAACATTCAACCTGTTACTGACATATGAAAGGTTTCAAATTTTAGGTACTACTACTAATATATAAAAAATATTTCAAATAACAATTCGCAAAACTTGATTGAAATCTAGACTTACGTGTTCATGTTATCATTATCTTGCGGATATTGCGAACACCCTTCTCCTGTCGTATTTTCTTGGGCGGTGCTTATTGCATCCATACCCACATATATTTCAACGCAACGGTGATCTTGCGATAAATCAAACAGATTCTCCATATCATCGTCATCTGATATTTTCACGGCGGTAGTCTTTCCTCCCATTACTGGCCAGTTGCACACCAGATTCAACATATATTCCTCCCGATGGATCTTTGTGATATTGTATATCCGATCTACTAGGTCGTTATACGTCGAACCACATATCAGCTTCATCAATTTAACTTTCCCTCCGACATACCGTGGTTCGTGATTTTCATTAATATATAATTCACCGGCAAAATAGCATACGACAAAAAATTGAATCACTTGCTATTTCCAACATGCACACACACCATTATAAATCCCTAAATCCCTAAATCATAACATAATGATGAACAAAAAACTCTGAATACCTATTAGGAGATCTGCTCTATCGGCACGGATCGGCTCTCGTGTGGCAAAGGGTGTCGGATTTCAGCTGAGTTGAATCGGAACAAAACACGCCGATGCAAAAAAACAAACCCCGTAAAAACAAGCCGCATGCAACCAAGCAGTCGCTATCGTTTTCTAGGCCGCACTCCTCAGATGCGGATCTCGACCGCACTTTGAAAGTGCGGCCGAGATCCGTACCTGTGGGGTGCGGTGCTAGTGGCTATAAAACTGAAACTTCCAGCAAAGAAATTTCAGCGGAGTGTGATACGATACGTATCACACACCCGCCAACTTCAAAACGTGGCAGGCCGGAAGCAATTGCTGTGATGGTGCTTGCTCGACGGGGATAACGTGGTCAAGCTATTTGGAGAAAGATTGTTGACAGGATGATGTAGGTATTCTGTCACTGGGTTGGGCTCTGCTCCAGTTGAGAATTTTCTCCTCCTGATCTCATCTACGTGCTCTTTTGCTGCTTCGTTGGCCGCTTGAGCCGCTGTCTTCCTCCTGTAAGCTGTGGAGAAATCCAGCCGCTCAAACTGCCACCGAAGCAGCAAAAGGGCACGTAGGTGAGTTCGGAAGGAGAAAATTCTCGTCTGAAGCATAGCTCAATCCGCTGACTGAATACCTCCATCAAGCCCTAACACAACCTTTCTCGTATGTATATGTGATGTATGAATATGGGGTGTATGAACGAATTCATTGATTAAATATGGGGTGTATGAAAGATTTGTTTTGAAACCATACATAACACATATATTATATATCAAATTCATTTGAGAAACCATACATAACAAATTTATCAAATCCAACAAATATACATAACACATTTCAAAGATATATATCATCGACGACCCCCTTTGCGCCGACTAAATACACATGAATACCATGCCCTACCCGATGAAGTTCCCTTTTTAGCATCAACCGGTTGAGACACGCCAACAACCTATGACACACCTTCATCATCACATTGTGTCCGAGGTGGCTGAGACGGGCCAACATCCACTTCCACATGCTAATGTGAAATGCATGTGTCATCACATTCTGTCCGCTGCGGCTGTGACGTGTCACCATAGGTAGGCTGACAATCTGCCTGTGTCAAATGCTGCGGCCAAGTGCTGGCGTCATCCCATGTACACTGGGTAGGCTGCTCCTGCCAATCTGCTGGAACTTCCGATACAGTATCACATCCAGGTGCCTGGTGCCAAGCTCCGTCTTCAAATGATACGGGAGGGGGCTGCGACCAAGTGCCGGTGTCATAACCTCCGTGAGGGGGCTGCTGCCACGTGCTGGCGACATATGCTCCGGGATGGTCCAGCTGCCAAGTGCCGGCATCATGTGCTCATGTATGCTGTTGTTGAGAGGTGTCGGCGTCATCTGCTCTGTATGCTCCTGCTGAGAAGTGTCGGCCTCACCCATCCTATATAAACGACTCAGCTCGCTCGTATCTACACCTTTTGGAAGATGGCGTGTACGATGTAGCACATTATCGATATAGGTCCTCATCGTATGCAGCACCCCCTGATCCTGTGTTTGCAATCATTGGCCTGCCATATCGTACAATGTAACATATCCTCCAACCTGTAAAACAAATCAAGTACTAATCATATTGGTTATAAAAATACTATAAAAACAAAAAAATTGAACATCTTCTTACATGTTGGCGCTCGATGGGTCCGCTTGCATTTGTGCGAACGGGGGTTGCTGCCTCTGAAAAATCGACCTCCTGGTAATCCCCCAATACCAATCCATATAGGCAGCGACCGATACCGCATCCCCCTCATGCACAATGTGATCTGCTCTATTGATCCAATGCGCAAGAGGATCCCTGATTACAGTAACATCTGCTGGATGCGATGGTCTTGTCTTCCCCGCCAAGACTGTGAGTGCAGCTGGGATGTGTTGACATAAACCAAATTGCCGCATGACGCGGTCTGGTGGATGCATCACCTGTGCTTCCCAGCAGAATATGGGTACTCTCGCACGCCATAACTCGGGATGTTCGCGACATAACGCCAGCAGCTACTCGAGTCGCTCTCCATAAGGCTCCCAGGTAACCTATTAGGCATGAATGACACAAATATATCAGTGTACTACATTATATATCAATTGATCATCAACATTATAAAATTTACATATACCTACATGTGTACTCTTTAACGTGTCAAACTGGTCTCTGTATGTATCAAGGTTCCCATGAGCAGTTTCCATTAATTTTTTTCCTCGTATTCCACCTGAACCCATATGGAACGATGTCAGCAAATACATCTTGGAGGAGCCTTGGTCTTCCTACATACATTCTCTCCAATCTCCAAGCCTGTAAATATGAATTTTTTCTCAGAATGTGAAATATATATATATATTACTATTTTAGCTAACGAAAAAAATTATACCTGCAACAAGAGGCCGCATGCATATAAAGCCTTTGTCTGCTTTAATGCCACATTGCTGAGCTCAGCGTACAAGTGTGCAAGCACCGCACTTCCCCATGAATATTCACCGGCCTCCTCGAAAGTATCTAACTTTGTCAACCAACGGAGATTTATAGATCTTCTGCTTAGATCGGAACCAGTAAAGTTCCAACCATATGAAGCAGATATGCCAGTGCATACCGCTGAATGTCATCGTCATCTGCATCCTCAGGCAAATCATTAAATGTATCACGCAACCAAGTTTTACATTGGCTGCTTTCCTTAGTGGGGTATCCTGTCCAAGTAGCATCTCCATCAACGCACTCCAGCTGCTATCTCGCATTTCACATTGCAATATGGGTTCCCCATCAATGGGTATGCCTGTGATGACTGCCACGTCCTGCTGCGTGATTGTCATCTCTCCCTGGCGCATGTGAAATGTATTTGTCTCTGGCATCCATCTTTCAACCAAAGCCGTCAGCAGTGTATGGTCCAACCGTACCCAACGCAAGCTCGCACATAGGTGTAATCTGGAGGCTTCAATATAATCTCTCGCCCATCTAATCTCCACTTTGTATGTTTTTAACCATGATCCACAATTCCTATCGATGCCTGCAAACATATAATTCACACATTAATTATTTTACTTCCAATCATAATAAATTACTTTAACTATTAATTCTTTCTAAATACATGCCCTTGCACTACATCGGCAGAACGATGACGTGCTTGGTCATACAAGACCACATTAGTTATGGGTCCAGCATTCTCCATTTTATAAAAACCTATAACATACAATTAATTGTCATATATCACTACAAATTTCACCAATTATAGAATCATCTCATAAACCCTAAATTTCAATCTAGATTGTACAATAAACACAAAAAACACTAAAGATCCTCCAAATACAAAACACAGTTCACATACTGCCGGACAAATTCACTGACAACCAGAAGATTGTCAGATCACACGTCCATGCTGTAAACACGCCAGCTAGGATTGACATACCCAAAGATGGATGCAATCCACCTGCAGCAGAAACGACCGTACCTCAACAAAAGAAAGGACAACCCCCAGGCTCCAAGGATAAGTTTCCTGGAAAAAGAAAGACTCCTGAAGAAAATATAATGATACCACCACATGATGCTCAGCTCAGCCCAAATACCTCTCCCCTCCTCAATTCCCCAGAAGAGGAAAACATATGAGAAATATCATTAAACTATGTACGTACTGGGGAGATATTGGACAGAAAAAGCATTGTCATCGATGATGACTTTGCGTTCGATATTGTTATTCACGTCTCTGAATGCAACGATGATATCGATCCACTTTCTAGCAGAATGTAAACGCAGAGAGGATTGGACAAAATGAAATGATGCAATAGGAGTAGAGCAGGATTCGCACTTGAAACGCACAGTATTTGGACCAGTAGTTCAAACACCAAAAGGTGTAAAACATATGGGCTATAAATAAAAATGAGAATAATCAAATCGTACGCTAAAAGCACGCCATGTAGCAAAGAGTTTTTCCCAACGACCGGGAATAGATTATGAAGATGCATATTCCCCTGTTATGGATGCGATCACTTTTCGATTCATAATAAGTTTAACAGCTACGGAAGGCCTAGATATGCAGCTCATGGACGTTGTGACTGCATACATATAGGGCAATATAGATAAAGATATCTATATGAAACTTCCTGATGGTTATAAATTACCAAAAGAAATGACAGATAGACCTCGGGACGTCTATTCTGTTAAGCTACAAAGATCAGTGTGTGGTCTAAAACAATCGGGAAGACTGGTATAACAGATTCAGTGAATTCCTTGTACAGCAAGGATTCACCAATAATGAAGTCTGCCCTTGCATCTTCATAAGAGCAAAGGGAACAGGATTTGTAATAATTACCGTCTACGTAGACGATTTAAATCTCATCGGATCTCCTGAAGAGATATCTGAGATATCTAAAAGCCTTACAAAGACTTTTGAGATGAAAGACCTAGGCAAAACCAAATACTGACTTGGCTTACGAATGGAACATCTCAGCAGAGGAATCTTGTTACATCAATCCACTTATACACGGAAATTGCTGAAATTTTTCCAATTGGACAAATGTCACCCGCTGAGTACACCAATGGTCGTCATTGGATATTAATAAAGACCTCTTCCGTCCGTTGGAAGAGGTGGAAGAAACAATTGGTCTTGAAATACCTTACCTAAGTGCCATTGGAGCACTCCTCTATCTGGCAAACTGCACGTGTCCCGGTCCCGATATAGAATTCACTGTAAACCAACTAGCCAGATACAATGCATCGCTCACAAAGCGCCACTGGAACGAAGTGAAGCACCTTCTGCGCTACCTCTAAGGGTCAATTGATCTGGGATTATATTACAAGAAAAGTGTATCCTCCAACTTAATTGGTTATGCAGATGGAGGTTACAGGTCAGATCCCCATACCGAAAAGTCACAGCCTGGGTTCGTGTTCACATACGGTGGGACGGTCATTTCAGAGAGATCTGTGAAGCAGACCACGACAGCAACATCATTCAATCACTCTGAACTCATTGCGATATATGAAGCTAGCAGAGAATGCTTTTGGCTACGTTCAGTCATTCAGCACATCCTAGTGACGACCGGCCTGAAGACAGACGACCTTGAACCAACCACTATGTTCGAAGACATTGCAGCCTACATAGCTCAACTACAAGGTGGCTACATCAAGGGTGACAGGACGAAGCCAATCTCCCTTAAGCTCTTCTGGACGCACGAACTTCAAGAAGACAAACAAATCGACATTCAGCAAATCCAGTCTTGCAACAACTTGGCAGATCTGTTTACTAAAGCACAACCTCGATGTACTTTTAGGAATCTTGTAAAAGGAATTGGGAAGTGACAGTTGAGAGACTTACAAGCCTGAAGCTTGTACACAACCGGGAGAGTTAAATGTTGAGTTGTACTCTTTTTCCTTAGCTATTGGTTTTTCCCACTGGGTTTTCCATAGCCAAAGGTTTTAACGATGCAACCACATTAACTCTGTATTCAAAAGAATCCACACATAGTGATATCCACCGATTAGGGAAAGTTAAGGAGACTTGTACTCTTTTTCCTTATTGGTTTTTTTTCACTGGGTATTCCATAGCCAAAGGTTTTAACGAGGCAAGACCTCCTAACTTAGGATCCAGAAATATCCAAATTCTCATGATCAGATAAGCTATATGAATCCTGAAGCATTCATATACCAAGCTTACAATGATGAATGTATAAGGGGAAGTGTTATGAATGGGCTTTTGTATGTCCATGTGAAGCACACTTAGGGCTGGGATATCCACTCATTATGTAATCTTTTCCTATAAATATATGGCTACATGTTCCATAGCTGCCACCTTCACAACAAAATCTAATTATATTTAAATGTATACTATGTTTCCTAAAAGACATAATAACAAAAAAAATTAATACTAGAAACCCATCATCAAGCAAAGCTAACAATATTACCAAGAAAATCATTAAAAGTTGGATTCTGATATGGTTATCACATATAGCGGAGGAGGCGTGCGGCAGCTTCAGGGGCAAATCCGTAGTTTCTGACTTTAGGGGGGTCCTTTATGCAATTCTGAAAGTTAGGGGGCTTTTATGCAAAATTGCTAATTGTTGTGTTAATAGCTAGGAGCCGGCCCTAATGTGTTTTTCATGCTTGACTTGTGATTGTGAACCCTAAGCCAAGGTGCCGGCTTTGGAGATTTAAACTTTCGTCTCAAATAGAAAGTTAGGAGATCGTCTCATCTCGAATCGAGGCTTTATCTTTTGTTTTCCAGATCTGAAAATCAATAAAAATTCCTCTTTTATTTGTTTTCTTCACCCAAATCCCTATTTCTTTCCATAAACAAGCCATAAGTTCTATCAAAGTGGTACCAGAGCAGTCGATCCATTGTGACCACGAGATCGAAGGATAAGATGGAAGCGTTGGAAAAGAGGATGGATGGTGTGATCCATGATCTCTCAAAGAAGTTGGAAGATCAAGCGGCTCGAACGGCTGAGACGGATCGAATGCTTAAGCTATTCATGGAGGCCATAAACCAAAAGTTGGATATGTTGACGAAGAAGGCTGATCTGCATCAAGCCGAAACCCTAGATCCGAAGAAAAAGGCGAGAACTTTAGCAAAGGGGAGGAGAAAGTTGATCCCTTTCGCGAATGGCTTTTTTCGGATGCAGATCTAGTGACGGATGACGAGGATTTTGATTTCCATAAAGGCGAATGGGCACAACATGAGATCCAGTGAAGCGAAAGGCATCGAAAAAGCGCAACGAAGCTACCACAGAGGCCGCACAGCCCTAGGGCCCGCTAGGCCACCCGCAGCTCCCTGGCGGCTCGCCAGGGGCCGTGAGATTGTCGAGCCCTGGCGCACCTGCCAGGGCCCGCAGGGCCCTCCGACGAACCACCAAGGCCCCGCAGGTACCCTAGCGGCTCACCAGACCCATCTGGGGGCCTCGACGGCCCACCAGGGGCATTCTGGGCCCCTAGCAGCCTGCCATGGCGCCCGACAACCAGATTTGGGCCGTCTGGCCCACCTTAAGCCACCGACAGCCCATCGGAGAGGGAATGGACAGCGGGCGAGGGGTTTGATGGTCATTAGGATGATTTTGGAGCTGATTTCCACGAAGAAGGGCCACCAATGCGTGAGACGGAGTACAAGGACTACGACAGGTACCACGAGTATTACCGTTGGGACTGCAGGGATGGAGAGGCTGAATGTGGTGGCGATGCGCGGAACGGGAGAGATGGAGACCCTGGATATGGTGTACCATGCCCACCCCCATATCAACGACATGACTACCAACAGGTGAGAGGAGTTCCAGGATGGTTTTCTGCGAAAAACCGAGTCGGGAAGCTGAAGATGCATGTCTTCAAGGGAGAGGACCCAGATTCATGGATCTACATGGTCAAGAGATACATTGAGATATCTATGATACAGGAGGAGTGACTTAGAGCAGTTGGGGTCTGCCTGGAAGGGAAAACGTTGTCATGTTATCGATGGATGCAGCAGGACCAGCCCTTCCGCACGTGGGAGGAGTTTACTACGCTCTTGCTGAAGCGATTTAGGGAGGTACATGCTGGCAATGCATTTGAGAGGCTGTATGCGCTGAGGCAGGATGGCTCGTGAGGGAATTCATCAAGAAGTTTGAAATATTGGTTAGTCGAATCAGTGGAGTGTCGGGAGTCACTGGAGGGGTGCTTCATGAAGGGGTTGAAGCCGACTATCAGATCGGAGGTATGGCACATAGACCGACGAGTCTGCGAGATTGCATGAGTTTGGCTAGGATACGGAAGGACAGATTGGACCAGGAGAAGAAGGCCAGCGGGGCTTGGAGAGGATCCTCTTTTCGGGGACAGGCATCGGTAAGGGGGCCGAAGGCGACCACGGGAGGAGCACCAGCAGCTGGGACATGGGTAAACATGGAGAAAGGGGTTGAAGCACTACCAAGGGGCAGATACGACGAATGACTAAGGCTGAGATTCGGGAGAAGAGAGCCAAGAGTTTGTGTTTCGAGTGTGACGATAAGTTCTCTTCTGAGCACCGGTGTGACGATCGCAGACTGCAGATATTGAGTGTCTAATGAGGAGGACGAGGAGGACGTGGTAGAGTTGGAGGCTGGAGAGGAGGATGAAGAGCACTTGCATTTGGACATGGCGGAGGTTTCCCACAACTCTGTGGTGGGGTTCACACCGAACAACACCATGAAGTTGATGGGGCTTATCGCAGAATTGGAGGTGACGGTGTTGGTTGATAATGGGGCGGCCCAAAATTTCATTTCATGCAACTGGTGGAGAGGTTGAGATTGGAGCTCAGTGACAGGATTTGGGGTGGTGTTGGGGACAGGACATGTGGCGTAGAGCAGCGAGGTGTGTAGAGGCCTGCTACTGACGATCCAGGATGTTCAGATCATCGCCGACTGCATTCCTCTGGAGTTGGAGAGTACAGATATCATCTTAGGGATGACGTGGTTGCAGACCCGCGGTGACACGAAGACAAACTGGAAGCTTCTCAGGCTGGAGTATCAGGAGGGGGACAGACAGTAGTTTTGCAGGGGGGACCCCAGTTTCTGCAGTTCCGTGGTTTCTTATAAGACCATGACTAGAGCTCTTCAGTCGACAGGAGGGGGTTTCTTGGTGGAATTCCAGGGTTTGTCCTTAAAGGAGGAAGATGAACGACGGAAGCAGGAGTTAGCACCGGAGCTGGAGAAGCTGCTGAGCCAGTATGAGTGGTTTTTCAGATCCCACAAGGTCTTCCGCCACCAGGAGACCATGAGTACGCGATTGTCCTGAGGGAGGGTGTCTCCTATCAGTGTGCGGCCATACCGGTACCCTCAGGTGCAGAAGGATGAGATTGAGAGGATTGTGGGAGAGATGTTACATGCGGGGGTGATCCAGCCGAGCGTGAGCCCATTGTCTAGCCCAGTCCTACTCGTGAAGAAGAAAGATGGCAGCTAGCGTTTCTGTGTAGACTACCGGGTGTTGAATAAGGAGATGGTGCCAGATAAATTCTTAATCCCGATGATTGATGAGCTGCTGGATGAGATGTATGGTTCTGATGTATTTTCGAAGATAGATCTAAAGTCTGGGTACCATCGGATTCGAATGAGGCGACGGATGTTTTCAAGACGGCGTTCAGGACGCATATTGGGCACTGCGAGTTTTTGGTCATGCCATTTGTACTGACGAACACCCCGGCGATGTTTCAGGCCTTGGTGAACAAGGTTTTCCGACCCTACTTGCGAAGGTTTGTGCTGTTCTTTTTTGATGATATATTCCTTTACAGCCGTACTTTGGAGGAGCATATAGGGCACTTGCAGGTAGTGTTGCAGGAGTTGCAGGAGCATCAACTTTATGCCAACAGGAAGAATTGTCTTTTCGGGCAGTTTCAGGAGGAGTATTTGGGTCACATAGTTTCAGCAGAGGGGGTGGCAACAGATGGGTCGAAGATTACTGCTATGTTGGAGTGGCCACACCCCACAACACTGTGAGGCCTATGGGGATTCTTAGGCTTGATATGATATTATCGGAAGTTTGTCCAGAGATATAGTACAATTGTTTGGTTACTAACGAAGCAGCTGAAAGACAGCTTCCATTGGGGAGAGGAGGCAACCAGGGCGTTCAAGGCCCTGAAGCAGGCGATGACGACCGTGTTTGTGCTAGCTTTGCCTGATTTCAGCAGGCCATTTGTGATGGAGACAGACGCGTCAAGATATGGGTTGGGGACGGTTCTTATGCAGGATCATCGGCTGGAGGCCTACTTTAGCCAGGTGTTGTCAACCCAAGTACGGCTGAAGTATGTATATAAGAGGGAGCTGATGGCGATAGTAGTATCTATACAGAAGTAGTGGCTTTATCTGCTGGGGAAGAAGTTTATAGTACGAACCGATCAGCAAAGTCTGAAGTACCTCTTGGAACAGCGCATGGTTACAGAGGAGCATCAAAAGTGACTCTTCAAGTTGGTGCACTACCAGTTCGAGATTTAGTACAGGTCAGGCTTGAAGAACAAGACAACGGATGCCTTGTCTCGCAGAGAGGAGGTAGCAGAGGTGATGGCGATTTCTGTGCCGGTACTAGTAAACTGGGAGCCTCTGACACGTGAGATAAAGGCTGATGAGGGGTTGAGAGTGATACGTGAGGCGTTGCAGCAGGGATCTACAGAGTACCCGGGGTACACACCGAGTGAGCAAAGGCTGCTGTACCAGGGATGGTTAGTGCTAACTGGGGTCTTCCCATATACCGACCATTTTTCAAGAGTTTCATGGCAGCTCGGTGGGGGTCATTCAGGGGTGCAGCAGACCTACAAGAAGATGGCCAGGGAGTTGTACTGGCCATGTATGAAGAAAGACATCACGCGTCTAGTAGCGGAGTGTGACGTCTGTCAGCTTCACAAATATTTGACGATCGCTCCCGCAGGACTACTTCGACCACTAGCCTTACCAGCGAATCTGGTATGACATTAACATGGACTTTATTGAGGGGTTACCGAAGTCGGTGGGCTTCACTGACATACTTGGCATGGTGGACCGCCTCAGCAAGTACGCACATTTCATTCCACTACGGCACCCATACACAGCAGTAACGGTAGCCTCAGCTTTCATGAAGGAAGTAGTTCGTCTGCACGGGTTTCCCGTCTCCATCGTATCAGACCAAGACAAAGTCTTCTTGAGCAGCTTTTGGAGGGAATTATTCAAGGTGCATGAGACCATTTTGAAGAGGAGCACGACTTACCATACGCAGACAGATGGCCAGACGGAGAAGGTAAACAAGAGCGTGTAGACATATCTGAGATGTTTTGCATCAGAGTCGTTGAAGCAGTAGACGAAGTGGTTGGTGTGGGCGGAATACAGGTACAATACCTCCTACCACTCGGCGGCGCAGAGCACCCCTTTTCGCAACCATTACGGGCACGACCCTCCCCATTTGATACACTACAGCCATGGTACGACTCCTGTGTTTTAAGTGGAGGAGCATTTGGAGTGGAGAGACAAGATGTTGGAGGAGCTGAAGCGACACTTGTTAAGAGCACAGCAGATTATGAAAGCCATAGCAGACATGCACAGAAGAGATGTGCATTTTAAGATCTTCTGTGCATTTTAAGATGGGCGATAAGGTGTATCTGAAGCTGCGGCCGTATAGACAGAAGACAGTGATGCGTAAGAGCAATGAAAAGCTGGCGGCTCGCTATTATGGTCCTTTTGAGGTTGTGGCCAGGATTGGGAAGGTGGCTTATCGCCTACAGGTGCCTGCTACGTCCACCATCCACCAGGTGTTCCACATGTCCCTGCTACGACGTGCGATTGGAGACCACACTTTGTCAACTACTCTTCCACCCACCCTGACCGAGGACATAGAGGTATTGCTAGAGCCACGGGAGATCAAAGGTGTTCGTCAGAGTGCAGCAGAAGTTCAGGAAGTGCTTATCAGATGGCGGGGACAGAGTCGACAGACCGATTATGATGCCACGTAGGAGTCTCGTGAGGTGATCCGACAGCAGTCCCTAGACTTCCACATTGAGGACAATGTGGCTTTTTTGGGGGAGTAATGATACGATTATCACATATATGCGGAGGAGGCGAGCGGCAGCTCCAGTGGCAAATCCGTAGTTTCTGACTTTGGGGGTCTTTTATGCAATTCTGAAAGAGGGTGCTTTTATGCAAAATTGTTAATTGTTGTATTATTAGCTAGGAGCCGTTCCTAATGTGTTTTTCATGCTTGATTTGAGATTATGAACCATATGCCAAGGTGCCGACTTTACAGATTTAAACTTTCATCTGAAATAGAAAGTTAGGAGATTGCATCATCTCGAATCCGGTATTTATCTTTTATTTTCCAGATCTGAAAATCAATGAAAACTCCTCTTTTATTTGTTTTCTTCGCCCAAATCCCTATTTCTTTCCAGAAACAAGCCCTAGGTTCTATCAGAGTCCTCGCCCAAATCCCTATTTCTTTCCAGAAACAAGCCCTAGGTTCTATCAGAGTCCTAAAGGCTTAAGCAATAAAAATGAATATGTTAAGAATTTTCTAAAATATGATCATTTCTCACCAAAATATAAATACGTTAAAGATGGAAAATCCAAACCCAATTAGATTTGGTTTCCAAATTGATTAGCTTATGAAAACCTAGGTGAGATGCACTCACATAACCCTTGGTATCTCACATGGGTCCATTAAGTTTGTTTGAGTATGCTTGATCACTTGATTGTGTGTGTAATTAAGATTAAAAATCTTAACCATTAACTTTATTGGTCTAAATTTGAGTTAGCATTGCGTTCCAATTGATTTAGTGAGTTTCAGACTCCTGGTCAATCCTTTGACCAACTGTAGTAGATCATTTCATACGGAGAGTTAACATTGATTTACGCAAGCTGAAACTACTCGATCAGAGTACACAGACTAGTTGACCAGTGGTTGTACTATAGCCGACCGGTGACTGGATTTCTAGAACCCGAATGCTTGCGATCTGTATTGGGTTTTTGATGAGATTTCGGGTTTGATTCAACTGCTATCTCTTGTACCCATTATCAAATGGATGTTTTGACTAAGACCCATTTAGGGAGCTGATCTTAGCCCTTTATTTCTTATCATAAGGCTAGAATTAGTTTCCCCGTCAATAAAACCCTAGATTTCTATTCATCTCTTCATCTTCCCCAATTCAAGACCAAACCAGAATCCCCTCAAAACTCTTGCTTTTCCCATTAAAATTTCTCAGATTTTCAAATGAATCAAGGAGTTTCTTGCACAAATCTCACTTCTAGGCATATTTCTCATCTCATCTTATTTAGAATCTATTTTATTGCATCATTTAATGTTAGTTTCCATTGACACTTTTTCAAAGATGCATAAGAGAGCTAGGACACAATCCAATCCAATAGAGCCTCCACATCACAAGCACCACCACCTAGCTCCTCTATTTTTACCATTTTTGAAAAGATCTAAACTAGAGGAAGTATACCTTAGAAACTTATAACTCAAGATCCAACATGAGAGATTTGTGAAGTTTGAGGACTTAAGTGGCCATGAAATTAGGCAAATATTTGAATATTGATGGCTTAAAGATTTATTCTCAACCCCAACTTTTTGCCCATGCTATCTAAGATTAGTTCGCTTGTTTTACACTAATATGACTCTAGAAACATTTGCATTTTCCAACTTAGCAAAAGGAATATCTTTTAAATTGTTACCTAGTTAGACATCCCTTGTTAGGGTGTTAGCTTTATAGAGATAACAATGAATGACCAAAACGCTCTTAATAACATGTTTCCTAAAGAAAAATCTTATGGGCCTGGCATGACAACAAGCGAGCTTCTGCTAAAGGCTATGATTCTGATGCGATCATTACGTACGAGAGGAGGCCGAAGGAATAATTGCTATGTGCACCGACTGTTTGGGTGAAATTTCTTTATGCACAATAAGTTTTGCTAGTTTTGTTGTACGCAACACGCGTAAACATTATATAAGTGAGGGCGTGGGCTAGGGTTAGGATATGCTTATTTGTGAAGAACAACTAGGTATCTTTGTGAAGGAGGTTTAGGCTTTTATTCCGTTCATTTAAAAGCTAGGAGAGAGGGTCTCCTCTTCAAAGAGATCCAAATTATCTATCATTGTTCTTCGTTCTTCGTTAAATTTCTATAAAAATTCCTCTTTTTCATATTGTCCACTTTTAAATTACTAATTTGATTGATCGATCGACCGGATCGTATCAAATTGGTATCAAAGCATCTACGATCCATGGGTGATTTGCTACAACAACCATGGGCGCTACGGCAAGGGAACAAGCTCTTTCGATATGGAAGATTTCATAATGGAGCTAGCCAATATGAAATTGCTAAATCTTATTACGATTGCATTTCTGCAGCCAAGAGGAAAGCTCAACACTTGCAATGTTTAGCCAATTTGATGGGGTGTTACCTAATGATTGGACGCTATTAGAAATGCATAGATTTGGTGTCAGAAATCTTGGATTATGATCCGAGAAATTTTTGTCTTCTTTTACAGGGAGCAAGCTTATAGATCATTGGATCTTGATGAAGCTGCGGACTCTGATCTGATGAAGTCTCATGGGTACTTCTCTGAGGATGAGGTGGAGAAAGAGGAGAGCGACGCCTCAGATCTGAAAGTCTCGGATCCAGATCTTCAAGTCTCATATCCAGATCTGAAATTCTACGATCCAGATCTGAAACTCTCATATCCAGATCTTCAAGTTTTCAGATCTGGATTTCTTCAGAACGGCAGTGAAAGCGGTGGAGATCATTTTCATCCTTTTGATTCGGGAGGAGGCTTGAGCGCACTTGGAGAAGGACCTCTGCAGACTTCATGCACCACCTTGAGAACAAGATGGCTCTTTTAGGGGCGGAGTAATGATGCGATCATTACGTACGAGAGGAAGCCGAAGGAATAATTTCTATGTGCACCGACTGTTTGGGCGAAGTTTCTTTATGCACAATAAGTTTTGCTACTTTTGATGTACGCACCACGCCTAAACATTATATAAGTGAGGGCGTGTGATAGGGTTAAGATATGCTTATTTGTGAAGAACTATGTATCTTTGTAAAGGAGATTTAGGCTTTTATTCCGTTCATTTAAAAGCTAGGATAGAGGGTCTCCTCTTCAAAGAGATCAAAATTATCTATCATTGTTCTTCGTTCTCGGTTAAATTTCTATAAAAATTCCTCTTTTTCATATTTTCCACTTTTAAATTACTGATTTGATTGATCGATCGACCGGATCGTATCAGATTCTTGCTAGGATCCTTTCTTACAATATTTGTCAAAAGTCTGGTAGTTTTATTAGTTTATCTGAGAGCTTAGCCACGTGTGTATATGCTTTAGTTAGCCTGACAAGAAAACAAACTATTTATGATAATTCGGCCCGTATATCTACATGATCATTGCATCATGGTTATTTTTTCATTCTCATTTTTAGGCATTTTAGAATTGACCTAGGCACTGAAACTCTAGTTGGACCTCCCCCAGTGCCTATCAATAGAGCTGCATTGTCTAGAATGCATATTCCTATGAATCCTGCTGAGATTGAGTAAGATTCTGATGGCTCTGAGAATTTTGAGGATGAAACTAAGAGTGATGAATCTATTCCACATCCACATCAGGAATGTTCATCCAGTGGTCCATCACAAACTTATATTCCTATTGAATTATTTGTTTCTCTAGAGAACACTCTCTTGAAGAGAATGGATCAAATGGACCTCAGGTAACTCAAAATTTAGAAGATATGCAAAAATGGATTTTTGAGATTCGTGTTAAAGTTTGTGGACAACCTCCTCCTTCAGATTGATACATGCCCAAGTGATGGATGTGATGGATTGTGTTCTTTTGTTGTTATTTTTTTAATAACGCATGGTTTTGTAATATTTAGTTATGTTGCTTATGAACAATATTTGAATTCAAGTATTTTTGTTGTAATATTTTTGGTATAATGTTTGGAGACGTATCAAAAATATTCTCTTTGCTTATTGGTACAATGTTGGAATATAATCTCTATCATTGTGTTGCTTGTAAACAATTCTTGGATATATATTGGAACATATTTGGAATGAGATTATGTGATTGTGATATAGTTAGGGTGGTAATATATATCACTCTTTTTCATTAAGAATATAAGTATAGTTGTGATATTATGCTTGGATTTTGTTGATGAGAATGATGATTTGAAATATTGTGTAATATTGTGTAATATTGAAATATTATTGAGCTTATGGCATAATTTGGATATCTTGCTTAAATTACAATCTCTTATGATTTTTATCATCTTTTGAGATCATGTCACATATGTTGGTTTAACGCGTATTACTGTCTATAACACTTGTATCACATTGATATTTCAAATTTATAAACTTTGGATATTTGTTTTATAAGGAGAATCGTCATACTTGACTTTGAAAAATATTTGTGATATTGAGTCACCCTTAATGAAATAGATATCATTTTCATTGATATTGGATATCAATATTGTAATGACATTCCTTATGCATAATTGTGTATTATGATTGATTCACTTATTTCTTCCACCATTTTTGATAATGCAGAAGGGAAAGAAAATTGAGATTGTTTGACAAAATATATCTTTAAGCACGTGTCAGCTTAAATAGATGACTAAGTGTATGCTTACTAGCAATAACCAAGCACTATGACCACAACCACAACAGCACGCAGGACCCATTGCCACGTGAAAAGGAGATGTAAGAGTGTGTGTGTATTGTCTTGGTGTTATTTGGAGTTTTTTATTAGGGTGTGTGGGTTTGGGTTTTTTGAGTGTTTTTTTTTTTTTTGAGTTTGGGGATTTTTTGATTGGGGGTATAAGTTTGGGTTTTTTGGTGGTTATTGAGTTAGTGGGTGTGATGTGACGTACATGGAACAAACATCATCAATCAGCCCTCATTTGTAATATAGATATTTTATAATTTATAACACATGGTACAAGCTTAACTCACACATTCACTATGGCATTATGGCACCTATTATGATACATATATGAAATATGCTTTGAACATGCTTATTCTAACATGCATGGATGCAGGAGAAGTTTAAAAAATATTTTTTCTTACATTATACATCAATGCAAAGGGAGTAAGTATTTATATTTTGTAAATTTCATATTTTATGTATCATTATTTGTCATCGTCAAAAACAGAGAGAATGTTGGATATTGAGACACCTCTAGCGTAATGATGAGCAAACAATTAAGTGTGTTGATTAAGTTTGTGAGTGTGCAGAAATTAAAGTTCAATTACTAATGATGATGAGTTGAAAGCTAGAATGATGATATGTACCAAAGACTTGTAGAGCTCACCATTGAAGATAAAGCTTACAAGTAAGGAGGACCAAAGTCAAGTGTTGAAGCGCAACCCAAACTTCATGAAGTACAAGGAGTCAAGACATGGACCAAGCTCAAGTGGGCAACATCAAAGATTCAAGACATTGGTATTTTGAGTCTTTTTGATGTAATGTTAGTCATGTCTTAGATTTCTATGTCTTAGATTTCTAGGAAAACATTTTTCAATTTTTAAAATTGCTGTAAAATGATTTTTGAAATGTTTTCCTACTGGTTTAGGCCAATTCTTAAGTTAATTCTTAAGTTTCTAAGGCAAACTAGTCGACCACTCTGACACTCAGTTGACCCGTCATTATGTCTGGAAACTAGGCTAGAAGTAAAGTAGTCGACTATAGTTAGAGAATAGTCGACTAGTGGTTCAACGTTGGTGGACTAGTACATGAACTATGACGGACTAGTATATACATGGAGCAATCTGCCTCTTAAGACATGTTTGACTAGTTGACCAATGCCCACCAACAAGTCGACCAGCTGACAACTAGTCAACTAGTGGATGAACTATGGTCGACTAATAACTAAACGTTGGCCTATAATGATAAGATTTTTTCTAGCCATTGAAGGGTATTTTGGGGAATCTATTTTGGTTAGATTCACCCCTTTAAATAAAAGGCTGTTGTATGGATTGATTCACGAATTTATTAAGCAATCTTTTGAGTAAAAGAAAAGTTTTAAAGCACTTTTTAAGCCATCAAAAAGAATTCTTAGCCAAATTGCTTTCAAAGTTTTCTACAAAGTTTTTAAGCAATTTTTCTCTTGGCCTTCAAGTTGTGATCTCAAGCTGTCATCTTGACTTACTTGAGATCATAACTTAGTTTTTTCTTAGCCATAATACACTTAAAAGCGTCAATCTTTAGCTATATGCAAGTTGTAAATCTTCACCAAAGCAAGGTTTGTTGAAATCCACAACTGTGAGATGGTAAGCTTTTTATTGTAATTGCGTCCTATTGGTGAATGAGGAATTTGTGTTGTAATTGGAAATCTGCAAATGTTGTGGTTAGCTGGCTAACATCCTCAAGTTGTGAGGCAGGTATAAAGACCTCAAGTTGTGAGGCATGTGTAAAGACCTCAAGTTGTGAGGGAAATCAACTCCTTAAAAGTGTGATTAGTAAAACTCCAAGTGGAAGCTTGGGACTAGCCAAGCCCAGAGGTTTGTGTGAACGAATATAATGTGTGTGTGTTTGTGTTTGTATTTGCTCACATTGTCTCTTTGTCTCTATCTCTTTATTTGCATATTGTTCTTATATTTTTGTTTCATATCTTTGCTTGCAAATATTTAAGGATGTCGATTAAGAATCAAGTTAGATAACTCTAATTGATCTCTTATGTGGTGTGAAATTTTAAGTTATAGATTTTATTGGATAACACTATTCACCCCCATCTAATTTCTGTGTCATCTACATGATCCCAACAATCTTTTTCCGCTTCCATTCTGCATCACCTTGTCATCTATTGTGTTATTTTAATGTGTTTTTACAAGTTGTGTGTGTTTTAAATTATATTTGGACTAGTCGCTATCAGAAATAAGATTAAACTTGCTAGCAACTTTTTTTGGAAATTGCTAGCAATTTAGATTTTGCAATTGTGCGAACCAAAGTAAAGAATAATAGGCTATTGAGCGATGGTTCATACTACCTATGAATTTAAATGGCTTAATCATATACTACATGCTACGGGTTTCTCCATTCAGCTTTACTTTACACAATTTTGTAGTAGTAAGAACTTCGCCCACTAGTAACCAAATGTTTCCTAAGAGGATAAACACATTAAAGTGGACTTCCATTTTGTTCATGAGAAAATCATTGATAGATTTTCTTTAAATACATGGCTTCAAGAGACCAATTAAAAAATTCAAGTGGTTGATGAACAGGACAATTTGAAAGATGGCTGTGGATCATTTTAAATGAATCTATAAGGCTAGAATGGCTGAAAGATGCAATATCTTGGACATTGTGGAATATTTTCATGCTAGAGGTAAATAAAGAGTATACATCCTCTGCAGATTCGGACAACATGCTACTTTTGGGCGTTCACTTACTACCCACTTGATGCATATTCAGGAAAACTCATTCATTTCATTTTTTGTTTTTGATCACTTCAAATATGTGGATCAACTTGACCAGAAGCAAAAAAAATACCTTGTCATTCAAATTTCATATCTTATCTGAAAGGGCAAACAAAAAAAGTACTTTGCCATTCAAATTTCATATCTTTAAATCTAAGGGGCAAGTCTCTCTCTGAAAGGGCAAGTCTCCATTCAAGTTTCATATCTTTAAATCTGAAGGGGCAAGTTCCCCCCCCCCCCCCCCCCCGATATATATATATATATATATATATATATATATATATATATATATATATAGGGATCTTCAAATGCGAAAAAAGGGCTTTTCGCACCGTGCGAAAACAATTTTTTTATTTTTTTTGAAATTTTTTTTTCAAAAATTCTTTTTTTGATGTTTAATCCATACAATTATATACCCCAGGGAAAATAATGGGTGAACCCGTTGGGCATTAGAGCACACATCCACCCGTTACAAATTTAACGGTCTCAAAACGTGCGAATTTGATGAAATGCCTTGATCGAAGGCCAAATGGCATTATTTCTCCACCATTATTTTTTGAGGGGGGTATAACAACATATAATGAGGGTGGAAAAAAGAATTTTTGAAAAAAAAAATTTCAAAAAAAAACTAAAAACATTTTCGCACGGTGCGAAATGTTTGCATTTGAAAATTTTCCTATAACTATTATACATTTGACAACGTTTTTTGAATTCTAGGGCTGACTAGGACAAGATAAAGAGTGGCTGGGATTTGATCTTGGTAAATCAATGGTTGAGATTGGATTTTGTGAAAATTTAGGTGAGAAAAGTGTCTTGGGAACCAAAACTTTGAAATTAGAAGTGTATTGGGAAAGATTGTGGAGATTAAATTTGGGGGGTAAGTGCATTGGAAACCTAAACTTTAAAATTAGAAGTGCCTTGGGAAAGATCGTGGAGATTAAATTTGGGAGGAAAAGTGTCTTGGGAACCAAAACTTTGAAATTAGAAGTGTCTTGGGAAAGATTGTGGAGATTAAATTTGGGGGGGAAGTGCCTTGAAAACCTAAACTTTGAAATTAGAAGTGCATTGGGAAATATTGTGGAGAATCATGATCCATTAAATTAAACAAAATAAAAAATTTAGCGTAAAACAATTTAGCGGAACAACAAATTAGCATAAAAATACCCCGAGTTTTGTTGCTCCGCGCCAAAGGTGCTCGCTAAATTTTGCCGAATTTGTTGTCCCGCGCCGAAGGCGCCCGCGTCGGTGCGGGCGCCGAAAATTTTTTTACGCTAATTTGTTGTTCTGCCTGCGGGCGCCAAATTTGTTGTTCAATGCCAAATTTGTTGTTTAGCGCCGAAGGCGCCCATGCTGCTAAATATTTTTACGCTAATTTATTGTTCTATAAAATTTTGATTGTGGAAATAATTTTTCGGGGAAAAAAGATTTCGCGGGGAAATATTAAATGAACCGTGCCCGCGGGCACGGGTTATGACTAGTATATATATATATATAATTATATATATATATATATATATATATATATGGATTAATGGGTATCATACGCCATATGAGATGGTGTCTCATATGCCCTCTCACATAAAGAGGGTCAAGTACAACAAGTACAAGCCCATGTGGGCTTGTACTTCCCACTTTTATGTGAGAGGGCATATGAGACACCCTCTCATATGGCGTATGATACCCATTATTCTCATATATATATATATACACACACACACTGACGGGGTAAGTCTCTCTCTGAAGGGGCAAGCGTGTGTGTAACTCTCAAAATTAGGCTGCAAAAAGTAGTCAGCTGCTACGCTCCAAGGTAAACTAAGAATAAGAAGGCATAATGTGAATTTCTCAAGAATTGAAAGCTCCATATTATAAGAGATATAGGAACCTGCATCCCTTCAGCTCCGCTAATACCGACACCAATGTCAGCCTCTTGGAGCATCCCAACATCATTCGCCCCATCACCAATTGCCAGTGTTGTTTTCCTTGTCTTTCTTTTCACCAATCTAGTTACCTACAAACCTTTGAGGTTTCTATCAGATTATATAAAGTTAGCAGCAACAGAAACTCTTAACTGCCCACAAATAAACACACATTCGCTTATTAATTATCCATACAAAGAATACAAAATTCTCACCAATGCTTTCTGTTTAGGAGACGCCCTACAACAGATAACAGAGGCACAGTCAACTGCCAGATCAAGAAATGATTTCTCCAGACTACTTGAAAGAGCAAAAGCCAGAGAGCTTCCATCAATAATAAGCGCACAGGGAGTAGAACTTCCATTTAATGAACGAACTTGGGATCGTGCTTCACATAATTGGCTAGCGATGCAGTCATGTGAGGCCTAATCAAGTTAAAGCATTTTAGAAAATTTATTGACGCAAACAAAAGCAGTAGAGAACATTCCAAAACTTTTTACCTTTTCAACATATTCCTTGTCTCTTTGCTTCAGGACATCAACATCCAATGCATCCAATGTGACAACAATTTGTTTCATTCCTTTCCTTAATAAATGACATGCAAACCTGCAGGAATCTGTGAGTCAAATAACAAAAACAAAAACACAACGGCAAGGTTTCAAATTCGAATAATCGGTTAGAGAATCCAACCCAATATTGACTGCTGTTTCCTGTTTATCACCAGTCAAAATCCAGATCTTGATCCCAGCATGTGAAAGCTTGTCAATGCATTCAGGAACCTGCATATAAGGAGACAATAATCAATAATAAATAATATCATTATTATTCCACCCGTGCCAAAAAATCGCATTCCAAAATATTATAATATGCAAAAATTAACTGACTAGTGTCAGATTGTTTGAGTGCAATCTTCCATGTGAAGTTGACTAGGACAAACACCAAAATCATTTGAGGGAAACATTTCTCCCCTTGGGAATTATGATGTAAGCCCACGAGCCAATCTCCCAAAAAAGGATGACTCTCAATAGTAATGATCCTGATGATAATGGCTTAATATACCGAGATACCAAGCATGTATGTGCATATACGTATATCTAAAGCAGTACAGAGACACAGTTAGACTGTGTCTTCAAGAGCATGTAGGTCTTCTAAACAGTCAATCTGCACCATTCTGATGGGCCTGGGCCCAAACCCATGCGGGTTTACACCCGCCGGCCCAGGCCAGCCGCCACACCCCCCCTCTAGCCGACCCCTTGCCACACCCTCTTTTTTGTACTTGCCCTTTCCGAGTCCTCCTTGGAGTAGGATTCCCCCTCCCTCCCCGAGTCCTCCTTGGAGTAGGATTCCCCCTCCCGTCCCGAGTCCTCCTTGGAGTAGGATTCCCCCTCCCGCCCCGAGTCCTACTTGGAGTAGGATTAGCCGGACTAGTCCTGCTTGGTTTAGGATTGTCATGGTTTCTATTATAAATAGGGGGTAGCCTTCTCTTATTTTCTCATGCTTAATATTGGAATATTTCTATTGAGCATCCATTAGGAGTAGACGAGTGCGGACGTCCTCTAGGCGTCTTGGGAGGAGGGCACACCTCTTTTGTGTCCAATTATCTTTTTATTTCGCTTGTTATTTTCTAATAAAAATTCCATCTTTGTTAGTTCCTAACAATTTGGTATCAGAGCACGTGACGATTCATGGCGGCTTCCACAAGATCGCAAGACAAATTTGAGGCGTTGGAGGCAAAATTCACGGGCGAGATCGAGGCGATCAAAAAGTCGTTGGCGGGGAATGACGAATCCATGGCCAAGTTGACTACTTCCATCTCCCAATTGGCGTCAAATCAAGTAAAACACGACGACCAATTCGCGCAATTGATGGGTGCCTTGAATCATTTAGCAACAAACCCTAAAGGCGAAGGAAACCCTAACCCATCACCAAAGGCGGCACCTTTGAAGAAGGAGAAGGAGAAAGAAGAGATTTTTTTCCAAAATCAACCCTACTTCGTGGAGGAGTTGGACGAGGACGGCGCTGAGGAGCCATGGAGGGACGACTACCGCGAGGAGGTGCGGCGGAGGGCGGTACAAAGCCAAAGAGAGGCCGGAGGACCTAGCCGCGCGACAAGGGGGACTCACGGCATGGGAGAAGGAAGATCAGCCCCCCACGGCACGTGGGGGGGTCGACCAGCTGCGGAAGGGGACCCGGGTCACCCCGCCGCCACCTGCGGGCTCAGGCAGGGGCGGCGGGACCCTGCATGGGCCCGCCAGGCTCCGGCGACCCTGCCGGAAGGCCGGCAGGGTCCGCCGACCTTCCAGTGAGGGCCCAGGGGCCCACCGAGCCTGGCCGAAGGCCGGCAGGCCCCTGTGGGTCTGCGACAGGGCAGAAACCCCTCCTGGCAGCCGCAGGAGGGGGGCGGGGGCTTCAGACAGCATGATAGGGGGGTTTTGAGCCCCCCGAGCAGCGGACCACGACGACGGGAGGCCGCAGACAGATTTCGGGAGACTTTTGTGACCCTCCAGGGCACCGACCAGCACTTGATGATCCTTTCTACGGCCATGGACGCGGGAGAGGCTATTACTCCGACGGAAGGAGTGGATATGAGGCAGAGTTCGGCGATGACGCCGGATGGGACGACTTTGAGGGGCGTCGCGGAGGTCACCAGGGAGACTACGGGAGTCACGGAGGCGGGCCACCCCGGCACTACGAGACACTGGAGGAGAGGCGTCAGCACTATCGTCCGCCGCCCAGACAGGAGGGGAGACCCAAGCAGGGGCGTTTTGGAGGAGATTGTCGCGTCCGGAAGCTGAAGATGCCGCTATTTTCCGGAGAGGACCCACACGCCTGGTTATTTACCGCAGAGAGATACTTCACGGCCCACCACATGACCGAGGCCCAGAAGCTGGAGGCGGCAGCGATCTGCATGGAGGGGCGTGCTTTGGGGTGGTTCCAGTGGATGGAGAGGCGACAGCCGGTGAGGAGCTGGGAGGAGCTGAAGGATATGGTGCTGGAGAAGTTTAGAGACCCCCGGCTGGGAAACTTGCACGAGCAGCTTTACGCCCTCAGGCAGGAGGGGTCGGTACGGGATTACATCGAGAGATTCGAGACACTGGCCGGGCGAGTGCATGGCGTCTCAGACGAGTCACTGGAGGGAACCTTTCTGAAAGGGTTGCGCCCCAGCCTGCGCGCAGCAGTGAGACCCTACAAGCCTAAGGGGCTTTCGGAGGTCATAGAGATGGCACAGATGGTTGAGGATGCGCAGACCGAGGACAGGCGTGTCCGGAGCAGTTTCAGTAGTCAGACAGCGAGAGGCGGTCCGTCTGGGACGGGAGGAGCTGGCACCTCGGCAAGGGTGGGGCATGCGAACCGGGAGCAGGCGGGGGAGAAGAGTAGCACACCACTACCTGGGGGCAGTTCAGACGCATGACGGACGCAGAGATGAGGGACAAGAGACAGAAGGGCTTATGCTTCCGGTGCGATGAAAGATTCTCACCAGGCCATAGATGCGCAGGGCGCAAACTCCAGGTGATCCTACTGGAGGATGACGAGGGCGAGTCTGATATCGAGGAAGAGACCGCTGCGGCAGAGGATGAGCTTGAGGGCCAGCAGTTGGACGTAGCGGAGGTGTCCCTCAATTCCGTGGTCGGGTTCACACAGAATCATACCATGAAGCTGAGGGGAGAGGTCGGAGACCAGGAGGTGACGGTGCTGATCGACAGTGGGGCCACCCATAATTTTATTTCCAGGAGGATGGTGACACAGCTGGGCCTTCAGCTGACAGATTGCGACAGCTTTAGCGTGATGATGGGGACAGTGAAGAAGGAGAGCAGCTGTGGAGTTTGCCGGGGTTTGGTTCTGACCATGCAGGGGATACAGATTATTGCAGATTTTTTACCTCTAGACCTTGGGAGCACCGACGTTATCCTCGGCATGACTTGGCTCCAGACTCTGGGGGAGATGACCATTAACTGGAAACTACTGCGGATGAAGTTTCAGGAGGCCGGGCGATCGGTGATACTACAGGGAGACCCCAGCCTCTGCAGGGCATTAGTCTCTCTGAAGACCATGGTTAGGACCATTCAGACGGAGGGTGGCGGATATTTAGTGGAGCTGTACTCGCTGACCAGGGAGGGAGGAGCCGAGGCCAGTTCAGAGCAGCCCATTCCGAGGGAGGTTCAGCAGTTGATGGGGCAGTTTGAGGAGATATTCCAGGAGCCTCGGGGACTTCCACCGCCACGGGACTACGAGCACGCCATTGTTCTACGAGAGGGGGTTTCCCCCATTAGCGTGCGGCCCTACCGATACCCTCAGCACCAGAAAGATGAGATCGAGAGGATGGTTTCAGAGATGGTGCAGGCCGGGGTAATCCAGCCAAGCATTAGCCCGTTTTCCAGCCATGTTCTATTGGTCAAGAAAAAGGATGGTAGTTGACGGTTTTGCGTGGACTACAGTGCACTGAACAAGGAGACGGTCACGGATAAGTTCCCTATACCAGTGATTGATGAGCTCCTAGACGAGCTACATGGAGCGACTTGGTTCAGCAAGCTAGATCTGAAGTCGGGCTATCACCAGATTCGGATGCGGCGGGAGGATGTGCCCAAAACGGCGTTCAGGACGCATGAGGGCCACTACGAGTTCCTGGTCATGCCCTTTGGGCTGACCAATGCCCCGGCCACCTTTCAGGCTCTAATGAATAAAGTATTCCGTCCCTTTCTCAGGCGGTTCGTTTTGGTCTTTTTTGACGATATCTTGGTGTACAGTCGTTCGCTGGAGGAGCACTTGGACCACCTGCAGGTAGTTTTTCAGGAGCTGCAGTACCACCAGCTTTATTTGAATAGGAAGAAGTGCATGTTCGGGCAGCCACAGGTGGAGTACCTGGGACATGTGGTGTCAGCGGGAGGAGTAGCCGCCGATAAAGCTAAGATAGCGGCCATGCTGGATTGGCCACGACATACTACTCTCAGAGGGCTGCGGGGCTTCTTGGGGCTTACAGGTTACTACCGCCGCTTCGTAGAGGGATATGGGACGATCGCCTGGCCATTGACAGAATTACTAAAGAAGGATCAGTTCTATTGGGGTGACGAGACGACGACAGCTTTTGAGGCCCTGAAAAGGGCAATGACCACGGTCCCGGTCTTAGCATTGCCCGATTTCACCCGACCTTTCGTGGTCGAGGCAGACGCGTCAGGACATTGGCTGGGCGCAGTACTGATGCAGGACCATCGTCCTATTGCATACTACAGCCAGGTGTTGACCACCATGGCCCGATTACGGTCAGTCTATGAGCGGGAGCTGATGGCGATAGTCTTGTCCATTCAGAAGTGGAGACCTTATTTGTTGGGACGGAGCTTCATCGTTCGCACTGATCAGCGGAGCCTGAAGTACCTACTTGAGCAGCGGATGGTAGCAGAACATCAGAAGTGGTTGCGCAAGCTGATGGGTTACAGATTCGAAATAGAGTACCGTCCGGGACTAGAGAACAAGGCAGCTGATGCTTTATCCCGGCGGGAGGAGGAGACAGAGATAGCAGCACTTACCGTATTCATCCTGGACGATTGGGGCACACTGCAGCGGGAGGTTGAGACAGACCCGGATTTGGCGGCTATACGAGAAGCTCTTTTGCAGGGGTCGACTGAGTACCCGGGGTATTCATTGCAGGAGGGACGATTACTGTACTGGGGCAGACTAGTGATACCAAGGACTTCTCCTTTCTTACCGATCATACTCAGAGAGTTCCACGGCAGTGCTATTGGAGGACATTCTGGGGTCCTCAAGACCTACCAGCGGTTATCACGGGAAATTTACTGGAAGGGGCAAAAGAAGGATGTGGCTAGGATGGTGGCGGAGTGTGACGTGTGCCAGCGTCACAAATATCAGGCTATGTCTCCAGGAGGATTATTACAGCCACTATCCCTACCAGACAGAGTGTGGGAGGACCTTTCTATGGATTTTATTGAAGGGTTGCCTAAGTCGGGAGGGTTCAGCGTCATTTTTGTTGTGGTAGACCGCCTCAGCAAATATGCACATTTTATCCCACTTAAGCATCCTTACAGCGATGTGTCAGTGGCCGACACTTTTGTGCGCGAGGTTATCCGTCTACATGGTCCCCCAAAGTCCATTGTTTCGGATAGGGACAAGGTGTTCCAGAGTAAGTTTTGGCATGAGCTTTTTTCGCCTACAGGGGACATCATTAAAAAAGAGCACTGCTTATCACCCCCAGACAGATGGCCAGACAGAGGTGGTCAACCGCAGTGTAGAGACGTATCTGTGATGCTTCATCTCAGAGAATCCTAAGGAGTGGGTTCGCTGGTTACCATGGGCAGAATATCGGTACAACACTTCATACCACACGGCAGCCCAGACGACACCCTTTAGGATTTTATATGGCAGACCCTCCACACTTACTTCATTATGGGCAGGAGACGACCCCGGTTTCTGATGTGGAGTAGTACTTAGCTGAGCGGGACCGGGTTCTAGAGGAGCTGAAGCTCCATTTGGCGAGAGCTCAGCAGGTGATGAAGGCTCGGGCAGACCTCCACCACCGAGATGTACACTTTGAGGTGGGCGACATGGTATATCTGAAGTTAAGGCCCTACCGGCAGAGGTCGGTGGCTCATAGGAAGAATGAAAAGCTGTCACCACGATATTTTGGGCCTTTTGAGGTCGAGGCACGGGTTGGATCGGTAGCTTACAGGTTGCGCTTGCCGCCAGAATCGACCATTCACCCGGTATTCCATGTTTCACAGTTACGCCAGGCTATTGGCACCCACACTTCTTCTCCGACATTACCCGAGTCACTTACTGCGGATATGGAGGTTGGACTGGAGCCAGAGCTACTGAAGGGGGTACGCCGGACCGACACAGGCGCGCGACAGGTCTTGTTGCAGTGGAAGGATCTACCAGAGCACAACAGCACTTGGGAGGACATGGCTGATATGGTGTTGCGATTCCCAGATTTCCACCTTGAGGACAAGGTGGCTCTTTGGGGGGAGTATTGATGGGCCTGGGCCCAAACCCATGCGGGTTTACACCCGCCAGCCCAGGCCAGCCGCCACACCCCCCCTCTAGCCGACCCCTTGCCACACCCTCTTTTTTGTACTTGCCCTTTCCGAGTCCTCCTTGGAGTAGGATTCCCCCTCCCGCCCCGAGTCCTCCTTGGAGTAGGATTCCCACTCCCGTCCCGAGTCCTCCTTGGAGTAGGATTCACCCTCCCGCCCCGAGTCCTACTTGGAGTAGGATTAGCCGGACTAGTCCTACTTGGTTTAGGATTGTCATGGTTTCTATTATAAATAGGGGGTAGCCTTCTCTTATTTTCTCATGCTTAATATTGGAATATTTCTATTGAGCATCCATTAGGAGTAGACGAGTGCGGACGTCCTCTAGGCGTCTTGGGATGAGGGCACACCTCTTTTGTGTCCAATTATCTTTTTATTTCGCTTGTTATTTTCTAATAAAAATTCCATCTTTGTTAGTTCCTAACACATTCGTCATAACCTCCATGTCATAAGATGATGGAAAAACGTGAGGCACCTAGGAACCAACGATCAAGTGGTTTTTTGTTCTATTGTTGAAAAGCAACTCACTTGACCGTACTTGCTAGATGGTTCAGATGAATCAAAATTGATTGGTTTTTTATACAAAACCAATCTCGTGGATGGAGATCACAATGAACAGTGTGGATTATTCATGTGGGTGGTGCATCATGAGATTTCAGGCTGACTCCTTGCATAAATGTGCAAGTAATCACCTTAGGAACATGGTAACCTTTTTTGTATTTTTTTTTGTTTTGTTTTTTAATTCTTTTTGGGTTGGTTGTCTTCAGTGTGTCATCCTAACTGCTGTTGGTCACCAAGACATCTTAAAACACATGCCGATAAAAGATCATGTGATGTGCAAACCTGGCATTAATCACAACCACATGTAATCCATACACTTGAATTGTGAAAATTACTTGATTCTATCCATATGGACTCTCGCACATGTAGATCACAATAGAATGACCAAATTACCAATTTGGATTGCCCATTTCATGTATATCATTCGACGCAAGAAAAGTAGTAGAACTCACCCCCTTCTGTAATCTGTCCTCAACAGCTGTTGCGCCAAGGAGGATCAGATCCTCCTCAATTTTCTCAGCCACTGTTTCTACCATCGCATCATGATCAGCACCAACAGCATTTATAGCAAGACAAAATTCGTCGTGCCATGTTGTGTATTCTTCTTCTCTTAATATACGGTATGCAACAGCCATTGTTCGCAAACCAGACTCAGAATAGCTGTTAATATGATTTTTGGTTGCAGCTACGAACGCCTGCTCATCCTTGGAAAGTTTTTCAAAGATTACACTGTAAAAAAAGAAATATCAACATGATCAAAGTGTGAGCTGATTTCAGAGATTTGACATCCTACACTATAAAGTTTGAGTTAAAAACAGACCTGTCGGCACCCTTGCAGAATAACATTAATTGATCCTCTTCAGTCCTGACAATTACAGACATTCGCTTGCGACCACTACTAAATGCTATTATGTTGAGAAGTTTATACGTCCTGTACATAGAATAGAATCATCAAGTAACATGTATAGTGTATATGTTGTGTGTATGTTTGTATGTGTGCATCTAAAAATGGGAACATCTGCAAGTAGAACTGTATGTGCACATGCGCACATGGTGCGACCATTGCATGTGAATACCTATCAATCTTTCTGCCAATACTTGGATCAAACTCATGCACAGAGATGCTTGTTTGGGTTCTTGCATAAAACTCGAAGCCAAGTTCCCTTGCAGCTATGACGAAAGCTGCCTCATCTGGGGACTCAGCTTCATACGAAATTTTGCCAGACTTATTGTTCAGCACAGGAATTGCAGTATGGCAGATTGCTAATGCACGAAAGAATATCTGTATAACATCTGGATGACGAGCATTAACCCACTGGCCATGCATCAACCGGTCATCCATAAAATTAAAGCCTTTGATTGGCTTCCTTGATACCGAAGACACACTCGATGAATCTTGGAGTTCCAGTATGCCATCAGCTGAGCGTTTTACAGCTTTCTCCACTTCAGGCGCTCCACTGCCATAATCAAAGCCGGCTATGGAACATTTCAAGAACTCCATTGAATTGCACGTCAGTGTACCAGTCTTATCCGATAGAATAGTATTTACTTGACCAAGTTCCTCATTCAAATTGGATGTGCGGGCACGGGCAGGCTGATCAAATTCGTCAGAGTACATTTCCTGGTCATTGTTAATGAAAGTACTTTGTAAAACCTTTACAATTTCTATGGATATGTACAACGAAATTGGGATCAAGCAGCCATACAACATTAAGCCTGTTAAAAAGTGAAAAAGAGAAGCCAAAGTTGCTCTTTTGGGATCAAACAATAAAGATGAACTGTCCGGCCTCAGATACCATCTATTTACCTTCCCATCAGTAATATCTCCCTTAGTTTTTATTCCAAAGGCAATGGATCCAGTGGACGAGAGCAGAACCAAAGAAGCAAAAAGGACGTAAATGATCTTATCCATTCTCTTTTCAACCTTGCTTCTCTTGGAAGGAGGATCCATTGCATTGCGCATGCCTTTTGTGTCATGTCCAGTGAAAATTACCACACCGTAGATTTGATGAGTGTTCCTAAGTTTAGAGTCTCTCAACAGAATCATTTCAGGTGAAATAGGATACTGCATACCTTCATGATACATAGTCCCGATAAATGAGTACAGATTCTCATTTGGATCTTCGCATTTGATCAATGCCTTAAAGTTATTGAGATAATGCTCATTGTGCAACCCTGACATCGTCTTCAGACACTGCTTGTGTTTTAAATTTGTCTCTCCATCAAGGTTCATCGTTTCTACGTAACAAATTCCATCATCGTTGCTTGAGTAAAGCAAAAGCAAATCAGCCGGGAAAAACTCATCCTTCACCACTTGAACAACATCTCCAACTCTAAGTTTTTTCCATTCTGTTTGGTAAAAAGCATGATTGCCATCATATACTTTGACCTTCCGATTGTTAATCTCTATATCCTGAAAAATCTGGGGTTAATTACAAATTGGCAAAGGCAACAGCTTCCACACTTCCAAAGATTCTTAATAGTAGACCTAATTCAAAATTGAATATAAGTGTAAGTAACCACACCTGTTCATGGCAGCAAATAACTATATTGCATAGTTTGCTGGGTTGGGACCAACTAATACTAGTTGACTAGGGATTATTATAGCCACTTCAAGATGTAGAGTTTTAATTATATGGGAAAAATAAATAAAATAGAACAAAATAATACCTAATATCAACTTCAAAGAATCTACCATTAGTTTTCTCTATTTTCAAGTTGCAAATTTAGTTATACAAAAAGAATAAACAAGATATAAACTAAGGAACAACAAAGCAATGTGCATGCCTTGACCTTTTCAGATGGACCATCAGGGTTGTCACATAGGGTGCTAACAGTTTGTGGAGGCACATAGAACGACCAAATTAAATTCTAACGCAATAATCCCTCGTTCCCAAGAGTATAAAAAAATCTTTCTCCAATTATAGAAATTTCTTTCTCTGCCGAATATAAGAGAGTCTTTTCGTGTCCAATTGTCCATAGGAGCCTTTTGAATTGGTTTCCTCCCATTTTCATCTCTTGGAGCATATACCTAAACTACCAGCATTTTCTTAAGATTCTCATTAACAAAGAGGTCTATTTTGGTATTCAAAAGCTCTACATCAAATCAATTTGTAATTCAGACCATAAAATCACACTGTAACATGCCAAAACAAAGTCTAAGTATCCGTACTAATCTGCCTAAAGGAATACTGATGCGGCGTGGGCACCACAAGAGGCGCGGGCACAGGAGGCAGCAACACGGGTGCGGGTCTACCAAAGGAGAAGGCGGCTCGGGTCCACTACGGACCCGGTGACAAACTTGTAGTTTCGTGACTACAAATGGGGTTGTTCCGTAATTAAACAATTCACAATTCCCCCCTAAAGCAATGGCCGGCTGGCCCTAGGAGGATTATCGAAGATATTGCTTGTGAGTTATTTTTCCCTAGCCTTAGAAAATTTTGTGAGCGTTTATCTTTCATCTTTAGATTAATTTAGCCCTAGATCTATTATTGTAGCTAGTGTAGATTGCTTTCACATCTGCGTTTAATTATAAAAATCCCATTTTTTTCCTTTCCCACTTATAAAAATCCTCTTTTTATCTCTACAAAAATCCCTAAACGTACCGATTTGGTATCAGAGCGAGTAGATCCATGGCGACGACGCACACTAAGGAGAAGATGGAACTATTGAAAGAGAAGTTGGAGAAATTTGAGAGCAAAATCAGCGTGGAGATTCAAAAATGTGAGAAAGAAAGCGACGGAGCAACTCGCGCAGATGATGAAGACCATCCAACAAGATGCAGTGACCAACAAGGCCCAAATGATGCAAGAAATAGCAGCGATGGTCGCAAAGTTAGATCCCAGCAAAAAGGAGCGCCTTTGTCGACAAAAAAGGGGGGGAAATGTGATTTTTAATGAAGGGGTTCTCGAAGATGTCAAAGACGAAGGCCTTTACCCAAGCGAACAAAGCGACACGGCAAATTGAGACGACTAGGAGGCTTTTTTGGCCACCTCCCCACCACGAGGAGGGGCGCCGACCACCGGGGGGCCACCCGCCCCTCCGGCTTCATACAGGGGTTTTGGCGAACCCCCGGGAGGGTGGCCCGCACCGCCCGCCCCTCCTGGGCCTTCAGCGGACCCTCTACGGCAGCAGCGGAGGCCCACCGGCCCAAATCTGGGGCCGGCATGCCCCGCCGCCCCCTTGAGGGGCCTCGTCGGGCCTCCGGGGGCAACCAAGCCCCGCCCGAGCAACTTGGGCGCCCAACAGCCCCCGCCGCCAACTTTCGCGCCTCAGTGGGCCCCGTTTGGGGCCCGACCAGTTCAGACGCCCTTTTTTCAGCCACAGATGGAGCCCTGAAAAGGATTTCAGTAACAGGGAGGACGGCAGCAGCACTTGGAAGGTCCGTCGACTCAGCCCCCACCCTTCGGAGTAGTCACATGCAATTGGAGAGGAGTTCAGGGCACCCCGAGGGGACACCAGGGGGACTATGGTCACCCACACGGAGATGAGCGGGGAGATTGAAAGTGGAATGGTACAGACGGAGGCGCACGGGACCCAGCCAGGGAGTATATTCTTGACAGACCACATATGTTCCAGCCAAGACGCCAGGAGCAGCCGCAGGAGAGAGGATGATTTGCTGGGGAGAGTCGGATGAGGAAGCTAAAGATGCCCACTTTCAAGGGAGGTAACCCGGATGATTGGCTATATCGAGTGGAGAGATACTTTGAGGTGTCGGTGGTTTCGGGGAAGGACTGGCTACGGGCGATAGGAGTCTGCTTGGAGGGAGAGGCTCTGTGATGGTTCAGGTGGACACAGCAGCAGATACCTTTTCGTACGTGGGAGGAGTTCACCACCCTCCTGTTGGAGCGTTTTGGTGAGGTACAAGCTGGGGAGCTTACGAGCGACTATATGCACTGAAGCAGGAAGGGAGCATCAGGGAGTATATTAAGAAGTTCGAGTCGCTTTGTAGCCGAGTCCGAGGAGTGTCAGGAGAGTCTCTGGAGGGGTGTTTCATGAAGGGGTTGAAGCCCACGATTAAATCCGGACTGAGACAGCTGAGACCTGCAGATTTACGTGAGATGATGACATCAGCGAGGATAGTGGAGGACCATCGGGAGACTGAAAGGAGAGACCGCGGGTCATGGGGAGGTACCGCTTTTCGGGGGCAAACTCTAGCAGGCGTACAGAGAGTGACCCATACCCAAGGGCTACGGCAGTTGCAGCAGGCAATAGGGACAGGAGGCCGGAACCACGGCCAGTGGGCAGGTACAGAGGATGACTGAGGCAGAGATTCAAGACAAACTGGCTAAGTGACTGTGCTTCAAATGTGATGAGAAATTTACTCCATGGCATCTCTGCATGGATCGGACCCTCCAGATATTAATAGTGAACGATGAGGATGAGGAGGACGATGTGGTCGTACTGGAGGCTGGAGAGGACGAGGAGCAGGAGCACTTGGACCTAGCGGAGGTATCCATCAATTCTACGATGGGGTCCACGCCGAACCACACCATGAAATTGATGGGACAGGCGGACGAACAGGATGTGGTGGTGTTGGTCGACAGTGGGGTCACCCACAATTTTATCTCCAGCGGGTTGGTGGGAGAGCAGAGTCTGCAGCTAAGCGACACCGGGAGATACGGAGTAGTCCTGGGCACAGGACAGTTGACACACATCAACGGGGTTTGTCGCAGCGTGATCGTTACAGTACAGGGAGTGCAGATTGTTACAGATTTCCTTCCTCTAGAGCTAGATAGCACAGACGTCATCCTGAGGATGAAATGACTGCAGACATTGGGAGAAACCAAAACTAATTTGAAGCTGCTCAGATTGGAGTACCAGGACGGAGGGATGACAGTTGTATTACAGGGAGACCCTAGCTTATGTCGTTCTTTAGAGTCCTACAAGGCCATGACGCGGAGCCGAAGGGGGTACTTGGTAGAGTTACAGGCAGTAACAGTATGGGAGCAAAGTAAGGACCAGGCACAGTTGGTGGGACCGAAGATAGAGCAGCTCTTGAGCCAGTACGAGGATGTCTTCCGGATACCGCAGGGATTGCCACCACTTAGAGACCATGAGCACGTCATTGTGTTGCGGGATGGCGTGTCTCTCTTCAGTGTGCGGCCCTATAGATATCCACAGGTGCAGAAGGATGAGATCGAGAGGTTGGTGGGGTGACATGTTACATGCGGGGGTGATCCAGCCAAGTGTGAGTCCGTTTTCGAGCCCAGTCCTGCTAGTGAAAAAGAAAGATGTCAGTTGGAGATTATGCGTGAATTACAGAGCCTTGAACAAGGAAGCAGTGCCTGACAAGTTCACCATTTCGGTGATTGATGAGCTCATTGACGAGCTCCATGGAGCAGCAGTATTCTCTAAAATCGACCTTAAGTCAGGATATCACCAGATTTGGATGAGGGCGGCCGACGTGCCCAAGACCGCCTTCATGACTCACGAGGGACACTATGAGTTCCTCGTCATGCCATTCGATTTGACGAATGCTCCGGCGACATTTCAGGCCTTAATAAACATGGTGTTTTGACCTTACTTACGGAGATTTGTCCTGGTATTTTTCACCGACAGACTCATATACAACTGCGGTGTGGATGAGCATGTGGGGCATTTACATACAGTTTTGCACGAGTTACAAGAGCATCAGCTATACGTCAATAGAAAGAAATGCCTCTTTGGACAGTCACATATAGAGTATTTGGGGCACATTGTATCAGCAGATGGGATAGCGGCGGACCGAGGAAAAATCGCAGCAATGTTAGACTGGCGATTACGGACCACACTACGGGGCCTGAGGGGCTTCTTGGGCCTCGCCGGATATTATAGGAAATTCGTGCAGGGATACAGCTCGATAGCCTGGTCACTGACAGAACAGTTGAAGAAGAACAGTTTTCAGTGGGACGAGAAGGCCACCAGGGCATTTGAGGCCCTGATACAGGTGATGACAATCGTGCCAGTGTTAGCGCTACCAGATTTTAGCAGGTCTTTTGTGATAGACACAGATGCTTCAGGACATGGGTTGGGGGCTATGCTGATGCAGGACGGGAGGCCAGTAGCGTATTTCAGTCAAACTCTATCTGCATGAGCCAGACTCAATCAGTATATGAGCGAGAATTGATGGCGATTGTGCTCTCCATTTAGAAGTAGCGGCATTATTTACTAGCGAGGAGATTTATTGTGAGGACCAACCAGAGGAGTTTGAAATATTTATTGAAGCAGTGCATGGTCAACAAAGAGCATCAAAAATGGCTCTCCAAACTGGTCCATTACACTTTTGAGAAATAGTACAGGCCAGGGTTGGAGAACAAAGCGACAGATGCGTTGTCCCGCAGAGAGGAGTCAGCAGAGGTGGCGGCCATCTCCGTACCGGTCCTACTAGACTGGGAACCTCTAGGCAAAGAAATTGAGGCCGACGTGGGGTTCGCACAGATACGGGATGCACTGCGACAGGGCTCAACAGATTTTCCAGGTTGCACCATGAGCGGACAGCGACTGCTTTACCAAGGGAGACCGGTGATACCCGAGGGTCCACGCATATTCCGATGGTATTTCAGGAGTTCCATGGCAGCTCTATAGGGGGCATTTGGGGATACAGCAGACATATAGGAGGATGTCTAAGGAGCTTTACTGGCCAGGCATGAAACGAGACATCGCTAAGATAGTAGTAGAGTGTGACGTCTGCCAGCGTCACAAGTATTTGGCAATGGCACCAGCAGGGCTTCCACAGCCATTGGTCCTTCCCGAGAGGGTTTGGGAGGACATCAGCATGGATTTCATCAAGGGGCTATCAAGGTTAGAGGGCTACAATTCTATAGTGGTAGACCGTCTCAGCAAGTATGCCCACGTTGTGCCGTTAAGACATCCATATACCGCGGTTACTGTAGCTACAGCTTTCATGGGGGGAGGTGGTCTGTTTGCATGGTTTCCCTGCTTTCATAGTTTCAAATCAAGATAAAGTATTTATGAACAGTTTTTGGCAGGAGCTGTTCAAAGTTCAAGAAACTAAGCTAAGGAGGAGCACAGCCTACCACTCACAGACAGTGGACAAACCGAGGTGGTGAATAGGAGTGTGGAGATGTACTTGAGATGTTTTACTTCAGATTCACCGAAGCAGTGGGCTAGGTGGATAACATTGGCTGAATATTGGTACAACACGCCATACCACTCAGCAGCACAGAGTACTGAGTACCTCGTTTCACATTTTGCATGGACGGGACCCACACCAGTTGATCCATTACAATAGGGTACCACTCCAGTTTCACAAATTGATGAGCACCTAGAAGAGCAGGACAGACATTTCGAGGAGCTGAAGAGACATTTACTGTGAGCCTAGCAGATTATGAAAACTAAAGCTGATGGACATAGGAGAGATGTACAGTTTGTCGTAGAGGATCGGGTATACCTCAAGCTACTACCCTACAGACAGAAGACACTGGCCCACAGGAGCAATGAGAAGCTGGCGGCCCATTACTACGGGCCATTTGAGATTACTGCTCAGATCAAAAAGGTGGCGTATCGTCTGAAGTTACCTGCTACATCCGCCATCCGCCCAGTATTCCATGTATCGCAATTGCGGCGAGTAGTTGGAGACAACACTCTCTCACCCACTCTTTCTCCCACTCTAACGGATGACATGGAGGTGTTGTTTGAGCCACAGGAGCTGACCGGGGTTTGGCAGAACGCAGAAGGGAGACAAGAAGTGCTAATCAGGTGGCGAGGATTGCCGGACTATGATGCTCCATGGGAGTCTCGGCAGGTGATACGAGATCAGTTTCCAGCTTGAGGACAATGTGGCACTTTTGGGGGAGTAATAATGCGACGCAAGAACCAAAGGAGGCGCGGGCACAGAAGGCGACAACACGGGTGCGGGTCTACCAAAGAAAGGCAACTCGGGTCCACTACGGGCCCGGGGGCAAACTTGTAGTTTCGTGACTACAGTGGAGGTTGTTCTGTAATTGAACAATTCACAATTCCCCCTAAAGCAATGGCCGGCCGGCCCTAGAAGGATTATCGAAGATATTGCTTGTGAGCTATTTTTCCCTAGCCCTAGAATATTTTGTGAGTGTTTATCTTTCATCTTTAGATTAATTTAGCCCTAGATCTATTATTATAGCTAGCGTAGATTGCTTTCACATCTGCGTTTAATTATAAAAATCTCATTTTTACCTTTCCCACTCATAAAAATCCTCTTTTTATCTCTACAAAAAGCCCTAATCGTATCAAATACATGAAAAATACAGGAAATCAACTTGTAATTCAGAAAAATGTAACATGCCAAAACAAAGTCCAAGTATCCATACCAATCTGCCAAAAGAATACATCAAAAATGTGATTAACCTTATTTTTCAAAAATATTAATTGCATAAAAATTGTAACCCTCTCTCTCTCATAGTTTGTCTCCTCCATAAAACGAAACCGGCCTATGGCCTATTGACCTTTTCCTAAACAAAGAGTGTGTATATATGAGTCTATGTAACATGGCAGCCGATTTGAGATTCAAAAGTTTCACATCCGATTAATTTGTAAGTCATTTCATCATATTGTCACACACACACATCATTGCCATAATTATGCAGGCAACCCGTTAATTACCAACAAATAAATTAAGGGATACATTTTTAACGAATATAAAATTGATTTAGAGTTGACTCCTACAATGGTTTTGTTCATTAAGAAGGTCGAGAATAATAATCTACTAGTAGTCCAAAACATCAAAAATTGATCTACAACTATTGTAAAACCAAGAGGCGTATTAACACTAATTGTTTTAAGTGGAAGAAAAAAGAGGAGGATGAAGTCACACACAAAAAGATGGTATGTTTCCTTCGTTTTGTCATATTTATTTGTGGCTTTAGACCATGAATAATTTCCAGACATTCCTACTACTATAGTTTTGGTCCCTTTGGATAGTAAGATTGGCATTTTAAGAAATGTCTACACTGAAGGAGTCAAATGTCATGTTTAATATAGTACCAATATTTGTGTCCACCAAGAATAAAAGCAGCAGTAGGATATTTTTATTATATAAGAAATTAACATGAATTGGGTGTGGTAGCAGTGTTCTTGCTTTTGCAAGGAGCATGATGGAATCGTGCACATCAAAATATTTGTTGATCCAACCAGATGGAGAATTATATTTATTAAATAGAATGGAAGCATGCCAAATAAAAAGATTTTCCATGCCAAAAAAAGAGAAGAAAAACCATAACCAGCTAATGGAATGTCAGTTTTAGATGCATATTGATTAGTGCATATTTAATTAATGACCAAAATTGTTTGTCTTAGTTTTTTTTTAATCATGGCTGACAATGGCTATATTAGTTCGAGACTGAATCTCATGGATGCTGCCTGTGATCTCTATTTATAACTTCTTATGAATGTGAAAGACTGTACATGCCTGCCTCCTTTGAGAATCAGAATCCCGGTATAATTGGTTGTTCACTGTTAAGATGTATTGAGTAATGCATTAAATGTGGGTGGTTGGAAGAATGTTGACATAATATTAAGATGTATTAAATGAGTAGGTGGAAGATGAATAACATAAGTGTGAGTGGTTGTGAGGGTACATTAAATGAGTGGTGGGAAGAGTCACATAGGTGTGAGTGGTTGGGAGCTTATCATGTATCTATAAATATGCTAAAGTAATGAAAATTATCGCATGATCTTCTTACTCTCTTCAAATCCCTTCTTTTCAAATCCCCTCTATGATTCTAACATGGTACCATCACAGTCAAAGACGTGATTACTTTGTGAAGAATTTACCAACCTCGTTCTTATCACCAGAGTTCAAATCTGATAATTCATAATTCCAATCACCTTCGAAGCTTCTTCGAACAACTACATGGCTACATTCTTCTCCCAAACTTAAACTTGATCATAGATCTTTAAAATATATATTTTCAATGTACTCTTGAACACAGAAAAGCTATAAATGCTACTATCCTATAACCAAACGATCTTTTGTGTCAGCTGATATTAATTTTTTTGAGTCTCAACCATACACCAACCCTAAAAATAACAACCATTAAACCATTACATTGGTGATGAACTTTTATTTTATGCATTACGATCATAAATGTTTACATTATCATTGCAAAAGTTTGAGACTAAGTAGGTAGATCAACGATGGAAAATGATTGGACTCAGCTTATTGATCCCATCCCGGCTATTAGTGTGTCAGTCTTATTACCTTCAGACCATGTACCATCTTCCTCATCAGTTCCTATCCTTGAAATTTCCACAAATGTTTCGGATATCCGATTTACTTATAAAAATTACTCGTTCTTGCACCGCTCATCCTTTTCACATGAATGTATTTTATGCACAACTTTCTCCATCGTACATAGATTTTCTCTCTGCCGTTGATTCTCACCAAACTTTCAAGCTTATTTCAGAGGCTTTATCGCATCCAGGTTGATGTAAAGTAATGTTAGAAGAAACGAATACACTTGAGCTTAAATGAAACTTCGGATCTTGTACACGCTCCAACGGGTAAAAAGTTGGTGGGTTGTAGATGGGTGTATACTGTGAGTTTGAATCCTGATGATTTTCTCACTCAATTAAAGGCCATGTGTGTTACTAAAGTTTGTTCACAGATATATGACATATGACATATGACATAGATCACCAAGAGAGTACTCTCCCCATAGCAAAGATAACATCTGTGAATTTATTGATCTTTTTGGCAGCTACTCATCACTGGCATTTGCATCTGTTGGATATCAAGAATGAGTTCCTTAACAATACTCTTGAAAAAAGGTATACATAGAGCAACCGTTAATCTCTATTGCTCATGGGGAATCGGAAGAGTGCAAATTGAAGAAAAAAATCATTATATGACCTAAGCCATCATTAAGAGCTTGATTTGGATACTTTACATATTTTATAGAACGGTTGGCCTTAAGAGGTGTTAGAAGGATCACTCACTCAACTGTTGAACATATCAAGAAAGACAGATATTACTAATTGTATATGTTGATGATATTGTAATTTGTATAGATGATGCCTTTGGGATTTGAGATTTGAAACAATTTATACAGAATGAATTTCAGATAAAGGATCTTTACCACTCAAATACTTCTTTAGAATAGAGATCGAACACACAAAGAAAGATATATATTTATCCCAACGAAAGTATGCTCTGGATATGTTGTCAGAGATGATAATATCAAGATGTAAGCATATCTCATCATCAATGGATCAAAACTTTAGACGTGTACTAGATTAGGGAGAATCGCTGCATGATGCAGGACGATATATGAGATGATTGAGAAATTAAACTATCTTACCATGATATGTCCTCATATTACATTTCCGGTGCGGTATTGAGACAGTTCATGGTTGATCCATAAACCATACATTAGGATGTTGCCGTACGTATTTTGATATACTTAAAGTACGCAACGGAAAAGTGGACTTCTATACTTTTTGGACATTGTAGAATTACAACATTCGTATATGCAATTGAGCCAGTTCATCACTTGATCAACATTCGTATATTCAATTGAGCCAGTTCATCATTTGATCGACAATCATAGCTTACTATTGTGTTTTCATGGTAGGTAATTTGGTATCTTGAAAAGCAAGAAACAACCAATCGTTTCTCAATTTAGTTCAGAATCTTAATCAACACCATTTGTGAACTGTTATGGATTCATCAGTTACTCTTCAAGTTAAGAGTTGTGACGCCTAAACCAACACTGGTGTATTGTGATAATAAAGCTACTATATACATCGCTAATAATCCGATCTTTCATGAAAAGACTAAATATATTGAGATTGATTGTCACATAATAAATAGCAATGTGTCAATAAGATCATAAAGAAATAGTGTGTCACATCAATAAATTAATTGGCAAACATATTTATTACACCTTTAGAAAAGAAAATAGTAAACTATATTTGTAATAAGCTATGTATGAAATGATATATATGTTCCAGCATGAGGAGTGTTAAGATATATTGAGCAATGTATTAAATGAGAGTGGTTGGGATAGTGTTGACATAATGTTAAGATGTATTAAATGAGTAGTTGGAAGATGAGTGACAAAGGTGTAAATGGTTGTGAGAGTATAAAATGAGTGGTTGTGAGAGTGACATAAATGTGAGTGGCTAGGAGCTTATCATGTAAATACAAATAGGATAATGTTGAGAAAATGAAAAAAATCCAATATTTTTCTTATTCTCGTCAAATCCCATCTGTGATTCTAAAATTAACAATGCAATTATTACATTCCAATCTGAGAAGAGAGATACGTTTTGTGCAGATAATTAGGTTTCATTCTTGCATTCATGTACAAAATTCAAGATAAATCGTCTTTTATGGGTAGCCAGTTCAAGTTTGATTTTATATGTTTGGTAAACCAGCAACCTTGTTACAATAATATTCTTGGACGGTTCAATAGGATAAAGAAATTTCAGAGTTTGTGGGATTTTTGGGCTATGTTTATGATTAAGGTAGTATGGCATGAACAAGATAAAAAAATTTGTAGCACACGCTTAAACGCAAAACGCATAACACATTATAAAAATCATCATGATGTGTGTGATGATTTTAGAGAGAGAATAAAAAAGCGCATTACATCTCCTAAAGAGGGAGCTACGAGCTTAGGTAGAATCTTCGTGTAAAGGTATGGCGCTGACATCTTCAAAGGGTAGCTGGAAGGCTCTTTTTGCCTTTCAAAATAAGTTTATGTGTGGTAGATAGAGTTTTTATCTAACATTAGACTTTGGTTTGAATAAATTACAGGTAGGAGCAGTGTTCTGAAAAGCGACCTGAGCAGGCGCCTAGGTGCCTAATCAAAGGCAGCCCACATGCTGCTCCAATTAGGAGTGAACACCACGATTATCCAGTGCTTTCACTAATCAGAATGATTTAGATATTGAAGCACATGATCATCGGTCTCATTACTAAGCAGTCGCCTATCTCGACTACCATCTCGAGAGAAATGAGAGAGAAAGATATATGACAAGGATGCGAGACGAATAAAGTGAGTTGGCCTACACTCCGAGGCCAATGAAAAATGCAATTGAAAATGATGTTTCCATCTTCTTTCATCTTTTCTGGTCCAATTTTTCTCTTTTCTCCTCTCAATGCATGGGTGTTGCCCAAGCAACTAAGGCTTGGTGATTGGCACCCAACCTGCTTAGTGCCTTCTACAACATTTGTTTAGCATTAGCTTGTCTTTTGGTGTTTTTCTTGTTTCATCGGTCCCATTCTTTCTTTATTCTAATTTATTATAGATATTGTACGTGTAAATGAAGAAATAAATGTGTACAACTAGCCAAGAATCAATAGATATGTTTCAAAAAGGATGCTTCTTTATTCTAATTTATTATAGAGGTACTATATTGTACGTGTACATGAAGAAATATATTTGCACAACTAGCCGAGAATCAATAGATATATCTCAAAAAGGATGAGTATCTCTACAGGCTTGCTGATTCTTATGCAGTGTGTGGGCCAAAACGCCAAAACCTCAACTGAAAAAAGGCTGACAAAATAACCTCAATCTACCAACCAGATGAAACACAAATGGGAATTACTTTGCGAACATAGCATTTTGGCGCTTAAATTTTTGATCAATGCACTTATCTTACTCGTTTGAAAACCCCAGTTTTTGCTCAGTACACATACCGCGATTTACCCAAACGTTCGCATAATTTTGCTAAACAGCACATCTCTCACTTCGCATACCACTTAAATTTTGCTCATTGTGCACATCCGTACCTAATTATATTTTAACATTTTTTTTATTTGCTCATAATGTATTGGTTTAGTGTATTAATTAATTAGTTAATTAGTTCTGGGTAGCGGGAGAGAGCTGGGGTGGATGGCGTCTGGGAGGGAGCGATAGGGACAGAGGGGACTGGGAGGGGATCGGTGTTTGGCTAATGGGAAAATTGGCTGGGTTTGAGGCTGTGGCGAGAGGAGTCTAGGTCTGGGGGGTAAATGAGGGGGCTAGGGTGGCGGGGACTAGGCTGGTAAGAGGGGTAGGGGAGGAGGGTGAGCGGATAGGGAGGGGTGCTTGGAAGGAGGGGCAGTCGAAGGGGAGAGTGGGAGGGGGTGATGGGGCGGAGGAGCGGAGGGTGGGGCGGAGGGTGGAGGGGCGGGCGAAGGGGGGAGGTGGCCATGGAGGATGGGCGGATGGATGGGTTGGGAATGGGGTGGGCGAAGGGGCTGGGGCTGGGGCTGGGGCTGTGGATCGGCAGAGGGGGAGACAATGGCAAAATTGTACATATAAGTGTAAGTTGAATTAGTTAAGTATAATCGTTTCTTTAATTAATTTTTTAAATTAAGTGGTATGTGTACTGAGCAGAAAAACTAGAGATATAGATAGAGGGCAGAATGAGAAGATAAGAGAAGATGAGCAAAATATTTTTAAAAAGAAGTAGAAGTTGTATGTGTGCAATGAGTAATTTGCTATGTGTGCCGAGTAATTTTGTGAGTGGCTATGCGCGGCGAGTAATTTGATATGTGGTCCGGCAATTTTTGTGAGAGGTATTTTGGGTATTTTTTTAAATGGTAGTTTCATTATTTTTTTCAAAAAAAATTAAGCACAGCAAAACGCTATGTCCGCAAAGTAACTCTCAATACAAATTCTTCAAACAAAAAATTTTCTTGACGCTCGGAGAACAAAGATGCATACACCATAATTTCTTAGAAATTGAAAGAAAGTTTCTTAAGTAAGGTCATTGGATTGAAGAACACACGGGCATGAAGGAAATGATAATGACGAATTTTTCAATTTTACTCCAAGTAATAGAAAATGAATGGCTCAAATCAACCATAAGAATTACGAACCTGTTGCTTTCTGCGCCAATCCTCGATCGCCTCCTTGGCCATGGTGGCCCCAACGACGACGATGAGTGGCAAGAGGATGCTGACAGCGCGGTAAGGGGCCAATGGGCTGAATGAGATGCAGGCGACAACGAGGAAGAAGAGATTCGCGACCCTTCGGAACTGCTCGAATAGAGATTTGGGGATGAAATTTACAAGAGTGTACTTCGTCGTCGAGATGGCATTCCCCGCGTAATTGAGGGCCAACGCATCAGGACATTCCGGATCGTTGCAGTAAACGACACGGCTATAGCCAGCATCGCGATTGCCGGAGGCGGCCAACGATCGGTGCCGGGACCTGCGGATGGAGAAGAACGACAAAGACACCATCTTTTTCTTTCGTCTTACTCGAGTGACACTGGAAACAAGAAATCCTAGTTCTAGTTCTTTTATCTGATGTGTGAGCGCGGATGCGGATGCGCGAGATGCGGCAGCGGCATTTCCGTCGAGATCGGTGAAGACTTGAGAAAAAAAGATCAGAAAAAGGGAATTAGGGCCTGTTCTTTTTGTTGTAAGTCGGCTTGGAAACCCCTCTGAGCACTGTTACGACTAATTTGGACCAGAGCTACAACGGCTCACGGCACAGCCTTAAAGGAGACGCCAACTAGAGAAGACGGGCCCACCCGGAAAGGCCCACGGACGGGGCTGAAGGCCCGGCCACTCCACCCTCGGCGGCACCCGACTAGCCCACATTCGGCCGGATTAACCGCCCCTCGGAATCCGCGATCCCATAATGGCCGTTAACGGACCCGTTAATGGGCCACCCCTCCACTACGCACGAGTGGGAGGAGGCGGAGGCGGATCGTGGGGACGTGGGGCAATCACGAGGGACCCTATAAGGGGAAGGCTAGGACGACGGAGAAAAGGATGGAGACTCAGGTAATCAACATAGAGGTACTCCATCAACGACCTAGGCATTCGCCACTCCATTTCCTCCCTCCCCCAAACTCGCGCCGCCTGGGTTGACGTTCCGGCTTCCTTACAAGCCGGATCTCCCCCGCCGAGTATCCTTTCAGACCTTGATCTGACTTAGGCATCGGAGGGGATTTGGCCGGAACCTAGGTCCGGCCTCCCTGACGAGTTTCCTCATCTGTCCAGGAAGAGGATATCCGAGGCGCCGAGGCTACCCCTCAGCGCCGGTCGGCTACCCCCATCGCAGTCGTCAGGTGGACGGCTGCTCAAGCACCAACCCACTTGCAAGGCGCCGAGGCTACCCCTCGACGCGGATCTGACCGAGGCCGAGCGCGACCCACCGAGCCGAGGCTTCTCCTCGGCTCCCCGAAGGCAGAGGATCGACGCTACCCGGGGACTCCCCCGTCTGCTCCCGACCCTCCTTCCTCCCACGCCGAGAACAAGCGGGCTCGGCGATCCCAAGGGACCCCTAAGTCGGCCCCTTGCCCACGTTGACCACCCAGCCGACGGTCAACGAACTGTGGTGAGAAAACACCCGTAAACATCTGGCGCCGTCTGTGGGAACGAACTAACACCCACGTCAAACCACCAAGATGGAACCCATTGGTAATGGCCTGGGGCGCATGCCACCCATCCCGGAGGAGGGCGCATACCACGCCCCCGCCGAGAACCCGAACGGTCACGCCGCCGGAGAGACCGACGACGCCCGGCTGGCCACGCAGGGGCAACTCCGAGCCTACGCGCAGGAGACCAACACCAACATCCAAACCTTAGTCGCAACGATTCAACAACTCGTCAGCAGCACTCCCCCCCCCCCATGGCGGGGAGGGACAGGCCTACCGCCAGGAAGAGGATCGCCGACCTCTTCGCTCCGCCGTGGTTGCCGACCAAGGAAAAGGAGTGCAAAACATGGAGAGGAGGTTCACCATGCCCGGTTTTTCCCCAGCACGGTCTCCCACTCCCACCTCATTCAGAGAAGGAAATGGGGGGACCCGGAGCGGACGGACGACGTCTCGAGGACGGCCTCGTCCGCACGTCCGGGATCGTACAAACGTAGGCGGGATGATCGCCGGTCAGCGAGCGTCCGGTCTTACCAGAGCGGAGGCAGCCGAGGAGCAAGGACCCACCACCAGAAGAGCCGGAAAGAATGTTCGCGCCGATCGAGTCCGGCACCCAAGATGGCGAAGACCCAAGAGGAGGTCAAGCTTCCGTCGGCCCCCCCGTTGCGGCCGAACGGCAAGGAGGCGGGCGAATGGGAGCGACCCGGGTGCATCAGCGGAGAACGATGCCCCCTGACTCGGAGGATAACCGAGGCGCTGATACCCTCGAACTTCAAGGTACCGACACTGGAGAAATACAACGGCGTCAGCGACCCCGCGGATCATGTGATGGACTACGATGGGGTCATGGCGTTCCAGGGGCCGATGACACCCTGTTTTGCAGGGGCTTCTACTCCACCCTACGGGGGGCCGCGCGGACCTGGTACCTCAGCCTGCCCGGTCGGTCGATAGACAGCTTCAAGGAGCTCACCCAGTTGTTCTGCAAGCAATTTATGGCCGGGCGGCAGGTAAAACCTGATTCGGAACACTTGTTCAATGTGGTACAGGGACCGGCCGAATCTCTGAGACACTTCATGCGTCGCTTCAACATGGAGCGATTGAGCGTGGATAGCTGCCCCGAGTTGGTTGTGAAGGCGGCCCTGAAAAAGGGCCTACGGCATAGGGGCTTGAAGAAATCGCTACACAGCGACCCACCGAAGGACCTCGCCGGAATTATGGCCCGAGCAGAATGCTTCATGCTGACAGAAGAGACCCTGGCCGTGGACGAGGGTAAGACCAGGCGCGGGACTAAGCGCGATGAGAACGAGCGTCGCGGCACGGAGGAGCATCGACAAGAGAAGAGGGCCAGAGGAAGACCACGGAGGGAAGAGCCCCGGCACTCCTCGGTGACCACCGCCCCGGACGTGATCCTAGCACAAGCCCAGAAGGAGGGACATATGAGCCGACCTCCCCGAAGGATGAAGAAAGGCGGGATGGATGAAGAGAAGTACTGTAAGTATCACAAAGACAACGGCCACGATACCGACGACTGTTGGCACCTAAAGAAAGACATCGAGAAGCTTGTGAGCCGGGGGCACCTGAAGAACTCCGCCAATGACCCCGCCTCGGGAGAAGGAACGTCCAAACAGCAGGACATGGGAAAATGGGTGAACGCGATCCAGACGGTTACGTGTATCATCGAGTGAGTGGATAGAGTAAACAGCCGCTGCTTCGCCGGGGGATGGCTACCTTGCCAGAACCTCCCCTTTCTTTTGTCGCCTTTGTTGGATATTGGACTCCCCGGATTTGGTTTTGGATGATGAACAAACATAAATATAACGTGAACTAACACTTTGTGAGCGCAGTTATGGAGATCGTCGTCAAATTCATATGAATATCAATTACGACGTCTCAAGACTTCTCAAAGCACGTGATCGTATGCCTAAAGCTTCGTTGAAGCTTATGGACCTTTTTAGAAGTCATGAAGATTCGATTGAAGCTATTGAAGACGGTATCGTCAAGTTTTATTTATAGTCTTTAAGCTTCTTTCGTAGAATGTTAAGCATTGAGTAGGTCTTACGGTTTAAATCTTCATAACGCTCATATCTTAGCTCTAGGATCTTAGTTGAAGTCCATACAAGTCTTCCCGAAGCTTCGCGCTTCGATTCGGACTTCTTGTGCATGTTAGTTGGTTCAAGAAGAAGAACTGACCGACTAGATGGTGATATAGTCGGTCGGCAAAGCTTCTTGGACCGACTAGTTTTTGTCAGTCATTTCCAAGCTCTTTACTGTTTACAGTTAGTCGGTCTAAGTTGACTCACCGACCGACTGGTTTGTGAACTAGTCGGTCAGTGATGCTTCTGTGACCGACTAGTTGAGCTTTCCATGTACATGCACATTTGAGCCGGAGCTACTGTTTATCATTAGTCGGTCTGTGTTCATTGATCGACCGACTAGTTGATGAACTAGTCGGTCAACTTTCCTTCTTGGACCGACTAGTTTTGCTTTACTGTACATGCCAATTTTTCACCTAACATACTGTTTATCGTTAGTCGGTCTATGCTCATTTGGCGACCGACTAGTTGGTGAATTAGTCAGTCAACATTTGTTCTTGGACCGACTAAGTCTATTTATGCTCAGACTTCAGTTTTATCTGTTAGTCGGTCTCAGTTGAGTAACCGACCGACTAGTTGTGAAACTAGTCGGTCAGCTACTCTTCTTGGACCGACTAGTTCCTTTAGTCTTTGCTTTGATCTTTTCTCTGTTCACTCATTAGTCGGTATACGTTGATTGACCGACCGACTAGTTGATGAACTAGTCGGTCGGTGGTTGTTCTTTGACCGACTAGTTGGGTTCAGAAAAGAGCCGTTGGAGCTTTAATTGAAACGTTTTTCTTTCTCTCTCTCCTCTATCCTATAAATACTTGATGGGCTGCATTCATTGCAGTCAAGGCTGATATTATTGCAAGTTTAGAGATCAAGAGAAATCATTCCAAGCTCATTCAAAGCTCTTTCATTCCATTCAATAATCTCTCATCACTCTTACTTCCAAAGAGAGATTCATTGAGTGTGAAGCCTTCCAAGCCAAGTGCTTGATTCTAGGTCACCAACATCCCCATAGCTCTCCATCGCTGATCTACATCTTGGAGCTAGGGTTTGGTGCCACCTCTTCTTCCTCAAAATCATCTTTGCCCTAATTCGTAAGCATTACTCAAGGCATAGGTATTTTGTCGGTAAGAAGTTTCTTATTTCATTTCAATTTCATATTGTAAGTTTCACTCTCGGTTGTGAGAGTGTGGTTGTGATCCCGGGTTGTGGGAGTCACAAATTACTTTGTGTATGATTTGACTTGTGGAGGTTTTTCACAACTATTTCATAGTGGAAATCTTGAGTTAGGGTTTCTAACTCAAGTATCCGGAGGGGATCCGGGTGGTTGGGACGTAGGATCACCGGGAACAAGTCGGGGAGACTTGGGTGGATCCGAATCCAGTAATATCTTTTGTTAGCATTGTTAATTTTGTTGTTGTCTTCAATTTAAGCTTCCGCAAATTTATTTGGTAGTTGTTTGCACGATAATTAGGAATTATACTCCTTGTTATTTTTAAAGTACTATTCACCCCCCCCCCCTCTAGTACTTGTGCAGTAGCTTGTAGGGCATTACAGCCTTTTTCTTTTTTCATTACTCCAAATGTACTGTCTCATGGAAATGAAGGCATACACTGTCAGTGCAGATTCAATCACCTGTTTTGAGAAGACGAATCGGGACACATATGAGGACTCAATCAAGGCAACCACGGTTAACTATTAAGTGGGAGGAATGTAGCCCCCCAGAGAATTCGCCAGTCGAGCCCGAGGATCGAAGCGGACCGCCCGCTCGTAAGGCTGGGGGTAACTCCCCCAGCAGACGGGCACGACGGCCGGTCATAAGCTGAGGGCTACTCACCCCCGCGGACCGAGCGAACCGCCCGCTCGCAAGGCCGGGGGCAACTCCCCCAGCCAACGAGCACGACGTCCGGTCATAAGCTGAGGGGTGCTTACCCGCGCAGACCGAGCGAACCGCCCACTCATAAGGCTGGGGCAACTCCCCCAGCAGACGGGCACGACTGCCGGTCATAAGCCGAGGGGTACTCACCCCCGCAGACCGAGCGAACCGCCCGCTCGTAAGGCTGGGGGCAACTCCCCCAGCAGACGGGCACGACGGCTGGTCATAAGCCGAGGGGTACTCATCCCCGCGGACCGAGCAAACCCGCCCGCTCGCAAGGCCGGGGCAACTCCCCCAGCTAAGGAGCACGACGGCCGGTCATAAGCCGAGGGGTACTCGCCCCCGCAGACCGAGCGAAACCGCCCGCTCGTAAGGCTGGGGGAAACTCCCCCAGCCAACGAGCATGACGGCCGGTCATAAGCCGAGGGGTACTCGCCCCGCAGACCGAGCAAAACAGCCCGCTCGTAAGGCTGGGGGCAACTCCCCCAGCCAACGAGCACGACGGCCGGTCATAAGCCGAGGGGTACTCGCCCCCACGGACCGAGCGAAACTGCCCGCTCGTAAGGCTGGGGGCAACTCCTCCAGCCAACGAGCACGACGGCCGGTCATAAGCCGAGGGGTACTCACCCCCGCAGACCGAGCGAAACCGCCCGCTCGTAAGGCTGGGGGCAACTCCCCCAGCCAACGAGCACGACGGCCGGTCATAAGCCGAGGGGTACTCACCCCCGCGGACCGAGCAAAACCGCCCGCTCGTAAGGCTGGGGGCAACTCCCCTAGCCAGCGAGCACGACGGCCGGTCATAAGCCGAGGGGTACTCACCCCCGCGGACCGAGCAAAACCGCCCGCTCGTAAGGCTTAGGGCAACTCCCCCAACCAACGAGCATGACGGCCGGCCACAAGCCGAGGGATGACTTCCCTCGTGGACCGAGTGACCCATTCGCTCGCCAGGCTGAGGACAATCACCCCGACAGACAGAGTCGGCAGGAAGAACGACATCCCAAGCCAGACAAGCCCGAGACAACACCCCTAGACGAGGGCGACGATGCCCGTCCGGTCTAGGAACCTTGAAGGCTATTCCAAAGGGGAGAACCCCTGAAAAAGAGACCAGTGGCGCAAGAAGAACTGACTAGAAGAAATCGTTTTCATTAATGGTATGGGTTACATATTACTCAGCAACATCCTCTCAAGCACTGTTGTTGACAACAAAATTTGTCACCCAAGAAAGGAAAAGGGGGGACAAGGTACAAGGACTCTTCAGGGGTCCGGAGCGCGAGAGATAGCGTCGTCTGGGGCCTCGCCTTGCTCCGAGCAGTGGGGATCGGCGTGTCCCGGTGGAGGGAGGATCGGCTCCCGAGCGAGCTCCGCGAACTGCCGAAATGACTCACTGACGACCTCCACTATGCGAGGGGCGAGGAGGTCCTCATAAGTCCCGAAGACCTCCCTCAGGACCGACGCAATCTTCTGCCTTATGGCCGTGTCGACGCCCTTCTCAGCCTCCTCGGCGAAACGGAGCCTCCGACGCAGCTCGGCGAGTTGTCCCCAGAGATCCTCCCTCTCCCGCCGGAACTTTTCTTCCGCTTCTCGGCTCAAGTCATAGACATCCACAAGATCTCGTTTGAGATCATGTACTTGAGACTCGAGCTCGTCGGTACGACGGCGTTGCTGCCGAGCTTCCAGGTGGGCACCTTGAAGGGCTACGTCAGCCTCCCCAGCCCGAGCGCGCTCCCGATTTAGGGAATCCTCGAGGTTTCTCAATCAGGTCGCCCGGCATTGCGCCTCAACAGCCATCGCGGTGGCCTGTAAACGAAAGAGAGGTGGATTATACCAAGGAAGATCGAAGGGCAAGACAACTATCCGAAAATGACATGAATTCGAACCTGTCGGAGATGACCGACCAGAGAGTCTGACAATATGTCCACGGGGGACAACTCCAAGAGGGAACGGTCCCCGGGAGGACGGAGTCCGCCGCCGGCCGATTCGCCAAGGCCATATCAAGGGGCACCGAGTCCCCAGGGGGATCAGCCGGTCCCGCTAAGGCGCTCGACGGAACACAGCCTGCCCTCAAGACCGAAGGGGTAGCCAAGGAAGTGACGACGGCGTGGGCGGCAGGGTCAGCCGCAACGGTCAGCACAATTTCCCGGCCGGGATCCGTCGGCGTGACGGAGGGAGCCGGAGAAGCGGTGCGCCCACCATTCTTCCGCGACTTCTTCTCGTGGGGGCCAGCAGTAATTGGGGGAGAGCGCTTGCGACTCCCGCCCGCGGACGGCCGAGGAGCCGATCCGGAACCCTCAACAAGGAGGGGGTCGGTCCCAGTGACCTCTCCTCCGGGGGGACCCGATGCGACCCGTGGGGGAGAATTGGCCTCAATTATCCCCGAAGGAGGCTCGGACCGGCGCAACTCTTCATCTACAGAGCGGCGAGGTGCCCGTCCGGAAGAACTCCCATGGCCCCGGCGAGATCTCAGCCGAATAAGCTCGTCAACATCGTGGGTGAATTCGCGGCCAGCTATCCCTGCGAGAGGAAGCGAAATCAGGGTGAGCCAGAGGTTAAACGGAAGGAAGGGAGACAACTTACCGGGGGACCACAGAGTACACTTAAGAAGCAGGTCGTCCAGCAAATGCCAGATCGACCTCTCCTCAAGAGAAAGTGACGACAGGAGGCGGACCGCGGCCCGCTCGGCCTCGGATAAGGTTACCGCCCTGTCGGTTTGTTGCGAACTCCCTCAACCTGTCAAGATCACCAAAACCCTGGGAAAGACAATGAAAACAAAGCTAGAGTCCCAGTCCCCCGACCAAGGGGGCAGACCGAGCAGGCACACCCGCCCCTCACGGGCTCGGAGGTACAGCCAAGATCCGAGGCCAACCGTCTGGATCCGATAAAAGTGAAAGAGGATGGGGAGAGACGGCTCCAGGCCGTGAGTGATACAAAGCATAATGAACCCGGTCAGCACCGCGACAGAGGATGGCGTTAGCTGGCACAGGGCGACTTTCAAGGAATCCGTGAATTGAATGATAAAAGGGTGGAGGGGGAAGCGGAGCCCTAGACGGAACATCTCGACGTAGACGCCGACCTCGTTACTCTGCGGGAAACAGATCCGCTCGTCTCCAAAGGGAATCCGGACGTCATAAGGATGGCATATGTACCTCTCCCGTATTTCCCTAGTGACTAAGAAAGGGGCCATAGATGACGACCGGAGGATCGATGGAGTGATTCCTAATCGCTCGGAAGACGAGGCCACATCGTCCCCAGCGGGATCCGGAAAAAGTTTTCCTTTCCCTTTATCCGGGACCCCCGGGGCGGCGAAGGAGCTTTGAACTGCGAGGGATGGACATGATCGGGACCAGGCGTCGGTCCGCCAGGACGTGTATCAACTATTCTAAGCATGGCCATAGCCCGAGTTAAAGAGTGGGAGAATTACCTTAATAAGAGCGGGGAAGAAGACAGATGTCGGGAAGAAGAAGCTGGCAGAACGGAGATCAAGAAGGAATGAGCGCGAAAGAGTTGAAGCTTGAGGGATTGGAACGTATATATAGAGGACGATGGTTGGATCTGAACCGCCAAGGGAGGGCACGTGGCGATATCAAGACGGCGGCGATGCTTTGAAAACTGCACCAACGGAAGTTCAAACGGAGCGGTAATAATGACATTCATTTAATGGCGGAGCCTCGACTGATGCACCCATCGGATCATGAAAGAGTCACATCGCCCGAACTGAACCGACGGAAGCTGAACGGTCCGGGCGATGGGGGCAATTGTTACGACTAATTTGGACCCGCCCGAGCTACAGCGGCTCACGGCCCAGCCTCAAAGGGGACGCCAACTAGAGAAGACGGGCCCACCCGGAAAGGCCCACGGAGGGGTTGAAGGCCCGGCCACTCCACCCTCGGGGGCACCCGACTAGCCCCCATTCGGCCGAATTAACCGCCCCTCGGAATCCGCGATCCCATAATGGCCGTTAACAGACCCGTTAATGGGCCACCCCCCACTATGCACGAGTGGGAGGAGGCGGAGGCGGATCGTGGGGACGTGAGAGGAGGCGGGAGTGGGGCAATCACGAGGGAACCTATAAGGGGAAGGCCAGGACGACGGAGAAAAGGATCGAGACTCAGGTAATCAACAGAGAGGTACTCCATCAACGACCTAGACATTCGCTACTCCATTTCCTCCCTCCCCCAAACTCGCGCCGCCTGGGTTGATGTTCCGGCTTCCTTACAAGCCGGATCTCCCCCGCCGAGTATCCTTTCAGACATTGATCTGACTTAGGCATCGGAGGGATTTGGCCGGAACCTAGGTCCGGCCTCCCTGACGAGTTTCCTCATCTGTCCAGGAAGAAGATATCCGAGGCACCGAGGCTACCCCTCAGCGCCGGTCGGCTACCCCCATCGCAGTCGTCAGGTGGACGGCTGCTCAAGCACCAACCCACTTGCAAGGCGCCGAGGCTACCCCTCGACACAGATTCGACCGAGGCCGAGCACGACCCAACCGAGGCCGAGCGCGACCCACCGAGCCGAGGCTTCTCCTTAGCCCCCTGAAGGCAGAGGATCGACGCTACCCGGGGACTCCCCCGTCTGCGCCCGACCCTCCTTCCTCCCACGTCGAGAACAAGCGGGCTCGGCGATCCCAAGGGACCCATAAGTCGGCCCCTTGCCCATGTTGACCACCCAACCGACGGTCAACGAACTGTGGTGAGAAAACACCCGTAAACAAGCACTATTCCCCTGCCATTCACTCGGAATCCTGCCTCCTCGTTGGGTCTGTTCTTTTGCAAATTAGAGAAAATCGGAGGGCCATCCTCGCTGGCGGTTGTCAGACGGAATCCGATGCTCGTTTTATTTTTTCTGCAAAATGCGGCGATTACACGAGCAGCCTCATGTGGGCCCGCTCGTGTATAAGCACCTCTCGCAGCTTGCCCCGATGTTGCCTTTGCTCCATCTTCATCCTCGCTGTTGCATTTGCTGTTGAGGTTGGCTTCTTCCGAAAACCCTAAAAAAATTTATGTGTCGTCCCTTCCTCTGCAAGCTCTCGCCTTTTTTGGGTTGCCGAATAGATCCAAGTCTGAGGGATCTTCGGGAGGCCCCAAGGCAGCTTAAAGGGGAAGATCTGAGATTGGATATGGGTTTTAGAGCTGATATTGATGTAAAGATTAGGTTTTTCGTGTTCATTGTGTAATTTTTTGGCAAATCGTGTGACCTATTTGCGAAAAATCCTGACTTTCTTTCTCCTCCATGATGTCTACGGTTGCTGGAGCCGTTGTAGGTTGCCGAATTTGATCCACTGTTACGCGGATCGTCGGGAGAGCCCACAGCAACTTCAGGTCGGCGAGGGGAGTTTAAAACTGAAAAATTTCTGCAACCATCTTCTGGGATGTATAATTTCTGATATTATTTACCTATGGTGTATGGGTGATGGAGCATAAACAAGTAGCATCACGCTGAAAGTGAAAAATTTGTTCGCTGAAATTGCAAAATTTGTGATGCATGGTGTTTGTGTTTGACAATAGTGGGCTGAAAAATGTGGTTTAACGGCTGATAATATTTTCATTGCATGATTTAGCACTAAACACCATTTCATGCAAGCTGAACCTTTTAGAGGCAGTCGGATACAGAAATAAAATTGCACAATGATGCTAAATACATAAGGAAAATGAGGGTTCATTGTTAAGGTACGCTTGATAGTATTCAAGAAACCAACAATGTTAACATGATGTCGGTTTATCCTTAGGGCAATATGATGAGGATTCATGCATGGCATTGAATGGCATTGATGGTTGCTTTATCATGCAATGAAATGTTATTTTCTTATATGCGGAATGTTCGTAACATCTGAAATGAATGATAAAAATTTTCCCTTTTTAAGCCCAATGATGACACATAATAATTGCATGACGTAGGATTTCCGTATTTGTAGAATATATGCAGGCTTGAAGGTTTCTTCAGTCAACATATTGATGATCATTGTGATTATGCATACGAGGATATAACATTGATGGTGTAAGATTTGAAAATCGTTTTCAATAAGCACAGTGATGTTTCAAACCTTTGGTTTATAGTATATGGAAGAATTAAAAAGTAATTCTTATAAGTAAATGTGTTGATGAATGAGAAACTATCGTGCCAACAATATGGAAAATGAAAAAATTATTACCTGAGGGCTCTTTATATATTTTTCAGCAGTTTAATTGGTGTTGAGTGTGAAGATGCAACATTTTTTATGTTGTTATACATTTTAATATATTTTTTAGGGTTCATAATATTATACTTGGATTGGGAAATGTTTGATTACGTAGTGCCATATACAAATTGTGATAACTTGTTATCTATTTTAAATGCTCTATTATTTATATAATTTCATAAGTATGTATCACCTTATGCATGGTATTATGTTTGTTACAAATACGGTTTAGATGGATCACGATGGAGAACCTTTGGGTTGTGCAACATGTGAAGCGGCCGCGTTGACGATCGTTTTAGTATTCGTAAACCTTGTACTATACAACGAGGGCAGGTCAAACCGACTAACTAGAGAGCCATCCGAATTGCGTGAGCATCATAGAAACTCCCACATGAAGAGAATTCTTGATGGGAGTGAAAGTAGTTGTTTACACTACTTAAGAATGTGGAGCCATGCATTTATAAATCTGGCAAATATAATGAGACAAAAGGGGACTTCTCAACGACACTATTCATGTGTCAGTAAAGGAGCAAATGGCCATGTTTCTTCATATTGTAGGGCACAAGTCAAAGAACAGAGTCATGCAAGTTGACTTTATCCGGTCCGGTTCTACAATTAGCATGTACTTTAACCTAGTAATGCAGGCAGTTGGCAACTTGCGTGATACGTTCATGAAGCAAGCTCCTAATGAGACGCCACTTTAGATTATCAATAATCCTATTTGGTATCCATATTTCAAGGTAAGCGTTTATTCTTGAGTAGTAACCTCATCTTAGTTATATTGATTGAAGGTGTATTTATTATTTTCACCTTTGTTGGGTCTTCTATGATTGCATTGGTCTCATTGATAGGAGACATATCGATGCCATGTTACCACCCAGTCTAGTTTCCCGATTTAGAGGCCGTAAAGGGGTGACGCAAAATGTCCTCGCAGCTGTAACGCCAAATAAAAGATTCACATACGTTATTGTCCGTAAAGATGCGCTGTCTTTACCCCCATACGGGCTTCGAGTGTATGAAGGTAATATGCACAATGTTAACTGAATAATACGAATGCAAGTTTATGTATTCTTAGGATTATATAATGAAAATATGTTTCTGTATGTACGTAAATATTACACATGCGATGCTGGATATACTACCATGCCAGTGTTCATATCACCCTACAGGGACGTTTGATACCACCTGAAGGACCATACTGACAGTGTTCCTAGAATCGCAGAGAGTTATTCAACCGCAATCATTCTTCTTTATGAACAAAGATAGAGTCGACCTTTGGAATACTTAAGAACAAGTTTAAGTTGTTGACGGCAAGGCCCCACCATCCATTCCCAAGTCAGGTCGATACCGTCCTAGTTTGCACTATATTGCATAATTATATCCAAGTAGCTAATCCACATGACCCCCAGCTAGCTGAGGATGTGGATGTGGCTGAGGAGGACGGCGATGTTATCGATGATCATGACGACGAGATTATGTATCTTTCGCAACAGTTGTCCATACGGGAACAAACCCAACAAAGGGACCAATGGAAACTACGAAGGGATCAAATCGCATGGGACATATGGGTCGACTATTGTAACATACATAACAATGGTAGCACAGTTGAACATGGGATGTGAGGGATGCCTTTAATTTTGTTGTGTGTGGATGCATGCGGATTCCTTATGAATTTTAATATTTAGTACAACTTGGGTGATTGTAATTGGATTATGTCATATGTATCATGTTTGATTTACACAACTTATGATATAATGGTATTTGATATACATGCAATAAATGTTAGTCATTATAGGATGACACAAATTTGAAATTGCACTTTTAACTCTTTCATGTTGTAGGCATGGAAGGGTCTTCTTCGGAGCCCGGACAGGAGATTGAGCCTATACCCCCATATATGACCAGACTTATGGTAACCCATGGTTTGCTGAAGGCCATGGTAATGATCCATTGCTTGGGCGATCGATGCCCCGTAGGAACCTTGAGTTGCCTTATCATTCGACGACCTCCCAAGGTGGAGTGCCGGGCATGCCTTTTCAACAATTCCAACCATTTAGCATGCCAATGCACTTGCAACCAACTCCAGGCTATATGCAACTGCTCCAGGGGGGTTCAATCCTTGTATTAGCCCGTCACCACAAATTGCATTCAACAAGACTTCGTCACAAAGTGGCAATGACCATACGGGGGGAAGTGGGTCGTCGAGGAAGTCGAGGCGACGAGATGGTGATGGTGAAGGTTCGGTTTCTAGTCCTAGCAAAAAGACTAAGCTGCAAACTGCCAAGGGGCCTAAAACCAAATTTGGCAGTGGGACCATGACATGTCCCTCATTCCTTGCTGACTAGGCAAGGCAAGGCAATAAGGATGATAAGACATTCAAACCTACTGCCTTCAACCAAGCAGCTGCCCACATAAATTCTGTTTTTGGCACTTCCTACTCAAGCACCAATGTCAGAAATCATATGAAAGGGTTGTAACGGCGCCTGACCAATGTGTCAACTTGCCTCCAGATAAGTGGGACTGGTTGGTGTCCAATTAAGCAAATGACATTGTTGGATGAAGAAGTGTATGCACCATGGGCCAAGGTATTCACTTTTACTTTTAAGGGCATATGAAAATATTGCTCACAGTTGTGAGTATAAACGGCCTAATATATATGGCAATTTTCGTGCAGGCTAACCCCAGGTTGAAACCATATGTTAATCAACCGTTGTCTTGGCTTGATGATTTGTATATCGTCATAGGAGATGACGAGGCCAATGGGATTTTTCGTAAGTCCACATTCCATCCATTTGACCCCCTAGCAGATGCAGTCGATGGGGAAGATTCAAGTCAGGCACATACCCTGCAAGCGGATATCCATCATGACATCCCACCGGCAGGATCGACGGGGAATTTTCAGGCCGGGCCTAGCATTGCTACCCCTCCCTCTGTGGGGAGGAAGAAAACTCATTGACGGGATACAAACGAAGTCCAGTATAGGATGTATAGGCTGGTTGAGACAGTAGAGAAGGTTGCCACGGCAATTTCTACCTCCCATGCCAATTGGACAAAAGAGCTAGCCGCTACGGTGTATGTGTAGGGGTTTTGGCGGACCCTTAGAGCTCGGATCTGTGTTCGTCCTAAGTCAGACGGACCACAGGGGCATAAAAGCGCAGCGGAAAACAATAACTAAGGCTAGCTAAACAATTTAGCTAGGCTCTGAGGGAGCCAGAACCTAGCCCGATCTATGCCAACTTGGGGTGGATCTGACCACCCCAAGAGGGAACTATTCTACAGCGACAAAATTAAATCTACACTAAAATTGCTTAAGCACATACCCGGAATCTTGACCATGGAGCAGGCAAGATGTACTGCACCGTCTTTCGATGCTCCTCGTAGCCGAACCGCCTTGACTCGATCCACCCGAGCCGCCTCGCACCCTCGAACCAATCTGCCTGAGCCGACTCCCGCCTCCGAGCCGATCACACGCGGTAGAAAGTTTCACTTGAATAGACCCGCGTCATAGACTTCTGGATCCGAATCCAATCACCATTCGTAGTCTTGCTAGGACTAGTCCGGAGAATAGGAAGATAAGAGAGAGAGAGAGAGAGAGAATAGTTTAGTCGTAGATCGAGCTAGCTCAAAAATCCAGAGCTACTCAATCGAGGACTTGGTGCATCTTTCAACGAAGAGAGTGCACCCCTATTTATATAGGGAGTCGGCACTTCTCCTTTCATTGTGAGTAATGTGGGACAATTTCTAAATTGAAGAGAATCCAATTAAGCTAATTTAGCTTAAATTGAAGTTTAGTAAACTTTTCATAAAAGCAAACTTCAACGAATTAGTTCTCTTTACTCATTAAACTCTAGACACCAAACAAGCTATCAATTCGAAGGGCTTCGAATGGGGAACGCGTAGGAACCAACGGCGACAGATTTCGACTTCGTTTGACCCCTCAAACAATTGCCCAATGATGGGCAAAAAATCAATTTTCGTAGCCGTCATTTGGGGTTTCAAAAAACCCTAAAATCACTTAAGCTGCGGACGCGCCCGCTAGGCTTAGCGGGCGCGCCCGCCCAATACAAGGAGGGCGGGCGCTGGCCCGATGGGCAGCGGGCCGCGCCCATTTGCCCTTGTGGATGGGCTTGTTAGCCCAATGTGTCTAACCAACTTTGCCTTGGACTGTTATCGCGTTTCTGGGCTCGTTTGAGCTCCGATTTGGACGCGGTTTGAACCTGTGTTTAGACCGGGACGATCCCATCACCCAGGTAACCCTTTCCAATGTATTTGTTCCTACAAAGTTTGTCGTAACCAATTTACGACACGTTTAATCTTTGTTTGCATCAAATGCAACATTGTCCATATTGCATCTACGACTTATTTTCACAACTGGCTTTGTGAATATCAACTATTCAATATCATCGAATGAATCTCTCTCTGAATTAATCTTACAATTATTAAGCTACGAACGCTACTCGGTGTGAGACCCTACAGCCTGACCTTACTATAGGTTGGGGCTCGAAACCCCTAGATGACGGTCACCACAAGTAGTAGTTGTCGTCTCTGTTTTAGAATCATCATAACGTGATCGACCCATTGACAAAAGTATCATTGGGTTTATATTGGCTGTGTTAGTGACGAATACCATTAGCTATAGTCCCTTCATCAAGACTGTGTCCATGTTGGCCTAGGGTATGGTTTACTGTCAACCCTATTAGATAACATTGGTCAGTATACGACGGTCTTTGTTGTATTCACATTGTACTTCTTACAACGTACCCCGGCCGAGGATTAACACAAAGACCGTACTGAGCTTGTGACACTAACTTCCCTTTAACGGAAGTGACGAATTCTATCTTAGTCATCTACTCGCCTTGGGAGCTTCAGGTGCAACCCAACCTAAGATCTTTCAGCAGGCCTAACCTCGAAGCTACATCATAGGTCTAAGCTACACTGTTCACTCAGAGGTTGGTACAGATGACTTCAGGTCTTAAGGACCAGCTTACATATCATCACCCTAGAGTTAGTATAGACAGTTTAGTTAAAATTAACCATTTAATAACTCTAAGTTGGTCGTTCAGTGAACTCATTCTCCAATGAGCACCCGTGTCTCGTCTCCGACTTCACCAAGTCGAATGACTATGAGATCATCATTACCCTAAGGTAAGACTAAGACACATTGGTCTATCCGATGTGTTGATATCCAGTTCTCAACACATCTATGACCACGAACCGTTTTAAGACTTACGTTTCTATACAGTCGCTTGCTACTCACAATCGAGATCTTATCTGGATACGTAAGGACCTAACTATAAGTCTATGGACATTATCTAAGTATATATAATATAATCGATTCCATACTTAGAATAATGGACACCATATGTTATATGAACAAGACGTACACTTAGGATAAATCGCCTTATAGGCATATATCATCCTACAGTATGCATACACTGAGTACCCATCAACGTTGTTGGATGTAGTTTATGATTATCTTGAAGAAAATGAGCGTGAAGGACGAAAGTTTGTGGCTAAGCCCGATGGGTCGCATAGGAGAATATTAAGGCATAAAATTGAGATGATTCAAAGGGCTAAGGAGGAAGAAGGTGTAGGTAGTGATGGCGATGATGAACCATTGGACTTGGATTGACGTTCCATGTAGATGGTTGAAGGAGAAGGAGTGTTGTTGTTGTGGTATGAAGATGTGTATGGAAGTGAATGAAGAAGAGGCTTGATTGGTGTATAATGCAGTTTTCTGTATCATTAGTGTTGTTGTACTGAACTTGATTAGGTGTTGAGATCATCCCCAAAACTGCTGTGGTGAGACCTATGCATCATGTATTTGTGTATCCTTATTATATAACGTTGTGTATTTCAGTTTCTATGTTGGTGGGATTTATATTTTTGTTTTACTGCAACATTGCATAGGCTATGGTTTTAAAAGCATTTTATATTGAACTTGACGGTGGAGCAGCAGAATTGCCCAATGATTAAAAAAATAAAAAGATTACATGAATTAACCAGTTACGTGGAAGGCTGGCTTGAGGGTACCTTTAGTCCCCAAGTTGCATGATTTCTAAAAATAGGGCATCTCCTCCTGTATCCAAATATTAACTACATGCATTGATGTGTGGCTTGGGTGATTACTTTTAAGCCAAACTGAGTGACATGTGTTCCATTGTGACTCCTATGTTATAGCATGTTAACTTGGGTCAGAAAAGAAGGAGCAACTGCCAGTACACGCGTTGGGTAAATGAAGATTCAACTTTTTCTGATGGATATATATATATATATATATATATATATATATATATATATATATATATATATATATATATATATGAAAATATGCTACTTTTATTTCTGAGGGCATTATCTGATATTTAATATTTGGAAAAGAACAGCCCTTATGAACATGAAGCTGGAATCCATGTGAATAGTTGGGGAATATTGCTCAATATAGGATTCCAAGCCAACTTTCTTGTTATTTCTGTTTTTGCATTGGCTGGAGTAGTTTTTGATACCTGGAGCAATAGTTGGGGAATCGTGCTCGATATTGAAACACAATACTTTTTTCTGCTGGTGCTTGCAACTTATCATCAACCTCATTTTATTGGTTCATTCAGTTGGTATAATTGTTGAAATTGAGATTACAGACCCATGCATATTGGCAATGTTTTGGGTTCCTAGTATATTTTCTGTTTTACTTTTGCTTGCGTATTGGCAATGTTTTTTATTTGCAGCTTAACACCATACAGACCCATGCTGCTTCTGTTCCTGGGCATACTTCTTGATCTTTAGGCCTGTAACATGCTTTGCAAATAACCTGGTTTGATTTCCCGAGCATTCTTCTTTTTCTGCCTGCAATATTACTACATGAAATCCTCCATATTCCAACTACATATTTATAACATATATCTGGACATACTGCTTTTCTTTTGGCAGTCTATACACATGCTGATTGTTCAATGTACTGCTTTTCTGGGCAGTCCACATATATATCTGGGCATACGGCTTTTCTTTTGGCAGTCTATACACATATTGTAGTTTATACACATGCTGATTGTTCAATGTTGAAACAATATTTTTCTGGACTTTGTTGAAACATGGTTGAAACAATTGGGTTGTGTTGAGCTGGGTTCTAAATTGAAAAATTATGGAAACATTTTATGATACATGTTGGTGCCTTCAATTGGTTGCATCTTATTGAAACAACATGTATCATCAATCTCATTATTTTGGATCATTCAGTTGGTTTAATTGATGAATTTGAGATCACAGACCCATGCATTTGCTTTATTTGTTGTGTTGAGGTCTCCTGGCATTTTGAGTAATACATGTTGCTCTTTGAGTAAAACATATTCCAAATAAATATTTATAACAATAAACTAAGCCTATTGAAGTGGCATGGTAGCATGTAGCTGCAGACCTTCAGTATGTAAGTTATTGTTCTTGCTCTCATACCCATTCATTTTGGGTATCTGTGTTATTATTACTTGGGTTTTTATTCCAGTCTGCAATATTGCTGACTGCAGACACACAGGGCTATCTGTGATTATATTTCACTGTCTGGGCAATATTTCATTATGTACTTGGGGTGCTATAATTCAGTGTCTCAGAAATATTTCAGTATGCGCAAGATTTCAGTATGCAAGATTTCAGTATGTGCAATATTTCAGTTTCTGTGAATTATTTCAGTCTTTGCAATATTTCAGTATGCAATATTTTAGTCTTTGCAATTTTTCTGCAGTAAGTTGAAGGTAGTTCAAGTTATGAACGTAGCATGTTGGCATTTTTTTGCTGTGTATAAAATGCAGTTAGTGCATGTCATTTTTTCCTTGCATTTATGTGCTAGGGAGAATGTAAAGACATGATATGTTGTCTTCAGTTTTTGCCTTGCAGTTTGGTGCATGTTATGTTGGCAACATTTTTTACATTGCAGTTTTCTTCAGTCAGTTTTTGTGTTTGGATATGGGGCGGTTGGGATATCATATCTAAATTTTGCTGATGCTGTCTTTTTTAATCCCCAAGCCCAATGATGAATCCTTGAAAAAGAATACATTTTATATGTATAATCCCAATTAATTGGAAGGTTGGTTTGATGGTTCATGTCTTCACCAATGGGAGTGAATTCCACAAAAATGAATACCCATATAATGAATGAATTGCTTTTGATATGAATTGGGGTATTTTTTGATCCTTGTATACTAAATTTGTTACTCAATTTTAATTGAGGTGCTTACATATTTCCATCTGCCAGCAACCTATTTGGGATTTTGAATAATACCATGTTTCTGGAGTTCAAATATATGATCTTGCCTATATGTTCTTGTAAAACTATGAGATCCAATTTGCACAGTTATGCATAGTGTCAGAATAGTGCTCAAATTAGGATTCCACTCCAACTTTCTTGAACAAGATCAGGCCCTTACTTGCATCCAATATGTATACTGCCATCCAATATCTTGTGTATCATTGACAAGGGAGTATTTGCTGGAACAATGAGATTTGCTGCTGTTAGAATGTTAAGTTGGAGTGCCAATGTGCTTATCAGTGCAGCTCAAATATGAAGGCATACTAGTATGACTGGCCATAATTCATGCACTTTGGAACACCTTGCTCAAATATGCTTCCTAAGCTTATAGCCAGGCTGATTCTATGATGGGCTTACTTCTTTGCCTGGGCTTACCAAATCATTACTGCATTGAAAATATGTCATGTTGATGACCATGCACACACTACATGCACCACTGCATGAGGTCTCACTTTAGTTCCTTGTTAGTCTGTTCTATTATGAAGATTTGTGTGCTTTGTTTGGAATTTGATTGGTTTAGATACTATCAAGACATGTTGCTTTGCTAGGATGCTTTGCTATGTGTAATGCCCTGCTAAGCTACTGCACAAGTACTAGAGGGGGGGGGTGAATAGTACTTTAAAATAATTAAGAAGATAATTCCTAATTATCTTACAAACTCTACCAATCAATGCGGAAATGCGGAAATGTAAATATTGACAACAAAGAAACAATCACAAAAACACGATATTAACGGGTTCGGATCCACCCAAGTCTCCCCGACTTGTTCCCGGTGATCCTACGTCCCAACCACCCGGATCCCCTCCAGATACTTGAGTTAGAAACCCTAACTCAGGATTTGCACTATGAAATTCTTGTAGAAAACCTCTACAAGATCAAATCATACACAAATCGAAATGTGACTCCCACAACCCGGGATCACAAATAAACTCTCACAACCGAGAGTACAACACTTACAATATCAATGTAAATTGAAATAGAAATTCTTACCGACAAAATCCTATGCCTTGAGTATACTTACGAATTAGGGCAAAACGGATTTTGGGAAAAATGAATAGGCACCAAACCATAGCTCCAAGTAGATGACCAGCAATGGAGTCCTAGGTGGATGTTGGTGACCTAGAATCAAGCACTTGGCATGAAAGGCTCACAATCAATGAATCTCTCTTTTGAAATAAGAGTGAGGGAGAGATTCTTGAATGGAAATGAATGAGCTTTGAATGAGATTGAATGCTTCTCTTTTGATCTCTAAACTTCTCTTAATATCAGCCTTGAGTGCAATGAATGCAGCACTCCAAGTATTTATATGATAGAGGAAAGAGAGAGCAAAAATCGTGGCATTTAATGCTCCAACGGCTCTATTCTGAAGCAAACTAGTCGGTCAAAGAAGGATCACTGACCGACTAGTTCATCAACTAGTCGGTCGGTGATTCAACATGAACCGACTAAGAGGTGAACAGTGAATAGATGAAGTTCAGACTTACAGAACTAGCCGTCCAAGAAGACTTGCCAACCGACTAGTTTCACAACTAGTCGGTCGGTGAGTGAACTTAGACCGACTAAGAGATAAAACAAATAGTCTGAGAACAAATTGAATTAGTCGGTCCAAGAACAAATGTTGACCGACTAGTTCATCAACTAGTCGGTCGCCAAATGTACATAGACCGACTAACGATAAACAGTAGCTCAGGCTCAAAAATGGAAGTTCAACTAGTCGGTCAAAGAAGGATTCTTAACCGACTAGTTTCACAACTAATCGGTCGGTGAACCTTCTTTGACCGACTAACTGTAAACAGTAACTGAGCTAGAAATTGAGAAGGCAAACTAGTCGGTTCAAAAAGCTTCGCCGACCGACTAGATCACAATCTAGTCGGTTGGTTCTTCTTCTTGAACCAACTAACATGCACAAGAAGTCACGAATCGAAGTGCGCAGCTTCGGGAAAGTTTGTATGGACTTCTACTAAGATCCTAGCTCTAAGATATGAGCGTTATGAAGATTAAAACGTAAGACCTACTCAAGGCTTAACATTCTACGAAAATGAAGCTAGAAGACAATAAATAAACTTGACGAACCGTCTTCGAAAGCTTCGATCCGAATCTACATGACTTCAGTAATGGTCCTTGAGCTTCAACGAAGCTTTAGGCATACGATCACGTGCTTTGAGAAGTCTTGAGACGTCGCTTTGGATGTTCAAATAAATTTGGCGACGATCTCCATAACTGCGCTCACAAAGAGTTAGTTCACGATATATTTATGTTTGTTCATCATCCAAAACCAAATCTGGGGAGTCCAATATCCAACATTCTCCCCCTTTTTGGTGATGACAAACCAACATAAATAATAATAAAAAATAATGATTCAAATGTAATTTACTTACTCCCCCTGCATTGATGACACGTTAATTCCAAAATGAATAATAATAATACGCATCAAGCAGACGAGTAAAGTAAAAATTGAGAATTCAATTATTGAAATATCGGATTTGAAATCCAATTTTATATCTTAACTCCCCCTGAATCTAACACATCAAATTAGATTCTTGAAAAAATGCTTAAATTATCATTTAGCTCATCGTCATTATTATATCTCTCCCCCTTTGGCATTAGCAAAAAGAGCGGGAGGAGATCAACGACAACAACAATGGCTTCAAATAAAAGCACGGGAGTCGTAGAATACGACCACGGTCCAAATGACACCAAAGGAAAATACGAAGGAAATCAAAGCGTGTCAATGAGACCAAAGTCGAAAATCGATAAATAAAATCATCAAAACTCAAATTAATTTTACGAATTGAGTTATGGAATATACTCTCCAATATCAACATTCTTGGTTAATTTAGTGCATGGAAAACAATTCTATGATTTCATAGAAATAATTTCTATTTAACCAAGTTATTATCGTCGAGCGACGCAATCAATCATCAGAGACATATAAGAAATATAATGTGCACAAGGGAATGTAAAAATCAACATCGATGTATATATATATATATATATATATATATATATATATATATATATATATATATATATATATATATATATATATATATGAACCATGGGTACAACAAAATGATACATCCGTCAACATACATATAAGCGATCCGCAGATCGAAGCACAAAAAATACATCATAACTCACAGCATACAACATATGTCACACCGGACATCAAAATGATCATACATCACAAATGTAGATCATAATACCAAAATACATCAAAACATCAAAATATCATAACCACCCACACTATCCTACCCAACTCTCACACACTACATAAATCATCCAATGTGCACTAAGAGAGTCCTCAGAGAAGCTCAGGAGGCAGCGGGAGGGTCTGCAGCAGCAGCAGGCTCTGCAGCAGGAGTGGTCACCGGATCAGCAGAAGTGTCCACGGGAGCGACGGGAGTGGCCTCGGGAGCACCAGACGAAGTACCCACCGCAGGTATGGTGGCACCAGGAGTGCTCTCGGGGGCACCGGCAGACGAAGCAGCAGCACCAGAAGTACCCTCAGGGGCACGAGCAGCAGCAACACGAACAAGCTCCTCGATCTCATCCTCATCCAACTCATCCTCGTCAGAAACTGACGGTGGGATCTCAATACCCAAACGAGAAGCGATACGAGCAAGAAACTCCTCAGATCGAGCACAGCGAGACTCGACACGTTTCAACGAACGTGCGAGGTCAGCAAGAGTAGGAGAGGGAGCAGGAGCAGCTGAAGCAGACGCTGAAGCAGAGGGGGTCGTCCTCTGAACATGACGAAGCGCCGCAAGAGACTTCTTGACGGCCGTCGCATTCAGAGGGGGACCGAGGGGACGCTCATCATCAGGTGGAAGAGGGACACGAAAGTGACGGAAAACAAGTGTCAGAAGGCACGGATAAGGAATATGAGCAGATTTCATGGACTTTCGAAAGATACACTCGAATGATCCTAGCCCAGTTAATCTCACTCCCCATGAAGATGGCGTATATGAGTTTCAGGAATGGCTGGGATGGCAAGGAAGAGGAGCCGTACTTCGGGAGGAGGCACGACTTCAAGATCAGATTAAGTACCCAAGCATTCGGCTTGAAGGACTTAGATGGCACGCCAATCATGGCAGGAGGAATCTCATGAAAGATCTCGGCGAGCATCACCTGATCAAGCTCAGAAATATCGTCGACTGAAATATCAGAAGGAAGAAGGCCAGACGAGGAGACACCTATCAAATCTCCTAAGATTTCTGCCGTGAGGACTATCGGTGTCCCCAAGACAGTAGTCTCAATCGAATGGGTCTCGTCGTACTGACCGCGAACCCTATTGGCGTAGAATAGCTTGACAAGGCGAGGGTATGGATGTGGATTCGCCTTAGGATCATATCGAAGATAATCGATAAGACCGCTAGACGACAGAAGATCAGCTAGGCCTGGGAAGTCAGAGAACTGTACGAAGTGCTCCAACAGCAGCGGGCAGTGTTCGATACGGTTATATGCCGCGAGACACATCGGGTCGTCGCGACATAAAGAGATATCGACACCGCCAACTGGCATCAGACCCTTCCCCTTAGGCTGTCGGGTGCTAGATCGGAGTGGAGGAGTAGGATCCCGAGCGGTATGCTCGGTCTCCGGAATGTATTCCGTGTCGGAATCGGAAGGAGGAGTGGGGGCACGGAATGAAGCTGGTGAAACGGGTTGCTTCCTAGGCTTAGGCTGGGATCGGGGCTTGGCGATCGCCGTCCTCTTCTTCTTAAGAGGAGGCGAAGACGACGAAGGGTGGGTTGATTTAGATCGGCGTTTGGGTTGCGAGGGGTCCGTAGGAGGTGACTCTACAGTCATAGGGGACGGGCTCGAGGGTCGGATCGGGATACGTGTTCTCGCCATAAGCGCGACGAGACACGAGCAATCAACTGAGATCGACGACAAAAACCCTAAGAAACCCTAAATCACAAACCCTAGGTCGAATGAACTAGAAGCCCTAACCCTAAGAGCTGAAAACAAGGAACCCTAGGTCTAAAAGCTAGAGTCGGATACCTAGGGGAGAGGGAGTGATCCTCAGCCGGAGATGGTCGGAAAGATGGCCGGAATCGACGGAGGAGGAGGGAGGAAGACGAACGGGCTCGGGGGTCTTTGGCTAAGAGAGAGACTTCGAACCGACTAATGAGAGATTAAGTCGGTTAGAAGAGAGTATAAGTCGATTGGAATATCAAAAGACGCAACTGTCCCTGAGCACTTAGTCGGTCACAGTTCAAGCGCTGACCGACTAGATGACGATCTAGTCGTTCGGCCAATGAGCTTGAACCGACTAAGTGCAAACAGTAACTGAAGCCAAAATTTAGAGCATGAGTTAGTCGGTCTGAGTTCATTCACTGACGATCTAGTCGGCCGGTCAATGAACATGAACCGACTAACAGAGTTCAAAAATTTTAGAATTTGAAATTTTGTGTTCTCTCCTAATCGCACTTGGACGAAACATCGTAATACTCTCATTAATCATTATACTACCCCATTAAACATCGAAAATCTTAAATTTGACGTTCATGAATAAATCGAGCGAAAATTCCGAAAATTCAACGAAAAATCCAGAAAATTCCAATACATCAAGCATGAGCAAATATAATGAAATTGAACGGCATGCAAGATTATTGAACACATGAATCCTAAATCTCGGATTCACCCATAATCCCCAATTCTCGACGCAACCGCACAAAGGAGTTTCCTTTAGGGGTTTCGTGAAAATATCGGTGATTTGCTTCTGGGTTTCAACGTACACTAATATGATGTCCTTTTTAGCAACATGATCATCTAAGAAATGGTGACGGACATCTATGTGTTTAGAACGGGAATGGTGTACCGGATTCTTAGAGAGACAAATTGCACTTTGGTTGTCCACCATGATAGGGCAAGTATCACAATTTATACCAAAGTCTTTAAGTGTGTGTCTCATCCAAAGAACCTGAGCACACGCGGCACCGGCGGCAATATATTCCGCCTCGGTGGTTGAAAGTGATATGGAATTCTGCTTCTTGGAAACCCAAGAGACAAGAGAATTTCCTATAAAATGGCAAGTGCCACTAGTACTTTTCCTGTCGGATTTGCATCCCGCATAATCTGCGTCACTATATGAGATTAACTCATATGTGCTAGATTTTGGATAAAGTAATCCAAAATCAAGTGTGTAACTTAAATAACGGAAAATACGTTTTACCGCTACTAAGTGAGATTCCTTAGGTTGAGACTAATAACGAGCACATACACATACGGCAAACATTATATCGGTCCTACTTGCGGTAAGATATAGTAAACTACCTATCATACCTCGATATCGACGAATGTCTACATCTTTACTGCCCGCATCCTTATCAAGATGTGTAGTCGTGCTCATTGGAGTCTTCTTCCCGGAGGTATTCTCCATTCCAAATCGCTTTAGCAACTCCATCGTGTACTTGGTTTGGTGGATGAAGATTGCATCGTTCATTTGGCAAATTTGGAGACCTAAGAAATATTTGAGCTCACACATGTGGCTCATCTCAAATTGATCCTTCATCACATTAGAAAACTCTTCGCAAAGAGTGAAGTTAGTAGCACCGAAAATGATATCATCAACATAAATTTGAACTAAAATTATATCATTATTCGAATACTTAACAAACAATGTGGAATCAACTTCTCCCATTTTAAAACCTAAATCCAAAAGAAAATTCTTTAAACGGTCATACCAAGCTCGAGGAGCTTGTCTCAAACCGTAAAGTGCTTTCTTAAGTTTGAAAACATGATTTGGAAATTTTTCATTTATAAAACCCGGAGGTTGAGAAACATAAACTTCCTCAACAACATCTCTGTTTAAAAACGCACTTTTAACATCCATTTGAAAGAGTTTAAAATCTTTATGGCATGCAAAAGATAACAATAATCTAATTGATTCTAATCTAGCTACCGGAGTAAAGGATTCTTCGAAATCAATATCTTCCTCTTGCCGATAGCCTTGAGCTACTAACCGAGCTTTGTTCCGGACGACGATTTGGTTTTCGTCAGTCTTGTTCTTGAAAATCCACTTCGTCCCTATGACGGTGTGGTTCTTCGATGGCAAAGGAACAAGCTCCCAAACTTCATTCCTCTCGAATTGAATGAGTTCCTCCTCCATGGCAAGGATCCAAGCACTATCTTCGCACGCTTCATTAATATTCTTTGGCTCAATCGAGGAGGCAAAGGCACAATGAGCGAAGTAGTTGACTTGAGATCTCGTCTTGACACTATCAAGGATATTGCCAATGACTTGCTCATGAGGATGGTCACGAACGATATGAAGCCGTTTGGGAATTCCCTGATCACTAGGAACATTCTCAAAAGTTTCATTAGTTGGGTTAGTATCAATAGAATCAATAGAATTAGAATTACCAATTGAATCACATAAGACATCCATAGAGTCATCATCATTAGTGATTCTAGTCGGGACAAAACCTTCATTAAATGAGACATGAAGTGATTCCTCAATCGTTGAGGTTCGTTTGTTGTATATCCGGTAGGCTTTGCTACGGGAGGAATATCCAACAAATATCCCCTCATCGGATCTTGGATCAAATTTGTCCAAACTACCATACGTGTTTTTAATAAAGCATTTCGAACCGAAAACTCGAAAATGTTTAACTTGAGGCAACCTACCAAACAACAATTTATAACAAGTTTGTTTAGTGCCGGGTCTCAAAAGTATTCTATCAAACACATAGCAAGCGGTATGTACCGCTTCCGCCCAAAATTGATGGCCAAGTTGGCTATCATCAAGCATAGTGCGAGCACATTCCACTAGCGTCCTATTCTTTCTCTCAACAACACCATTTTGAGGAGGTGCGCGAGGGAATGAAAAGGTGTGAGTAATACCAACTTCATCACAAAACGTTGAGAAAGACTCATTCTCAAATTCCCCTCCATGATCACTACAAATAGTGACAATGGTGGTTCCAATGAGATTTTGTACTTTCTTAACAAAAATTGTGAAGTTTTCAAAAGCATCATTTTTATTACTTAAGAAAAATACCCAAGTAAATCTAGAAAAGTCATCAACGATGACAAGTCCATAACGTGCATTTCCTAATGAAGCAACTCTAGTTGGCCCAAATAAATCTAGATGTAAAAGCTCTAGAGGCCGATTAGATGAAATGCTTTTTTTAGGTTTAAATGACGATTTTGGAAGCTTGCCTCGTTGACACGAGTCACAAAAGCTTTTCTTTTAAAAGACAAGCTTAGGGAAGCCTCTAATAGAATTTAACTTGGAAAGCTTAAATAGTGTTCCAAAGTTCATATGACCAAAACGTCGATGCCATAAGTGTTGTTCACTTGTGTTGGCAATGAGACATTGTTCATGTGATCTTGGAAGATCTAGGATATATATATCCTTATGGCGTGTGCCGGAAAATAATACATCATAAGTATTTTTATTCAAAATATGACACATTCCTTTCGCAAAGCTAACTTTGTAACCTTTGTCACAAAGTTGGCTTATTGAAATAAGATTGTGGTTTAATCCTTTAATAAGGTAAACATCACTTATTAGAGGTTTAGAAGGATTACCCACTTTTCCAACACCTATGATGGTTCCGCTCTCTTGCCTCCAAAGACTACCCGGTTTCCATTTGCAATGGGCACCACTCCGGAGAGCAATTGAGCGTCACCAGTCATGTGTTTTGAACACCCGCTATCGAGTATCCAATTATTCTTGGAGCCAAATTTTGAATTGTTGCTCCTTTTCTTTTTCTTGAGTACCTAAAGATAGACAATATCGTATCATGGTACCCAAGGTCATTGGGTCTAAAAGATTAGACCTTTGGAAGCCAAGTCCAATTGGACTTAGACTTCCCCACATAATTATCACTATGCACAACATTCATGAAATAAGAATTCATATAAACTTGTTTTTCATTCATGATTGTGTCCTTTGGGCTCCAAATAGTGTAAATTTTGGGAGCCCTAACCCTATTGGGAGCATGCATGCGTTGTTGATTTCTACGTAATGCATGTCGTGGATAGGTATAAGGAACATGATGAAATGGTGCATTATGAGAATGGTTCATATGATGATGTGGGTGTACATATGCATATGAAGGAACACGTGCGTGAGGGTGTCTCACATGGTGTGCACGTGCCCGTGGATGTGTAGCATAGAAATCATCATATGTGTGAGCATGTGGAGTAGGATGTGTTTTCCTACGTGGCATGGTATTGGTGTACATTTAAGCATGACCCTTCTTTGGAGGTCCACCCAAAGTGGGTTTCTTTCCAAAAGAGGGGTTTGTACGAGGAGGAAGCACCATTAGTAGATGAACTACCAATAGAGTGTTTGCTCCCACTCGTTGAGTCACCGGAAGTTAGCCTAACAAAGGTAGTGGCCGACTTGGATGAATTTCCCAACTTATACCCCAAGCTAATGTGGTGATTGGTCGGAAGTAAGTCATTTAGGATATTATCCAAATGGTCCTTACCTTTATTGAATTTGTTAATTCGGCCTAATGTGCACTCATATTTCTCGGTGAGAGAATGCATCGAAGCATCCCAAGTGGATACTTGCGATGTGAGTGCATAACCACGAGATTTGAGATTCTCATTCTCAATACTCAAAGTTGAGTTTTGAGAAATTAAATCCGCCGTCTCATGTTCATCCGATTCCTCAATATGAACATGTTCAAGCTGGGACTTGAGATTTACAATCTCATTTCTCAACTCTTCAACAACGGTGTCGTTGTTTGTGATGATAGTTTTAGGCGAGGTTTGGATGCTAGCTAAATCATCTTTTACTTTAGTATATCTATTTACTAATTTAGTGTATTTAGACCATAATTGCTCATTAGCATTTCTAAAGTCATCCATTGTTACCTCATCGCCTTCATTGTCGCTATCATCGGAAGAGGAATCTTTATCTTGCTCCTCTCTATCCATGAAGCACATGTGTGCTTGCTCCACTTGCTCATCGTCCGACTCTCCACTTGAGGAATCCTCGGAGTCGGTGAATGTCCCGACAAGTCCATTTTTGTACCATTTCTTGTACTTCTTTGACTTGTCGTACTTCAGCGCCTTCCACTTCTCCTTTTGCTTATTTTGAGGACACTCCGCTTTCATGTGTCATGGCTTATTGCATTTAAAACACAAAGGAGAGGAGGCGTTAGTATAACTAAACTTCGATTTGTTTTTGAATTTACATTTCCGGAAGAACCGGTTGAACTTCTTTGCCATGAGAGCCATGGACTCCAAGTCCAACTCGTCTTCCGAGTCTTCATCATCGGTAGATGTGGATGTTGATGGAGCGGCCTTGAAAGCAATAGCCTTTTTCTTTGGCTCGTCTTGCTTCAAGTAGGACTTCATCTTGTCCTGCAACTTTAGCTTGCTATCCTTGCGTACCTCATACGACATTAAGGTACCCATTAGTTGCACGACGGTATATGTTTTCATATCATTACCTTCCTCGATGGCGAAGGTACGTTTCTCCCAACAAGAAGGAAGTCCATCGATGATCTTCGAGACTTTCTCCTTTTGGGTGTAGGTCTTACCGAGAGCCTCCAACTCTTTTGTGATGTCGACGAAACGAGCATAGTACTCCTTCATCTTCTCACCCTGTAGCATATGAAATAACTCGTAATCTTTATTTACTACTACGAGTTTAGAGTCTCTTACCCTACTCGTCCCTTCATGCAAGATGAGGAGGGAGTTCCATATTTGATATGCACTCTTACATGTGCATATCTTATTGAAGTCCTCGGGCTCCAAGACACATTGCAAGGCGTTCATTGCCTTGGCATTGCTTAACTCCGCGGCGACCTCCGCGGTAGTCCACTTCTCGAAATCTTCTTCGGCGGGCTCGACATACTCCTTCATCGTGGCCCTCCATAGTGAAGCACTCTGGAGGAAAGTTTCCATCCGGTATTTCCAGTACCCGTAATTGGTACCGTTGAAGAATGGATGCCTCGTTGAGAAGTGTCCTTCCATTACCGAAGACGCTCCTTCACGGTTCCTGAAGGTGCTGTAATCTGAAGGTGGACGAACGGTCTTGTTGTCGTTGGCAGACATAGCTATAGACTTAGCTCTGATACCAAATGTGATGCCCTGCTAAGCTACTGCACAAGTACTAGATGGGGGGTGAATAGTAATTTAAAATAATTAAGAAGATAATTCCTAATTATCTTGCAAACTCTACCAATCAATGCGGAAATGCGGAAATGTAAATATTGACAACAAAGAAACAATCGCAAACACACGATATTAACGGGTTCGGATCCCCCCAAGTCTCCCCGACTTGTTCCCGGTGATCCTACGTCCCAACCACCCGGATCCCCTCCGGATACTTGAGTTAGAAACCCTAACTCAAGATTTGCACTATGAAATTCTTGTAGAAAACCTCTACAAGATCAAATCATACACAAATCGAAATGTGACTTCCACAACCCGGGATCACAAACAAACTCTCACAACCGAGAGTACAACACTTACAATATCAATGTAAATTGAAATAGAAATTCTTACCGACAAAATCCTATGCCCTGAGTATACTTACGAATTAGGGCAAAACGGATTTTGGGGAAGATGAAGAGGCACCAAACCCTAGCTCCAAGTAGATGACCAGCAATGGAGTCCTAGGTGGATGTTGGTGACCTAGAATCAAGCACTTGGCTTGGAAGGCTCACAATCAATGAATCTCTCTTTTGAAATAAGAGTGAGGGAGAGATTCTTGAATGGAAATGAATGAGCTTTGAATGAGATTGAATGCTTCTCTTTTGATCTCTAAACTTCTCTTAATATCAGCCTTGAGTGCAATGAATGCAGCACTCCAAGTATTTATAGGATAGAGGAAAGAGAGAGCAAAAAATCGTGGCATTTAATGCTCCAACGGCTCTATTCTGAAGCAAACTAGTCGGTCAAAGAAGGATCACTGACCGACTAGTTCATCAACTAGTCGGTCGATGATTCAATATGAACCGACTAAGAGGTGAACAGTGAATAGATGAAGTTCAGACTTACAGAACTAGTCGGTCCAAGAAGACTTGCCAACCGACTAGTTTCACAACTAGTCGGTCGGTGAGTGAACTTAGACCGACTAAGAGATAAAACAAATAGTCTGAGAACAAATTGAATTAGTCGGTCCAAAAACAAATGTTGACTGACTAGTTCATCAACTAGTCGGTCGCCAAATGTACATAAACCGACTAACGATAAACAGTAGCTCAGGCTCAAAAATGGAAGTTCAACTAGTCGGTCAAAGAAGGATTCTTAACCGACTAGTTTCACAACTAGTCGGTCGGTGAACCTTCTTTGACCGACTAACTGTAAACAGTAACTGAGCTAGAAATTGAGAATGCAAACTAGTCGGTCCAAGAAGCTTTGCCGACCGACTAGATCACCATCTAGTCGGTTGGTTCTTCTTCTTGAACCAACTAACATGCACAAGAAGTCGCGAATCGAAGTGCGAAGCTTCGGGAAAGTTTGTATGGACTTCTACTAAGATCATAGCTCTAAGATATGAGCGTTATGAAGATTAAAACGTAAGACCTACTCAAGGCTTAACATTCTACGAAAATGAAGCTAGAAGACAATAAATAAACTTGACGAACCGTCTTCGAAAGCTTCGATCCGAATCTACATGACTTCAATAATGGTCCTTGAGCTTCAACGAAGCTTTAGGCATACGATCACGTGCTTTGAGAAGTCTTGAGACGTCACTTTGGATGTTCATATAAGTTTGGCAATGATCTCCATAACTGCGCTCACAAAGAGTTAGTTCACGATATATTTATGTTTGTTCATCATCCAAAACCAAATCCGGGGAGTTCAATACTCAACACTATGTTGCTAGGATGCTTTGCTATGCTTTGCTATGTCTCAATGCTGTTAACTTTATTTTGTTCTACAGCTTGTTGCAATGTCATTTGAGCAAAACTCATGCCTTCTTGTATTCATGCTGCCTGCTTAAATTTTTCTCATAACTTTGATCTGTTTACAAATGAACTGTTTTCTCATATCTTTGATTCATAATTTTGTTCTGATTCAGTAATATCCTTCATGTATGCATAATTGATATTTTTGAAAGAAACATTGCATATGGGGACATGTTTCATGGATGTGTACTTTATATGGTATGCTTCAAATAGCCCAATGATGAAAAAAAGAAAGCGTTTACAAGTAATCACCAATAACGTGGAAGGCTGGCTTGAGGGTTCCTTTATTTCCCAAGTTGCATGATTTCCTAATATTGGATATTCCCACTTTTTATTTCAACTCTTACTTTGAAACCTACTGCATTAGCAATTCCATTCTATTCTAGGCCATGTGATTCTGGCATACCTATTGCAGTTGATTCTCTCATTCGTTACTACTTGTATTATGTGATTCATTCTACCTTTTTAATACTGTGAATCCTTGCAATTTGCAAACACATTGGGCCTTCTTGCATTTTTTTGTCATTCATTCTTTGCTCTGTTAGTCCTAGCTCTGTAATTCTAGAGATGCTTAATTTTTATCTGAATTGTGTGACTTGTGTTCCTTTGCGACTATTTTATATCATGTTAACTTGGGTAGGAAATGAGCGAGCAACTGATAGCAACCACATTTGGAAAATGATAAATCGTCTTTTTCTGAGGGTTATTTATTGACCAATATGCTGTGTTTATTTTATGTAAGGGTTTTTGCGTTTTCAATTCTACGGTATTTGCTTTTTTGTGATTGCTGATTTTTGCTAGCCGATGTCACCATACGGGTTATGCTATCTCTACGTAGGTACGCCTTTTAAACCAAGTTTACTCCATATATACATATCTTGTCTTTGAAAATTATTATACGTTAATTGTGTTTATTTCTTTGCTTGTCTAGGTACATATGAGTTACGGATCGAGCGGTTCTAGTCGTTCCCGACCATGGGATGCGCCACACGATGAGTTGGATTCAGATGATACTGACTGCAGGCGTTGCTGTCACGCCCCGCTACCCCAAATAGGGAGGATCGGCATGACAAGCCGCGGTATTAGGAATACCCAGCGCTAATATGTATACTAAATGACTCGCAGGCCACTGCAACCGCTGAGGAAACACAGGTAGTAGAGTACGAACTGAAAAAAAAACAGAACAGTACAGCTCCAACAGCAGAAAGAAAGTACAAGGTACTACAACACAGGAAGCAAAGTAAAGTACTACAATCAGAACACCCAGACGTCACAGATCACCATAACTATGCAACTAGTATCGTACACGTCCACTGTACAACCCCAAACAACAAAAGCTCCTATAAAAGTACAATTCAACCCTACGGGGTACAAAGGGAACATGGGTACAAACACCGCTAACATCCCACACCCACCCCACGTCTATACCACAAGACCCACACTAACTACAGACTCTACGGACCCTGCTGAGAGGGGCTGCCCTCCGGAGTCACTGTCCTTGGTCCTGTCGCCTGAGTACTGGCACCTGTATATGGGGGGAAAAGGGACACGTCACAGCGTGCCCAGTAGGAACTCCAAACTCTACTACTCTAATTATAGTGCACAACAGAGGAAGCACAACAAGGAAAATGCATCACATTCCAGGGTTATTGTTTTGTGTGTGTGTGTGTCTTTATAGGTTAGTTTTCATGCATGAATTCGAAACCTCAGTAACGGGTCAGACATCGGGGACTGGACCTCACCCGGTAAGGTGGGTGGAATGCTACGACTTCCGGAGACAAGCTCTTACGAAAGAAGCCGTTCACCAACACAACCAACTCAACCACAACCGCACCAACTCCCCGCCGCTGAGGGCTCGTCAGGAGTGGTCGACAACCCAGCAGTCCATCCCCGCATGTCCACTCGTTACCTTGGTTTCCCCCAACCCTCCTAGGGTCCTCACCCACTTCGAGTGGAACAAGATATCCCAAGGTTATCTTTTAGCTAATCATTAATCCTAGGGTATTGAGCATGTAAAATGACGTATGTAAATGATGTCCAAATTCATTCTTTTCATCAAGATGTTCACAACAAACTAGCATGCTCCATAAGCCATGTATCATAACCTCATTGATCATATACAATTTCTCGTGGGTAATACATGTCACACAATTAAAAATGCCATTTTCCAAGTTTCTTCAATCTTAAGTTCATTCAGGCATTTTAACAAACATATAATGAGCGCCACATAAATGAAGAGAATCATGTCACCAATTTTTGTAACCAATAGCATAACTAATCTTACATACATGCATCAACATCATTCATACATTTGGAGTGAAAAATTAGCAATATCACACAATTCCAATTTCACCCAACACCATTCAACATACTGAAATTGCAAGAACAGCTAGAAAAACAGAATTTTTAACCCATGTATTTTGAGAATTTAACAAAACTCAAAGAATTAAAGTTGGAGATATTATAGTTCTGAGTTCACCCATAAAATTTCAGACAAAAATATGAAGTATTGGATTTATAGTGAATTATTTAGTCAAGTGTGTCAAAACTGTTCTGCAGACAGATTGCTGGACCTGTCTTCAAAGCCAAATTTAAGCATCTTGGAGCCAGAATTACGACATAAGAGTAATTTTATGAACATCTAGAAAAACTTCTTAAGTTTCCAACAAGACCAAAAGCAGTAAAATCCATAAAGTGTGCAGGTAGTTGTGCTCATTTTTCTGAACTGTGTACAGCTTGACAGAATTTCTGGCATGTTTCACAAATCGAATTTTTACCCCATATTCCAGTTCGAATTAGAAAAAGTTGTAAACATGAAAGTTGTTCATAACTACAGATTACATAGCATATAAAAGTTTCGAATCATTTATAATAGCCATTTTATCCCAGCACTTAGTCAAAGTTTCAGCAAATTATCATGCATGCAACAAGAATCCTAGTTCTACAACACTCTTTCCAAATTTCAACAAAAACTCAAACATTCAAGCTTCTTTCCATCATCTATAACTAGAGAGTGAGATGAGAAGTTCCTACCTCTTAAGAGCCCCAAGAATGGTTGAAGGTTGGAGTAGAAGCCCTCTCTTAGTTGGATTCCCTTCTTCTTCTTCTCCTTCTTCTTCTCCTTCTCCTCTCCTCTTCTCTCTTTTCTCCTCTCTTTTTTTTGTTTTTTTTTTCTCCCTAAAATTTCGGCCAAGGGAAGTCAAATGAGGAGATTAGTGTAGAATGGAGAAGAAATTGGAAGAAGTATGTAGAAGAATGTGGAGGGTTCATTTAATTAAAGAATTATCTCTTAAACCCGTCAATATTTACAAGTTTGCCATTATGTTTTTTTGTTTTGTTTTGTTTTTTGTTTTTTTTTATAATTGCCCTCCAAATTATTACTAGTTTGCCATTACAAATATCTCACTTCCCTATTTGCACAAAGATCATTTGACTTTGTGAAATTTGCCTTTAAGCCCAATTTTTGCAATGATACACTCATTTGGGTACAAATGAGAATTTTAGGGGGCAAAATTCAAATCTCTCCATTCCATGGGCTCGTATGCACACTTACAAGAAGTCTAGGTCCAATTTAGTATTTGCACAGTAGGGTTCTTACACCCTACCCTCCTTAGAAAAATTTTCCGTCCTCGGAAATTCAGCAAACTTAGGAGAGCAGATATTTCTATACAGCAACCAATAACTGCTGAAGATATAAGATACAACAGTTATTGTGCAAACAGGTATGGGTACTTCTTATACATTTCATCTTCTCGCTCCCACGTTGACTCCCCCGGAGACTCTTGTTGCCACATGACTCGCACCAAGTCAATGGTCTTCTTCTTCAGCATCTTCTGTCTCCGGTCCAAAATAGCCACTGGGTGCTGCTCGTAAGTGAGATCTGGTCGTACATCTATCTCTGAAAAATCTACGACATGATTGGGATCTCCCACAAATCCTCTGAGTTGAGACACATTGAACACATTATGCACACCTTCAAGCGACAGCGACAATACTAGCCGATAGGCAACCTCACCGACCTTGGCAGAGATCTCGAATGGACCAATATATCTGGGACTCAGCTTTCCACGTTTACCAAATCGGATAGTTCCACGAATCGGTGAGATCTTTAGGAACACATAATCTCCTGGCTGAAATTCTAAGGGTCGCCGCTTTGTATCAGCCCAATGCTTATATCGGTCCTGCGCGATGCGCAGATTCTCTCTGACTGTCCGTACCACATCCGTTGTTGCCGCCACCAAGTCGGGTCCCAAAAACTCTCTATCTCCAACATCATCCCAACTTAAGGGGGACCTACATTGCCTTCCATACAGAGCTGCGAAGGGAGCCATACCAATACTTGCCTGGTATCTATTATTGTATGCAAACTCAATCAGATGTAGATGGTCCTCCCACGATCCCTTGAAATCAAGCATACATGCTCGCAACATATCTTCAAGAATCTGAATGGTCCTTTCCGACTGCCCATCAGTCTGAGGATGATAAGCAGTACTGAAATTTAGCTGCGTCCACAGACTAGCCTGTAAGCTCTTCCAAAAATGAGAAGTGAATATGCTATCTATGTCGGATACTATACTCACAGGAACTCCATGCAGTCTCACAATCTCCTCCAGGTATCTCTTAGCTAGAATTTCTGTGGACTGTCCAACTAGGAACGGAATAAAATGTGCCGACTTGGTCAATCGATCAATAATGATCCAAATCGCATCATTACCTCTAGGGGTCCGAGGTAGACCGGTCACGAAGTCCATAGTCACATGTTTCCACTTCCATTCCGGAATAGGGAGAGGCTGTAACAATCCCGCAGTTCTCGGGTGTTCAGCCTTTACTTGCTGGCAGACCAGACAGGACGCCACACTCTTGGCTACACTCTTCTTCATTCCAGACCACCAATAGTATTGCTTCAGATCACGGTACATCTTGGTTCCTCCAGGATGGATAGAATATGAGGAACTGTGTGCCTCCTTCAATAATTCTTCCCGAATATCGCCACTCGGCACACAAACCCGACTCCCATACCTCAATGATCCATCTTTGTGAACACAGAAATCGGTCCGAAGTCCAGCTTCCACCTGCTCTTGAATCCTCTTCAACTTAGCATCTCCTGATTGGGCTGCCTTGATCCTGTTCACCAAATTAGATTGAATCTGCAGCCCCATCATAACAGTCTTCTCTCCTGGGAGTACAACTTCTATTTCCATCTGTCGGATCGCCCATCGAAGTTGCGGCTGGAAGGTTAACCTCATCACAGCGGGCAATCGGCTAAGAGCATATGGCACCACGTTCACTTTCCCTGGATGGTATTGCAGATCAACGTCGTACTCGGCCATTAATTCCAACCATCGTCGATGCCTCATATTAAGCTCCTTCTGAGTGAACACATACTTCAGACTCTTGTGGTCGGTGTATATTTTTACATGCTCACCTAGCAGGAAATGTCTCCACAATTTCAAGGCCAAAATCACTGCTGCCAATTCCAGGTCATGAGTGGGATAGTTCAGCTCATGCTCCTTCAATAGTCTGGAAGCATATGCTACAACTCGTCCATGCTGATGAAGGACACAGCCTAGCCCTCGCCCAGACGCATCGCAGAAAACTTCAAAACCACCTGAACGGTCAGGGATGGTTAAGATATGGGCAGTGGTCAAACGATGCTTCAGCTCATCAAACGCACGCTGTCAATCCTCCGACCAGACATACGCAACATCCTTCTTCGTTAGATGAGTCAAAGGTGAGGCAATCTTCGAGAAATCCTTAATGAACTTCTGATAGTATCCAGCCAACCCCAGAAAGCTGCGAATCTCCGTGATTGTCCGAGGTATAGGCCAACTTTCTATTACGGTAACTTTCTCAGGGTCAACAGACACGCCATCTCCAGAGACTATATGTCCAAGAAACGCAACCTTAGTCAACCAAAACTGGCACTTGCTGAACTTGGTGTAGAGTCGGTGCTGCCTGAGAGTATTCAAAACTATCTGCAGATGCTTAGCATGCTCATCCTCATTCTTCGAGTAAACCAGGATGTCATCTATAAATACCACCACAAACTTATCTAAATACTCGAAGAAGACCTGATTCATCAGCCTCATGAAAGTAGTTGGGGCATTCGTTACTCCAAAAGGCATCACCAAAAACTCGTAGTGACCATACCGAGTCCGGAATGCGGTCTTCGGAACGTCAGATTCCTGCACCTTCACTTGGTGATACCCACTTCTCAAGTCCAGTTTCGAATACACCCGGGATCCACCGAGCTGATCAAAGATATCATCGATTCGGGGAAGGGGATACTTATCCTTCACCGTCACCTTATTTAATTCCGATAATCGATGCACATCCTCCGGAATCCATCCTTCTTGTTTACAAGCAACACTGGCGCTCCCCACGGTGACACGCTTGGGCGAATCAATCCTCTATCTGATAAATCAGTCAACTGATTGCGAAGCTCTGGTAACTCTGGTGGGGCAATTCGGTATGGAGCCTTCGCTATCGGTTGGGTGCCTGGAATCAGATCAATAGTAAACTCCATGGACCTATCTGGGGGTAATCCAAAGATATCATCTGGAAAGATGTCAGGACATTCTTCAACAACTCTTGGTAACACTGGCTCTGCTTTCATGTCCAAATACTCCACGACCGTCGCTCGGAACTTCAAAGGCTCAAGCTCACTACTACCATCCCAAAACTCAAACTCTGGATGGTCAGGGATCCGAAAAACTACCCTCCTTAGTCTACAGTCTATATTAGCATAGAACATTCCTAACCAATCCATACCAAACACTACTTCATAGTCAGGCAACTCAATCACTAAAAAGTCTGCATACAACTCCCGCCCCCCGATCTCAACTGGACAGTTCCGTATCCCATATACACTACAAATAACCCCATTCCCGGTGTGAACATTCCAACTAGCAGCAAAGGTGTCAACTACTATGGAGTGCTGTATCACAAACTTCTTAGACAGACAACAATGTGACGCTCCAGAGTCAAATAGAGACAAGGCAGTGTAGGAGGCTACTCTAACAATACCTAAAGTATCATAACAATAAAGCTCAGCCAACTAGTTAAATAAAACAACTGAGGCTAGAATCAAATAGACCGCAGAGGGGCAAGATTCATACCAGTGATCACCCGACTAGCACCCTCCGATGTCCCTACCGGGGTCATAGTATACTGTTGTCGCCTCGGTGGAGGAGTCGCCCCCTGATACCCGCGTCGCTGCTGAGGAGGTGGAAGGGGTTCTCTCGGTGCAGTCGGCCTCGGTCCTGGCGGTGCCGGAAGGGCAAGCCGCTGCGGTGGTGGGGGAAGAGGTCTCTGCGGTGCGGGCCGGACTGCTGCCGATGCTGGTGGTGCTGGAGCATGACCTGACCGTGGGCAAAATCTGCTGATGTGACCCGGCTCCCCACACGTGTAACACCTGGCGCTTGGTACTCGGCAGTCTCGCTGCACATGCACCGGCTTCCCGCATCTGTAACATGAAGGCCCCTTCTGTGCCGAATGTGGAGCCCCCGGTCGCTTGAATGTCACCTGCTGAACTGGACCAAGGATGGTCCTCTGCTGAGCAGCCGGTCGTCTGTCACTGGCTGGTGGCCTCCCCAGACTCCGTAGGTGGGTCTCATGCTGTCTAGCCGCCCGCAGCACGGCCTCCTGGGTCAACAACTCCTGAGTAGACATGGCCACCCGAAACTCCACGTCTATTCCCATACGAAAGCGCCTGGCTCTAGTGGCGTCTGTCGCTACAAGCTCGGGCGCATACTTGCTCAGCAATGAGAACTCTGCATCGCACTCATCCACTGTCCTCCTACTCTGAGTTAGATGCTCAAATCTCTGTCTCAACTCGTCCTTCGCTGCCTCTGGAAGGAACTTGGCCTCAAACAACTCCCGAAAGGTCTCCCAAGCAATGTTCCCCTTCAGTCTCCTCTCCTGGGCCTCCCACCAGTCTCTGGCCTGATGGGTCAACTGGCGCCTCACCAACTCCACCCAACCGTCTCGGGGAAACCGACACATCGTCAGATCATCCTCTGTATGTCGTAGCCACTCATCCACCTCTAGGCTACTCTCCTTGCCCGAGAAATATCACGGACGCAGCATCCTAAACTCCTTATAGCTCAGCGGCTTCGGCGCCGCTGCTCTCTCCTCCATCTGACCCATGTGCTCTAAAATACCCATCAGAACCTTAGCCATCAGGGCCGACTCTGAGGTCATGTCATCTGAAGAATGCCCATCGCCAACTGGACCAATCCCGCCGTCAGAAGCTCCGGTCCCGCCTGAAGTCCCGTTCCCACCTTCCATCTGTAGGTGAGAAACAGAACAAATGCATTAGCACCATGTACTGAAATATTGAAGCCTTACCTGTATTCCCTTTACATGTATCGCAGTGTGCGCTGACCTGCATGGGCCACCACAAAACCTGTCACGCCCCGCTACCCCAAATAGGGAGGATCGGCGTGACAAGCCGCTATATTAGGAATACCCAGCGCTAATATGTATACTAAATGACTCGCAGGCCACTGCACCCGCTGAGGAAACACATGTAGTAGAGTACGAACTAAAAAAACAGAACAGTACAGCTCCAACAGCAGAAAGAAAGTACAAGGTACTACAACTCAGCCAACAAAGTAAAGTACTACAATCAGAACACCCAGACGTCAGAGATCACCATAACTATGCAACTAGTATCGTACACGTCCACTGTACAACCCCAAACAACAAAAGCTCCCGTAAAAGTACAATTCAACCCTACGGGGTACAAAGGGAACATGGGTACAAACACCGCTAACATCCCACACCCACCCCACGTCTATACCACAAGACCCATACTAACTATAGACTCTACGGACCCTGCTGAGAGGGGCTGCCCTCCGGAGTCACTGTCCTCGGTCCCGTCGCCTGAGTACTGGCACCTGTACCTGGGGGGGGGAAAGGGACACGTCACAGCGTGACCAGTAGGAACTCCAAACTCTACTACTCTAATTATAGTGCACAACAGAGGAAGCACAACAAGGAAAATGCATCACATTCCAGGGTTATTATTTTTTTTGTGTGTTTCTTTATAGGTTAGTTTTCATGCATGAATTCGAAACCTCAGTAACGGGTCAGACATCGGGGACTGGACCTCACCCGATAAGGTGGGTGGAATGCTACGACTTTCCGAGACAAGCTCTTACGAAAGAAGCCGTTCACCAACACAACCAACTCAACCACAACCGCACCAACTCCCCGCCGCTGAGGGCTCGTCAGGAGTGGTCCACAACCCAGCAGTCCATCTCCGCATGTCCACTCGTTACATTGGTTTCCCCCAACCCTCCTAGGGTCCTCACCCACTTCGAGTGGAACAAGATATCCCTAGGTTATCTTTTAGCTAATCATTAATCCTAGGGTATTGAGCATGTAAAATGACGTATGTAAATGATGTCCAAATTCATTCTTTTCATCAAGATGTTCACAACAAACTAGCATGCTCCATAAGCCATGTATCATAACCTCATTGATCATATACAATTTCTCGTGGGTAATACATGTCACACAATTAAAAATGCCATTTTCCAAGTTTCTTCAATCTTAAGTTCATTCAGGCATTTTAACAAACATATAATGAGCGCCACATAAATGAAGAGAATCATGTCACCAATTTTTGTAACCAATAGCATAACTAATCTTACATACATGCATCAACATCATTCATACATTTGGAGTGAAAAATTAGCAATATCACACAATTCCAATTTCACCCAACACCATTCAACATACTGAAATTGCAAGAACAGCTAGAAAAACAGAATTTTTAACCCATTATTTTGAGAATTTAACAAAACTCACAGAATTAAAATTGGATATATTATAGTTCTGAGTTCACACATAAAATTTCAGACAAAAATATGAAGTATTGGATTTATAGTGAATTATTTAGTCAAGTGTGTCAAAACTGTTCTGCAGACAGATTGCTGGACCTGTCTTCAAAGCCAAATTTAAGCATCTTGGAGCCAGAATTACGACATAAGAGTGCTGTGATGAACATCTAGAAAAACTTCTTAAGTTTTTAACAAGACCAAAATCAGAAAAATCCATAAAGTGTACAGGTAGTTGTGCTCATTTTTCTAAACTGTGTACAGCTTGACAGAATTTCTGGCATGTTTCACAAATCGAATTTTTACCCCATATTCCAGTTCGAATTAGAAAAAGTTGTGAACATGAAAGTTGTTCATAACTACAGATTACATAGCATATAAAAGTTTCGAATCATTTATAATAGCCATTTTACCCCAGCACTTAGTCAAAGTTTCAGCAAATTATCATGCATGCAACAAGAATCCTAGTTCTACAACACTCTTTCCAAATTTCAACAAAAACTCAAACATTCAAGCTTCTTTCCATCATCTATAACTAGAGAGTGAGATGAGAAGTTCCTACCTCTTAAGAGCCCCAAGAATGGTTGAAGGTTGGAGTAGAAGCCCTCTCTTAGTTGGATTCCCTTCTTCTTCTTCTCCTTCTTCTTCTCCTTCTCCTCTCCTCCTCTCTTTTCTCTTCTCTCTTTTTTTTTCTATTTTTTTCTCCCTAAAATTTCGGCCAAGGGAAGTCAAATGAGGAGATTAGTGTAGAAGGGAGAAGAAATTGGAAGAAGTATGTAGCAGAATGTGGAGGGTTCATTTAATTAAAGAATTATCTCTTAAACCCTTCAATATTTACAAGTTTGCCATTATGTTTTTTTGTTTTGTTTTGTTTTTTTATAATGTCCCTCCAAATTATTACTAGTTTGCCATTACAAATATCTCACTTCCCTATTTGCACAAAGATCCTTTGACTTTGTGAAATTTGCCTTTAAGCCCAATTTTTGCAATGCTACACTCATTTGGGTACAAATGAGAATTTTAGGGGGCAAAATTCAAATCTCTCCATTCCATGGGCTCGTATGCACACTTACAAGAAGTCTAGGGCCAATTTAGTATTTGCACACTAGGGTTGTTACAGTTTCCACTGTGGTCTGCTGTGCCCAGGCGGACTTCATGGACAAGGAGCAACCCAGGCAGACGATTCTGGAGTTGTACTTCTTCAGTGAACAGATGCAAGTTCTTCGACTGGAAGGACCCGCCTCACAGTGAGTGGTCCACATATGTTATCCATCATTTAATGGGTGCTACTGAAAGAGGGCCTAGAGCAAAGAGCTTTGAGCTCGATTTCTGAGAGTAGGTTGGTGGAGATGGGCGGTTGGAGACGGTGGTAGGCCATTTTGAGAGAAACATGGATAAACTGGATACCATCTTATCCGTTCTCATATCAATTAAGTTTGTTTTGGGGTCTCTCTGTGTGGTGCTTGTTATTATGTTACTCATGTTGTACACCAAGTTCGATTGATGTGGGTTGTAAAATTTTTGTATAATTACAACGGTTTTTTTGGAAGGCGTTGTATTTTGGATATCTACACTGTATTTATTTCATTTTGTTTACTTTTATCTCTATATGCTCCATGTTGCATGCATGTCTTGCTTTCAATGTATATATATCAGTGGCAAGCCGGTATATCAGTTTGAATTTTGTTATATAAACTTTCGCTTTTTGTATATCATTTGCATTTCTGTCAGGCCGTTGGGGTTTTCACTTTTTATGATGTAGCTGCAGTGGGAAAGGTTGGAATTTTGTACACTTGATACTGATTTTGTAGATCTGATTCATGTCTGTCTTCCCTTTATTGCTTTCCCACTTGGGTTTTTATGATCGATATGACTATGGGGGATTTGCGACCAGCGCAATAGTCATTTTGTTTATCAAGTTATTGATGTCTTGCCTGTGCTGCTTGTAGTCTATGGTATTCATGATGGACCTGAATTGGGGGGGGGGTTTGGGTCCTTAGGGCTTCGACATCTGTATATCCGTTTCATCGGTATGGCCTCGGAGGATTGCTGTATTGGGTTTTTGCATTGGATCGGCAAATGGCAAAAAATATCCCAAATTGACCACATTTTATTTAGGGGGTAACCTTACTTAAGTTCACCACACCCCACATTCCAACGTTCCAACTCCAACTTTCTTCAGCCAAAAGAACACACTACACGGAGTGGGACCCACCTCAACTTTCCAACTCCACAATCCAATCTCACTTTCCAACAAAAGAACACACTATGTAATGCCCTACCAGCTACTGCACAAGTACTAGAGGGGGGGTGAATAGTACTTTAAAATAATAAGGCGTATAATTCCAAATTAAATTGCACACAACTACCAAATCAATTTGCGGAAGCTTAAATTGAATGACAACAATGAACTTAACAATGCTAACAAACGAAGTTAATGGGTTCGGATCCACCCAAGTCTCCCCGACTTGTTCCCGGTGATCCTACGTCACAACCACCCGGATCCCCTCCGGATACTTGAGTTAGAAACCCTAACTCAAGATTTCCACTATGAATATCTTGTGAAAAACCTTCACAAGATCAAATCATACAAGCAATGGCAAAGTGAATCCCACAACCCGGGATCACAAACTTCTCTCACAACCGAGAGAGCCAATAAGCAATATAAAGAGTTTATATGAAATAAATACTCTTACCACAAAATCCTATACCTTGAGTTTTTCTTACCCAATAGGTGGAATGAAGGATTTGAGGAAGATGAAGTCACCAAGCCCTAGCACCAAGGAAATGAGCAGCAATGGGTGCCTAGGGAAGAGTTGGAGACTTGGATCAAGCAATAGCTTGAAGAGCTCACCAAGAACAAGCTTCTCTCTAGATCTAGAAATGAGAGAGAATGGGTTTCTTGTGAGGAAGAGAGCTTTAGATTTGAGGGAGAATAGCTATCTCTTTAGAACTCAATGAATCTCTTAATGGCAGCTCTGTTGAAGATAGAAATGACCTAGGTTCGTATTTATAGGAACCCAAAAACATAAGTTAGGTCAATCTCCAACGGAAAGAAATCTGTGAGAATTAGTCGGTCAAAGAACATACACTGACCGACTAGTTCATCAACTAGTCGGTCAGTCACAAAGCATGGACCGACTAAGAGCAGATCTGAGAAGAGATAGAATTTCAGACCTAGAAAACTAGTCGGTCCAAGAACACTGTCTGACCGACTAGTTTCACAACTAGTCGGTCATCCAATGAACGTAGACCGACTAAGAGGCAAAACAACATAGTCTGAAGGCAAGTTGACTTAGTCGGTCCAAGAACAAAAGTTGACCGACTAGATTGTCAACTAGTCGGTCATCAAACGTTCTTAGACCGACTAACTGTAAACAGTAGCTTAGGAGAAATTTGGCATGAACAGAAAATCATAACTAGTCGGTCAAAGAAGCATCACTGACCGACTAGTTCACAAACTAGTCGGTCGGTGAGTCAACGTAGACCGACTAACTGTAAACAGTAAAGAACAAAGATTTAACTGACAGAAACTAGTCGGTCCAAGAACAGTGGCCGACCGACTAGATCTCCATCTAGTCGGTCAGTACTTGTTCTTGTACCAACTAACATGCACAACAAAGTCTGAATCGAAGCGCGACGCTTCGAGGAAGTTAGAGTGAACTTGTGCAAGAATCCTAGAGCTACGAAATGAGCGTAATGAAGATAGAAACGTAAGATATACTCAAGGCTTAACATTCTATCAATCGAAACTAAAAGACTATAAATAAAACCTTAATAAACGGTCTTTGAGAGCTTCGATTGAATCTTCATTACTTCCAAAGCGTCGCAAGAGCTTCAACGAAGCTTTAGGCATGAAACTGAGCTTTGGAAAGTGTTGAGATGTCGCTTTGAATGTTCACGTGAAATTGGCGACGATCTCCAATACTGCGCTCACAAATTGTTAGTTCATGAATTATTTATGTTTGCTCATCATCCAAAACCAAATCCGGGGAGTCCAATATTCAACATTCTCCCCCTTTTTGGTGATGACAAACCAACATAAATAATAATCAAAGATAATAATTCAAATGTAAAATACTTACTCCCCCTGCATTGATGACACGTTAATTCCAAAATGAATATAAATGAATTGCATCAAGCAGACGAGTAAGATAAATAAAGTGAATTGATTTTTGAAATATCGGATTTTGAAAATCCGTATATGTATCTTAACTCCCCCTGAATCTAGCATATCAAACTAGATTCTTGGAAATTGAGTTAAATTTTCATTTGCGCTATTTATTATCATTATCTCTCCCCCTTTGGCATTATCCCAAAAATGGGGGGCATACAACGACAACAATTAGGAAATGTAAAATCCAACATCGGGAGTCGTAGACAAAGGCAATGGACCAACTTGACACCAAGGGAAAAATTGTGGAAATCAAAACAAGGTGTGCCAAATTTTCCATTATCAAAAAAAAATTCAAAATCATCAAAAACACCAAATCATTATTCATTTCTTGAATAAAGAAACATACTCTTCAATATTCAATATTCTTGGTTAATTTTGTGCATGGAAAACAATTCTATAAAATTACAGAATTTAAATCCATTTAACCAACTTTTTATGCGTCGATTCGATATCACATTTCAAATATATTCAACGAATATTAAAATTTGCACGACGAATAAAAGATAAAGTGAACGATGATGAACATATATATATATAGACAACATGAGTACATCCAAAAAATATCACATCGAATATATGAGATACATCATATCAAGCGCTACATATCGTCAAAAAGAAATACATCATCATCATCATAAAATCCAACACCGACAACCAGAAAGCACAAAAAAATATATCAAAGCATCTCTCAACCCCATCCTAACCCAAAACACTCTCACTAGAATATATCATCCAAAACGTATATGGAGAGTCCTCGGAACAACGATCACGAGGAGGAGGCAGGATCTGCAGCGTCCGTGGGTCCAGTCGACGGAGTGGACTCAGGATCTGCAGGGAGTAGAGGTGTCTCAACAGATGGAATCGTCGGGGCAGGAGTCGAGATCTCAGCAACAGGCTCAACAGCAGCATGAGTCTCGACAGAAGCAGCAGCAGCAGATACATGAGCAGGCTCGGAAACTGGGTCAGCAGCAGGCACAGAAGGCTGAAGAGCTGCAGCAGATGGCTCTGGAACACCGGAAGAGGTGGCAACTCCAGGAGCAGAAGTAGAAGTACCAGCAGCAGCAGTACCAGCAGAAGTGCCCTCGGGGGCACGAGCCGAAGCACGACAGAGCTCCTCAATGTCCTCCTCAGCCGTCTCATCAAACTCCTCATCCTCAGACACGGAAGGAGGAAGCTCAACACCCATCTGACGAGCCATACGGCAGACTACCTCCTCGGTACGAGCCAAGCGGGACTCGTGACGACGAAGTATCCGTAGGACATCATCAAGGGTGGCAACGGGAGTAGCAGATGCACTGGCAGAGGCAGGGACAGACGCAGAAGGTGTCGTCCTCTGAACGTGACGAAGCGCCGCAAGAGATTTCTTGACGGCCGTCGCATTCAGGGGAGGACCAAGGGGACGCTCATCGTCACGAGGCAATGTGACACGAAAATGACGAAACACGAGGGTCAACATGCAAGGAAATGGGATATGAGCCGATTTATTGGACTTTCGAATACACTCGAAAGAGTCAATCTTATCGAGTATAATTCGAGCCCAATTAATCGAGCTCCCCATGAAGATCGCATAGATAAGCTTCAAAAATGGCTGGGATGGCAAATATGAGGAGCCGTACTTGGGAAGCAAGCACGACTTCAGAATCAGATTAAGGACCCATGCAATTGGCTTGAAAGATTTAGATGGCACGCCAATCATGGCAGGAGGAATCTGATGGAAAATCTCTGAAAGGATGGTCTGATCAAGAGAAGAAATATCATCTACCGAGATATCAGAAGGAAGAAGGCCAGACGAAGAGATACCCAAAATCTCTCCTAAGATTTCCGCAGTGAGGACTATAGGAGTCCCCAAAACGGTCGTCTCAACAGAGTGGGTCTGATCGTACTGACCCCGGATCCTATTAGCATAGAAAAGCTTCACTAATCTAGGGTAGGGGTGAGGATTCGCCTTCGGGTCATATCGAAGGTAATCGAGAAGACCCGACGACGACAGAAGATCAGCTAACCATATGAAGTCGCTAAACTGGACGAAATGCTCCAGAAGCAGCGGGCAATGTTCGATACGGTTATATGCCGCGAGACACAAAGGGTCATCGCGACATAAGGAAATATCGACACCGCCCACCGGCATCGGACCCTTTCCCTTAGGTTTTCGAGTAGACGAACGAGGGTGGGTGCTAGACTCGGGATGAATAGGAGGAGTGGGTTCCCTATGAGTCTCGGTCTCGGGGATATACTCCGTATCGGAATCGGTAGGAGTATGGAACGAAGATTGAGAAGCAAGAATTTTGGCCTTTGGCTTAGGCTTGGGTTTGGGTTTCGGTTGACCTCTAGGTTTAGCGGTCGTCGTCCTCTTCTTCTTGAGAGGAGGCGAAGACGACGAAGGATGGGTGGTCTTGGCTCTACGCTTCAGAGGGGTTGGGTGCTCTGGGTCCGAAGAGATTGGATCAACGGTCATCGGAGAGGGGCTAGAGGGAGTGATCGGAATGCGTGTTCTTGCCATAATCTCGGCACAACACGACACACGAGATTGGAAAGAAGAGATCCTAGCCGAAATTAGAAAACCATAATGGAAACCCTAGAAGATGAAATCAACTGGAAAACCTAACCCTAGAGCTGAAACCGAACCCTAGATAGGAGAGGGAGGAAGAGGAGATACCCTAGGTCGAAGATCGGCGGACGGCGACGGCGGGAATGGTCGGAAAGTGGCCGGAAGACGAAGGGTCTCGAGGGAGGTCGGGGTTTTGAGCGGAGAGAGAAGAGATTTCGATCGATTAGAATGAAAATCGATCGACTAAACTGAGTTTAAGTCGGTCGATTTCCCAAATGACCAAACAGCCCCTGGCACAACTAGTCGGTCACAGTTCAAGCACTGACCGACTAGATCACGATCTAGTCGGTCGGTCAATGAGCTTGAACCGACTAGGTGCACACAGTGGCTGAATCCAAGAATTACTGACAAGATTTAGTCGGTCTGCGTTCAAGTACTGACCGACTAGATCTTAATCTAGTCGGTCGATCACTGAACATGAACCGACTAAAGAGTCAAAAACTTGAAAATCAAGTTCTCTCCATAATACGCTTGGACGATAAATCTCAAAACTCTCAATAAACATCTAAACTACCCCATTAAACATCGAAAAACAGAAATTTGATGATTACGCACAAATCGAACGAAAAATTAAGATATCACATAAAATTCCCGAAAAATCCAATAATTCTAGCATGAATGAGATATTGTCAAGAATAATAGCATGCAAAATTATTGAATGAAGCATGAATCCTATATTTCGGATTCACCCATAATCCCCAATTCTCGACGCAACCGCACAAAGGAGTCCTCCTTTAGGGGTTTCGTGAAAATATCGGCGATTTGCTTTTGGGTTTCAACGTACACTAATATGATGTCCTTTTTAGCAACATGATCATCTAAGAAATGGTGTCGGACATCTATGTGTTTCGATCGGGAATGGTGCACCGGATTCTTTGAAAGACAAATAGCACTTTGGTTATCCACCATGATAGGGCTAGTATCACAATGAATACCAAAGTCCTTCAATGTGTGTCTCATCCAAAGAACCTGGGCACAAGCGGCACCGGCGGCAATGTATTCCGCCTCGGTGGTTGAAAGTGAAACCGAATTTTGCTTCTTGGAAAACCAAGAGACAAGAGAATTTCCTAGAAAATGGCAAGTGCCACTAGTACTTTTCCTGTCGGATTTGCATCCCGCATAATCAGCGTCACTATATGAGACTAACTCATACGTGCTAGATTTCGGATAAAGTAATCCAAAATCTAAAGTGTAACTTAGATAGCGAAAAATGCGCTTTACCGCTACTAAGTGAGACTCCTTAGGTTGAGACTGATAACGAGCACATATACATACGGCAAACATAATATCGGGCCTACTTGCGGTAAGATAAAGTAAGCTACCTATCATACCTCGATATAAACGAATGTCTACATCCTTACCGCCCGTATCCTTGTCAAGATGCGTAGTCGTGCTCATTGGAGTCTTTTTCCCGGAGGCATTCTCCATTCCAAATCGCTTTAGCAACTCCACCGTGTACTTTGTTTGGTGGATGAAGATTGCATCGTTCAGTTGACGAATTTGGAGACCTAAGAAATATTTGAGTTCGCCCATGTGGCTCATCTCAAATTGTTCCTTCATAACATTAGAAAACTCTTCGCAAAGAGCGAAGTTAGTAGCACCGAAAATGATATCATCAACATAAATTTGAACTAATAAAATATCATTATTCGCATGCTCAATAAAAAGTGTTGAATCGGCTTCGCCCATTTTAAAATTCAAATCCAAAAGAAAATTCTTTAGGCGATCATACCAAGCTCGAGGAGCTTGTCTCAAACCATAAAGAGCTTTCTTTAGTTTAAAAACGTGATTTGGAAATTTTTCATTTACGAAGCTCGGAGGTTGAGAAACGTAAACTTCCTCAACGACATCTCCGTTTAAAAATGCACTTTTAACATCCATTTGAAATAATTTAAAATTCTTATGGCATGCAAAAGACAAAGGTAATCTAATTGATTCTAATCTAGCTACCGGAGCGAAGGATTCTTCGAAATCAATACCTTCCTCTTGTCGATAGCCTTGAGCTACTAACCGGGCTTTGTTCCGGACGACGACTTGGTTTTCGTCGGTTTTGTTCTTGAAGATCCACTTTGTCCCTATGACGGTGTGGTTCTTCGATGGCAATGGAACAAGCTCCCAAACCTCATTTCTTTCGAATTGAATGAGCTCCTCCTCCATGGCTAAGATCCAAGCGCTATCTTCGCGTGCTTCATTAATATTCTTTGGCTCTATTGATGATGCAAAGGCACAATTTGCGAAGTGGTGGACTTGCGATCTTGTCTTGACACTATCTTGAATATTGCCAATGACTTGCTCATGGGGATGGTCACGAATGGTATGAAGCCGTTTGGGAATACCTTGATCACTAGGAACATTCTCAACAACTTCATTAGTTGGGTTAGTCTCAATAGAATCAATAGAATCATTAGACTTAGAATTATCAAATGAATCACATAAAACATCCAAAGAATCGTTATCATTTGAAATTCTAGTTGGAACAAATCCTTCATTAAATGAGACATGAAGCGATTCCTCGATCGTTGAGGTTCGTTTGTTGAATATCCGGTAGGCTTTGCTACGCGTAGAATATCCGACAAAAATCCCCTCATCGGATCTTGGATCGAATTTGTCCAAACTACCATATGTGTTCTTAATAAAACATTTCGAACCAAAAACACGAAAATGTTTGACTTGAGGCAACCTACCAAACAACAATTCATAACAAGTTTGTTTAGTGCCGGGCCTCAAAAGTATTCTATTAAACACATAACAAGCGGTGTGTACCGCTTCCGCCCAAAATTGATGGCCAAGTTGGCTATCATCAAGCATAGTGCGAGCACACTCCACTAGCGTCCTATTCTTTCTCTCAACTACACCATTTTGAGGAGGTGCACGAGGGAAAGAGAAGGTGTGAGTAATACCAACTTCATCACAAAATGTCTCAAAAGACTCATTCTCAAATTCACCTCCATGATCACTACGAATAGTGACAATGGTGGTTCCTAAGAGATTTTGTACTTTCTTAACAAAAATTGTGAAGTTTTCAAAAGCTTCATTTTTATTACACAATGAAAATACCCAAGTAAATCTTGAATAGTCATCTACGATGACAAGTCCATACCTTGCATTTCCTAAGGAAGCTACTCTAGTTGGCCCAAATAAATCTAGATGTAATAGCTCTAGTGGCCTTTTAGTAGAGATGCTTTTCTTAGGTTTAAATGAAGATTTAGGAAGCTTGCCGCGTTGACAACAATCGCAAAAACTTTTCTTTTCGAAAACAAGCTTCGGAAAACCTTTAATAGAATTCAATTTTGAAAGCTTATATAGTGTTCCAAAGTTCACATGTCCAAAGCGTCGATGCCATAAGTGTTGTTCACTTGTGTTGGCAACGAGACATTGTTCATATGACTTAGGAAGATCCAAAATATAAATGTCTTTACGACGAGTTCCGGAAAATAATAATTTTTCATTATCCTTTCTCAAAATATGACACAATCCTTTCGCAAAGCTAACTTTGTAACCTTTGTCACAAAGTTGACTTATTGAAATAAGATTATGATTTAAACCACTAACAAGATAAACATCACTAATTAATGGTTTAGTAGAGTTACCGACTTTACCAACACCTATGATGGTTCCGCTCTCGTTGCCTCCAAATACGACGCGGTTTCCATTCGCAATGGGAACCACTCCGGAGAGCAAACGAGCGTCACCCGTCATGTGTTTGGAACACCCGCTATCGAGTATCCAGTTCCCTTTGGAGCTAAATTTAAATTCGTTGCTCCTTTCCTTTTTCTTTTCCTTGAGTACCTAAAGATAGATAAGTTCATATCATGGTACCCAAGGTCATTGGGTCCAAGGGATTAGACCTTTGGAAGCCAAGTCCAAGTGGACTTAGACTTCCCCACATAATTCTTACTATGCACAACATCCGAAAAATAAGCATTCATATATATTTGTTTTTCGTCCATGCTTGTGTCCTTTGGGCTCCAAATAGTGAAAATTTTGGGAGCCATCATCCTATTGGGTGCATGCATGCTACGTTGATTTCTACGTGATGCATGTAGTGGATAGGCATACGGGACATGATGGAATGGTGCACGACGAGAATTATTCATATGATGAGGTGGGTGTACATATGCATGTGTGGAAACACGTGCGTGAGGGTGTCTCACTTGGTGTGCACGTGCCCGAGAATGTGTTGCATAAAAATCATCATATGTGTGAGACGGTGGAGTAGGACGTGTGTTCCTACGTGGCATGGTATTGGTGTACATGTAAGCATGCCCCTTCTTTGGAGGTCCACCCAAAGTGGGTTTCTTTCCGAAAGAGGGTGTGGACGAGGTGGAAGCACCATTGGTAGATGAACTACCAATAGAGTGTTTGCTCCCACTCGTTGAGGCTTCGGAAGTTGGCCTAACAAAAGTAGTGACCGACTTGGATGAATTTCCCATCATATACCCCAAGCCAATGTGGTGTTTGGCCGGAAGTAAATCTGTTAGGATATTATCCAAATGGCACTTACCTTTGTTGAATTCGTTGATTCGGCCCAATGTGTTCTCATATTTCTCTTTGAGAGAACGCAAAGAGGTATCCAAAGTGGATATTTGCGAAGTGAGCACATAAACACGAGATTTAAGATTCTCTTTCTCAATACTCAAAGTCGAGTTTTGAGAAGTTAAATCCGCTATCTCATGTTCTTCCGCATCCTCAATGCTAGCATGTTCAAGTTTAGATTTGAGATTCACAATCTCATTTCTTAACTCTTCAACAACGGTGTCGTTGTTGGTGATGATAGTCTTAGGCGATGTTTGAATGCTAGCTAGGTCATCTTTTACCTTAGTATATCTATTTACTAACTTAGTATATTTTGACCAAAGTTGAGTGTTAGCATCCCTAAGATCATCCATCGTTACCTCATCGCTTTCTTTATCACTATCATCGGAAGAGGAGGATCCTTGATCGTTCTCCTCTCTTGCCATGAAGCACATGTGCGCTTGCTCCACTTGCTCATCGTCCGACTCTCCGCTTGAGGAATCCTCGGAGTCGGTGAAGGTAGCTCCGACAAGTCCCTTCTTGTTTCCTTTCGTGTACTTCTTGGACTTGTCATACTTTGGTGCCTTCCACTTCTCCTTTTGCTTGTTTTGAGGACAATCCGCTTTGATGTGTCCTGGCTTATTGCATTTAAAGCACAAAGGTGGAGAGGCGTTAGTAGAAGTAAACTTAGATTTTTGTTTGAAGTTACCCTTTCGGAAGAAACGGTTGAACTTCTTGGCCATGAGTGCCATGGATTCCAAGTCCAACTCGTTTTCCGATTCTTCATCATCGGTAGAGGTGGATGAAGCCGCCTTGAATGCTATCGCCTTTTTCTTAGGCGCATCTAGGTTCAAATATGACTTCATCTTTTCTTGTAGCTTCACCTTGCTATCTTTGCGTACCTCGTATGACATCAAGGTACCCATTAGTTGAACTACGGTATATTTGTCCATGTCATTACCTTCCTCAATGGCGAAGGTACGTTTTTCCCAAGAAGAGGGAAGTCCTTCAATAAGCTTTAAGCACTTCTCCTTTTGAGTGTAGATCTTGCCGAGGGCCTCTAACTCGTTTATTATGTCAACGAAACGAGCGTAGTATTCTTTCATCTTCTCGCCCTGTTGCATATGAAACATTTCGTAATCTTTGGTTACGACTACGAGTTTAGAGTCTCTTACCCTACTCGTCCCTTCATGTAGAATGAGGAGGGAGTTCCAAATTTGATATGCACTCTTACATGTGCATATCTTATTGAAATCCTCGGGCTCCAATGCACATTGCAAGGCGTTCATTGCCTTGGCATTGCTTACCTCCGCGGCGACCTCCGCGGTAGTCCATTTCTCAAAATCTTCTTCTTCGGGTTCAATATACTCCTTCATTGTAGTTCTCCATAAAGATGCACTTCGGAGGAAGGTTTCCATCCGACACTTCCAGTACCCGTAGTTGGTACCGTTGAAGAATGGAGGCCTTGTAGAGGAATGTCCATCCATCACGGAAGATGCTCCTTCACGGTTCCTGAAGGTGTCATAGTTGGAAGGTGGACGCACGGTCTTGTTGTCGTTGGCAGACATAGCTGAGTATCTGGCTCTGATACCAAATGTAATGCCCTACCAGCTACTGCACAAGTACTAGAGGGGGGGGTGAATAGTACTTTAAAATAATAAGGCGTATAATTCCAAATTAAATTGCACACAACTACCAAATCAATTTGCGGAAGCTTAAATTGAATGACAACAATGAACTTAACAATGCTAACAAACGAAGTTAATGGGTTCGGATCCACCCAAGTCTCCCCGACTTGTTCCCGGTGATCCTACGTCCCAACCACCCGGATCCCCTCCGGATACTTGAGTTAGAAACCCTAACTCAAGATTTCCACTATGAATATCTTGTGAAAAACCTTCACAAGATCAAATCATACAAGCAATGGCAAAGTGAATCCCACAACCCGGGATCACAAACTTCTCTCACAACCGAGAGAGCCAATAAGCAATATAAAGAGTTTATATGAAATAAATACTCTTACCACAAAATCCTATACCTTGAGTTTTTCTTACCCAATAGGTGGAATGAAGGATTTGAGGAAGATGAAGTCACCAAGCCCTAGCACCAAGGAAATGAGCAGCAATGGGTGCCTAGGGAAGAGTTGGAGACTTGGATCAAGCAATAGCTTGAAGAGCTCACCAAGAACAAGCTTCTCTCTAGATCTAGAAATGAGAGAGAATGGGTTTCTTGTGAGGAAGAGAGCTTTAGATTTGAGGGAGAATAGCTATCTCTTTAGAACTCAATGAATCTCTTAATGGCAGCTCTGTTGAAGATAGAAATGACCTAGGTTCGTATTTATAGGAACCCAAAAACATAAGTTAGGTCAATCTCCAACGGAAAGAAATCTGTGAGAATTAGTCGGTCAAAGAACATACACTGACCGACTAGTTCATCAACTAGTCGGTCAGTCACAAAGCATGGACCGACTAAGAGCAGATCTGAGAAGAGATAGAATTTCAGACCTAGAAAACTAGTCGGTCCAAGAACACTGTCTGACCGACTAGTTTCACAACTAGTCGGTCATCCAATGAACGTAGACCGACTAAGAGGCAAAACAACATAGTCTGAAGGCAAGTTGACTTAGTCGGTCCAAGAACAAAAGTTGACCGACTAGATTGTCAACTAGTCGGTCATCAAACGTTCTTAGACCGACTAACTGTAAACAGTAGCTTAGGAGAAATTTGGCATGAACAGAAAATCATAACTAGTCGGTCAAAGAAGCATCACTGACCGACTAGTTCACAAACTAGTCGGTCGGTGAGTCAACGTAGACCGACTAACTGTAAACAGTAAAGAACAAAGATTTAACTGACAGAAACTAGTCGGTCCAAGAACAGTGGCCGACCGACTAGATCTCCATCTAGTCGGTCAATACTTGTTCTTGTACCAACTAACATGCACAACAAAGTCCGAATCGAAGCGCGACGCTTCGAGGAAGTTAGAGTGAACTTGTGCAAGAATCCTAGAGCTACGAAATGAGCGTAATGAAGATAGAAACGTAAGATATACTCAAGGCTTAACATTCTATCAATCGAAACTAAAAGACTATAAATAAAACCTTAATAAACGGTCTTTGAGAGCTTCGATTGAATCTTCATTACTTCCAAAGCGTCGCAAGAGCTTCAACGAAGCTTTAGGCATGAAACTGAGCTTTGGAAAGTGTTGAGATGTCGCTTTGAATGTTCACGTGAAATTGGCGACGATCTCCAATACTGCGCTCACAAATTGTTAGTTCATGAATTATTTATGTTTGCTCATCATCCAAAACCAAATCCGGGGAGTCCAATATTCAACATTCTCCCCCTTTTTGGTGATGACAAACCAACATAAATAATAATCAAAGATAATAATTCAAATGTAAAATACTTACTCCCCCTGCATTGATGACACGTTAATTCCAAAATGAATATAAATGAATTGCATCAAGCAGACGAGTAAGATAAATAAAGTGAATTGATTTTTGAAATATCGGATTTTGAAAATCCGTATATGTATCTTAACTCCCCCTGAATCTAGCATATCAAACTAGATTCTTGGAAATTGAGTTAAATTTTCATTTGCGCTATTTATTATCATTATCTCTCCCCCTTTGGCATTATCCCAAAAATGGGGGGCATACAACGACAACAATTAGGAAATGTAAAATCCAACATCGAGAGTCGTAGACAAAGGCAATGGACCAACTTGACACCAAGGGAAAAATTGTGGAAATCAAAACAAGGTGTGCCAAATTTTCCATTATCAAAAAAAAAATTCAAAATCATCAAAAACACCAAATCATTATTCATTTCTTGAATAAAGAAACATACTCTTCAATATTCAATATTCTTGGTTAATTTTGTGCATGGAAAACAATTCTATAAAATTACAGAATTTAAATCCATTTAACCAACTTTTTATGCGTCGATTCGATATCACATTTCAAATATATTCAACGAATATTAAAATTTGCACGACGAATAAAAGATAAAGTGAACGATGATGAACATATATATATAGACAACATGAGTACATCCAAAAAATATCACATCGAATATATGAGATACATCATATCAAGCGCTACATATCGTCAAAAAGAAATACATCATCATCATCATAAAATCCAACACCGACAACCAGAAAGCACAAAAAAATATATCAAAGCATCTCTCAACCCCATCCTAACCCAAAACACTCTCACTAGAATATATCATCCAAAACGTATATGGAGAGTCCTCGGAACAACGATCACGAGGAGGAGGCAGGATCTGCAGCGTCCGTGGGTCCAGTCGACGGAGTGGACTCAGGATCTGCAGGGAGTAGAGGTGTCTCAACAGATGGAATCGTCGGGGCAGGAGTCGAGATCTCAGCAACAGGCTCAACAGCAGCATGAGTCTCGACAGAAGCAGCAGCAGCAGATACATGAGCAGGCTCGGAAACTGGGTCAGCAGCAGGCACAGAAGGCTGAAGAGCTGCAGCAGATGGCTCTGGAACACCGGAAGAGGTGGCAACTCCAGGAGCAGAAGTAGAAGTACCAGCAGCAGCAGTACCAGCAGAAGTGCCCTCGGGGGCACGAGCCGAAGCACGACAGAGCTCCTCAATGTCCTCCTCAGCCGTCTCATCAAACTCCTCATCCTCAGACACGGAAGGAGGAAGCTCAACACCCATCTGACGAGCCATACGGCAGACTACCTCCTCGGTACGAGCCAAGCGGGACTCGTGACGACGAAGTATCCGTAGGACATCATCAAGGGTGGCAACGGGAGTAGCAGAGGCACTGGCAGAGGCAGGGACAGACGCAGAAGGTGTCGTCCTCTGAACGTGACGAAGCGCCGCAAGAGATTTCTTGACGGCCGTCGCATTCAGGGGAGGACCAAGGGGACGCTCATCGTCACGAGGCAATGTGACACGAAAATGACGAAACACGAGGGTCAACATGCAAGGAAATGGGATATGAGCCGATTTATTGGACTTTCGAATACACTCGAAAGAGTCAATCTTATCGAGTATAATTCGAGCCCAATTAATCGAGCTCCCCATGAAGATCGCATAGATAAGCTTCAAAAATGGCTGGGATGGCAAATATGAGGAGCCGTACTTGGGAAGCAAGCACGACTTCAGAATCAGATTAAGGACCCATGCAATTGGCTTGAAAGATTTAGATGGCACGCCAATCATGGCAGGAGGAATCTGATGGAAAATCTCTGAAAGGATGGTCTGATCAAGAGAAGAAATATCATCTACCGAGATATCAGAAGGAAGAAGGCCAGACGAAGAGATACCCAAAATCTCTCCTAAGATTTCCGCAGTGAGGACTATAGGAGTCCCCAAAACGGTCGTCTCAACAGAGTGGGTCTGATCGTACTGACCCCGGATCCTATTAGCATAGAAAAGCTTCACTAATCTAGGGTAGGGGTGAGGATTCGCCTTCGGGTCATATCGAAGGTAATCGAGAAGACCCGACGACGACAGAAGATCAGCTAACCATATGAAGTCGCTAAACTGGACGAAATGCTCCAGAAGCAGCGGGCAATGTTCGATACGGTTATATGCCGCGAGACACAAAGGGTCATCGCGACATAAGGAAATATCGACACCGCCCACCGGCATCGGACCCTTTCCCTTAGGTTTTCGAGTAGACGAACGAGGGTGGGTGCTAGACTCGGGATGAATAGGAGGAGTGGGTTCCCTATGAGTCTCGGTCTCGGGGATATACTCCGTATCGGAATCGGTAGGAGTATGGAACGAAGATTGAGAAGCAAGAATTTTGGCCTTTGGCTTAGGCTTGGGTTTGGGTTTCGGTTGACCTCTAGGTTTAGCGGTCGTCGTCCTCTTCTTCTTGAGAGGAGGCGAAGACGACGAAGGATGGGTGGTCTTGGCTCTACGCTTCAGAGGGGTTGGGTGCTCGGGGTCCGAAGAGATTGGATCAACGGTCATCGGAGAGGGGCTAGAGGGAGTGATCGGAATGCGTGTTCTTGCCATAATCTCGGCACAACACGACACACGAGATTGGAAAGAAGAGATCCTAGCCGAAATTAGAAAACCCTAATGGAAACCCTAGAAGATGAAATCAACTGGAAAACCTAACCCTAGAGCTGAAACCGAACCCTAGATAGGAGAGGGAGGAAGAGGAGATACCCTAGGTCGAAGATCGGCGGACGGCGACGGCGGGAATGGTCGGAAAGTGGCCGGAAGACGAAGGGTCTCGAGGGAGGTCGGGGTTTTGAGCGGAGAGAGAAGAGATTTCGATCGATTAGAATGAAAATCGATCGACTAAACTGAGTTTAAGTCGGTCGATTTCCCAAATGACCAAACAGCCCCTGGCACAACTAGTCGGTCACAGTTCAAGCACTGACCGACTAGATCACGATCTAGTCGGTCGGTCAATGAGCTTGAACCGACTAGGTGCACACAGTGGCTGAATCCAAGAATTACTGACAAGATTTAGTCGGTCTGCGTTCAAGTACTGACCGACTAGATCTTAATCTAGTCGGTCGATCACTGAACATGAACCGACTAAAGAGTCAAAAACTTGAAAATCAAGTTCTCTCCATAATACGCTTGGACGATAAATCTCAAAACTCTCAATAAACATCTAAACTACCCCATTAAACATCGAAAAACAGAAATTTGATGATTACGCACAAATCGAACGAAAAATTAAGATATCACATAAAATTCCCGAAAAATCCAATAATTCTAGCATGAATGAGATATTGTCAAGAATAATAGCATGCAAAATTATTGAATGAAGCATGAATCCTATATTTCGGATTCACCCATAATCCCCAATTCTCGACGCAACCGCACAAAGGAGTCCTCCTTTAGGGGTTTCGTGAAAATATCGGCGATTTGCTTTTGGGTTTCAACGTACACTAATATGATGTCCTTTTTAGCAACATGATCATCTAAGAAATGGTGTCGGACATCTATGTGTTTCGATCGGGAATGGTGCACCGGATTCTTTGAAAGACAAATAGCACTTTGGTTATCCACCATGATAGGGCTAGTATCACAATGAATACCAAAGTCCTTCAATGTGTGTCTCATCCAAAGAACCTGGGCACAAGCGGCACCGGCGGCAATGTATTCCGCCTCGGTGGTTGAAAGTGAAACCGAATTTTGCTTCTTGGAAAACCAAGAGACAAGAGAATTTCCTAGAAAATGGCAAGTGCCACTAGTACTTTTCCTGTCGGATTTGCATCCCGCATAATCAGCGTCACTGTATGAGACTAACTCATACGTGCTAGATTTCGGATAAAGTAATCCAAAATCTAAAGTGTAACTTAGATAGCGAAAAATGCGCTTTACCGCTACTAAGTGAGACTCCTTAGGTTGAGACTGATAACGAGCACATATACATACGGAAAACATAATATCGGGCCTACTTGCGGTAAGATAAAGTAAGCTACCTATCATACCTCGATATAAACGAATGTCTACATCCTTACCGCCCGTATCCTTGTCAAGATGCGTAGTCGTGCTCATTGGAGTCTTTTTCCCGGAGGCATTCTCCATTCCAAATCGCTTTAGCAACTCCACCGTGTACTTTGTTTGGTGGATGAAGATTGCATCGTTCAGTTGACGAATTTGGAGACCTAAGAAATATTTGAGTTCGCCCATGTGGCTCATCTCAAATTGTTCCTTCATAACATTAGAAAACTCTTCGCAAAGAGCGAAGTTAGTAGCACCGAAAATGATATCATCAACATAAATTTGAACTAATAAAATATCATTATTCGCATGCTCAATAAAAAGTGTTGAATCGGCTTCGCCCATTTTAAAATTCAAATCCAAAAGAAAATTCTTTAGGCGATCATACCAAGCTCGAGGAGCTTGTCTCAAACCATAAAGAGCTTTCTTTAGTTTAAAAACGTGATTTGGAAATTTTTCATTTACGAAGCTCGGAGGTTGAGAAACGTAAACTTCCTCAACGACATCTCCGTTTAAAAATGCACTTTTAACATCCATTTGAAATAATTTAAAATTCTTATGGCATGCAAAAGACAAAGGTAATCTAATTGATTCTAATCTAGCTACCGGAGCGAAGGATTCTTCGAAATCAATACCTTCCTCTTGTCGATAGCCTTGAGCTACTAACCGGGCTTTGTTCCGGACGACGACTTGGTTTTCGTCGGTTTTGTTCTTGAAGATCCACTTTGTCCCTATGACGGTGTGGTTCTTCGATGGCAATGGAACAAGCTCCCAAACCTCATTTCTTTCGAATTGAATGAGCTCCTCCTCCATGGCTAAGATCCAAGCGCTATCTTCGCGTGCTTCATTAATATTCTTTGGCTCTATTGATGATGCAAAGGCACAATTTGCGAAGTGGTGGACTTGCGATCTTGTCTTGACACTATCTTGAATATTGCCAATGACTTGCTCATGGGGATGGTCACGAATGGTATGAAGCCGTTTGGGAATACCTTGATCACTAGGAACATTCTCAACAACTTCATTAGTTGGGTTAGTCTCAATAGAATCAATAGAATCATTAGACTTAGAATTATCAAATGAATCACATAAAACATCCAAAGAATCGTTATCATTTGAAATTCTAGTTGGAACAAATCCTTCATTAAATGAGACATGAAGCGATTCCTCGATCGTTGAGGTTCGTTTGTTGAATATCCGGTAGGCTTTGCTACGCGTAGAATATCCGACAAAAATCCCCTCATCGGATCTTGGATCGAATTTGTCCAAACTACCATATGTGTTCTTAATAAAACATTTCGAACCAAAAACACGAAAATGTTTGACTTGAGGCAACCTACCAAACAACAATTCATAACAAGTTTGTTTAGTGCCGGGCCTCAAAAGTATTCTATTAAACACATAACAAGCGGTGTGTACCGCTTCCGCCCAAAATTGATGGCCAAGTTGGCTATCATCAAGCATAGTGCGAGCACACTCCACTAGCGTCCTATTCTTTCTCTCAACTACACCATTTTGAGGAGGTGCACGAGGGAAAGAGAAGGTGTGAGTAATACCAACTTCATCACAAAATGTCTCAAAAGACTCATTCTCAAATTCACCTCCATGATCACTACGAATAGTGACAATGGTGGTTCCTAAGAGATTTTGTACTTTCTTAACAAAAATTGTGAAGTTTTCAAAAGCTTCATTTTTATTACACAATGAAAATACCCAAGTAAATCTTGAATAGTCATCTACGATGACAAGTCCATACCTTGCATTTCCTAAGGAAGCTACTCTAGTTGGCCCAAATAAATCTAGATGTAATAGCTCTAGTGGCCTTTTAGTAGAGATGCTTTTCTTAGGTTTAAATGAAGATTTAGGAAGCTTGCCGCGTTGACAACAATCGCAAAAACTTTTCTTTTCGAAAACAAGCTTCGGAAAACCTTTAATAGAATTCAATTTTGAAAGCTTATATAGTGTTCCAAAGTTCACATGTCCAAAGCGTCGATGCCATAAGTGTTGTTCACTTGTGTTGGCAACGAGACATTGTTCATATGACTTAGGAAGATCCAAAATATAAATGTCTTTACGACGAGTTCCGGAAAATAATAATTTTTCATTATCCTTTCTCAAAATATGACACAATCCTTTCGCAAAGCTAACTTTGTAACCTTTGTCACAAAGTTGACTTATTGAAATAAGATTATGATTTAAACCACTAACAAGATAAACATCACTAATTAATGGTTTAGTAGAGTTACCGACTTTACCAACACCTATGATGGTTCCGCTCTCGTTGCCTCCAAATACGACGCGGTTTCCATTCGCAATGGGAACCACTCCGGAGAGCAAACGAGCGTCACCCGTCATGTGTTTGGAACACCCGCTATCGAGTATCCAGTTCCCTTTGGAGCTAAATTTAAATTCGTTGCTCCTTTCCTTTTTCTTTTCCTTGAGTACCTAAAGATAGATAAGTTCATATCATGGTACCCAAGGTCATTGGGTCCAAGGGATTAGACCTTTGGAAGCCAAGTCCAAGTGGACTTAGACTTCCCCACATAATTCTTACTATGCACAACATCCGAAAAATAAGCATTCATATATATTTGTTTTTCGTCCATGCTTGTGTCCTTTGGGCTCCAAATAGTGAAAATTTTGGGAGCCATCATCCTATTGGGTGCATGCATGCTACGTTGATTTCTACGTGATGCATGTAGTGGATAGGCATACGGGACATGATGGAATGGTGCACGACGAGAATTATTCATATGATGAGGTGGGTGTACATATGCATGTGTGGAAACACGTGCGTGAGGGTGTCTCACTTGGTGTGCACGTGCCCGAGAATGTGTTGCATAAAAATCATCATATGTGTGAGACGGTGGAGTAGGACGTGTGTTCCTACGTGGCATGGTATTGGTGTACATGTAAGCATGCCCCTTCTTTGGAGGTCCACCCAAAGTGGGTTTCTTTCCGAAAGAGGGTGTGGACGAGGTGGAAGCACCATTGGTAGATGAACTACCAATAGAGTGTTTGCTCCCACTCGTTGAGGCTTCGGAAGTTGGCCTAACAAAAGTAGTGACCGACTTGGATGAATTTCCCATCATATACCCCAAGCCAATGTGGTGTTTGGCCGGAAGTAAATCTGTTAGGATATTATCCAAATGGCCCTTACCTTTGTTGAATTCGTTGATTCGGCCCAATGTGTTCTCATATTTCTCTTTGAGAGAACGCAAAGAGGTATCCAAAGTGGATATTTGCGAAGTGAGCACATAAACACGAGATTTAAGATTCTCTTTCTCAATACTCAAAGTCGAGTTTTGAGAAGTTAAATCCGCTATCTCATGTTCTTCCGCATCCTCAATGCTAGCATGTTCAAGTTTAGATTTGAGATTCACAATCTCATTTCTTAACTCTTCAACAACGGTGTCGTTGTTGGTGATGATAGTCTTAGGCGATGTTTGAATGCTAGCTAGGTCATCTTTTACCTTAGTATATCTATTTACTAACTTAGTATATTTTGACCAAAGTTGAGTGTTAGCATCCCTAAGATCATCCATCGTTACCTCATCGCTTTCTTTATCACTATCATCGGAAGAGGAGGATCCTTGATCGTTCTCCTCTCTTGCCATGAAGCACATGTGCGCTTGCTCCACTTGCTCATCGTCCGACTCTCCGCTTGAGGAATCCTCGGAGTCGGTGAAGGTAGCTCCGACAAGTCCCTTCTTGTTTCCTTTCGTGTACTTCTTGGACTTGTCATACTTTGGTGCCTTCCACTTCTCCTTTTGCTTGTTTTGAGGACAATCCGCTTTGATGTGTCCTGGCTTATTGCATTTAAAGCACAAAGGTGGAGAGGCGTTAGTAGAAGTAAACTTAGATTTTTGTTTGAAGTTACCCTTTCGGAAGAAACGGTTGAACTTCTTGGCCATGAGTGCCATGGATTCCAAGTCCAACTCGTTTTCCGATTCTTCATCATCGGTAGAGGTGGATGAAGCCGCCTTGAATGCTATCGCCTTTTTCTTAGGCGCATCTAGGTTCAAATATGACTTCATCTTTTCTTGTAGCTTCACCTTGCTATCTTTGCGTACCTCGTATGACATCAAGGTACCCATTAGTTGAACTACGGTATATTTGTCCATGTCATTACCTTCCTCAATGGCGAAGGTACGTTTTTCCCAAGAAGAGGGAAGTCCTTCAATAAGCTTTAAGCACTTCTCCTTTTGAGTGTAGATCTTGCCGAGGGCCTCTAACTCGTTTATTATGTCAACGAAACGAGCGTAGTATTCTTTCATCTTCTCGCCCTGTTGCATATGAAACATTTCGTAATCTTTGGTTACGACTACGAGTTTAGAGTCTCTTACCCTACTCGTCCCTTCATGTAGAATGAGGAGGGAGTTCCAAATTTGATATGCACTCTTACATGTGCATATCTTATTGAAATCCTCGGGCTCCAATGCACATTGCAAGGCGTTCATTGCCTTGGCATTGCTTACCTCCGCGGCGACCTCCGCGGTAGTCCATTTCTCAAAATCTTCTTCTTCGGGTTCAATATACTCCTTCATTGTAGTTCTCCATAAAGATGCACTTCGGAGGAAGGTTTCCATCCGACACTTCCAGTACCCGTAGTTGGTACCGTTGAAGAATGGAGGCCTTGTAGAGGAATGTCCATCCATCACGGAAGATGCTCCTTCACGGTTCCTGAAGGTGTCATAGTTGGAAGGTGGACGCACGGTCTTGTTGTCGTTGGCAGACATAGCTGAGTATCTGGCTCTGATACCAAATGTAATGCCCTACCAGCTACTGCACAAGTACTAGAGGGGGGGGTGAATAGTACTTTAAAATAATAAGGCGTATAATTCCAAATTAAATTGCACACAACTACCAAATCAATTTGCGGAAGCTTAAATTGAATGACAACAATGAACTTAACAATGCTAACAAACGAAGTTAATGGGTTCGGATCCACCCAAGTCTCCCCGACTTGTTCCCGGTGATCCTACGTCCCAACCACCCGGATCCCCTCCGGATACTTGAGTTAGAAACCCTAACTCAAGATTTCCACTATGAATATCTTGTGAAAAACCTTCACAAGATCAAATCATACAAGCAATGGCAAAGTGAATCCCACAACCCTGGATCACAAACTTCTCTCACAACCGAGAGAGCCAATAAGCAATATAAAGAGTTTATATGAAATAAATACTCTTACCACAAAATCCTATACCTTGAGTTTTTCTTACCCAATAGGTGGAATGAAGGATTTGAGGAAGATGAAGTCACCAAGCCCTAGCACCAAGGAAATGAGCAGCAATGGGTGCCTAGGGAAGAGTTGGAGACTTGGATCAAGCAATAGCTTGAAGAGCTCACCAAGAACAAGCTTCTCTCTAGATCTAGAAATGAGAGAGAATGGGTTTCTTGTGAGGAAGAGAGCTTTAGATTTGAGGGAGAATAGCTATCTCTTTAGAACTCAATGAATCTCTTAATGGCAGCTCTGTTGAAGATAGAAATGACCTAGGTTCGTATTTATAGGAACCCAAAAACATAAGTTAGGTCAATCTCCAACGGAAAGAAATCTGTGAGAATTAGTCGGTCAAAGAACATACACTGACCGACTAGTTCATCAACTAGTCGGTCAGTCACAAAGCATGGACCGACTAAGAGCAGATCTGAGAAGAGATAGAATTTCAGACCTAGAAAACTAGTCGGTTTAAGAACACTGTCTGACCGACTAGTTTCACAACTAGTCGGTCATCCAATGAACGTAGACCGACTAAGAGGCAAAACAACATAGTCTGAAGGCAAGTTGACTTAGTCGGTCCAAGAACAAAAGTTGACCGACTAGATTGTCAACTAGTCGGTCATCAAACGTTCTTAGACCGACTAACTGTAAACAGTAGCTTAGGAGAAATTTGGCATGAACAGAAAATCATAACTAGTCGGTCAAAGAAGCATCACTGACCGACTAGTTCACAAACTAGTCGGTCGGTGAGTCAACGTAGACCGACTAACTGTAAACAGTAAAGAACAAAGATTTAACTGACAGAAACTAGTCGGTCCAAGAACAGTGGCCGACCGACTAGATCTCCATCTAGTCGGTCAGTACTTGTTCTTGTACCAACTAACATGCACAACAAAGTCCGAATCGAAGCGCGACGCTTCGAGGAAGTTAGAGTGAACTTGTGCAAGAATCCTAGAGCTACGAAATGAGCGTAATGAAGATAGAAACGTAAGATATACTCAAGGCTTAACATTCTATCAATCGAAACTAAAAGACTATAAATAAAACCTTAATAAACGGTCTTTGAGAGCTTCGATTGAATCTTCATTACTTCCAAAGCGTCGCAAGAGCTTCAACGAAGCTTTAGGCATGAAACTGAGCTTTGGAAAGTGTTGAGATGTCGCTTTGAATGTTCACGTGAAATTGGCGACGATCTCCAATACTGCGCTCACAAATTGTTAGTTCATGAATTATTTATGTTTGCTCATCATCCAAAACCAAATCCGGGGAGTCCAATATTCAACATTCTCCCCCTTTTTGGTGATGACAAACCAACATAAATAATAATCAAAGATAATAATTCAAATGTAAAATACTTACTCCCCCTGCATTGATGACACGTTAATTCCAAAATGAATATAAATGAATTGCATCAAGCAGACGAGTAAGATAAATAAAGTGAATTGATTTTTGAAATATCGGATTTTGAAAATCCGTATATGTATCTTAACTCCCCCTGAATCTAGCATATCAAACTAGATTCTTGGAAATTGAGTTAAATTTTCATTTGCGCTATTTATTATCATTATCTCTCCCCCTTTGGCATTATCCCAAAAATGGGGGGCATACAACGACAACAATTAGGAAATGTAAAATCCAACATCGGGAGTCGTAGACAAAGGCAATGGACCAACTTGACACCAAGGGAAAAATTGTGGAAATCAAAACAAGGTGTGCCAAATTTTCCATTATCAAAAAAAAAATTCAAAATCATCAAAAACACCAAATCATTATTCATTTCTTGAATAAAGAAACATACTCTTCAATATTCAATATTCTTGGTTAATTTTGTGCATGGAAAACAATTCTATAAAATTACAGAATTTAAATCCATTTAACCAACTTTTTATGCGTCGATTCGATATCACATTTCAAATATATTCAACGAATATTAAAATTTGCACGACGAATAAAAGATAAAGTGAACGATGATGAACATATATATATATAGACAACATGAGTACATCCAAAAAATATCACATCGAATATATGAGATACATCATATCAAGCGCTACATATCGTCAAAAAGAAATACATCATCATCATCATAAAATCCAACACCGACAACCAGAAAGCACAAAAAAATATATCAAAGCATCTCTCAACCCCATCCTAACCCAAAACACTCTCACTAGAATATATCATCCAAAACGTATATGGAGAGTCCTCGGAACAACGATCACGAGGAGGAGGCAGGATCTGCAGCGTCCGTGGGTCCAGTCGACGGAGTGGACTCAGGATCTGCAGGGAGTAGAGGTGTCTCAACAGATGGAATCGTCGGGGCAGGAGTCGAGATCTCAGCAACAGGCTCAACAGCAGCATGAGTCTCGACAGAAGCAGCAGCAGCAGATACATGAGCAGGCTCGGAAACTGGGTCAGCAGCAGGCACAGAAGGCTGAAGAGCTGCAGCAGATGGCTCTGGAACACCGGAAGAGGTGGCAACTCCAGGAGCAGAAGTAGAAGTACCAGCAGCAGCAGTACCAGCAGAAGTGCCCTCGGGGGCACGAGCCGAAGCACGACAGAGCTCCTCAATGTCCTCCTCAGCCGTCTCATCAAACTCCTCATCCTCAGACACGGAAGGAGGAAGCTCAACACCCATCTGACGAGCCATACGGCAGACTACCTCCTCGGTACGAGCCAAGCGGGACTCGTGACGACGAAGTATCCGTAGGACATCATCAAGGGTGGCAACGGGAGTAGCAGAGGCACTGGCAGAGGCAGGGACAGACGCAGAAGGTGTCGTCCTCTGAACGTGACGAAGCGCCGCAAGAGATTTCTTGACGGCCGTCGCATTCAGGGGAGGACCAAGGGGACGCTCATCGTCACGAGGCAATGTGACACGAAAATGACGAAACACGAGGGTCAACATGCAAGGAAATGGGATATGAGCCGATTTATTGGACTTTCGAATACACTCGAAAGAGTCAATCTTATCGAGTATAATTCGAGCCCAATTAATCGAGCTCCCCATGAAGATCGCATAGATAAGCTTCAAAAATGGCTGGGATGGAAAATATGAGGAGCCGTACTTGGGAAGCAAGCACGACTTCAGAATCAGATTAAGGACCCATGCAATTGGCTTGAAAGATTTAGATGGCACGCCAATCATGGCAGGAGGAATCTGATGGAAAATCTCTGAAAGGATGGTCTGATCAAGAGAAGAAATATCATCTACCGAGATATCAGAAGGAAGAAGGCCAGACGAAGAGATACCCAAAATCTCTCCTAAGATTTCCGCAGTGAGGACTATAGGAGTCCCCAAAACGGTCGTCTCAACAGAGTGGGTCTGATCGTACTGACCCCGGATCCTATTAGCATAGAAAAGCTTCACTAATCTAGGGTAGGGGTGAGGATTCGCCTTCGGGTCATATCGAAGGTAATCGAGAAGACCCGACGACGACAGAAGATCAGCTAACCCTATGAAGTCGCTAAACTGGACGAAATGCTCCAGAAGCAGCGGGCAATGTTCGATACGGTTATATGCCGCGAGACACAAAGGGTCATCGCGACATAAGGAAATATCGACACCGCCCACCGGCATCGGACCCTTTCCCTTAGGTTTTCGAGTAGACGAACGAGGGTGGGTGCTAGACTCGGGATGAATAGGAGGAGTGGGTTCCCTATGAGTCTCGGTCTCGGGGATATACTCCGTATCGGAATCGGTAGGAGTATGGAACGAAGATTGAGAAGCAAGAATTTTGGCCTTTGGCTTAGGCTTGGGTTTGGGTTTCGGTTGACCTCTAGGTTTAGCGGTCGTCGTCCTCTTCTTCTTGAGAGGAGGCGAAGACGACGAAGGATGGGTAGTCTTGGCTCTACGCTTCAGAGGGGTTGGGTGCTCGGGGTCCGAAGAGATTGGATCAACGGTCATCGGAGAGGGGCTAGAGGGAGTGATCGGAATGCGTGTTCTTGCCATAATCTCGGCACAACACGACACACGAGATTGGAAAGAAGAGATCCTAGCCGAAATTAGAAAACCCTAATGGAAACCCTAGAAGATGAAATCAACTGGAAAACCTAACCCTAGAGCTGAAACCGAACCCTAGATAGGAGAGGGAGGAAGAGGAGATACCCTAGGTCGAAGATCGGCGGACGGCGACGGCGGGAATGGTCGGAAAGTGGCCGGAAGACGAAGGGTCTCGAGGGAGGTCGGGGTTTTGAGCGGAGAGAGAAGAGATTTCGATCGATTAGAATGAAAATCGATCGACTAAACTGAGTTTAAGTCGGTCGATTTCCCAAATGACCAAACAGCCCCTGGCACAACTAGTCGGTCACAGTTCAAGCACTGACCGACTAGATCACGATCTAGTCGGTCGGTCAATGAGCTTGAACCGACTAGGTGCACACAGTGGCTGAATCCAAGAATTACTGACAAGATTTAGTCGGTCTGCGTTCAAGTACTGACCGACTAGATCTTAATCTAGTCGGTCGATCACTGAACATGAACCGACTAAAGAGTCAAAAACTTGAAAATCAAGTTCTCTCCATAATACGCTTGGACGATAAATCTCAAAACTCTCAATAAACATCTAAACTACCCCATTAAACATCGAAAAACAGAAATTTGATGATTACGCACAAATCGAACGAAAAATTAAGATATCACATAAAATTCCCGAAAAATCCAATAATTCTAGCATGAATGAGATATTGTCAAGAATAATAGCATGCAAAATTATTGAATGAAGCATGAATCCTATATTTCGGATTCACCCATAATCCCCAATTCTCGACGCAACCGCACAAAGGAGTCCTCCTTTAGGGGTTTCGTGAAAATATCGGCGATTTGCTTTTGGGTTTCAACGTACACTAATATGATGTCCTTTTTAGCAACATGATCATCTAAGAAATGGTGTCGGACATCTATGTGTTTCGATCGGGAATGGTGCACCGGATTCTTTGAAAGACAAATAGCACTTTGGTTATCCACCATGATAGGGCTAGTATCACAATGAATACCAAAGTCCTTCAATGTGTGTCTCATCCAAAGAACCTGGGCACAAGCGGCACCGGCGGCAATGTATTCCGCCTCGGTGGTTGAAAGTGAAACCGAATTTTGCTTCTTGGAAAACCAAGAGACAAGAGAATTTCCTAGAAAATGGCAAGTGCCACTAGTACTTTTCCTGTCGGATTTGCATCCCGCATAATCAGCGTCACTGTATGAGACTAACTCATACGTGCTAGATTTCGGATAAAGTAATCCAAAATCTAAAGTGTAACTTAGATAGCGAAAAATGCGCTTTACCGCTACTAAGTGAGACTCCTTAGGTTGAGACTGATAACGAGCACATATACATACGGAAAACATAATATCGGGCCTACTTGCGGTAAGATAAAGTAAGCTACCTATCATACCTCGATATAAACGAATGTCTACATCCTTACCGCCCGTATCCTTGTCAAGATGCGTAGTCGTGCTCATTGGAGTCTTTTTCCCGGAGGCATTCTCCATTCCAAATCGCTTTAGCAACTCCACCGTGTACTTTGTTTGGTGGATGAAGATTGCATCGTTCAGTTGACGAATTTGGAGACCTAAGAAATATTTGAGTTCGCCCATGTGGCTCATCTCAAATTGTTCCTTCATAACATTAGAAAACTCTTCGCAAAGAGCGAAGTTAGTAGCACCGAAAATGATATCATCAACATAAATTTGAACTAATAAAATATCATTATTCGCATGCTCAATAAAAAGTGTTGAATCGGCTTCGCCCATTTTAAAATTCAAATCCAAAAGAAAATTCTTTAGGCGATCATACCAAGCTCGAGGAGCTTGTCTCAAACCATAAAGAGCTTTCTTTAGTTTAAAAACGTGATTTGGAAATTTTTCATTTACGAAGCTCGGAGGTTGAGAAACGTAAACTTCCTCAACGACATCTCCGTTTAAAAATGCACTTTTAACATCCATTTGAAATAATTTAAAATTCTTATGGCATGCAAAAGACAAAGGTAATCTAATTGATTCTAATCTAGCTACCGGAGCGAAGGATTCTTCGAAATCAATACCTTTCTCTTGTCGATAGCCTTGAGCTACTAACCGGGCTTTGTTCCGGACGACGACTTGGTTTTCGTCGGTTTTGTTCTTGAAGATCCACTTTGTCCCTATGACGGTGTGGTTCTTCGATGGCAATGGAACAAGCTCCCAAACCTCATTTCTTTCGAATTGAATGAGCTCCTCCTCCATGGCTAAGATCCAAGCGCTATCTTCGCGTGCTTCATTAATATTCTTTGGCTCTATTGATGATGCAAAGGCACAATTTGCGAAGTGGTGGACTTGCGATCTTGTCTTGACACTATCTTGAATATTGCCAATGACTTGCTCATGGGGATGGTCACGAATGGTATGAAGCCGTTTGGGAATACCTTGATCACTAGGAACATTCTCAACAACTTCATTAGTTGGGTTAGTCTCAATAGAATCAATAGAATCATTAGACTTAGAATTATCAAATGAATCACATAAAACATCCAAAGAATCGTTATCATTTGAAATTCTAGTTGGAACAAATCCTTCATTAAATGAGACATGAAGCGATTCCTCGATCGTTGAGGTTCGTTTGTTGAATATCCGGTAGGCTTTGCTACGCGTAGAATATCCGACAAAAATCCCCTCATCGGATCTTGGATCGAATTTGTCCAAACTACCATATGTGTTCTTAATAAAACATTTCGAACCAAAAACACGAAAATGTTTGACTTGAGGCAACCTACCAAACAACAATTCATAACAAGTTTGTTTAGTGCCGGGCCTCAAAAGTATTCTATTAAACACATAACAAGCGGTGTGTACCGCTTCCGCCCAAAATTGATGGCCAAGTTGGCTATCATCAAGCATAGTGCGAGCACACTCCACTAGCGTCCTATTCTTTCTCTCAACTACACCATTTTGAGGAGGTGCACGAGGGAAAGAGAAGGTGTGAGTAATACCAACTTCATCACAAAATGTCTCAAAAAACTCATTCTCAAATTCACCTCCATGATCACTACGAATAGTGACAATGGTGGTTCCTAAGAGATTTTGTACTTTCTTAACAAAAATTGTGAAGTTTTCAAAAGCTTCATTTTTATTACACAATGAAAATACCCAAGTAAATCTTGAATAGTCATCTACGATGACAAGTCCATACCTTGCATTTCCTAAGGAAGCTACTCTAGTTGGCCCAAATAAATCTAGATGTAATAGCTCTAGTGGCCTTTTAGTAGAGATGCTTTTCTTAGGTTTAAATGAAGATTTAGGAAGCTTGCCGCGTTGACAACAATCGCAAAAACTTTTCTTTTCGAAAACAAGCTTCGGAAAACCTTTAATAGAATTCAATTTTGAAAGCTTATATAGTGTTCCAAAGTTCACATGTCCAAAGCGTCGATGCCATAAGTGTTGTTCACTTGTGTTGGCAACGAGACATTGTTCATATGACTTAGGAAGATCCAAAATATAAATGTCTTTACGACGAGTTCCGGAAAATAATAATTTTTCATTATCCTTTCTCAAAATATGACACAATCCTTTCGCAAAGCTAACTTTGTAACCTTTGTCACAAAGTTGACTTATTGAAATAAGATTATGATTTAAACCACTAACAAGATAAACATCACTAATTAATGGTTTAGTAGAGTTACCGACTTTACCAACACCTATGATGGTTCCGCTCTCGTTGCCTCCAAATACGACGCGGTTTCCATTCGCAATGGGAACCACTCCGGAGAGCAAACGAGCGTCACCCGTCATTTATACTTCCACTTTCCAACTTTTTGTGTCTTGTCACCTTATCTAATATAGATCAGGTGACATATCTTTCTATATTATTCTCTTTGAAAAGAAAACCATTTTTTGCCGATAATTACCAAAAACACCCCTACAATTTGTCGAGCAACACATCCATCACTTCATATACCAATTAATTTTTTATTATTGTGCACATACCTACCTAATTATAGTTAGCTATATGTTTATGTTTGTGTTTGTGTGTGTAATTGAGATCATCTACAAAAACATTTTTTATTTTTTTAAAAAAAATTTGACGTTTAATCCATACATTTATATAGCACGTGAAAATAATTGGTGAACCTTGAGTGGATTTGAGTACTGGTCCACAAATTACAAAAATTAATGGATTTCGAGAAAGTGACCTATGTGTAATGACTTGCTCGAGGCCAAATCCCATTTTTTCACACCTTGTTTTTATATGGATGTATAAATGCATCGTGAGCGAGGAAAAAAATATTTTAAAAATAAAATAAACCTTTTTTTGCATGGAAAATTTCGTGCGGAATGTGTGCACATGAATATTTGTCTATATATACACATATATGGGTAAAAATGTTTGCGCGGATGTGCAAACCTAAGTTAGCTGTGCACGTCCACAAAAACACCATTATCTCTTATTTTTTGAAAATTTTTATAAGATTGTTGTACACCTCTTGGATGATCACCACGTCAAAAATCAAGTGAATCCAATGCTATTTGACATTCGGCATACCTGTTGCAAATTCAACAGTTTCAAAACAATAGCATTTGTTGTAACGAGTGGATCGCGAATCAAACAAACATAGGGTTCCCCTATATTTTAGGTATTGGGGTTTTAGAATATATATAACAATCCTTAAAATTTTTAAAAGGTAAAATGGGCTTTTTATGTGTGTGCACAACTAACTTAGATGTGTACATCCACAAGCCCATTTTTCCCAATATATATACATATAGGTAAAATGGGTATCATATGACATATATGTCTAAGATTCATATGCGACCTTGAAAACTCTGACCTTTCATTTTTTTAGACAATCGAACTTGTTCATCTTGATCTTCATATTTTAAAAAAGCAAAAAATACATAATATCATGTGAACCAAATATGTTTTGATCGTTCATCCATCCATTACAAATTTAATGGTTAACTAGATATGTTTTGATTGTTCATCCACCCATTGCAAATTTAATCTACATAAATACTTTTTTGAGACGGTTGGATGAATGATCAAACTCCATTGTTTATCAAATATTAAGTGTTTTGTGATTTTAAAATATGAAGATCAAAATAAACGGATCATATCATCTGAAAAATTACAAGCGAGTGGAGTTTTCGAGACTGTATATGACGCATTAGCTCATGTGTCACTACACACATAGACACATACACGCTAATTGGATCTGTTCGGTATAGAAAAATTCATACTCTAACAGCACAAAAATCTCTACTATAACTGTTTTGAATTTTTTTAAGATTATTGTACAAATTCTAAAATTCCAAATACACAAATATGATGAACCCTATTGGGATTTAACCCGTGCTCCATTCGTTGCAAAAAGGTTTATTGTTTCGAAGCCATTGAATTTGCAACAAGTGGATGTGAGTCAAGGATATTGGATTCACTTGGTTTTGGTATGTTATACATGATATGTAAACCAAAGCTGAGAAAAAAATTTAAAACATAAAAATACAATGAGTATATATCCATCAACAATGGAAAACTTCCCACGTAGATAACGCGCGTGCGCGCACACACGTATATATGGAAAGGTGGTTCTAAGGCGACTCTTTAGAAAAATATCAAAGGAGTCATTTTATTACATACTTTGTACGAAATTTATGGATGATCCGGTCCATTCATTGTGATCCAGATGTTATCAAATGCGTGTTTACAAAAAATCGTCCACTTTAAATGTGTTATAATCACGTGTTATGCAGCTGCAAAATGAACCAGTTTCTTAATAATAGAACAACCGATGCCACATAATCAACTGTTAAAAGGTGTCCAAATTGTTGAGATATTGAGTCTCACACAATGCGGTTTGATGATAAACAACATTTGCACCTAATATCTTTGAGTGCATGAGCTTAAATAATATTAATAATGCACTCGATGGGATTAGGTGACAAGCAAACAAGGACATGGACCATATGGAGCAAGACAAATGTGTTGGAACTTATCCAATTGGGATCTTAATCCAATGTTGGGCTAATATGCGGTAAATAATTATATAAGTGTTAAGCTGTCATATTAAGCCCAATACATTAGTGATCTAGTTTTAATTAATTGAATGGTCTAAATGAGTTAAATAGGTTGTGGGGCCTTTATGTGTAGAGACTATTGGGCTTCAACTCGTTGATGGGCCGAGTTGGAAACCCTAGGGCTATGGAGGCTAGCCTATAAATACTTACGGTCATGATCCCCGGAGCACACGAACAAGTTAGCCGTCTTTTCTACGCCCCGTCGCTAGGAGAGAAACCGGGAGAAAGCCAAGGGATTTCTCCAACGGTTGATTCGTGCTGCTCTTAAAGATCATCTGACACGTTATCGTCAGGATCACTTTCAGAATATTAGTGATGGATTCAGGTACGCTTCCGCTAAACAGAGTAGGTAATGTTTTAAGATTCAGCATGTGTTTTATCTAGATCTGTGTTATTCGGTTTGTACGCACATCTAGATCTTTAGTTTCTACAATTGGTATCAGAGCCACCATGCTTGGATCTCAAAATTTTGCTTGCTCGTAAATTCAGATCTGATAAAAAATCAGATTTTTAATCTGTTTTAAGTTTCGGATCTGTTAAAAATTCGTTTTTATCAGTTTTAAGTTTCGGATCTGTAAAAAATTGGGGTTTTTGATTGATTTTTCCTGTTAAAAACCCCCTAGATCGGGGGCGGCCCGCTGGCCGTCGCGTGACATGGCAAAAGCCCCCGTCGGAAGATCGGCGTCGGCATCGCCGGCGCCGATGCAGAACAGAAAGGGGTGGCTTTTGCCGCCCCTGTTGGTTGAACAGAGGAAAAGGGGAAGGGGCGGCTTCCAGCTGCCCCTCTCAGATCAGGGAAAGAGGGGGCGTCACCCATCGCCCCCCCGTTAGGGCATCAATGGAGGCGGCGTTGTCGCCCCCATCAGCGTTTCAGAGGGGACGGCCCCCATCAGCGTTTTAGAGGGGGCGACAGACCCATCAGCATTTCAGAGGGGGCGGAGCTGCCCCCTGCCGTGTAATCCCCAGAATGGGGGCGGCGTCCCACCGCCCCCCCTCTGTCGGAGGGCACACCCCCCCAGCCGCGGGGCTTGCCGTAGAACACGAAGAGGGGGGCACCCCCCCGGTCGGCGATCAGGCGCCGGCCTAATGGCCGGCGCCATGACTTAGAGCAAAGGGGGCGGCTTCGCCGCCCCCAGTTGGGCAAAATAAAGGGGGGCGCCCCGCCGGCGACCCTGGCGTCAGCCTCCCTGTCGGCGCCCGACGACAGAGAAGGGGGCGGCGGCGGCGGCGGCCGCCCCCCATCAGTAACCCTAACCCCCTCCCCGATCACACGTTCAGCCCCGTGGGCCGACCCCCGTGGGCCGGCCCACAAGAAGTTTAAATAATAATAATAATAATAATTGCTGTTATTTTTTAAAAGGGGGGCTGGGCTGTTGAAATTGGGCTTGTTTTGGGCTGTTTGGGTTATTTGGATGTTATGGGCTTCTTTTAGTCTATTTGGACACAAATTTGGGCCTATTTTGGGATGTTTTAACACAAGTTAAGGAGGAAATAAAAGGGCAATTTGTATATTTCCATTAAGTGTAATTTTTGTGTTAAAATTCAATTTTAAATTTAAATTTATTTTTAAGCATGCTACATTACATATATTTCGAAATGATTGTAATTAAATCAAAACCCCCACCAAAGTGGGGTTTATCGTGGCGATTACTCTTATTTCGATATATAAAAAGCCACGGACACACTTTGTATGTAAATTTAGTACCTAAAATTTTAAATTTAAATTCGTTAAAGGAGTAAATAAATGGTTGTGTATATCTATTTCCATTAGGCCCAATTTTGTGTGTTAAATTATATTCGTTCCATTTTAATTCTTTTAGTGTTATGAATCAACTACTGGGGGAGGAACCCCCAGCCCTTTATTTATAGGCATGGTAGGAGAGTAGATACATCGAATACATAGATATTGGCGTATCTCTAAGATACCCGTAATCCTAACCGACTCTGGTTATTTCCATTCACAACACTCCCCCTTATCCAGCCATAGGTGTGGACTCCGCTCAAGAGTACTTCGGGATTCTGAGCGTAATAAGAGTCTCACATGGGGTGGATACTTCTGGATCCTGAGTTGGTGAGGTTTGCCTCGTTAAAACCTTTAGCTATGGAAAACCCAGTGGGAAAAACCATAGTTAAGGAAAAAGAGTGCAAACGCTCTTTAACTCCCCCTGATTTGTACAAGTGACTCTGCTCATGAATACTTCTGGATTCTGAGCGTCACTGAGGGGTGGATACTTCAGGATCCAGAGTTGATGTGATTTGCCTCGTTAAAACCTTTGGCTATGGAAAACCCAGTGGGAAAAACCATAGCTAAGGGAAAAGAGTACAAATTCTGTCAACTCCCCCTGATCTGTAAAAGCTCTTAGGCTTTCAGATCTCGTAGGCTTATCTCATCACTCCTATTTATAATATTCCGAAAATGTACACAGATTACGAATTTTATCACCATCAAGCAGCTGCTGAATCCAGAAACTCTGAAGAGGTTGCTAAGTTTCGTCGCCTCTGATGTGGTCTTCAGACTATATGGTCAGCTCCACAGAACCAGCCTCTATCCCAGTCGTCACTGGGATGTGATGTACCACCAGGCGCCCTCAAATACACCATTGGTGTGATTCTGGAATGGTGAGGATCTCGGAATGATAGGATGATGTTGCCTTCATAAGTTGCTTTGCAGATCTGCAGGGAATGGCCATCCCACTGTGGGTACCCGTTCTGTGATTTCTCAGCATAGGGACTGGACCTGAAACCTGCATTTGCATAAACATTGGAGGATGCTACTACATTTTGTAAGTCCAAATATTTCGACCCTTGGAGGAAGCGCAGAAGGCTTAACTCAGGTCTAATGGCCCTTTTTAGGTGCCAACTATCTCTGGCTAATGAGTTTAATGCAATTGCTATACCGGGACACATGCAGTTAGCCAGGAGTGCATGATTGCACTAAGATAATGGACTTTAGGACCAGTTATATCCTCCCCCTCTTCCAGCGATCGGAAGGGTTCTTTTTGTTCATCCAGTAAGTGTACCACCGTAGGTGTACTTTGGATGATAATGGTCCTTTTAATTTCGCCAACGCACTTCTGGGCGTTTGTAACAGGATTCTATGAGCCATGACTTTATATTTGCCTAGGTCTTTTTATTTTATGTTCAAAAGTCAGGCTTGTACATATAGTTCGGTTTTCTCTTCAGGAGATCCGGTGAGATTTTAGTTGTCTCCAACTATGATCTCTAATCCTATTCTTTGCACAGATGCAAAGACAACCTTCAGTAGGAATCATTGACTTGTCAAGTGATTCTCTTGGTTGTACATTTATTTGTTATACTTATATTTCTTCATTTGAATAGACGTCCCGAAGTCTATTCAGGCATTTTTAAGGAAATGTGGAAATTATCTTTACCAGATATCCACGAAGGTATGCTGTCACCACATCCAATAACAGCATATTCATAATTTTCCTTCGCCAAATCGTAAGGTATTCGCTTTTGATAAATTAGGGAGACTGATGCATCATTTATGAGACATGCTCATTTGAGTTTGTTCGATCCCTAGTTTCAGCGAAATTTTCCTCCGGCTATAGGTTGTACCTTATAGCATACGATTTTGTATTTATTTTTCTTATGTGTGCAATACTTTGTTTTATCCACAGGTTTGACACCTTTTTGGTGTCAGGACTTCAGGTCCGAACATTTCACGTTTCATAAGTGAGTCCAGCTCATCTTTTATTGCCACGTTCCACATTTTTGGCCAATCTCTACGTTTGCCTTCTAGCAACGGAGTGTGGAACGATAATTTACGAACATCATCGCTTTTGCGATGTATATGGCAATATTGTAGGAATATTATGCCCTCGAGGCCATTTATTCCTGTGTGAATAGCACAAACATCTTGTTCGAAATAACAGTAAGCTGTTTGGTAATAATTTATCTAAGTTATATTGTAATGTAGTTAACATTAGATATCAACTTAGGTAAAGTCCTGAGACTTTATGCAAGGTCAAACGGGTATCGAGATGAGTATCTCGATCATGGAGAAACGTTTGACCGTCTGTAGCATAAGTCTGAAATGGTTCGTGGTCGTAGATGTTCCGAGACAAGGATATCAAAACATCGGATAGACCATTGTGTCTTAGTCTTCACCGTTTAGCGGTGGCGATGATCTCATGATCGCTTGACTTGGCGAAGTCGAAGACGAGACACAGGTGCTCATTAGAATGAGTTCACTGAATGATCCACTAGAGTTATCATATGGTTATATTGACCAATCTGTCAGTGATAACTCTGAGTGATGATAGGATAGTTGGTCTTTTGACTTGAGGTCATTTTGACAGACCTGTGCGTGAACGGTGCCACTTAGATCAACTGACCTAGCTTCGAGGCAAGGCCTGTCGAAAGGTCTTTTGATTGGGTGTCACTTGAAACGTACGAGGCGAGTAATGACCAAGAAAGGATTCGTCTCTCCCGGTCAATGGGAGTTAGTGTCGTAGAGTTAGTTCGGTCTTTAGTAAAAACTCTGCGCAGAGTATGTTGGAAGAAGTCCAACATTTATTGACTAAAGATCGATAGAAACTAACCAGAGTCAAGTTATTGGGGTTGACAGTTTGACCGTACCCCAGACTTGATCTACACGACATATTTAAGACGAAGAGACTATAACTGCGGAATTCATCACGGAAACAGTCAAGTGGTCCCGACAATACTCGTGTCAATGAGTCAACCACATAATGATGATTCCTGAAGCAGGGACGGCAACCACTGCTCGTGGTCACTGCCGTATAGGGCTTCGAGCCCAACCTGTTGTAAGGGTCAGGCTGTAGGGTCTCACACAGAGTGCAACGCTTCGTCTAGTAATAGATAGAAATTAGTTAGGGAGAATATTTTCATTTGATGCAAAAGAAGAGATAAATTGCATTTTATGCAATATGGTAATCTAAGCCTAGATAGGGACTATTTTGCATCTGATGCAAAAGCGATTAAATGTGTATTAAATTGTTTAATACAATATTTAATAATATAAACACAAGGAAAAGTTCACGAGTAAGACGGGAATGTCCCGGTCTAGACCCAGGTTCGAACGGCGTCCAAATCAGACACCAAACGCAAAAGTTATGGCCAAAACAGTAAAAGCCCATGTAGACATCAGCCCAAGAGGCAGATGGGCCGGACAGCAGAAAAAGCGGGCGCATTTGCGCCCGCAGTCTTCACGGGCGGGGCCCGCCCGCAATCATGCAGGCGGGGCCCCGCCCCGCCCCACAGTGCACGCAGGGCGCGTGCACAGCACGCGCCCGCGTGGCGCGTGCTGTGCACGCGCCCGCTGGGCGCGTGCAAGGCACGCGCCGCGTGCCTTGCACGTGCCCAGCGCGCGCACTGTGCGCGCGCTGAGGCGCGTGTAGCACACGCGCCTCGAGGCGCGTGCGCTGCACGTGGCCTGATGGTGGTGGCGCCACACGCTGCCTAGGGCAGCGTGTATTTTGTGACGGCTGCAGTTTTGTGTTTTGGGTGTGTTTGGCTGATCTTTGAACGGTCAATTGGAGGGTCAAACGACCTCCGATTGACGAACAGTTTTTTCATATGCGTTCACCGTTGAACGCTTGTCATATTGATAGGTTGTATCAATCTTGAAGCTCAACGGTGAGTGAGTTAAAATTCACGGAAGTTTGCACTTTGTGAAGTGCAAACTAACTTGATTTTAATTAACTCATTATTTAGTCCCACATCGGATTTTGAGAAAGGGGGAGAGTCCGCCGCCTATATAAATAGGGGTCTCCCCCCTTCCTCAAAACTCGTCCCAAGCTCTAGATCTGAGCGGCTCTCGTAAATGTTGGAGCACGCTCGGATCTAAGCTTAAATAAATATTTCTCTATCTCCCTAAAATTTCTGCCTTACTCCTGCGGGCTCTGGCAAAGCCACAAAGGAGTTCGGATTCTGAATCTGAAATCTTGGCGGAGGTTTCACTCGCGTGAAACTTTCTTCGGCGCGTGGTTGTCTCGGCGGCACGGGGATTGATCGCCTCGGGATGCGGAGCGGTTCGAGGAGCGGTTCAAGGAGCGGCTCGGCGTGGGACGGGAGCAGCTCGGAAGACGGCGCGGAACATCTCGCCTGCTCCAGGGCTGAGATTCCGGGTATGTGGTTAAAGTATTTTATTAGTATTAGTTTAGTTTAATCGCAGTAGGCTAGATCCTTCTTGGGATGGTCAGATCCATCCCAAGTCGGCATAGATCTTGGCATAAGGTCTTGGACCTTAGGGCTAAGTTAAAAATTGTTTTTAACTGCATGTTAATTAGTTAACATAATTTTTCTTCCGCTGCTATTGTTTTTCTGTCTATGTTCCGTCCGACTTAGGACGGGACTAGAGTTTTTTTGTGCCCTAAGGGACCGTCAATTCCCCAACAAATATGATATATGAATACATTTGTCGACAATTTATGTTCTATCTGTCCAACACCTCCCCAGTACGTACAACATTTACTTAATTTCACTTTTTCCCGGCAATTCCTCTGCAGTGGATTCCGGGAAGGGTGATGGTGTGGACAGGAGCTCATTGTCCTGTGGTAGTATTGTCTTAAGGTCTCCAGGAGTTTCTTGTCCTAGGAGCCTGGTGGTCTGCCTCTTTTCTGTTGAGGATCAGCCACTTCTGCTGCTGGTGGATTGCATCCATTCTCGGGGATGTCAATCCTAGCTGGAGTTTTTGCAGCAGGGATGTGCGATCTGACAATCTTCTGGTTGTCAATAAATGATTCCGGTAATTGGTAGACAGTGTTCTGAATGTGGATGATCTTCGGGATCTCATCTACACATTGTACTGTTATCGGATCATAGTGGGTCAAACTTTTTGTATCCCACGTTATAATTTTCTTCGCGCCAGATTGTCTAGTATCTGGGCCTATTTTTGGGAAACTCGTCTCATCGAAATCACAGTCTTCAAGATGTGCCTTAAATGCGTCCCCCGTTTGGGGTTCTAGGTATCTTATAAGTGAGTGTGAGTCAAACCCTGCATGGATACCTAGGCGACGTTGAGTACCGTTTTGGTCCTCTTTGGTGGTGCAATGGGGATTCAAGACTGCGCGACCGAAGATTCTCAGATGAGAAATGTTCGGTGGCATTCCATATGCAAATTGCATTGGAGACTCTGACCTCCAGATGGTCTTATTTTCATTTACGATGCAGCATGCAGAGTTTGCATGTCCCCATGCATCCATAGGCAATCGGGATTTAATGGACGTTCAGTCCATTGGAGTCTACTTTTCAATGACTCTGCCGACCCATTTTGGGTATGAACATGCGGCACTTGTATGTTCATTTTCAATTCCCGTTGATTTGCAGTACTCTTGAAAAGACTGGGAGGTATATTTCCCAACATTAACCAGACTTATATACAACATTTTATTGTCTGGGAAATGTACCCGCAACATTTTTATTTTTGTGCCAATAGCTTTGGAAAAGCTAAGTTGTGGGTCTGTAGTAGACACACGTACGAATATTCTGAGGATGCATTTATCAGTACAGTGAAGTACTGAAATAGCCCACTAGGGGTGGTGGATTTTATCCACATCTATCTCCTTGTATTCTTTTTGAGGAAGCGTGGAGATTCTTTTTCAGCTTATCGTGGAGATGGCCTTGCAATTAGTTTTCCCTTATAGTAAGGGATGCGAGGGATTTTTTCCCTTCTGAAGAATCTTCTGGTTCTTCAAGTCATACCCATAGGATAAGATGCGATGCATCATCACAAATCCAGGGTGGCCAAGTCCATTATGCCGGAGTAAAAACTCGGCTGATGTCGGGCACTTCAGGTGCTCCGTTTAAATTCTGCTTCCTTTCTCCGAATCTTCGTATGGTGGAGGCCTATAAGGCTCTCAAAACGTTCAAGTGTGGATTTTACTCCTTTTTCTTGAGACGTTGCATACGGTAATTTTTTTTTTCATTTACATTTGCTGTTTCCAAGTGGAATCCGTTGAAACGGATGTCCTTGAAACTTAGAAAGTTCCTTTTGGAATTCGGAGGGATTAGTGCATCCTTTATTTTTGTGTCGTTTGGGGGCAACAGTGTTGCATTCCCTGGATCTTCAATATAGCCCTGGTATTGGGCTTTGTATTGAAAAAGATTGTACGTGTTTATTGTCTACTAATTATTTATGAAAGCAGTTTCATCTATTGAAAGATGAATCGTTAGGCACATGAATATTCAGATAAACATTTTCATTTATTGTCTACTAAACATTTTCATTCAGAACAAATTTCATAATTAAAATGCTCTCATAAATTATTCTCAAAACAAATTGCTAAGATAAAAATAAAGGCTAATCAAGCAAGGCATCATTTTCGAAGTTGTCAGCTGAAAACTTAACTGGAGCATCAGATGTCATCAGGTTTGTTTCAGCTTTATTTTTCTTGTTCTCTTTATACAAATCCTGGAGATGATGCGGAGTTCGGCACACTCTGGACCAGTGGCCTTTCATGCCACAATTTTGGCACTGGTCTTTCCATTCCCTCTTGGGTGGGGGTATATCATCTCTATTTTTGTTATTTCTGTGCCTCGTGAACTTCCGCTTACTTTCATTATTTCGCTGCTGCTGTACATGGCCCTTGGCATTTTTCTGTTGACCCCCCCCCCCCCTTCTGTGGTCTTTCTTTTCTTTTATTATCTCTCTTCTTTTTGAGGGAAGAGGAATGGTGAGCTTCTGGTAGGGGGGGCAGTGCTGGGAGGGCGCATATTGTGAGTGGCGAGAAGAAGCTCTCTGTTTTGCTCAGCCATGAGTAAACATGACAGCAGCTCAGAATACTTGGTGAACCTGTGTTCACGGTATTGCTGCATGAGTATCGCATCTTTTCATGGAAGGACGTATACGTCTTTTCCAGCATGCGATCTTCTGAGACATTCTCACCACACAACTTCAGGCGTGAGGTGATGCTAAAAAGTGCTGAGTTGTACTCAGCAATGGACTTAAAGTCCTGTAGTCTCATGTTCGCCAACTCGTATCGTGCCCTTGGGAGTATAACATCTTTCTGATGTTTATACCCATCCTCAAGGGCAGTCCCTAGCTCAAGTGGATCTTCGACCGTAAGGTATTCAGCCTTTAAGGTCTTGTCCACATGGCGGCGAATATAGGTGATGGCTTGCGCCTTCTCTATATCGCTAACATTTTCTTTTTCAGTCACAGCAGCGATGATGGACTTTGCCCGCAGGTGAAACTTTACATCTAGCTGCAAGCTTAGATAGTTTCTAACTGATGCTTCCAGTACTTCAAAATTAACGCTTGCAATATTAGCCATTTATCTAGCAGAGCACAAACATGCATGAACTAATAATTAATTCAGAGAAAACATTTTCATGCGGAGGCAATAACGAAAAACTAAATGTGTTGATCGGCCAGTCCCACAAGAAAGAGTCCAAAAAAGTCCATAGTCCAAATTATACAAATTTGCAGCTTAAAGAAAATGAAAATACAACTTTGGAAACCCCGTGGGTCCCATATGGTATCTCCATCTTCAAGCGTGGCCTCCGTCTCCATGGAAGTTGGTCTTCTTTCTTTGACATTTACATAAATTCCTCACTACAATTTCTCTCAAAAAAGTGCGGGAAATAAACTGTGGGACTAAACGGCCGATCCAAAAACCACATTTAGCAATTCATGCAGAAATATTGTGCTCATCAACATTTTCATCAGACATTTTCATCACAGGCATCACATGCATTTAATATTCGCAGAGATGGATAAATAATTTAAACACTTAATAATTATTGGACCACTGGGCAACGTCATACACCGTTAGGTTAGGTTACTAACGGCAGAGCGGTCGCAGGATCTTCCTAATTATTAAGTTTTAAATACAATGCACAACCACACATATAATATCCAACAGAATATACCAGAGATGCAAAGCATGTAAATATGATTTTTGCAGAAAAAAATCATTACAATGCAAAGGTTGTAAATTGGATGGGTTTAATCAATTAAATTGATTAAGAGCCCAAAATAAACATTTTCTTTGTCAGAGGGAAAAGTTTCCCTCATCATCCCAAAAGCCCCCCCAAGAATCCCCAAAAAGCCCTCGCCTGCCCGATATTTGTCCCGTAATTTATCGTGATTTTTCACGAATATTTTGCCCTTAAATCCCCTTTTTAAATTAATTTTTAGGCTAACGAGTTGCCTTTTGAGGCGAGTTTTATAGCCCTTTGCCTCCCCCATTTTTTTTGGTAAACCAGCATGCGGGCCTGAAGCCCGCAGTCGACCTATGGGCTTCAGGCCCATAGGGGTTTTTTTTGGAAATCTGTGGGCCTGAAGCCCACAGATCTGCAGTGGGCTTCAGGCCCACAAATCTTTTTTTTTTGCAAAATCTGTGGGCCTGAAGCCCACAGATCTCACTGATTTTTTTTTTAAATTTACGGGTTAGGGTTTTGCTGGAGGGCGCCGCCGCCGCCGCCCTGAACGGGAGGCGCGACGGAGGCCGCCGCCCCCCGCTGCGGGGGGGAGCGGCGGGGGCCGCACCCCCCACCCCCCCCCCCCCCGCAGAGGGGGGCGCGGCTAGGGGGCCGCCCCCCGCAGAGGGGGGCGCGGCCAGGGGGCCGCCCCCCGCAGAGGGGGAAGCGGCCAGGGGGCCGCCCCCCCCCCCCTCTGCGGGGGGGACGGCCGGCGCGGGGGCCGCCGCCCCCTCTGCGGGGGGGAGCGGCGGGGGCCCCTCCCCTTGCAGAGGGGGGGCCGCCGCCCCCCCTGCAGGGGGGAGCGGCGGCGGCCGCCCCCCCTGAAGGGGAGGGCGGCGGCAGGGTCCGCCGCCGCCCCCCCTGCAGGGGGGTGCGGCGGCTGCGGCCCCCCCTTATGGGGGGGATGGCGTGGCCGGGGGGGTGGGGGTGGCCGGCGGCGAGGCCGCCGGCGGGGGTTGATTTAGGGTTTGAGAAAAAATCCAAAATCCCTAAAAAAATTTGATTTTTGGGATGAATAATCCGTCGTTTTCAAGGCGACGATGAATCCCCATGACGATCTTGCGAGATCTAGGGGAGGGGCAATCATACGTATGATTAAAAGTATCGTTTTTAGTACTTTTACCTCTATATCCGTCCTCCGGATATAGCGACGGTTGCTCGAAGCCCTACGCGGATGACGACCCTTGATGAAGGAAGCCTTGCACCGCGCTCGTGGATCTCCCGTCTCGCCTTCGCCTTCGCCTTCGCAACGAACGGAAAAAAAAAATTTTTGGAAAAGAAAAATTTTTAGAGTCGTGCTGATAACGTGTTATGAATCAACTACTGGGGGAGGAACCCCCAGCCCTTTATTTATAGGCATGGTAGGAGAGTAGATACATCGAATACATAGATATGGGCGTATCTCTAAGATACCCGCAATCCTAACCGACTCTGGTTATTTCCATTCACAACATTTAGGCATTTCTTATTATTTATACGTTTCAAATAGTTTTAATTATTACAAGACCCCACCAAGTGGGCTCTACAGTTAAGTTATTATTATTTCGGAATGTAAACGGTTAAATACATACGTTGTATGATCAGTTGCCTAGATGAATTTTAAATGGATCAAATAAGTAAATAAAAGGCTTTCATATATATTTACATTTTAGTTCATTTTTAGTTGAATTCAATTTTTGGGCACATTAGATTATATGTTTCAAAATAATTTTAATTATTACGGAATCCCACCAAAGTGGGATCTACAGTTAATTTTTATTATTTCGGAACATAAACGGTTGAATACATGCTTTTGTATGATTGGTTGTCCAATATTGAATTTAATTTGGATGAAGGATGAAATAAGAAGCTTTAATGTATATTTCTCCTCAAAGATAAATTTTGTGTTAATTGTGCTAAAATAAATTTAAATTCTAAGTTTAAGGCATTAAACCATATATATATATATATATATATATATATATATATATATATATATATATATATATATATATATATATATATATATCGCGGTATATAACAAGTTGACTTCATATATTGGTATGAAAATTCAGTTTGCCCAAATTTAGATTTAAATTAAAACACAAAATTCAAGTATTTTCTTCGGGAGCAAATAAAAGTCTTTAACATATATTTCTCCTCAAGGATAAGTTTAAAAGGCCTTAAGGAATTTTGTGCACTAACCATCAAGTAGATGGCCTTAAGGAATTTTGACACATTTTAAAGTTACATATAAAATGGTATATGGTGTATATTTATATATATAACTTTATATGTATGTTCATATACACATTAGTACACATATATACCACATTTTTAAGAAGAAAATTTGTGTCAAAGTTATGGATTTTATTTAACTCAATATAAATGATTAGAAAGGTGGAGTAAAAGGTTCTTATATATATTTCCACTTAGTGTAATCATTTTGTGTTAAATTCAGTTTAGTTTCCAATTCATTTTTTTTGCACAATTAATTATATATTTCGAATATAGATTGATTGGATCATCAACTAACCAAAGTGGGTTTTCTTGTGAAGATTAGTTTTAATCTCGAAATATAATACATACTTTTGTATGAAAATTTTGGTTGCCTTAAATTTGATTTTGAATAAAAGTGGACTTGAATATCTCCACTTAAAGTATAAATTCATGTATTAAATTGCGACATAGATTCAAATTTTGCAAAGGTATATATTTTTGAAATGACTTCGTGCAATCATCATCTCGCCAAAGTGGGCTCTGTTGTTTTGCATCATTTCATTTCATAAATATAAAAGGAATTTAATGTGCCAATGATTTTCGTAAGAATGCTTAATCGGCCCAAAGGAAGATTACCGTTCTATACCATTTCATGCGCACCTGTGGCAATAGACAATGTGATGATTAGTTTGATCATTGCATGCAAATTTAATTCGGCCCAAAAGGAAGTTTTATTTTTGGCATGTTATTATTGTCATTGTCTGATTGCTAAAACAAGATGTCAATGATTAGTCAATAGATTATCCAATGATAAATATTGGTCTAGTGGGGATGTCTTGAGATGGGAAAATAGCATTAATTTGAATTTGGTGTTGTTTTGTTTACTACTCATATGAACATGTTAAAATTGTTTTCTTGTTCTCCTTTTCAGCTATTACCCCTGAAAATTTTTCAGCCAACCTCAAATCTATTCCAACTCTTAATGGCACTAACTTCAAGGCATGGAAGGAAAATCTTTTGATAATCCTCGGAGTCATGGATCTTGATCTGCCATTAAGGACTCAAAGTCCTTCACCACCCACTAAAGAGGGTACCTCTGTTTCACACAGGGAGATGGAAGAGTGGAAAAGATCAAATTGCATATGCCTAATTCTTATGAAGAATGTCATTCCAGAAAATCTCAGGGGCACTATTTCAGATAAAATTACCACATCTAAAGGATTCCTTTCTGATATTGAAAATAGATTTTCTCAAGAATGAAAGGGGTGAATTGAAGGTGTCTAATATTGCTTCAAGGTTGACAGCACTTGAGCTAGACCTCTCTGAGGCTCTGCTAGTGCATTTTGTTTTGATATCTCTTCCATCACAGTCCAGCCAGTTTAAGATGAGCTACAATCTGAATGATGAGACTTGTGTTGTGCCCTGTATAGCTACTACACAAGTACTAGAGGGGGGGTGAATAGTACTTTAAAATAATCAAGATAGTTATTCCTAATTATTGTGCAAGAAACAAACGACAATGCGGAATTAAACAACTATCAACAAGAATTAAAACATACGCAAACAAACAATATTACTGGGTTCGGATCCACCCAAGTCTTCCCGACTTGTTCCCGGTGATCCTACGTCCCAACCACCCGGATCCCCTCCGGATACTTGAGTTAGCAACCCTAACTCAAGATCTCCACTATGAAGTACTTGTGAAGAACCTTCACAAGTCAAATCATACACAAAGTAATTTGTGACTCCCACAACCCGGGATCACAACCACACTCTCACAACCGAGAGTGAAACGTACAATTCAAATATGAAATGAAATAAACTCGTACCTTACAAAATCATATGCCTTGAGTATACTTACCAAATTAGGGCAAGGAGGGATTTTGAGGAAGATGATGCCACCAAACCCTAGCTTCAAGAAGATGACCAGTAATGGAAGGCTAGGATGGAGGATGGTGACTTTGGATCAAGCTCTTGGCTTGGAAGGCTCACAATGGAGAGAATCTCTCTTGAGGAAATGGCTCAAAGAGTTGAGGGAGAGATTCTTGTGAGGATGAGAAAGCTTTAGAATGGAGTTGAATAGCTTCTATTAGATTTCTCCACATCTCTAAAATGGCAGCCTTGGATCTTATGAAAGAGCCCCTCCAACTATATATAGGATAGAGGAGAGAGAGAGAGAAAAACGTTTGAAGAGAAACTCCAACGGCTCTTTTCTGAACCCAACTAGTCGGTCAAAGAACAACCACCGACCGACTAGTTCATCAACTAGTCGGTCGGTCAATCAATGTAGACCGACTAATGGAAGAACAGCCAAGAAGTCGAAGAACAAGAGATGACAACTAGTCGGTCTAAGAAGACTTGACAACCGACTAGTTTCACAACTAGTCGGTCGGTGAATGATCTTTGACCGACTAACAGTCAAAAAAGAGTAGGTTGACTTCAAGATGAATTAGTCGGTTTAAGAACAAATGCTGACCGACTAGTTTCTCAACTAGTCGGTCGACAAACGTTCTTTGACCGACTAACTCGAAACAGTAGCTCAGGCTGAAAATGATTGTACACAACTAGTCGGTCTAAGAAGGATGACTGACCGACTATATCGTCATCTAGTCGGTCGGTGACGCTTCTTTGACCGACTAACTGTAGTCATAGAAAGAGCTGAATTAGAGAAGGCAAACTACTCGGTTCAAGTAGAGTTGCCGACCGACTAGATCGTCATCTAGTCGGTTGGTGACTCTTCTTGAACCAACTAACATGCACAAGAAGCCGAGGGAAGAAGCGATAGGCTTCGGGAATGTTTCTAATGGCTTCTATGATAATCCTAGCTCTAAGATATGAGCGAAATGAAGATTATAAAGTAAGTCCTACTCAAGGCTTAACATTCTAATCTATGAAGCTAGAAGACTATAAAATAAACCTTACGAGCCATCTTCAAAGCTTCAATCTTCATTCCTCTTGACTTCAATATTGCTCCTTGAGCTTCAACGAAGCTCCAGGCACACGATCACGCGTATTAAGAAGTCTTGAGACGTCGCTTTTGATGTACGTGATATTTTGGCGACGATCTCCATAACTGCGCTCACAAATAAGTTAGTATACATTATTTATGTTTGCTCATCATCCAAAACCAAATCCGGGGAATCATATCACAACAACTTGGTCTCTGGATGAGCTCAACTCGCACTGTGTCCAGGAAGAGAACAGGCTTGAGCAAGGAAGACAGAAAGTGCTCATATGATCTCTATCACTAAAAGATAAGAAAGGTATGCTGCGAAATTTGGATTAATTCTAAGTTAATTTCTTTTCTTGCAAACCTTGGTACTTATAGACACGTGATGGAAAGATCCGGGTTTAACCATTCACATCATTGTGTCTTGCTGGATTGCCTAAGATGCTAAGAGCCGAATGATGTTGACAGACACATTGATATGGGCAATGGCAAGATGGTTCGAGTAGAAGCAAATTAAATTTAGATTGTTTCTTTTAAAGGCTAGATTGTATTTGAATTTTATGAGACTATTATGTACCGTTTTCAACGGAATTTGTATTTGTATTTCTATTTTGAACAAATTCGGTTATCATTGTTTAATTATGAATGAAAAATTTGGTTGTCTCATGATTCAAAATTAGTTTATTCTAGTTCTTTAAAAGATCATTATAATCTTCATTTATTTGGAAATGTTGCTTCATTTATAGAATTCCTGCATTAATGTACTTGTGTTGTAATGAAAGAATTAACAGTTTAGAATTCAGTTATGTTTTGATTGCATCTTATATCCTGAATAAAGTTTCAACAAATGAATCACTTGCATGTTTGGAGATGTCCAACTAAGGTAAGACTTTATTAGCCTAATAAAGTAATAGGACATAATGCTAATGATTTTCTAGTTTTGTTGAATAATTTTAAAAGTTGATAGTTTGTATGATTTTACATAATCCCACTATTTAGTTAGTTTACGAATTAGGAAATGCACACTATTTGAAGATGCTGAGTTTGAGGGGGGAAATTAGGTAGTGACATTACTCTTGAAGAGGATTATATTCTCACATGTGTTGGCATTGTTCAGGATGGTATTCCTGACATTGTTCAAGACACAATAAATTCAAGATAATTTTGCAATTCCTCATATTTGGGAAATTGTTCATAAGGACAAACTCTAGCACCTCAAGCAACTAATTGCCATTCAGGAAAACCATTAAGGAGATGAAAAATACATTGTTGAAATATTACATTGTAATTCTCAAGAACATATGGTTGACAGTAGGATGATGGAAGTTCAACTTACATCAAGTCATAAAAGTTCTACATCGATCTCTAAAATGGATTAATGCATTAATTAAGAAAGACTTTGAATGATACTTAAAATCTTTTCTCATTGCCATAAGGTTTGAACCCTATTGATTGTAAATAGTCTTTTTATAATCAAAAGGAATTCAAAAGGGTATTAAGAAAAGATTTAAAGCGTATCACTCAAAGACTTTATACGAAAAAGAATGCATTAATTGTAAAGAGACTTTTATTCAGTTTTCATGAAAGACTCTATAAGGTTTATAATTGCATTAGTAGAGCATTTCAATATCGTTAATGATATATTAAATTTCATTAAGTGATCACCTCGTTCGGTTTTGAGATGATGTTTAATGATGTTATATATCTTAAGTTCTGTGGGAGCATGTAATTTCTATAATATCTATGTGGTAATGAATGTTAAGTTCTGTGGGAGACAAGTTTTGTCTCGATAATTGCCCGGAGAATAATCTTCAGAAGATTCCCTATATCTCACCAAAAGGGAGTCTAAAGTATGCTCGGTTTTATATGCATTTGGTTATTGCATATATTACATGTGTGTTGGGCAGATTGTTAAGTTCAGGAGTTAACCATTTGACAGCAGCCAAATGTGTCTTACGGTATTTATGGAGAACAAATGGGTTACATGTTCAAGGATCAGTAGTCAAACAGGTCTGAGATCATTTTGGTATACTGACTCTGATCATTTATTGGTGCAAAGAATGTGTGAAAATCTATGTTAGGCGCCATCTAATAGAAGAGATTTAAATGGTCCCCTTTATATAGTCTCTTCTGACATGGCTTTAGATTTCATATCATATTATGTGACATCCAAATCATGAAATATATCTGCATATTTTGTCACTATGCTGCAAATTAGGGATGGTGTTGAAACACCACACAGTTTATTTAGTGACAATGAAGTCTGCAGTTTTATATTCCAGCAACGACAGGAACTCGACAAAGTTTAGATATTCAGAGATCAAGTTCCTAGATTGTTGATTAATAATAGGAGTGTATAATTGTCTAATGAGCACATCGGAACAAACCATGTAATTACGGATCTGTTATGGTAAGGAAATGTCATCCAAACGATTTTATAAGCTAACTACTCATATGGATGTCATTTCATTAAGAACATTCAGTTTTGTGGGAGTTTGTTCTTTTGGGTGCTCATATGGTAAACAAAATCAAGTCTCCAGCTTAAGCTTGAGGTTATTTTCTGATCAAAAATAAAGTTTGGTTCAGTTCGGCTTCACTCCGATTTTGGTTGTTTATGATCTCACTAAGGTTAAGGAGGATCAGTTGGAAATGGACATGTTAGATCACATTACATGTAATTTCCATACTACACATCCACTTCATAATCCATGTCATTCTTTTGTATTAGCACTGTGACCACAGATGGGTCAAGCTACAATTGCTACGGCGAAGATCACTTTGATCCATTGCTAATATAATTGATGGACCGGATTGTTTTTCGGCTCATTAAAGAAATGACAGTAAGTTAAGATCTTATTTGGTTGTATGCACTGTGAAATATAATTATAAAGTTTAGCATATAGCCCAAGTGGGAGATTGTTGGAACTTATTCAACTAAGTTGGATCTTAATCCAACGTTGGGCTAATATGCGGTAAATAATTATATAAGTGCTACGCTGTCACATTAAGCCCAATACATTAGTGATCTGGTTTTAATTAATTGAATGGGCTAAATGAGTTAAATAGGTTGTGGGGCCTTTATGTGTAGAGACTATTGGGCTTCAACTCGTTGATGGGCCGAGTTGAAAACCCTAGGGGCATGGAGGCTAGCCTATAAATACTTGCGGTCATGATCCCCGGAGCACACGAACAAGTTAGTCGTCTTTTCTACGCCCCGTTGCTAGGAGAGAAACCGAGAGAAAGCCAAATGATTTCTCCAACGGTTGATTCGTGTTGTTCTGGAAGATCATCTGCCACGTTATCGTCAGGATCTCTTTCAGAATATTAGCGATGGATTCAGGTACGCTTCTGCTAAACAGAGTAGGTAATGTTTTAAGCTTCAGTATGTGTTTTATCTAGATCTGTGTTATTCGGTTTGTACGCACATCTAGATCTTTAGTTTCTAGAAAATGAGCTTGAAGACTCAAGAATGCATCATAGTGGTCTTCATTGTAATATCTTTAGTGATGTATTTTTATTTATTTTGTATTAGCTTGTTAAAACAAGCGCGCCGCATGTGCACACACGCACACACATGATCAATTTACAAATGATTTAAAAATGTTGTAAACGCTTCTAAACTAAGTCTTATATGGATCGGACATGTAGCAGACTACGCATAACATGGGAGTCGACTAATTTCTTGGGATCTTCTCTGTACCACTAGGTAGTGGACTACAGTTGTTCTGATAGTCGACTGTACTTGTTTGAGTAGTCGACTACCAGTATAACTGTAGTCGACTACCGACATCCCAACGGGAATAAAACACAGTTTCGCGAATTCCAGAAAGATGTTTTAAAAATACAATGGATGAGTGTTTTTGGAACAGATTTCAACGTTTTTTCATCGTATTTAATATGTCATTTGTAGATGATTTTTGCCATGAATATTGATAAAATTTTCAAGAGAAAAATAGTTTTTAAATCCCAATGCTTTTAAGCAAAAATCTTTATTTCTTTGTATAATGATCCAAAGGTTTCTTGAATCATTAGTCAAAGTTTTCTTCAAATCACACTACTTTAATTTCTTCGTATTTGGAAATCAACACTATAGCCAACTCATCTACACAAGCTTGAAGCAAGGCTATATGTAAATGCGTTACATTCATCCAAAAGGGTAAATAAAAATCCTCAATTATTGAGGTTGTGAGTGTTTTTATTTATTGAATATGATTTTTGTAAGCAGCATCTCTTTGGAAGACGCATTTATACTATTTGGGAAATAGTACGTCTAGCCCGAGTGGGACTCGGATGGCTGGAGTAGGATGCGGGAATCAATTGGGTCTTGGGTATCTGAACCAGTGCAATACTCGTGTTTGTGTTTGCATCTACCTTTTTGTGATTATTGATATTGTTTATCTCTTGCATGTTTTTATCCTGATGCATGCTCTTTAGCAAGTGATAATATTGTTGATTACGTTTAATTTGATCAACGTTAATTGTAAACTTGGGTAGACTTTAGAGGAAATTTTAATATTTATTTGGACACTAATCACCCCTCATCTGATGTCTATTTAACATCCACGTAGGAACCTGCACAAAGCACATGAAGTTTTATGGACAACCTGATGCACCCCGTTGTGGCCCAAAGGCAGTCGAGCTGAAGGTGACTAGCTGTTTGGTCCTGTACGGCCCAACACTCAAGTCCAGGAACCTTCGCGTGCGAGTCATCATCCACCCATTCATGATACCGGCTTGATCGACCGCTGTGCTCACGTAATTAAATGATCCTTTTCCCAATCCGAGCTGTCAATGATTGACCATTAAACTACCATCAATACAGACCACAACAGAGTAGCAATAAACGCCATGAATGCACGAGCGCCTTGGGAGGAGAGCGTTGACAAAATGCCAGCCTACAAATAGCCCAAATAGGGTGGGCTAAAGGACGAATCTCGGATATTTAACACTTAGGTACTCATATACTCATAAAAGATCTATTCCACCTAATATATTTCTTCCTCCATATAGTTAAGTCCGAGAACTAGTGAACGGCCTCCTAACGGGTCGGGACCAGTTCCATCGAGTAGTCTGTAGTCGCGACCTGACTTAAGCATCGGAGGAAATTTGGTCGGAACCCATATCTGACCTACATGACGAGCTTCCTGTCTTGCAGATTGTTGTAAAGATCATTGGGCCAAAGCTGTGTTCGTCATCCACTGCTCGGCATGGAGCTCGCTCTTCTCAGAGTCTGCTCAGTCAACGGCCCGAGGGTCTGCCCTATCCGCCATGTCAGCTGCGCCCTTTGGATTTCCATACCTTGATACATGTGGTGAGAAAACACTCCAAAACACACCCATTTTTAATTACGGCGAGCATGGTGGATGAAATGGATCATCCATAAAGTAGCTCAGTTATATGACGTTAGGCCCACCATTGAGATAATTTTTTAAGGAGTCACATTAGGAACACTTTTCACACACGCAATCACACAGATATATACTAGAAAACCATGCACACAGTGCACAAACACCTAAAAACCCCCCTCATGCCATCAAAACACAGGCCCCACATGAGTGTTTTCCTTGGTGCATACCCGTGTGTAAATATGAATGGTGGGTGTGTGAGTGGTTTTTGTCCAGGGTGCATGGAGCTTTTTTGGGGGGAGAGTGGTGGGCCCATCTGCTAAGGTTGCCAAATCATGACCACCACTCTACCACCCATTTGTACTGCTCTAACACATGCACAAAGTGCATGTACAACCCATGTCATGCCCCATTCCCCAAAATACGGTAGAGAGGGGTGACGGGCCGCGATACGGGGTACCAATCGTGAATGTGCGGCGTCACGCCCCGTTCCTCAAAATACCCGGCATCAAAATTTTTTTTTCGAGTACAGTGACGCGTGAGGGTGATGAAAGAGGAAAAGAGGGAGAAAGAAGAAACTGAACAAGCAGGCCACTGCGCACATGCTAGGATAGTACAAGTACATCTTCACAATAACATCAAACGATTTCATGAATACATAGATCAACAACAACAACAACATTTTTATATTTAGCAATACATAACTCATGTACACCACTACAAATACACCATCATTCTCCACCCCCAAGACAACTATATCACACCACAAGTCAGCTCACATCAAGTGCTACCCATGAACCTAGCTCCAAGTCACCTCCAACCAAACTAACCCTGCTTCCTGAAAAATAGGGGGGAGCACGTCAATGCATGCCCCAGTAGGAACCAACTTGGGGTTGGAACTCCATTTTAAGGTTATCAATTCACAAGGTAAGCCAAGTGAAATAGAGTATGTAACTAAGTGATATAATGTAAATTAAATAGTTAAACAATGGAATCATACCTGCGGTCCAGTGACGAGCTGCTGCAAGAAAGGGGTTAGCACGAATAATAATAATAATAATAATAGTAACATTAATAATACCATGAGGGCTCAAGCAACCAATATCAAACACGATAAATGCAAGTGCATGGGGCATGACACCAAGCCACAAATTACGGGCAAAGGGGAGGGGAAGTGCTGCCATCAGTAGAAGTAACACACAAATCTTATGTTATTATTTCATAATTGAGTTAATTGGAACTTGGGTAAACTGTGTGATACCAGTAGCTGGACTTCACCCCAAATTTGGGGTGAATATAGCACATGGCGCAGTGGACACGGGCACTGTACAACACCGGGCCTCTCACCTCCCCCGTCACTGGCAGGAGTGAGGCTATCCACATATAACCCAACCTCTGTATGACCCCTCCACTCTCGGTAAAGGCGAGTGGGTAAGCTCCACACATCACATAATCATCTCCCAACTTCACAGTTCAGGCCTCATATCCACAATTTACTCAAACCCCACCTAAAACCCGGGCTTTGCTAACTCACCCTCATTAGAGAGGACTGAGAATTATTCAATTACATTGGTTAACATCATAAGTGACACGTTAGGGGTCTTGATGGCATGAGTATCCACATATCACTTCAACTGTCCATCATCAAACATAGGGTCATGCACTCACGTGACATGCCCTCTATCTCCACACATCATCCACTCACAAACATAACGTTCCCATGCCATTCAAGCCTCTAATTTCCCCAATCATCACCTTGACACAAAGCAAACACTAACATGTGCACGTTACTCAATTATTGGATTTTGCCTTCATTGAGGCATTTCATCGAACACCTGGCGGGCGTCATTTATATCAAAGCACTGTTGAACGCAACGATCTAGGATCTCTGGTTTGATGATGACAAACACGTCGTTATATCTGACGTATGTGCTCAGTGTGTTTCAGGAATGTCAAAGTCGTTATTCTGAGTGTTGGAGAATTTGCTATCCACACAGCTCATGAACTTGGTCAAAGCGCTATACACAAATCGATTTGACTTGGTCAATATGGAGGGTGATGGAATCTAGTTGGGATTGAATCAAATCAATTGGAGATTGAGCCAAAATACTTTTTCCAATTCATATTCTTATTCCAACTTGGATACAAATTTCTTGCTCCTTGATTCAAGGGATTCTCTCCTAACCCTAGGGCTACCTCTATAAATTTCATCATCCCGAGAGATGCAAAGTGCGGCAACAAAAAAAAAGGGAGGTGCCTCGAAATTCTTAAGGCCGCCATTAAAAGCAAGAAAAAAAACGCCAAAAAAAGGGAAGATCAGTTTCGAACTGTGAATACATGCTTCCTTATTAATTCTTTTTATTCTTTTCCCCATTCATTCATGCATGCACTTTTATTTCGTTTCAATCATGCAAATCTTTTATTAATCCATGAGAATGCATGCAAACATTAAAGGCCACATGTTTTTAAAAGTACAGAGGGGTTTTTTTAGGAGATTTTTTTAAAAAAATAAAAAACCCTTGTAGGTTTCGAAAAAGTGAGAAGAGAGAGACACACAAAAATTTGGGTTGCAGCCGATATTATTTTAACACCAAAAGTTCTCTTCTCCTGATAAAAATTTAAAAAGGCCATTGTTCTTTCATCTCTCATTAATTTCAAGTGCTCTAGCCTCTCATTTTTTCCGTGCAGGGCCAAAAACGAAAAGCTCAGGGAGCCAAATTGTTTCACCAAGCAAGAACCTCTGTGCCACAACATTGGACGGATGCTACAAAGAGAAGGACATGTTGCAAATCAGGGACACTTTATTTTTAAACTCTTTCATCTTTATGTGTATGATTTAAAAGGCCAAACAAAAAGTTCTGTTTCATGCTTCCTTAACTTTAGCATGTTCCTTTCTTTGCTTTTTGCAGGGTGCTAGGGATTTGTACGTGACAAAATCAATTAAGGAAAAAATTATCTATATAGCCGAAATCACAAAGTTCCAAATCTTTGGAAAGGCTGCATCTTGAACAGCAGGAGAGGAGGTCACATTTATTCCGAGGTGATTTTATTGCTACAAGCCAAGTGCCCAATATCCATTTGCTATAACTCTCAGAGTTGGGGCAAAGCCGCAAGTTGCAATCTTTGGTGAAGGGCGCAAGTCTTATCGAGAGGGGAGCCAGACTGTTGAGGGGACATCAGGGACTACTACTTGTCAGACTCAGATCTGGCCTGTGCTGATTGACGAGGACATCGCCGCTACACAAACTGAGATTCCTAAACTCTATTTATTATTATTTTTGTGTAGCTGTTGTGTTAGATCCTCGTAGGGGAAACATTACCTATTTGTGACTATTTTGGGACTTGTCTAGTTGGGACTAGACAAGTGGGACCCAGCTAGTTTGGGACTAGCTGGTAGAAAGCTTTGCTAGGATTGATAGTGAGAGGAAACACTGTGTGTGGGGTACTGAGAGTCTGGCGAGTGTAGAGACGTAGAGGGTGCTCTGAGTGTGCTCTAACTTGTGACTTTGTACCTATTGCATTATTCAATCTAGTATTTGCTTTGGGGCTGGAGTAGGTCGTTGGGACGACCGAACCAGGGTAAATCTGTTGTGTACTATGTGATTGTCTATCTTTTACTCTGGTTGTGTTTTTAACTGCGTGTGATTTCTCGTGGGTTGCACGAGAATTTTTTATTAGCCTATTCACCCCCCCTCTAGGCTAGGATCCAGATCCAACAAGCACCTCAATAACATTTACATGTGCCGAGGGCATGAACATTCATTTTACCATACAACAATATTAAGCAAGAATAATGAAAGCCAATTAACCACATTTAATGAATAAGAATAGCACTTAAGGTATTCAGCTTGCTGAAATTGCAAGAACATCCACAAAGATCAACATACTACATCCATGTCTCTTGGAAATTTAACAAAACTTTATAAATGAAAGTTGAAGATATAACAGTTATGAATCTATAGATAAAATTTCATGCACAAATATTAAGTGTGTGATTTATGGTGAATTATTCAGTGAAGAGTGTCAAATCTGTTTTTCAGACAGATTTCTAGGTCTGTGTTCAAAGCCAGTTTTGAGCATGTTCTAGCCAGAATTTCGACATATAGGTACTCAGATAAACTTTTAGATAATTTTCTTAAGTTTCCAACAAGACCAATATCACAAAATTTCATTGAGAGTGCATGTAGTTATGTCATTTCTACTGAACTGTGTCAAATCTGGAAATCAAACAGAAATGCTGTAGAATTTGAATTTTTACTCCCAATTTCAAAATTGAACATATATCAATATTTATATGATTTTGGGGTAGGACTTCATGATCTACGAGCTCATATTTTTTTCGAAGCTCAATTCGAATCACAGAAAACAGAATCCAAGCATGGACACACATCAAAATTTCAGCTTTTCAAATGAAGTGATGTTGATTATAATTTCAAGGGGATTTTGCAAGAAACTAAAGTATGGCACATGAATTTGATTTTCCCTAATCCAAATTAAGTAAACAAGATGTGAAAACATAATGAAAATAAACCCTAATTGAATTTCCAAAACCAAGTTGAATCCTACCTCCAAAATTTGATTTTTCCTTCTCTTCTTTCTTTCTTTCTTCTCCATCTTCTTCTCCCTTGCAAACCACATGACATACTTGAATCTTGGAGTGGGTAATTAGGGTTTCCAAATGAAAAAGAAGGAGAAAGGGGGGAGGGGGTGGCCGGCCCTATATGGAAAGAAAAGAGGGAAAAGAGAAATGGAAGAGAAAAGAAAAGAAGAATGAAGAATAAGAAAGAATTCTCATTTAAAAAAAATCCAACTCTAGAACCTCCTTAGGATAAGCATGCCACATGTTAAATGACCAAAATACCCTCCTAAAAATACCCCTCAACTTTTAGATAATTACAAGTTTGCCATTACTTTATACACCGACCACTTAAGTATGTACGCACAGCAAATTTAGTTAAAAAGAACATTTTGCCCCTGGCCTTTCTAAAAATTTACGGGGGTTGCCATTGACCCCTAACCCCTTTCACACTTGCATGGCATCCCTACACACACCCATGCATGCCTACACATGCATACACACTCACGTCTAAACACATCCCTGTTGTTTTGCATCAACGTCGTCCCTCGCACTTTTCCCGTACCCAATCTCGCTTCCTTGTCTCTTAGCCGCCCATTACGGCCCAACCCCCTTGCACTATGTTACATACATCAACATCTACGTTTACTTCATACCTACGTATGCATTATAAGTAGAAATACCGCGTGTACACAATAGAATACACGTATACTTCAAAACAGGTCATGACATGCGGTAAACAGTATGCGCAGGGCACTGCAACAGCTAGACAACACAGGCAACACGAAAAAACTACGTACTAAAAAACAGAACATAGTAGCTTCACATAATCAGAGGAAGTATTAATATCTATGCGGCGGCTCACAACCAGCGGGAGCGTCTACAATCACAACACAAAACTATCAACAAGCATCGCCATCACAGAAACTATCCAACCAAAAATACAACTGCCGTCACAAGGGGGTACAAAGGAGATAATGGGACAAAAGTATTTACAACTCCTATCACTCACCCCAGTGCCCCCAAAACCCACAACACCCATACCATTGATTCGGGTTGATTATTGCTTATTTAACACCTCATCTAGCAATATTTTGTGTGTAAATGATGTTTAATTGGTCTCTGATATGTTCGTATATTGTATACCATCATTTATTAGAGATATCACTTGATTTGTACACAAAGTATGAATTTTATTGAGTATTTCTGCATTCTTATATTTTTCATAGATTGGTCTCGATCTCACGATTCCAACGAATATTTATTTGTATTTTTCTGAGATCTGTGCTAATTACTATGAATTTTTGAATGCAGAATACAGTTTAAATAGAGAAATACAGCCAAAATACTCACATACAGCCACGTGGCAGCATCTCAAGCGTTTGAGATCGATCGGACGGCCGACGCATTACGGGCGACGTGGTCACTTCGTGACCGCCAGATCAAGATCCGACGGCCCTCAATCGCAGCTCAATTCGAAATCAATTTCAGTTGAATGCAGGCGACATGGCTATTTCTCATCTGTTGATACTAATCCAACGGATAGATGAAGCGCCCATCGGATCGAAGGCGGGAGATTATCGTGTGCACGTGTCGCCATCTCAGCAACGCTCCGCTTGATCGGACGGCTACGATGCGAAGAGCAGGCGATATGCGTAAGCGGCAACGTGGCGCAATGAAGACCATGCGATCTGAATCCAACGGCCAGGAATAATTCGCATCAGCGCTGCGCGAAACGACGAAGCGGTGAGATCTCGACCGACCGAACTTCATCCAACGGTCGAAGCGCTCCCCGCAAATTGAAGACGCGGGCGGCGACGCGGCTGTATCACGATCGCTCATCGCGAATCCAACGGCCCACGTAAACCCCGAAGCGGATTCGGAGATCCGAATAGCTGAGCGCGAATTTCAAAGGACACGCGGCGATCCCATGTTGAATCCCGCACGATCCAACGGCCTCCATTTGATCCGACGATGGGTTTGGGTTTTGGGCGTGAATTGAAGCGGATGCAAACCCATTAAGCCAATAAAACCCGCAATGTTCTTATATAAGGTATTCTAGGGGTTTTTTGGCCGTATTCTTGGCGTATTTGGGCGATTTTGGAGCCGATTTTTGCAGCAATTCCTTGAGATTACAGAGAGCAACCTGGGCTATTTTTCAGAGGCTTTTTAGAGGAAGAAGAAGGGTTTTCTTAGGCTAAAAGAGAGCGTATTTGGTGATATCTTTTGAACTCTATTGCGTATTTTCAATTCTATTTGCTTGTATTGCTTAGAACCATGTTTAATGTGATGAAATTCTTAGTTATTTTTAGTATGTGTGGCTAAATTCTCATTGTGCATGGTATGGTGTAGTTAGGGGATATGATTTGTATTTATTTGGTTGAATATTCGTGCTAAAATTGTAACGTTGATAAAGTTGTAGTCTTTAGTTTAAAATCATCTTTTCATCTTCCAAAAGAACATGATTGAGTTGATGATCGCCCCACAAGGGTGAGTTTTGATCTCCCCAAAAGGGAGTTTCATATCTATATTTAAAAGATTATAACTTTAGCAATGATCGTATTCAATATTGTGCTTTAATCCCCACAAGGGTATCCTGCGATGAATTGCTCTCGAAAAGAGAATTTCTTGAGTTATATTTAATCAACCAAATCAATACAAATCATGGATCCTAATGAACCCATACCATGTGCATATTTTTCATAGATATTTTCATACACGAAAGTTTCTTTTGCTCGTATTGTTCACAAATTCAAATCCACGATCAAACTCCATTCACACCACCATCATCAAAAGTGGTTAGTCTCTTTACGTTGTCTTTCTATTTGATTTAATCTTTGTGGTTGCAACAGATTTTCTCCCGAGGATTCGACATCTGGACTCCCAGATCTATAGTACTTGCACGTACTCTTTCGCTTGAGAGAAGCACATTTTTGGGCTGAGCAACCATGCCTATCTACCATGAGGCCTCGACTGAGAAGTGTTGCCATCCTGGCATCTCTGCTGAGGCTGAGGACACGCTGTCTCTGGACCTGTATATGTAGAGTAAGGGGAGCCAGGTAGGAAAATCAAACACACCCCGAATCTATCTAAGGGGCACGGTGTCAACCACGACCACGCTGCATCAACCACTAAGAAAGAAGTTTATTTTAACTTTAATTAGTCATTGTTTGGAAACCTATGTATCAGATACGACATAAGGACTGGAACCCAGTAGGGCGGGTGGTAAAACTAGGACTCGCCGCCGCGCTAGCCCGTCAGTAGCCTAATATAACACATCTGCCCACTCCCCGCCCCGATAGCTCGACAGGAGTGCGATTGTACCCAACATAACTAACACACCCCAATTCCATCCCTTAAGCCTACCCAATACTTCAGTTTCCCCCACCCCTGTGGCACCCTCCTTTGTGGATGACTAGGCATTTGAAACAAAGAAACACTTACACATTATCATGAAACGACAACAACAATAACCTCAATACCAACATCAAGCAACAACATCCCAAACCCAACAACAACTTCCATAATGTATCCACCACAACATTTTATTTCATACCCCAACACATGCTTCCTCATCAACGTTCCATTTCAAGGGCAACAACAACTTCAACATCAAGTACAACATCAACATTAAAGCAACCCATGCAAGTTCATAATACCATGTGAACATGAATAAAGAGAAGTAATATTAGCAAGCATGAGATAAGCAAGGCCATAAACATATGCTTAAGCATTAGTCATTCATAATTTGGGAGGATGAAGTCATATAAATCCATAACAATAGCTAACTCCCACACATTTGCAACTCTGGTTTTCTGTAAACAGAAGAATAGTCAGATTCAGAGGCTGTTTTTCTCCAGACTGTTGAACTCAACCTGAATTTTTCTCCAATCGGAAGTTGTAGATATGGAAGTGCTGAATTAACATATAAAATTTCATGCAGAGATATGAACTAGGTGATTTATGGTGAATTGTTTGGTGAGACCTAGCAAAACTATTTTTCAGACAGATCCTGAGAGCTGTAACATTTGCTAATTTAAGTCATGCTGCAGTTAGAATCTCAAAAATGTGGCTTAGGTGAAAGTTGCAGAACAGATTGTTATCTATTCAACGAGACCGAGAACATCAAATTTTATGAAGTGTGCACGGACTAGAGCTCTGCTCACCAAACTATGTCCCACCTGGATGAAAACAGACATGTTGAAAAGATAGAATTTTTATCCCTAACTCCAATCCGAATTTGCAAGAGTTCATAACATGGAAGTTGCAGAGAAAAGTCTAATACTTATACCATAAAATTTTTAGACCAAGCTCAGTTGTATTTCTAGACAAATCGGCAAAACTAGGAGCATAGAAAATCAGCCTCGAATTACAGCATCATCACTTTAGAGAACTAACGTCCTTAACAAGGATTAACTTAATAACTCAATCATTCAAGCACCACACACACTTAGAGAAATTCAGTGGGGTGTTATAGATTCTACCCAAGCCTTGGAGATGATGCTAGCTAATCCCTCTTTCTTTGCTTCAAGCTTGACCTCCTTCTGCTTCTTCCTTCTTCTTCTTGTTTCTTCTTCTCATTTTTTGGCTCTAGCAAATTTCGGCCCACACAAGAGAGAGGAAGAGAGATAATTGAGGGAAGCGGGTAGAAACGAAAAGAAAACGGGAGAAGATAAGAGGAGGTTTTATATTTGATTAACTAAGAAAATTAAAAGAAAAGAGACTTATCTCTTAAGATTCCTACATTTTATAACTTCGACATCCCTGATGTGGAAAAATCCTCATGGTAATCCCATTACAACATTAGCCTTAAAGTTCTCACTTAATTACTTCTCATGCCATTAAGAGGAAAATTGCAAAAAAAAACCCATTTTCTTGCCAAATTTGCACGTAAATTTGGTTATAAATCTAAACCACAACGGTCACAAATGCAAACATCACCCATATTTGAGGCTAACACAAGTATTCTCACCAAATAAAAAGGGGAATGTCGGTATTTGCATTTACATGTGTTACATCCTACCTTCCGTAGAACAAATTCTGTCATCGAAATTTAAAAGGAAAAGAGTGATATATGTAAACACTGTTGCAAACAAAACATATGAGATGTACAAAAAATACGAGGTTAATCATACAAATAGATGTGGGTATTTCTTCCGCGTCTCATCTTCGCCCTACCAAGTTGACTCTCAAGGAGATTCTTGCTCAGTGTTTCTATCATGTGGCAATGTCACATCACCCCCCAAAACCCAAAATCCCCCAAAAAAACCACAAAAATGCACACACATTCAAAAACCCACAAGCTCAAACAACACACAAAAAACAAAACCAATGTCACACCCATAATAAAAAACTACAGGAACCCCAAGACGATACTTATTCCCATTTGAACCGAGTTAGGTCATGCATCCTGATTGTGTGGGGTTTTTTTTGGTTCAAGTGCACTTTGTGCATGGGTTATTTCTAGTATACGTATATACATATATATATGTACATACATACATATATGTACATACATACATACATACATACATAAATATGGATGTATATACATGTGTGTGTACTAGAAATTGCATGTGCTCGGAGGGCACTGAGGCAGTCATCTCCCGGGCACAAATACAAAGAGAAGCGGGTGCCAGAGTGAAAAAAGCGTGGGTGTGTGTATGTGGAGCGCCCGGGCACCAATACGATACTTCTTCCCATTTGAACCGAGTTGGGTCTCACGTCCTGATTGTGTGGGGGGTTTTTAGATACGTGTGCATTTTATGCATGGGTTATTTCTAGTACACACACACATTTATACATACATACATAAATATGGATGTATATACATGTTTGTATACTAGAAATTGCATGTGCTCGGAGGGCACGGAGGCAGTCATTGCCCGGGCACAAATACGGAGAGAAGCGGGTGCCAGAGCGAAAAAAGCATGGGTGTGTGTTTGCTGAGTGTCGGGAGGCAAAAGGATGAAAAGAATGGATCGAAGCACAAAAACCCAACCCAAACCAATTCCCCAAAAACTCACACGAAGCTAAGCCCAAAGCCACCTCAACCCCCCCGGGCCCCAACGAGACGAGTTTGAGCACCCCTGGCAAATCGTCCGTCCCATTCAACTTGTGACTGATACAAATGTCCTCATTTGTATATTACACAGACAGACAGACAGACAGACAGACATATATAAATATACATATAGATATAGGATTTAATGTAGAAAATATGTCACCTATCCAATAGATCATGTGCCAATACACAAAAAGGTGGAAAGTACAAGCCCTACATATGTTTGTGCTCATTGGGGCCCACCATTTTGTGTCTTGCACCTGATCTACATTAATCACATACATACATATATGTGTGTATATATAGAGATTAATGTGTATCAGGTGGCACCTGACCAACTTGGGTCAGGTGCTCTGACGTGGCAGCCTACCATTGGCCGCCTATAAAGCAAAAAGTACCTTTTGCTTTATGAGCGACCAATGGTAGGCCGCCACGTCAGCGCACATGACCCAAGTTGGTCAGGTGCCATCGTTTGTACATTAAATTCATATATATACGTGTGTATGTATGTATATATATGTGTATATACATATATATAGAATAATTGATATTATACGACACATGTGACTGAGCCTCGTATACACCTTCAAAACTCCACATCATGCAAAATTTTTGGATGATCAAAACAGGCCATTTTGATCTACATATTCTTAAACCCCAAAACAACAAATACGGGTGAACCCAAGGGGGTTTTCTCATTCATCAACCTATCACAAATTTAACGGTTTTGCATGCATAGAACTTTTGCGACGGAAAAGCCGAAGTGCACACCCAACATTAGGGAAAAACACATAGAATAATGGGTATCATATGCCATAAGAGACGAAGCATTATATACGCCTCCAAAACTCTGCCATCTGCTACTTATTTAGATGATCAGGACATTTTATTTTGATCTACATATTCTAAAACCACACGACAACGAATATCGAGTGAACCCAAGAGGTTTTGCTTGTTCATCCACACGTTTCGCATGAATATAACTTTTGCGATGGGAAAGCATGAGTGCACAGCCAGCAGCATGGAAAAGCACACGAGAGCACACACCCGAAAACACACATCGGTATACGATGAGCAGTCGAGAGCACATAGATAGAGGGCAACCACTAGAAAGCAGTAAGCATGAAGGAGGGAGGGAGCGATGCACAATACAAGAGCATTGGAGAGAGAAGCACTTGATAGGAGCGCCAAAACTCAAGGCGGAACCGTTAGATTTGTGATGGATAGATCATGTATGAATGGACATAACACATTGGTTTCACTTGATATTCAGTGTTTTGAATTTTTAGAATATGTAGATCAAAATAACAGTACCAAGGTGGATTGTTGGAGGTGCACATGGAACGTAGCCATATGATGCCCATTACTCTCTTTCGGCAAAGTTTCCCATCTAAAGTTGAATTACGATTTCCATGGATACCACCCGTTCCAAAAATCCGAATGCAACCAAACCGGATGAATCTAAAAAACCGAACTGCTTATCGAGTGCGGGCGCAATGCGAAAACCGACCCGTTTACATCCTCAATTCATTCAAGCGTGGGAAATGAGCTCCCAAAGTTTCCGGTGCTCATCGGGGGGAGAGAGAGAGAGGAAGAAGCGAGAAGTGTAAAGTGGAGATAGAAAATAGGAGTGAAGAGAGGGGAGAAGAGATATCGAAATGCAATGGCCGCAATCATCGCATCATCGCCCTTCAATCATCAGGAGGAGGAGAAAAAGAAAACGAAAGGGAAGACGAAGAAGAAGAAGGGATTTTTTTAAAATTTTGTAGTTAAATATTCGAATTTTGTGGATGGCGTAGATTGTGGTGGCGATTTGTCTAACGCTGCTCCAACGCCACATTATGGCCGCAATAGAGGGACTCACTGACAACTAACCCCATTCTAACCCTAAGCAAACGAACAGGAAAGGGAAAGGGAAAAAAAATTATCAAAAGAGGAGAAAGAAGAAGTAAAAGAACAGGAGGAAGAAGAAGAACTTGGCCGTCACTGTGGTCTTATCATGGCCGGGTTCGATCCCTCTAAGAAGGTACATCTTTCTATCTCAGCGTCCTTCCCTAATTTCGCAGCATGAATTCAATTTAATTCAATGACATTGTCTTGTTTGAGATTATCATCATTGTTTTTCACAAAAGTTTGGTTACCATCCGTTAAGATGTTGAATGCACGGAGGAAAATAATAAGAAGTAGAAGAAACATTCAAGAATGACTAATTTTTTTTTAGGAAGGAGCAAATGCACAAAGGCCCGATTTTTAAATCTGCACGCTGTTGTTTCTATCTGCTTTATTAATGAAGTTCATAAGCTTACACTGGTGGAGAGTGAATGACATTGGCATTTTGGATCACACCCAACACTTGATATATGCATGGGGAAAGATTGTTTTCTTTTGCCAAGGGGGATATAATTTTACATATTATCTCCATCCCTTTTTGATAATACCAAGGAGGAGAAATATAAGAGAGATATAAAATATGATTAGGGGAGAATGTTGTTTGCTACACATACACTCACACACTTCATGAATTTTATATTTTTATATGCAATATATTGTCATCATCAAAAAAGGGAAGAATGTTGCGGGAGCTTTACATTTATTTTACAACTTCAATTCGAGTGAACACTGTGGTTTCAGAATCTAGAGATCGACATGCGAGCATAAATTTGTGGTTCTGTAATGTCATAGTGCTTAAAGAAGAGGGATTAACAGTTGAGATTCACGAAACTAAGACAGAACTTGTCGATTTCGCTCTTGCTTCAATAGAGGGACGTCGAGATAAACTTCTTGACTTTTTACATGCACACATTTAACTCAGATAAACAGGCACTTTGAACATCCTGAATCACGAGGTGGTTTTAGTTGGGTGTTTATTTTTCAAAGCAAGCTCACTTGTACTTCTATCACATGGTTAATGACCCCGTTCTGACCATTTCGTCTTTAGACATAATACATGTCTTAACTCAGATCAGTGTTTTTCTTAATCGCAGGGAAACATCAGTGTTGGTTCACATGTATGGCTTGAAGACCCGCAAGTAGCTTGGATTGATGGACAAGTTTCTAAGATCAACGGTGCCGAGGTTGAGATCCAAACTAGCAATGGGAAAAAGGTAATACTATTTATGATGTCATGTTTACTTTCCTGAAAAAAAGTCTGCTTGTTTTTAGCTTTCAACTTAACCACCTCTTATGCGCTCTATTATGAGTTGCTTTCTTATTTTGCTCACAACTCTTTATGTTCAATTCCATTGAGGCAACTTCATCTACATCAGAAGAAGGCTGCATTGTCTAAACCTCGTATATTTAGACAGTGCTTGTCCTGTAGCATGTACTTCCACAGTAGTTTTTAAGCAAACACCCTCAATCATCTCCAGCCTATGCTATCATTACTCTCACGTCACCCTTTGTTGAGTTTGATCCGGCCTTTAGGATCTTGAGGTGTTATTCATCACAGTCATAATTTTGTTTTATTGCTTAATTTATATACATATATGGTGCAAGGATTCAACGGTTGTGTGCTTTCTTTACCATCTGAAGTCTACTCATGATCATTGTTGTCATTCAACGCGGAATGTGAAAGCACATAAGCAAATCGTAATCATACAAGAAAGAAGAATAAAGAAGTAACAACACAGATGATACAAAGATTTACGTGCGTCGATGTTATGTTTTATGTCTATGAACGACAAGAAATCTATGTTCACTATATTAGAAGGATACAATACAAAGTACAAAATGACAACTCATTAGAACATGTATCCATAATTGAAGCTCTAGAAGAAACCTAATAGGTTCTTGTCTATGATGAGAAAAAGAACACTTAAGAACTAGATGATCTACAAAGAACAATTAGGTCCATGTATATAAAGGATTTCCATAGCATACTATCTTTAATCAAATATGATTAAAACAATTATTCATATACCAATTTGTATGTGTAACCCCATAGCTTGAACAACTATTTGCACGAAAGAGAATTTGAGTTGAACTTAAATCATTATATTCTAGCCAATATGACATTATCTTGGTCATGAGAGGAGACTTCGATTATGAGATCAAGGATCCATGTTCTATTTGGATTGAAATAGATCCACACACGTATGACTTCTCTTATATGGGATTGGATTCGAATAAGGGTTGGATTTGAATTTTATTATTATCACAGCTCTACAAATCTACACTTTGATGCTAATAGATAATATATTCTCCACCTTAACTCGAACATAACCGAGCATCTAGTAAACAAACGTCGTACCATCACCGTGCCTTATGGGGTTCAACCTTCGTTACAAGGAAAACCAAGGAAAACCAAGGGAGTTTAATCAACTTTCGTGAAAGAACGCGCTTAGTCATCATATTAGCTAATCTGTTTTGAGTACTAATCTGTTTTACCTTGATGACCTTTAACACTGGGATGAAGTAGTGATTGACATCAAGTGAATTGTACTTTAACCATCATAGTTACATCGAATGTTGGTGTAAGCCAAGATCCCAAACCAAACCTCTCAACAAGATGGTTTCTTTCATTGTTCAATAACTGTCATATGCCCCGTCTCTTTAGTTGACAAAGCAACAATTGACTGTAGAGTCGCTTTTCAATTGATATCACAATATGTTAGCGTGAAAATATAACCTGTTAAGGAACTCATTCGATCTAAATCACATGTATAATCAGAATTTGAGTATCTAATCTGATTGTAACTAGTAATTATCAGCAAATAATCTATTGTACACCAAATCAACATATGTAGTCCTTTTGAGATACCAAAGTTTCAACTTCATAGCCTCTCAATGGGTCACCCTACACTAATAGCATGTGAATAGACAGACGGGTGCAAACTATATTATGCATGATGCTTCCAATGTCGTTGGTATAGTATACGTGAGACCTGTATTTTTCTTCTTCAGACTGAGTGTATCTGGTACGATCTGCCCTACCAGCGACGCCGAACCCGGACCCAGCCGCGCGCACAAGCCTAGCCGCACCACTAGGGGCGTTTTCGACCCCTTTCTCTTTATTAATATTTTAAGGGCAAACTTGTAATTATTTTAGAGGGGGTTTTATTCTTAAGTTAGGGCTAGCCATCATTAATCTCTTATGCTTATTATTGCTATTTTGTGAGAGTTCTTCGATAGTTCTTCGAGAAATCTTAGGAGAGTGCAGACGTCCTTACTTATCGGCGGCTTGGGAGAGTGGTTGCCCCTAGAATTGTAGCCAATTTATCTTTTATTCGCTGTTTTTGATCAATTTAATTTCAGTTTCGGTTTGATTCCAATCAATTTGGTATCAGAGTGTAACGATTCTTAGTGGCGTCGACAAGGCAGAAGGACAAGTTCGAGACATTGGAGGAGAAATTCAATGGCGAGATCGAAGGGGTGAAGAAAATTCTAGCGGGGCACGAGGAATCTATGAGAAAGTTGACGGCTTCAGTTGACAGATTGGCGGCTTCCATTGAAAAGGTGGCGGCAAAGCAAGAGAAAAACGAGGAGCAATTCGTGCAACTAATTTTTCAGTTGACGGCCAACGCAGAAAAAGGTTGAAAAGAGGACGTGAACCCTAAATCAGCGGGGAAGATACCACCTTTGGTGAAGGGAAAGGGAAAGGAGGAGCCTTTTGATGCGGATCTCGCCCACGAGGAGGAGGATGTCGACGAGGAGGAAGATGGAACGCCTTGGACGGTGGATTATCGAGAGGCAATACGACGAAAGACAGAGGAGGCAAGGAGGGGGGCGGTGGACCTAGCCACCGCTCCCAAGATGCGCGCCAAGAAGATGGAGGGCCGCGGGAGCAGTTCCAGCTTCCCGCGGGCCCCAGGAAGTCATGCAGGGGGCGGTACACCCCCCAGCCCCGCTTGTGCCTGGCAAAGGGGCCCAAGCCTCCGGCGAACCCCGCGGCCCCTGTGCAGGGCCGCTGGGGCCCCGATCCTCCTCAGCAAGGGCCCACGGGCCCTTTGTAGGGCCGTGGGACCTAGGTGGCCCCCCACGGGGGGTGGGAAGCATCGCAGGGGCAGTAGCTGGCTATGGGGGGCGTTTCGCCCTATTCGGAGGTCCCGACACGTGGTTTTGACGACAAATTTGATGCAGGAGAGGGGCATGAGTATTATGATGACAAAGGAGGGTTTTCGGGATCCTTTCGACCCTCGGTACGACGACGATAGATGGCGTCCTCTACCCCACACCTATGAGGGACTCCAGGAACGGCGGAGGAGGATACATAGGCTTTCAGAAGGAGTGTGGGGTTCAAACTGGAGGCTACGATGGGCAAGGGGAGGGGCCCCGAGTGGGCCATGGAGATCGCTGGAGAGGACTACAGGAAGGATTTGAGACACACCAGGAGAGGTGGCAGCACTACCACCAGCCTAGACATGGCGTAGGACGGAAGGACCAGTGGGATTCAATATGGACAAACTGCGGAAGTTGAAGATGCCTGTATTTGACAGGATGGACCCGGTCTCATGGATCTACAGAGCGGAGAGATTTTTTAGAGTCTCACGCATGACTGAGGAGAAGAAGCTGGATGTAATGGGCATCTGTCTGGATGGAAAGGCCCTCGCTTGGTTTCAGTGGAAGGATGCGAGGCGTCCTTTTCACTTGTGGGAGGAGATTAGGGATCAGATGATGGAGATGTTCAGAGACTCCCACTTGGAGAACGTGCGGGAGCAGCTGCCATCACTCAGACAGGAGGGCACGTTGAGATACTATCTTGAGAGGTTTGAGGCTCTATCAGGACAGGTGCATGTGGTGACAGATGAGACGATGGAGAGCACCTTCATGAGGGGGTTGAAGGCCACTATTTGAGTAACGGTGCGCATGCAGAAGCCCTATAGTCTGATTGAGGTCATGGAGTATGCTCAGATGGCAGATGATTGTCAGATGGATGAGAGAAAGTCGAGGGGTGGTTGGAGGGGACCAATTTTCTGGGGTCCGACAGCGACAAGAGGGCAGCAGAGAGCCACTATCGGAGCAGATCCGACCACCAAGGAGAAGAGTGTGGAGAAGAGCAGTGCACCGCATGCTTGGGAGCAGTTCAGGCAGATGACCGACGCTGAGATGAGGGAGAAGCGACAGAAGATGCGACGAGTGGTTCACACCAGGCCACAGATGTGCAGGGCGCAAGCTCCAGGTACTGCTGCTAGAGGATGAGGAGGACGAGGCTGAGGTAGAGAATGAGACCGCTGAGGTCGAGGAGTCTGAGGGCCACTAGCTAGACGTGACAGAGGTTTTCCTTGACTCCGTGGTGGGGTTCACACCGAACCATACCATGAAGTTGAGGGGGCATATCGGCGACCAGGAGGTGACCGTGCTTATTGACAGTGGGGCGACCCACAATTTCATTTTCAGGAGAGTGGTGACTCAGCAGGAGTTCCAGCTGACAGACTGTGGGAGTTTCAGTGTCATGATGGGGACATGGATGAAGGAGAGCAGCCGAGGAGTCTGCAGAGGGCTAGTGCTGACATTACAGGGGTACATGTGATCGCAGATTTTTTGCCTCTAGGTTTGGGGCAGCACCGACGTTATCCTGGGCATGACGTGGCTGCAGACATTGGGGGAGACGACTGCGAACTGGAAGCTGCTCAGGATGGAGTTTCAGGAGGAAGGGAGAGCAGTTATACTACATGGAGATCCCAGCCTATGCAGAATATTGGTTTCGTTGAAGACCATGGTGAGGACCATTCAGACTGAGGGTGAAGGGTACCTAGTGGAGTTGTACTCATTGACGGAGGAGGGGGGCGCTGAGGCCAGTGATGAGCAGCCCATTCCAGGAGAATTGTAGCATCTGATGGAGTAGTTTGGGGAGGTCTTCCAGGAGCATCGGGGTCTTCCACCGCTAAAGGATCACGAACACGTCATAGTACTACGAGAGGGCGTGTCCCCATCGGTGTAAGGCCCTAACGTTACCTCCAGTACCAGAAGGACGAGATCGAGAGGATGGTGGCAGAAATGGTACATGCCGGAGTGATACAGCCTAGTGTGAGCCCCTTTTCCAGTCCATAGTAAAGAAGAAGGATGTGAGCTGGTGATTCTGCGCAGACTACATGGCCTTGAACAAGGAGACAGTACCAGATAAGTTCCCCATACCAGTTATTGATGAACTTCTGGATGAGTTACATGTCGCATCCCTATTCAGCAAGATATATCTCAAGTTGGGCTACCATCAGATCAGAATGCGACGGGAGGATGTGTCCAAGACGGCGTTTAGGATGCATGAGGGTCACTACGAGTTTCTAGTCATGCCGTTCGGCTTGACTAACGCACCAGCTACCTTTCAGGCCTTAATGAATAAGGTATTCCGCTCTTACCCGAGGCGATTCGTACTCGTTTTCTTCGATGACATATTGGTGTACAGTCGTACCTTGGAGGAGTACTTGGACCACCTGCAGGTCGTGTTTCAGGAGCTGCAGTTCCATCAGCTGTTCGCGAACAGGAAGAAGTGCTTATTCGGACAGCCACATGTGGAGTATCTGGGGCATGTGGTGTCGGCAGATGGGGTGGTAGCAGACAGAGCGAAGATAGCAGCGATGCTAGACTGGTCGCTCCCCACTACACTCAGGGGGCTGCGGGGATTCCTGGGCTTGACAAGTTACTATCGCAGATTTGTAGAGGGGTATGAGACGATTGCCTGGCCACTGATCGAGCTATTGAAGGAGCAGTACATTTGGGGTGAGTAGTCGACGACAACATTTGAGGCCTTGAAGAGGGCCATGACCACCGTGCCAGTTTTGGCGTTACCCGATTTTTCTAGGCCCTTCGTGGTACGTCGGGACATGGACTGGGAGCAGTATTGATGCAGGATCAGCGGACCATTGCATATTTCAGTCAGGTGTTGACCACTAGAGCCAGACTGCGGTTTGTCTACGAGAGGGAGTTGATGGCCATTGTCCTGTCGATTCAGAAGTGGGTGTCGTACTTGTTGGGAAGGAGTTTTCTGGTGCGCACAGATTAGCGGTGCCTCAACTGCTTATTAGAGCAACACATAGTAGCAGAGGAGCATCAGAAGTGGCTGCAGAAGCTGATGGGGTACATGTGTATCGACTGGGGCTAGAGAACAAGACGGCTGACGCACTTTCACGGCGAGAGGAGGTAGAGTTTGCGGCGCTGGCAGTTTCAGTGCTCCAGGACTGGGAGTCACTGCAGCAGGAGGTGGAGCAGGGCCAGGACTTGTTAGGCATACGTGCGGTGCTATTACATGGATCTACGGAAGTCTCAGGGTATTCTATTCAGGATGGACATTTACTACATTGGGGGAGATTGGTTCTGCTGAAGACTCTATATATATACCGACCGTACTTCAGGAGTTCCACAGCAGCGCAGTCGGAGGACATTCTGGGGTCCTCAAGACCTACCAGAGACTGGCGATGGAGGTCTACTGTAAGGGAATGAAGAATGATGTGGCGAAGATGGTTGCAGAGTGTGATGTTTACCAGCGTCACAAGTACCGGGCAATGTCCCCGGGGGATTATTACAGCCGTTGTCTTTGCTCGATCGGGTGTGGAAGGACCTCTCCATGGATTTCATTGATGGACTGCCGAAGTCGGGAGGATATACAGTCATATTTGTTATGGTAGACTGCCTCAGCAAGTATGCGCACTTTGTACTACTTCGGCATTCGTACAGCGCAGTATCGGTAGCGAAGGTATTTTTCAGGGAGGTCATTCGCTTGCATAGGGCCCAAAGTCTATTGTCTCTGATAGAGACAAGATGTTCCTTAGTAGGTTCTGGCATGAGCTTTTCAGGCTTCAGGGGACAATGTTGAGACAGAGCACAGCCTACCATATGCAGACAGATGGACAGACAGAGGTAGTCAACCAGAGTGTGGAGATTTATATGCAGTGCTTTATATCAGAAAATCGTAAGGAGTGTGCTCGTTGGCTGACATGGGCGGAGTACTGGTATAATACATATTATCACATTGCAGCTCAAACAACACCTTCATGATTCTGTTTGGCCGGGACCCTCCTCATTTATTGCATTATGGGCAAGAGACGACACCAGTATCAGATGTGGAACGATATTTGACAGAGAGATTAGATTTTGGAGGAGCTGAAGCTCCATCTCCATCTGGCTAATAAAAAGGTAACTTGGTCATGAGATGATGCTTTGATTAGGAGATCAAGAATCTATGTTCTATCCGGATTGAAATATATCTACACACGCATGACTTCTCCTACACGAGATTGGATTTCATCAGTGATCACATTTCATTTGAACTCTATCATCATCACAACTCTACACAACATTTGATCATGATTATAATCATCATCATGTAAGTTCTTTCTGTATTTTAGGGTACACACTGCTAATCAACTTTCTACATGGATGTGACTCATTTAACTTTCTTTGCATCCTCACACATTCTTTACATTCCCGGCTCTGTGTTGAAAAAAAGTGGCAGCTGAGTTCGATATAGCAGGAGGTTCACTGCGGGCATAATTACTGTGAAGCAGAAAGTAGAACCTTTTCTGGATCACTATTGACCCGCATCCTTGACCGCTACTCCAACTTTACATGTAAATCCTGTTTGGATACTAGTAAATTTAAATTCATATACAATTTGGACTTTGCACTTGAATGTACCATGGTTTCTCCTATTCGTTTTGATCTAGATAAAAATAATGTGAAACATTGGGTCTCCTCAAAGTAATCACTTGATGCACTTGTTTGTTGTTGCTACTGCCATCCATCTGGAATTCTAGATACTGCATGCTTCCATCTTAATGATCATGTGGTAGGTTTTTAGCTTTTATATGGTGAAGACATTTGTTGCCCCACATACATGCTTATATGTTTCATGCTTTATGTGTAGTTTGTTGTCTGTTTTACTCAGCGTCACATGATCCAAGGCATTCCTCTGACTCCCGATCAGCACGTTTTCCTTTGACAGAGTTTTGATATTGGATTTTTTCCTTACCAAAATTCTAACCATTACGAGCAAAAATGGGCCATGTTGAACTTGTTTTTAGGCCCATCACGCATGCTTAAATATATTTTTGAGTTCATAATTAAGTCAATATCCTCTCATCATAGTGTTGAGGAGCTATGACTACCCAAGATTTAAGATTGCGAACTTGTCACATACCATTTATAAGCTCTTCCTATATTTTTTTCCACATTTCAAAAACTGCACAAATATTACACAGATCAACTTGTTAAACATGCTTATTCGATAGAACAGAACATACTATACCTCATAAGGTAATATGCAAAATTAGCTGGCAACATAACAATTTCAAGGCTGGATGTGGTTTTATGAATCAATATGATCTCAAAAAAGTTGGGTAAAATGCATGTGCAATCATGAGATGTTAATATTCTTTGTTTTTTTTGTTTTTTTTCGGGGGGGGGGGGGGGGGGGGGGGGATTAAGAAGGTACCTTTATGCAGTATGTGACATGACATCAACGTAACACACCTTTCTTGTTAAAATTTTAGGTTGCTGCAAATTTATCAAAAATATACCCAAAGGATTTGGAAGCTCCTGCTGGTGGAGTCGATGATATGACAAAGCTCTCTTATCTTCATGAACCGGGAGTTCTGCAAAACCTAGCAGCTAGATATGAACTCAATGAAATTTATGTAAGACTTCAGTTTATTGTTACATTATTTTCTCGTACAGACTTATTTCGTTATATCTGTCTAGTCTACATTTGTTTTAATACTAGAGAATAATGGGAAACATATGGCATATGTGGTTAAGCCACATATATGACTCGAAAAGTTCACTATCCATTATTTTTTGGAGGACTGGCTTCGTTAATTTTGATGTTAATATTTTAAAACCCCAAAACACTAAATATTGGGTAAAATACGAAGCTGTCGATCTAATGGGTAAACAAGCTATTTTGCTATAACACCGTTAATTTTTCTATGAAGAGATCAACGAGCTTTGGGTTCTCTCGATCTTTGGTGTTTTGGGGTTTTAGAATATGATGATCAAAATGAACGGTATTGATTCTCTAAAAAAATAGTGAAGAGTGGACTTTTTCGAGGTCGTATATGTGGCTTAGCCACATATATCATATGTTTCACATCTTAATATTATACTATGACATACTCTGTAATTGGATTTCCATCATTATGGCAGACTTACACGGGAAATATTCTTATTGCCATAAATCCATTTCAAAGGTTGCCTCATCTGTATGACCTGCACATGATGGAGCAGTATAAAGGGGCGCCATTCGGAGAGCTAAGTCCTCATGTTTTTGCTGTGGCAGACGTTGCATATAGGTGTGATTATTTGTCTGTTACAGTGATAAATAATAGTGGTCCTTTTAGAATATACAATTTTCTCAAGCACATGTTGGGAGCAGGGCAATGATAAACGAAGGAAAAAGTAACTCTATTCTGGTTAGTGGTGAAAGTGGTGCTGGTAAAACTGAAACCACGAAAATGCTCATGCGTTATCTTGCCTATATGGGCGGGCGTGCTGCAACTGAAGGACGGACAGTTGAACAACAAGTTCTTGAAGTAAGATTTGAGTTACGCTTATTTTTTCCAAACCTACATCTGTATCATGTCCTAATCAATTAACATATCACCTCACGCTAATTTGAGACATTATTAACTGATTTAATTGCAGTCAAATCCAGTTCTTGAGGCATTTGGCAATGCTAAAACTGTTAGAAATAACAATTCCAGGTTAATATTCCTTTTTTTAAAGTCATGTTTTTAATTGGATGCATGTTGTAAAGACCGTTTTTCTATTTCTTAATATTCCTTATTTACGTCATGTTTTTAAATGGATGCATGTTGTAAAGATCGTTTGTATCTCCTCAATTGTGAAGAGGTACACCTGTATTAATTGTACTTTTTTGTTTTAATTAATGCAGTCGTTTTGGTAAGTTTGTTGAAATACAGTTTGATAATAAAGGAAGAATATCGGGTGCTGCCGTTAGGACCTATCTCCTCGAAAGATCCCGAGTTTGTCAAGTTTCTGACCCTGAACGCAACTATCATTGCTTTTACCTTCTCTGTGCTGCACCAGCAGAGGTAACGCTCCACTCTTCTTGAAGTAACACTTAAGTACTTCACATTTTGGTTAGTGGGATTGCAGATTTTCATGCGGTTTTCTAATTAAACAAGCTACTTTGATTTTTCAGGAAGTTGAGAAGTATAAGTTGGGAGACCCCAAGTCATTTCACTATCTAAACCAGTCAACTTGCTATCAGTTGGTTGGTGTGAATGATGCCCATGAATATTTAGCCACCAGGAGGGCTATGGATATTGTCGGAATCAGTGCACAAGAACAGGTAGTTCCCCTCCAAATTCTTTTCATTGTATGATTTATTTCAAGTTAGACAAACATGGCAATCATCATTTAAGTATCTACTGATGCAAGTCGCCCCCAACAGGATGCAATTTTCAGGGTTGTTGCATCCATACTTCACATAGGTAATATTGATTTTGCTAAGGGGGATGAAATCGATTCATCCGTTCCAAAAGATGACAAGGCTAAATTCCATCTCAAAATGACAGCAGAGCTTCTCATGTAAGGCTTGGCTTGTTCTGTTGTCTATATGGTGGCCATTTGTCTTTTCTTGACTTTGCCATATTTCAGGTGTGATCCTCAGGGCTTAGAAGATGCATTGTGTAAGCGTGTAATGATAACACCAGAAGAAGTTATCAAGAGAAGTCTTGATCCTTATAATGCAACAATAAGCCGGGATGGTTTAGCAAAGACGTTATATTCCCGTTTATTTGATTGGTAATGCTATTTAAAAACCGAACTGTATTTTTTCTGGATGTTGAAACATCAGGATTTAACTCTTAAGAGTGCTTGGGATTAATCTACAGGCTAGTTGATAAAATTAATGTCTCAATTGGGCAAGATCCAACGTCTAGGTCTCTGATTGGAGTCCTTGACATATATGGGTTTGAGAGTTTTAAGACAAATAGGTATTGATATTGCTCATAATGTACTTTATATTGTATTTTCCTGTTATATGTGGTTTAACCTTTGGCAACATTTCTATAGTTTTGAACAGTTTTGTATTAACTTTACGAATGAGAAGCTGCAGCAACATTTCAACCAGGTGAGGTTATCCTTGGTGGATATTTAATGCGGGCTGTCCTTGTTTTCTTTTTTCGCATCTAATGACATTCAATATTATGTTTCCAGCATGTCTTTAAGATGGAGCAGGAAGAGTATACAAAAGAGCAAATAGATTGGAGCTACATTGAGTTTGTTGATAACCAAGATGTTCTGGATCTTATTGAGAAGGTCTTTGTTTCCTCCTATTTTGACGTACATCATGTCAACTGATGTAGCATTCTGCACGTGTTATGCTTTGTACATACATATAAGGTGCACAAATACTTAAATACATATCTTCAAGGGCAAGCCAATTTCACTTGGTAGGTCACCATGATTGCATTATGGGCACGATGTCAAGCACTTAAGAACCAACATGTCCAATGATGCTGCTGAATTGAGAATTTTGGGATGGATAAGCGTGAGAACATTAAAAGTTAAGACAGAAATGGGTTCACTTGGTAGCTTCATTGAGAGAACCGTTTGAGATGGTTTTTGCATGTGCAAATGAGACCGTTAAGTGCATCAGTTGCGAGGATTGATAGCATCGTAGCACATGAAGAAAGGAGTGCTAGGGCAAACAAACATGGATCTGAAGTTATCAAAAAAGATATGTAAGCTATTAAGTTGACATAACAGGTATTCCCTAGTGGAGCTGAATTGGGCCATGCAGTCAACCCCAAAGATTTAGGATAAATGCTTTTCTGCAGCAGCAGCAGCAGCAGGAGGGGGCCACGAACAATATGAAAACAATTGTAAAATGCCAAGTAGCTATTCTGTTGTAGAATGGTTCAATAATCTTCCAACTAAACCTGTGAATTAACATTATTATTCATATAAAGATATTAGTTGGATAATGGGATTCCTTAATTATTCTTGTAAATTAGGAAGAAATGGATGTGTTTTTATAAAGTATATTTTACTTAGCCCATGGCATTAGCTTATTAATATTTATTTTTTTTTGTCATTTTGTGGGAAATGCATGTCTTTCTTGTTAACATAGGCTCCTTGGTAGCTACAAAGTGTTGGAAATTCATCACATGCTTTATTATTATTTGCAGAAACCTGGTGGGATCGTTGCCCTGCTTGATGAAGCATGGTATGGAAATGTTACTATTGAGCAATTTTATTCTGTTTCTGTTGATATTTTATAGCAGGGGACCCCTAAATTAAGCACCATAATTTATTATTTACTAATTTATTCCCCATTTGCTTTTAGCACTCTAGGAATGAAATAAAATGCAGTCCACACAAAAGAAATATTAACACTGCTTTAATGTCAAAGTTGCTGCTTTGTATGATAAAGTTAGGGTAAATTAGCTAACACCATAAACTATGGTAAGTGTATCACTAAAGATCCATGACCTGTGATATTATTAGAAACTATACCTAAAAAGCAGCAGACCCCACACCTGTTCTGTTGGTATACGCGTACTAACACCCTCGGTACAAGAGTATGCTAATATCATAGTTTAGGACCCTCGATACAAGAGTATGCTAATATCATGGTTTAAGGGTGTTTAGTGATACACTGGTAATAGTTCATAGGGTGTTAGCGGAATTTACCTTATAAAGTTTTGCTCTTGTCCTTTTATCTTTAAAAAAAGGGACTGAGCCAAATAGAATTTTGTTGGGATGTTGAATTCATACAGGAGGACCGATGAGATCCGATTCCTTATTTAGGATCTGACAAACACATTGCAACTTTTTTAAAAAATGAAAACAAAGCCAGTGTATCTATTTTGCAACCTTCTAGCATTAATCATTTCATTTTCTTTCCAGTATGTTTCCGAAGTCGACTCATGAAACCTTTGCTCAGAAGCTTTATCAGACATTCAAAGTCCACAAGCGATTTGTAAAGCCAAAGCTCTCTCGGACTGATTTTACCATTTGCCATTATGCTGGAGAGGTCAGTAATTCGGAGTATATGTGAGATTTTTACAGGTATTGATAACTATTATAATGAATCCATTATCTTTGTTCCAGGTCTTATATCAATCTGACCAGTTTTTAGACAAAAACAAAGACTACGTTGTTGCAGAACACCAAGATTTATTGAGTGCTTCGAAATGCCCATTCGTATCTGGCCTCTTCCCTCATCAGCCTGAGGAATCAGCCAAATCTTCTAAGTTCTCCTCTATCGGTTCTCGTTTTAAGGTGCACAATTTTTTTTCTTTATTCAGCTTTAAGTCTGAGGTTATATGTCTCAATGATTAGTAATAGGGGGGTCTATAATATGCTAGATGTCATTACTATCATCATGTGTTTTTCTATCAATAAATGTAATTAGCTTTGTCATGGTCCATTCTCTGCAGTTGCAACTACAATCATTGATGGAAACCTTGAACTCTACAGAACCTCATTACATCAGATGTGTGAAGCCAAACAATCTTCTGAAACCTGCTATTTTTGAGAATGTTAATGTCATGCAACAATTGCGCTGTGGTGTAAGTTCATGTTGAACTTAGATTGACCACCACTGGGTGAGTCCTCACAATGAAACGATTTCATATATCACATTCATTTCATGAGTGTTTTCTATGATTGTGATTAGGGTGTGCTGGAGGCTATCAGAATCAGCTGTGCTGGATATCCAACCCGTCGCTCGTTTTTTGAATTTCTTACCCGCTTTGGCATTCTTGCTCCAGAAGCTTTGGAAGGACAGTAAGTTTCTCTTTTGGTTTACTTTCAATAATGAATTCCAGTATCTTTACCACTTCTATTTCTTCTCTATTAGTATTCTGTCTGTGCAACTTAATCTAGATTATTCATTATTGATCAGCATTGAGGAAAAGGTTGCATGTAGCAAGATTCTGGAAAAGTTGGGCCTCAAGGGTTATCAGGTGATTTAAGTGCATAATCTGATCACACACACACACACAGAGAGAGAGAGAGAGAGAGAGAGAGAGAGAGAGAGAGAGAGAGAGAGAGAGAGAGACGTTTGGGGACTTCACCAGATACCACTGGCATTAATTTAATTCTTACTCTTCTTATGCTTGCCAATGATATGCTAGTATGCATTTCCCGTGCATCGGACCTGTAAAATTTAGCATGATGTTTCTTTTGTTTATTTATTGCGCTTCATCTGATATTCCAGATAGGCAAAACGAAAGTTTTTCTTAGAGCTGGTCAAATGGCTGAGTTAGATGCTCAAAGGGCTGAAGTGCTTAGCAATGCTGCGAAAACCATTCAGAATCAAATTCGAACACATATTACTAGAAAACAATTTGTTGCAATGCGGGTGTCTTCTGTTATTTTGCAGTCATTATGCAGAGGTGCTCCTGATATCTTTACTCTGTAGGCTTTGTTCTCTTTCGTTTTCTTTTGCTAATTAACTCTTACCTGCAGGAAGACTGGCTTCGAAACTGTATCGACAAATGAGAAGGGAGGCTGCTGCAATTAAAATAGACAAAGAATCACGTAGGTATCTGGCTAAGAAGGCCTATACACGTTTAAGGCTTTCAGGTCTTGTCCTCCAAACTGGCCTTAGGGCTATGGCTGCTCGGAATGAGTTCAGATTTAGAAAACAAACCAGTGCAGCGACCGTGATTCAGGTTTCTGTTGTGCTTAAACTATATATATATTCATTGGAATTATTTTCTCAAATGTTATGTTGTATACAAATATTACTCTTGTCTTGATCTCTATTTGCAGACTCAATGGCGACGGCACAAAGCTTACTTTTACCATAAAAAGCTAAAGAAGGCAGCCATTGTCACTCAGTGCAGATGGAGGGGAAGGATCGCCAAGAGGGAACTTAGAAAGCTTAAAATGGTCAGTAGTTTCAGCTGTTGTTTTTTTGCTTTTGATGGAACATTTAGTGTAGTGTTTCTCGGTATTCCTGTAGACATCAACCCACATATCATCTGAAGTGAAGCAGGGTATGACATTCTACAGGAACATGCAACATAAGTGCACAATTTTCATGAGTACATGTTTTGTAATGTGGTACTCTGCTTGGACATGTTGGACTTCTTAGGATATTTAATTTTGTAAAAGACAATGTGAGGGAGGGAGGGAGGGAGGGAGGGAGATGCAAATGAAAAATCTGAAAATGAGAGAGAGAGAGAGAGAGAGAGAGAGAGAGATGCAAATGAAAAACCTGAAAATTAAAGAAGAGAAGTATATCACTTGCTTTTGTATGGATCTAACAAATGGAAATGAGGGACATTTTACAACAGGGGCACTGAATGTTTATTTTGGTTATCCAGTTTAGAAAATTTGCAACCAATTTATCTAGATACCTAACAACTCGTGAGACCTAATACCTACTCTAGCCTCCCTCGTCATCACTTTTAAATAAGAGAGCCATTAGCATTTCCATTAAAGAAAAGACCTCTGATGGATAGTTATACACTGTTAGCCGGAAACAGATTCTGAACCCGTTAAAGTTGGAAACTCGCTTATTGGTCGTGCTTCATCAATACTACTTCGATCAACTCCCGACCTACGTTTAGTCTCCAAGCAAATCCCACTTGAGATTTTCACTATCAATTCCAAAAGCTGGAAGAATAATATACCCTTGTAACTTGGCAAACGAAACATGTCAATTGCGAAACCCGACCTTAACAAACCCGAGATTAAAACCCTCTCGAACCCGAGAGTAACACCGTCTCAACACCGAGGCTTATTCCTCACACCTAGGCAAATTTGTAGAGCAAAGATTACAATAATATCTAAGCCTTGAAGATGAAGCTGATATAATAATAGCGTGACCGAGGGAATATGTTTTTATTTTATAGGATTGATTTTTTGGAAGAATAGAAACAAAGCTTAAAGAGAATATGAGATGAATGGCTTGTGCACAAAGGCAATGTTGGATTATCTTTTCTTTTTCTTCTTTTTTGGTAGGACAATTTTTGCATTAAGGCGAAATTTTAAAACATATTAATAAAATCGACCAACTTAAAAACTTATTACGAAAACCGACCAACTTTTGGCCAGCTCACCGCGCGCGCTGCTTTTCCGTTTGGCCGCGGTTTCAAACCGCGGCCAAATTGAAATTTGGCCGCGGTTTGAAACCGCGGCCAAATCTCCTCTCCAAATCGCCCATCAGTTTTCCTTGAAACATTCGGCACCCTTACTTTGAGAATTGGCCGTGGTTTGAAACCGCGGCCAAATTTCAATTTGGCCGTGGTTTCAAACCGCGGCAAATTCTCAAATACGTCTCCGCGCTGATCTGGCCAAGAGTTGGTCGGTTTTTGTAATAAGTTTACAAGTTGGTCGATTTTGTTAATATGTTTTAAAAATTGGCCTTAATGCAAAAATTGTCCTTTTTGGTATGATTTTCTTAATAAAAATCCATGAAAGATCCTCAATTTATATGTACGAAAACCCATAAAAGAGAAACCCCAAAAATCCCTTAAAACGGCTAGAAATTGTTAATTACGTAAATCCTATTTTGTGCAACGACTAATTGATTAGTCGACTAGAGCGTATCTATTAGTCGACTAATAGAATAGCACTCGTCGACTAATCTGTAAGCCACAAGTCACAATCAATTTTTTGTCTGGTGTTAATTGACTAGTGTTATATCATTAGTCGACTAATCCTTAGTCAACTAGTACTTCTTCTCTGGTCGACTAACTAGTTATGTTAGAGTTATGTTAAAGTCTCTGTTTTATATTAGTCGACTAGAGCTCAACGTTAGTCGACTAATACATGATTAGTCGACTAGTCGGTGCTCTTTGATCGACTAATCTGACAAGCCAAACTTAGTTGATTCCACACTTCTATTAGTTGACTAGTGTACTCTTATTGGTCGACTAATACTGATATAAATACACATTTTGGCTATGAAACCCAGTGGTTTTGTTTAAGATAAATTTCCTATTAATTCTACGTTGTTTCCTAGGGTTTCATGTGTGTGAGACAACGTTAAGACTTTAAGAAAATACTCTAAGACAAGAATAACAACATACATCAATTTATATTTTTGTCTTGTTTATATCTTGATGTAGTCTTCGATCTTTATCTTCTTGTCATAAAAGTCTTCCTCTTCATCTTGTTGCCTTAGTTTGTCACACCATCACGTAATATGTCAAGATTGATTTATGATCTTGTTTTGTCATTCATGCAATCATGCTTGAGCAATCTACGCTTTGGTCTTTTTGTTCCTTTCATAATACACAAATTCATTAGACCAAAACGTTATATTTTGATCATCATCAAAACTTGTATTGGGGGAATCCAATACTTAACAACAACTATCCAATTTAAATGTTGTAAGAATGGCTTACCGGTTTAATGAGAAGACTATTAGTCGTTTCACTTTTTCTTGCACATTTCACATGAATTTTTCTAAATTAAAAAAAAAAACTAACAAGTAGTTGAATAGTAGCAAGACATGAATGAGTAGTTAGTTTTTTAATTTGACTACAAAATAAAAAATTTAAGTTCTTGTAACCCGCTATTGGCCTCTTTAGGCCTACTTTTTAGACTGCTTTAGCAATGTGGGTGTCTTTTAGCCTGTTTCAAGCTCTTTTACACACTTTTGTGAGCCAAAAGCAGCCTAGTTCCTTATACAAGCACTTTTGCAGCCTAGGACCTAAAACACTCAAACGGCCACTTTGTCCTCTTTACAATACTGATGAATAGGAACTCGGACTTTTCAGGTCTAAAGACTAATTTAAGACTAATTTAAATCGGATTTGGTTTTTGTTTAAAACAGGTCGAATTCTTTATTGTAAGCATGTTTCGACCCAACCGTGTATTTCTTGGAATCGAACAGTTACAGACCAAAAAGGGTATTTTTGGAATGAAAAAGTGACTAAATAAAAAATACTCGCTCTTTTTATAATAATATAGAGTCTATAGATAAGGTATGAGCCTTCCAACCAGCCTTTTGAAAAAAAAGAAGCATGTAGATCACTTAATCTGAAATATTTGATGATGGAAGTGGACGGTTACTTGTTGCATTGAAGGTAATCCCTAATTTACTCAGACTTGGTGTTAACATAATCAGAGGTAGCATATAAAAAAGATATTGATTAGATTATCTTTTCTTTGTTAAATAAGTGACAGGTAGTGTTCATGCTTCAAACAATATTTTGCATCACATTTGTTTATTTATAAGCGATTAGACCTTATTCCAGGAATCTCATATATTTTGCAGCTGAAAATTGTTGGCATCTGTCTATATCTTATTGCCATTTTGAGAAACCATATTCATTTCTTTTTTCAGGCAGCACGAGAAACGGGTGCATTGAAGGAAGCAAAGGATAAGCTTGAAAAGACAGTGGAAGAGCTCACATGGCGTTTGCAGTTGGAGAAGCGATTAAGGGTACTAATTTTTCCTATTAAATTCTGCACTTCCAGTAGGTTAGATATTTATTAGAATGTTCTATCTTCAGATATAAGGCCAAAGATTTGCTTTGGCTCCTGAAGCCTATCTAGTTGTTGACTGTGTGAATTCTTAGGTTCTGCTTCCAGTTTTGTCCTTTGCTCAGGAGGGAAAGGAAAGATCCATTTGCTTTTGCTAGTTACAGTGTAGCAGCGTAGCCTATGTTGTGTCATGCGGTCTTGAGCTAGTATATAACAATTTCGAAGTGATCTGTTGAATATTTTCACTTATTGTGATAATATCTATTGCTCTTGTTTATGCAGACTGATTTGGAAGATGCAAAAGAGCAAGAAATTACAAAATTGCAGAACTCGCTGCAAGCAATGCAAAATAAACTGGACGAGACAAATGCATTGCTTGTCAAGGAGCGAGATGCTGCAAAAAAGGCTATTGAAGAAGCACCTCCTGTTATCCAGGAAACACAAGTTCTTGTACAAGATACTGAAAAAATTGATTCCCTTGCTGCAGAAGTGGAACAATTAAAGGTACTTGTGTGCATTCAGATACACTGACTTTGCACTTTTAGCGAATTTGCTTGTTTCTTGCTGTCACGGAGACTAGCTTTTTCTTTCCTAAAAATCTGAACCATGTAAAGTTGCTGATAACACCTACATTTCTCTATCTCATTCTAGGATTCTAGTGAATTATCATAAACACTTTTGAGTGCATGTCAAACGAATAGCAAGATGGTGTAACTAGGAATTTCTGAAATGTGAGGAAGCCATATAGATCATATGGTTGGTGGGGGTGAGTGATATGTTTTCAGATGTCAAGCATATACTTCCTTTGACATGCAAGCGGAACATCTGTGATTGGCAGGAAAGCTACAATTTAATATTGTTTTTAGCTTTGTGCTGATGTCAGTTTTGATTATGAATAGAATGTCGGTATGCTTCTTCTTTGGTTTCTTATCACACCTGATTAAGGGCAAATATGCAATTTAATTATAATCCGATAATAGATGTATTAAATGCAAATTCTAAAACCTTTTTTGATACATTTTCTAAACCCTTTTCGACTTACATTGATATCCTCTATGTTATTCCAATGGATTTTATCTCACTGCTGCTTACATTAACAATGCTATGCCACTGATTTTGTGCAACTATCATCTTGGTTGGTTTCTTTATAGGCCTCCCTGCAGTCAGAAAAAGAAAGGGCAGATGATTTTGAAGGAAAATATACTGATGCAAAAAAAACAGGTGAAGAAAGACAAAAGACCTTTGAAGAAGCAGAAGGGAAAATCCGCAATCTCCAGGAATCCTTGAACAGGTTTTTATTTAACTTTTTTCTGACTGTTTAACTTCTTATTTTGTTTGCATGATTAAGCTTGGCTACTGTAATGTAAAGGGAAAGAACATTATATGTTTCTTTAGTTTCTTGTTTTTTATTCTAGGCATTGAGGAAGTATGAAAACTTTGTGCTGACTGATGAGCAATTGTTTTATGGGCTGGATGACAAGAGCTGACTGGTAAAGCGACAATTACATGGAATATGGGTGTAGCTTCAGTAATACTCATTAAGTGGCACATCTATTAGAGATTAGAATTGCGCAGGCTGTCAAAATTTCACTTTAATATTAAATTACAGTTCTCGTCAACTACACATTGAAAATATGCACATGAGAAGAGATGATAGACCATATTATTCCTGTTGTTATGCCTGACTTCGCTACATCGATTACTAGAACTATGCCCTCATTGATCCTTTCAGCATATCACGTTGTTAGGAAATCAATGTGTCTTAGGTTCCTAAGTGCGGTTCATCGCTCCTTTCAGTTGAAACTTTGCAGAACATCGATTGCTTGAGTTTTATTAGTCATGGTCATCAATTAGTTATTGAAGTTTTTTTATTGACATGCTAGTGTTAATTTTTTGTACCAGTTGTTATTTAAGCTTTCAGATGTAAGGTTCAGTTAGGAATCTTTTCAATGATTTTGCTCTCTATTCAGTTGATTGGGTTCAGCTACTTATCAGAAGGTGGGAGGTCCAATATTTATTATCACTTGTCTTGGAAGCTTTAGTCAGAAAGAGAGTAATGGTCATCAAGTGATATTGACCACTCTCTACAAATCTATCTTCCTTGACATTGGGCCGAAGCTTGAGTTCCTGATAGCCACCAACTACTCGTCAGAAAAACGGCCTTTCTGGTGTAGATGGGCATGAGGCGATTTATAAAATCATTCTAGAATGGTCATTTAGCTTTCTTTCAGTGTAGTGTTTATCTATCAATAAAATTTTATTCGAACGCCTTCTTTAATGCTTGTGCCGTCTTTATTTATTGCAATAACAGGTCCACACACGTCCGTGCACATGTACACACACATAATTGGCCATTCTGCTGCTTGCTACACGTGATAGTTTTGGTCTTTATTTTTTCCTTTAATTAATTATAGATTATATGTTTGCGATTAGGCTTGAGGAGAAGCTGGCAAATCTAGAGTCAGAAAATCAAGTTCTCCGTCAACAGGCTGTTTCCATGACTCCAAATAAATTTTTGTCAGGCCGGTCCAAGTCTATGCATGTAAATACTCACATAGTTGTCTTGCTAACTAATCACATTTTTACCTCTGTGGGTATCTTAATTGTGTTTCTTTCTCTTGGTTGCAGAGAAGTTCAGACAGTGGTCATCTTCTAACTGGCGACATAAAAACTACTACAGTAAGAGTAGTTTACACTGTATTACCAAGGAAACATTTTGAAATCACATATAGCTTATTGACTGACCATCTCAAAATACATGCCCTAGGATCCGCATAATGCCTCATCTACGTTGAGGGAACTCTCAGAAGCTGAGGATAAACCACAGAGATCACTTAATGAGAAGCAACAGGTGAGCTTAAATGTTTTCTTTTTTCAGTTTGCTCATATATACTACCTCATTATATGGAAATATCTATTCTGGTTCTAATTAATTCCGTTTGTTGCATTTGACAGGAGAACCAAGACTTGTTGATCAGGTGCATAGCCCAGCACCTAGGCTTCACAGGAAGCAGACCAGTTGCAGCGTGTATAATATACAAATGCCTTCTCCAGTGGAGGTCATTTGAAGTTGAACGGACCAGTGTTTTTGATCGGATCATTCAGACAATTGGTCATGCCATTGAGGTTTGACTGGGATCCTTTATCTTGTTTTTGTATTCTGATAAGCAAGTAGATTGATAAATGCTTAATATTCTCTTTTGTTTTCTTGAAGACACAAGACAATAATGATGTTTTAGCTTATTGGCTTTCCAATGCCTCCACTTTGCTGTTGCTTCTCCAACGTACTTTGAAAGCAAGTGGTGCAGCTGGCATGGCTCCACAACGCCGAAGGTCATCATCAGCTACTTTATTTGGGAGGATGACTCAAGTACACGACTTTCTCCTTTTATTTATGTCATATTTGCTCATAAAAATTATTCAGGAAATCACTTAAATGGTCACTTACTTATCTAGTCTTATTTTCGTTTTAGAGTTTCAGGGGAACCCCGCAAGGTGTGAACCTTTCCTTATTGAATGGCAACTTAGTTGGTGGAGTGGATTCATTGCGCCAAGTCGAGGCCAAGTACCCGGCCCTACTGTTTAAACAACAACTGACTGCATACGTAGAAAAAATATATGGAATGATCCGAGATAATTTAAAGAAAGAAATTTCACCTTTGCTTGGACTGTGCATTCAGGTAACTTTACTCTGTAAATATCTTCATGTACACAATTGTAACAAGTAATCTTTTGGGGTTCCATTGTCCAGCCTTTTATTTTTGTATGTCAGGCCCCACGAACATCACGAGCGAGTTTAGTGAAAGGTTCTCATCGTTCATTAGCAAATGCTGCAGTCCAGGCTGCACTTATTGCTCATTGGCAAGGGATTGTTAAGAGTCTCGGAAGCTTCTTAAACACATTGAAGGCAAACCATGTCAGTTGATTTTCTCTTGATATTGACTATTTCCTATTTATTCTCAACTGTTCCTGCAACGGTGGACAACCTGTGCTGTAATAGCTTAGTGTAACTATTCATCTTGACGTCTATGAATTGCAACTAAGTTTGATTGTCGCAACCTAGTTCATCTAAAATTTGTCAATGAAAAAGCATTAGATAATTAGTTTTTTAACTTCTTAAGGGCATGGTGATTTTTTATGATTGCAAGTGATACTGTTGTTTCAGGTACCTCCCTTTTTAGTCAGAAAAGTGTTCACACAGATATTTTCCTTCATCAATGTTCAGCTATTTAACAGGTATTACATTTAGCCTTTTAATCAATTTTTGTATAGTTTTTTTTGTTTTCCTCCATGAATGTTCAGCGAGTTATAGTTCGCTTCCTTATGGGTGCAGCCTTCTGTTAAGGAGGGAGTGCTGCTCCTTCAGTAACGGTGAATATGTTAAAGCAGGATTATCTGAACTAGAACATTGGTGCTATAAAGCAACAGACGAGGTAATCTATCCTCTTTGCTGCCATGATTTGATATTATAATATGTTTTGAATATATTAAGTTTTAGATTATTCCGAGATTTTCCTTTTCCAGTGTGATGTCTTTATGGTTTGAAAGCTGGCAGATGATCTTGTTTTCTATCTCTCATCTCTTGCACTTATTTTACAAATAATCAATCATATTTGTCCACAATAGGTCTCAATTATAATGTCAGAGACAAGCATGATATTTAGACTCCCATTGATGGCCATTTATCTTCACCATTGATTTGTTTGGGGCCTTAAAAATCACATATTCTTTCTCACTTTGATGAAGGCACGATCTAATTGGTTAATCCCTGTTTCCGGATTGTTAGATCCCTACTATTCATTGTGGAGGCATATGAGAAACTTGTTTAACATTTTGGGGACTACAAAAGACAGCTGTTTGATCTTATTGGTCTAAATATTTTGGTCTTTGGGTTTTGGTTAATCCATACCCACTTTTCTTATATGAGAATAATGTGTTTCATATGGCATAAGGGCTAAACCTCATATGTGTTCTTAAAAACTTCCTACTTCCATATTGTTCAGATGATCCGAAACGATCTGAAACGTTCATTTCGATCTTCATATTTTAAAATCCTAAAACACCGAATATTTGGTAAACTGCCACTGATTCAGCATCCCCTCGCTTTCGTCGTTGATATGTTTCAGCTAATTCGACTTAGCCTTTTGCCGCCCGCTTCTACTACGTCTGTATTATATCTTGTATTTGCTGTAGGAAACCATATAAGCTATAAACAGTCTGAGTCTACATGTCACCAACTCTTCTACGCTTCATAATTACCTATCGCACCTCTTTATATTGAGCTTCATGTCATTATGAATAAACAAATTGGTTAATGTATATGTAAAATAATTACTACCCATTAATTCTACATGTTTTTATCAGAAAGCAACTCTTCAAAAATATTCATTCTTAATATGTTCTCATCTAAATAAGTAAGATATATAAATCAAAACTGTATTGAGTTAATAAACTCATGGTACTTTTAAAATAAAAATAATAATAAAAGAACTAGCAAACTATATCAGAGATCATATCTAGTTGCAGAGCTATATCATACATGATATCAACATTTTGTGATATATATAACATTTTACCTTTACCTATAAGATATATTTATATTTTAAAGACTTTTTTATTCATGTTGAATTACTTTTGCCCACAATGTGTAATCATGGCTCCGCCATTGATGAGAAGGTTTATATGGGTCTGTTGTGCAAGGGGGATTGCAATATGCAAGCTCGTGAAGGTAATTTATGGTCTAAAGCAAAGTCTAAGGGCATAATCATTGGATCTGGATTTCAAAGGTTAGTAAGATTACTATGTGTTTATTCATTTTGGCTCTTCTGGATTCATGGTTTTGGCTATCTACGTTGATGATATTCTTCAGATCAGTAGTGATATTGATGGTAATAAGAAGGCCAGTGAGTATCTCAAGGAACAACTTGTGATCAAAGATACGATGACGCACTGATGTTTTTTGGTATTGAAATTATTCATTGAAAAATATTGAATAGTTCGTTTAGCTTGAAGATAGTGTTGAAGGAGGCAACAAAAGCTGGCGGATCTCGCCAGAGATGCTCTTGAAATCCAAAAAATAAACCACTTGTGATCTTCTGAATTTCAGAAAACCAAACCAAACTAAAGATCACATCCAAGACTTGAAAAACTAAACATTCGTTCCAAATTTTAAAATATAAACTAAGCCAAATCAAACTCTTGAAAGCCAAATTAGTGAAAGTTAAACATTCGAAAACCAAATGAACTAATTCAAATTCAAAAAAACAAACAAACAAATTCTCGCCAAATTTCTCAAAAAACCAAACTAAGCGAAATTTTAAGAACTTTCAAAATTCCCACAAACCACACAAATTAAATCAAATTCCGAAAAGCTAAATTAAGCTTTCTCTACTCCTTTTCTCCAAAGAAATATGACCAAGAGAAATCCCACTTTATCTGCATAGTGTGATACAATAGCTTTTTTAGGAAGGAAGAAACCAAAAGTTCATGTTTTCAGTTTTGTGTTTTAAGACGAGAGATAGGAATCAGGGATTGAAGAAGATTTATTTTTTATATCAAAATATCAATTTAATTTAGAAGTAGAAAAGAGGAGAAATAACTTTGGGGTGTGGTTCTAATACCATGTTAAAAATCAAAATAGAAAATATTATTCAGAATAACTGCTAAACCTCAAATTGAGGTATTGGTCTTTGTTATATAGGAAACATACAAGATGAATACAATTAGGAATATAATTCTTATTTGGCTGGTTGTGATTACTCTATTCTAAAACTAAAAAACTGTGAACATGAAACTATATATTCCCTTTTCTGCTAATTCTAATATGAAACATATTATTTCTTGACACTAATCATAGATCCTAAAACTTTAGAGCTTTATTTGGTACAAAAGGAAAGAACACATCTGTTGTAATTTTTTAAATCATATATAGTTACCTTACTCGTGCGCGCAGACACCGACATGCAAAGAAGAGAATACATTGTATACATGTTGTTCATCTTCTTAGCTTCCATCGAGGAGCTCAACATATCTTAAATGTGGTATCGAATCCATCCTAAATGTGTTTTGTTTTTAACATAGATTATTGTTCTTATATTTTCCCATGAATACATCTTAAATTTATTATGTTTTGACATTAATTATATTTTTTCCATAGACATTATAATGTAAGACAACCAGTGAGAAAATGATCAATTCGATCTAACAACAATAAAAAGCCTTTAATTTTGGGGAGGGGCAACTACCTGAATCATTCTGGAGCATCTTTATGATCAAGCTTATCATATTTCAGTTACCCCTTTCCAAGTTTGTGTGCGTCTTCCTCTATTACTTAATCCCTCAATTAACTATGATGCTCTTGTATAGTTGGAAGTGTGTTGTGCTAGTTGTGCTAAGCCAAGCCCGGGCGCAACACATAAAATTACTTAGGCCAAGTCATTATCGAACGCTCATATGTATATCTATCTCTCGATTCATTGGATACTAGGTTGGTCCATATGTTGCAACACATTGTCCCATGTTGAATTTATGGTTATTTCATGGCTCCTTTTTACTTTGTGCATGCTATAATCACCTAACTTACAAATTTAAGTTGTTTATTCAAGTCAATTTTTAAAAAATATTCAAGCATATTTTTGGTACTTATAGTCTTATAGGAGGAGATATAAGGTTTGGTGTAATTATAAAAAAACATTAATGTCTAAGATTGGTTGGCTTCTTTAAACATGAATATACATATACATACATACATGTAGGAAACGAAATGAGATGTCATAAGAGAATCTTTTTTGTGATGGTCAAAAAGTCCACTCGACATGTATTTTTTTGATGATCGACATAGTTCAAGTTAATTTCCATATCATAAAATCCTAAAAAGAACAATAAAGAAAATTGAATATTAAGCTTCTACACATTAGTTTAGGAGGTGAAAGAAATTTTATTACTGCAAAACTATTAAAATTTTAAAGATTTGATCTACGTGCAAACATGAAAACCATACGATTTTTGATCTATCTATATTTAAAGATATTTGGATGAACTTTAACGGTTTTGATCATCCAAAAATTATGTGAACAACTTTTGACAGTAATACGAGATATTTCTCATTATATATATGTATAATGAATGGAATGCATTAGCTGTTTGCTCTTGAGTTGGACAGTAAAGGTTGGAGAATGGCAATCAATTGTTCTTAAAATAAAACCAACATTCTTAAGACTAAAGAGTTGGGCAGAAAAGGGATGTGAGCTTTTTGTTTCTGATTCTTCTGTAGCTAGATTCTCCAGAACTACAAGAATCATTAGCTTTAAATGAATATGATTCCAACCTAACACTTTTTGAGATTTTGTGAAGACTTGCTATTTGGAGAGGACATTACGATAAAAGTTGTAAGTTATGATCCGGGGAATTACTATCAATTGTTGCTCTTTATATTAGAATTAGCTGGAGAGGCCAGGAAGGCATCGGTTTACCCCCGACAGATGTCAGTGGTTCGAGTCCGCTTATCCCCAGCTCGTGAAGGCTACCTGATGCTATGATAATACCCAAAATTTTCTATTTAGCAATTCGATATATGATTTCTCATTCTTGGACTTTGATATGAGAGAGAGATGCTCAAATGTGAGAAGGTTTATATTTTTTGATTCATCGGAATTAATAGTTCATTACCAACATCAGAAGTTAGAACCTCTAAAACATCCCACTCCTCTTACATCAAGCATAAGCAGCCGGGCTAAAGAAGTAGGCGATCTTTCCCATACCTGAAATTCCTCCTTCAGTTGACAACCCAGATTGGCTAGTCCATCGGCACAGAAATTAGCCTCGCGAAGAACATGTCGCAAGACACAACTGTGGAAACGTGACGTGAGCTCCCGAATATCAAGGATCAAGCTCAATAGTGGATCTGAGGGCAACTCGGAAGTCTGATTCATGGATAATATTAAAGTAGCCTTGATGTCCAGCAAGATCCAACCCAAATCAAATAGCTTGAAGTTTCGCAGTAAGATTTGTACTATGGCCAACATATGATGAAAACCCCAGGAGTCATCCACCCATGTCATTGTGAAAGATGCCACTGTTAGGAACCAACCAAAGATAGGATTTTTATAGCAAAATAATAAAGAAGAACAAGATAATTGGGCACAAAAGAGGTGTGCCCTCCTCCCAAGACGCCTAGAGGACGTCCGCACTCGTCTAGATCTAGAACTACTCCTAATGGACGCTCAATAGAATTCTCTCCAATATTAAGCATGAGAAAATAAGAGAAGGCTACCCCCTATTTATAATAGAAACCATGACAATCCTAAACCAAGTAGGACTAGTCCGGCTAATCCTACTCCAAGGAGGACTCGGGGCGGGAGGGGGAATCCTACTCCAAGGAGGACTCGGGGCGGGAGGGGGAATCCTACTCCAAGGAGGAATCAGAAAGGGCAAGTACAAAAAAGAGGGTCGGGTGTAAACCTGCATGGGTTTGGGCCCAAGCCCATCAATACTCCCCCCCAAAGAACCACCTTGTCCTCAAGGTGGTGTAAGTACCGGCGGTGCTACTCCGAGTGGGAGTCGTCCTCCCCTCCAATGCCTTCGTCCTCCAAGCCATCATCCTCGTCTGCTTCCGCTATCAAAACCTGCAGCTTCCGATCCACACAATGGTGTCCGGGAGAGAAGCGCTCGTCGCATCTAAAACAGAGTCCCTTTTGCCGCTTCTCCCTCATCTCCGCATCAGTCATCCGTCGGAATGGACCCCCAGCTGGTAGCGGTGTCGGCTCCCCTGTCTTCTCAAGCCCTGTCTGAACTGTCTCAGTAGGGACCCCTGCGCCGCCTAACCCAGTCGTGGAGATCCGCTGCATCTGCCCACTGTAGCCGATTCCGCCTCGCCTATCCTCAGCTCGGGAGTCCTCCACCATCTGCGCCATCTCGATGGCCTCTGAAAGCCCTCGAGGCTTGTATGGCCTCATCGCAGCTCGAAGACTCGGACGGAGCCCCTTCAAGAAGGAGCCCTCCAGCGACTCATCCGACACCCCATGAACTCGTCCTGCCAGCGTCTCAAATTTCTCAATGTACTCCCGCACCGGCCCCTCCTGCCTGAGGGCAAACATCTGCTCATGTAAGTTTCCTAAGCGGGGGTCTCTAAACTTCTCCAGAACCATGTCCTTCAGGTCCTCCCAGCTTCGGATCTGCTGCATCCTCTCCTTCCACTGGAACCACCTCAAAGCTCGCCCCTCCATGCAGATGGCCGCCGCCTCCAGCTTCTGTGCCTCGGTCATGTGATGCGCCGCGAAATATCTCTCTGCCGTGAGCAGCCAGGCGTGTGGATCCTCCCCAGAAAAAATCGGCATCTTCAGCTTCTGGACTCTGCAATCCCCTCCAAAGTGCCCCTGCTCTGGCCTCCCATCGTCTCTGACGCGGACGGTAGTGCTGTCGCCTCTCGTCCATGGACTCGTATCGCCTGGGTGGCCCTCCCCTGCGACCCCCGTAGTCTCCTCGGTCTCTGTGCCCCGCGTCTGCTCCAACATCGTCCTCTGGCCACTCCTGGTAGTCTCCGAACCTCCCTCTGGTGTCTGCGGTGTGCCTCTCCTGGCGGTGGGGCGGTGGCTGCCACCCTCCGTCGTCAAAGCGGGGGTTGGAAGGGTCCCGATAATAGTCATCATTCTCCTGAAAATCTCCGGGTCCCCACTCCTCCTCGAAAACACGTGCCGGAGCCTCGCGCCGTGGCGGATCTTGCGGAAAAACCCCCAAATCGCCGCCAAAAGCCACCGCTGCCTCGGTGCGCTGCCTGGAAGGGTCACGGGGGCCCCCACGGTCACCCCTGGGGTCGGCGGGGGTCATCGGAACCCCAGGGGGGTTCGGCGCCCCCGACCGAACCCAGGGGGGGTTCGTCGGGCCCCCCCGAGCATCCTGGGGGCCCCAGCGGCCCCCCCGGGGGTCGGCAGGGGCCGTCGGAGCCCCAGAAGGGCTCGGCGCCCCCGGCCGACCCCGGGGGGGTTCGCCGGACCCCCCTGGTGGTCCTGGGGGCCCCAGCAGCCCCCCCGGGGGTCGGCAGGGGCCGCCGGAGCCCCAGAAGGGCTCGGCGCCCCTGGCCGACCCCAGGGGGGGTTCGCCGGACCCCCCTGGTGGTCCTGGGGGCCGACGACCCCCTGGGAGGGTCTCCGTGGCCCCCCGCCGTCTTCGTGGGCTCTCGCGCGGAATCCGTTGTAGTTGCCGGTCCTTCCTTGGGCTTCCGCGGCTTTTCGCCTAATTTCTTCTCGATAATCACCCCTCCACGGCTCCTCGTCCTCATCGTCGGCCAAATCCGCCACCAAAAAATCACTTTTTGGGACAAAGCTTCCAACTTTCTCCTTCTACCTCTTCAAAGGTGTCGCCTTTCCCCCCAAATTAGGGTTTTCTTCCTCTTTGTTGTTCGCCGCCAATTGCTTCAGGGTCGCCATCATCTGTGCAAATTGGTCGTCGTGCTTGGCTTGATTGGCCGTCAATTGGGTGACGGCCTCCGTCAATTTTGTCAAGGACTCGTCATTGGCCGCCAAGGATTTCTTGATTCCGTCGATTTCGCTCGTGAATTGGCCTCCAATGCCTCAATTTTGTCGTGGGATCTCGTCGTAGTCGCCATGGATCGTCACGTGCTCTGATACCAAATTGTTAGGTACCAACCAAAGATAGGATTTTTATAGCAAAATAATAAAGAAGAACAAGATAATTGGGCACAAAAGAGGTGTGCCCTCCTCCCAAGACGCCTAGAGGACGTCCGCACTCGTCTAGATCTAGAACTACTCCTAATGGACGCTCAATAGAATTCTCTCCAATATTAAGCATGAGAAAATAAGAGAAGGCTACCCCCTATTTATAATAGAAACCATGACAATCCTAAACCAAGTAGGACTAGTCCGGCTAATCCTACTCCAAGTAGGACTCGGGGTGGGAGGGGGAATCCTACTCCAAGGAGGACTCGGGGCGGGATGGGGAATCCTACTCCAAGGAGGACTCGGGGCGGGAGGGGGAATCCTACTCCAAGGAGGAATCGGAAAGGGCAAGTACAAAAAAGAGGGTCGGGTGTAAACCCGCATGGGTTTGGGCCCAGGCCCATCAGCCACCTACCACTGAGATTCCTGGATTCCCTTTACAGCACCATCGACATTAAGTTTCACCACTCCACAATCAGGTGGGCACTACTTTACCACTAATGGAACTAACATACTGCTTTAGCTGGACTGCATATTCGTGACACCTTAGCTGCAATGTAGGTAATATGCCGAATAGAATAGTTATCCACCATACCTTCTCTTGTGTCTGAAAAAACCCTTGTACATCCGGCACACCAAATCTTCCACGAATAGGTCTCAAAGAGGATGGTTTGAGTAAGGGTGTGAGATGAAGCAGTCAAGAAATCCTTCAGCCATTCAGATATGGGAATTCACCAAAAGTCAAATGAGAGAAGAAGGTAGACCAAACCTTTTTGGCCTCATAGCAATCTTGTAATACATGTAAAGTAGTCTTTGCTTCAACTCCACAGAGAGAGCACATATCTGAGTCTGCCATCCCCAAGTTAAAACACAAAGAATTGGTAACAATCCGGTCCTTCAAGACTAATCAAAGGAAATAAAGCCATCGGGAAAGAAGGGCCAGCTTCCAGATCCAGGCATGATGATCAACCAAGAGTAGACTATGGTTCTTTAATAACTGTTGATACGAAGACTAAGAAGTAAACTATCCATTAGATGTGAGTCTCCATATGTATCTGACACCCATAATTGTGACCTTAGGTAGTGGATAAGACATAATCTGTTGAGCCACAGTATCTGGAACATACAATAATAATTTAGCAACATATCAGTTATGGACAAATTCATGAAAAAATGTGTGATCGGCATCCAACCCACCATGGGGAGAAACAAGGGCCGGAAGTGACTTCCCCAGCCAGTTATCACTCCAAAATTAAGTGGTAATGCCATCACCTACCCGCTTCACAAGGCATTCCTTCAAACTTTGCATCCCATGAACTAAACTCCTCCAGAAATATGACCAAGAAGATGTCATCTTGTCCATAGAAGAAACATCGGAGATGATGTCATCATGGACCCTATATTTGGTCTTTAAGAGATGAACCCAAAGAGAAGTAGGCTCCATAAAAAATCTCATAGCCAATCTTTATAGTAGAACATCATTATGCCAAGCCATGCAACGAATCCCAAGACCTCCAAGTTTCTTAAGCTTACAAACCTCCTTCCAACTTACAAGGTGAAGCTTTTTCTGACCATCTATAACACCCCAGAGGAAAGATCTATTCAGCTTGTCAATTTCATGAATAGTATGGTGTGACAGATGAGCAGTGAGTATAGAGTAAGTGGGGATAGCAGATGTACAGAGTTGATTAATGTTGCTCTACAAGGCAGGCTTAACAATTTCGATTTCCATCCAGAAAGGTTCAAGCCAATCTTTTCCACAATGCCTCAATAAGTGCCCTTGGACACTCTACCATGAATGAGAGGCTCACCCAAATACTTTTCCAAATCTGTGGTAGAAGGGACTCCTAAAGACATACATGCGATATATGTCGACGTCTTGCTGCTAAACTGATGGTCCAGAAGACCGCAGGAGGACACCATACGTTGAAAACGCAAGCATCTAGTGAGGGAGGGTCTGCTCCACCAAACTTCTCTGACGATGAAAGAATGTCATTGAAATATTCTATTACCATCCATGGCATTCCAACACCCAAAGCAAAAACTTCTTACTAATCCCACAACTGCCACTGTGCAGGTCGACTTGGTGGGGCATACATAGTAGACAACGTAAAGAATGGGCACCCACTTCGTTTAACCACAACATGAATATAATGAGGGGATGAAAAACAAATGTCCAAATCCAACCCCTTAGTATGCCAACACACCCACGATCCATCCAAATATCCCGAAGGATCAACAATCACCCATTTAGGATAGTTGAGCTTTTGTACCACCGCCCGTGCTCTATCCTTAGAAATTCTAGGTTCTGCAATATCAAGAATAGAGGGTTCCACAATAGAAGTTTTATATTTTAGTAGTTCTTGAATTGGATGATTTTAAAAAGAGGAACAAATGTATTAGAATTAGGTACTTTGTTTGAATACAAATATATTTAATTATATTTCTTTTATTTTGAATTGAACACATTTCAAATAGATCTAAATACATAGATTATAATTGGACTTTTAATGTTTTTTATACGGCATATATCCTATTAGATAAAAAAAGGACACTATATGCTTTTGAAACTGATTCAACACTTTGTGCTTTAAAACTATTTTGGATTCGTTAAGAAACTAAATCAATTATCACAAGCCTAGAGAGTTCTACAGCTATAAAGCATGTAATTAGACTAATGCACCTGAGAAAGCAATAGGTGTCATAAGATTGTTACGAGTAAAATATTTCTGTTTTTGGAACAAAGTGTTCTGCAAGTATGTAAGGAGTAGCCACAAGTGTCTGATGCTGATTGAATAGGAACATCGATTCATGCTGTAATGTTACAAGTGTTTGTGATTCATATGTCATGACTCGCATTTGTTTTGTATTGTTTTCTGGCTTAGTCCCCTAGGAGTGGTCCTTCAGCTATTCTCTATTGTTTATAAACTACATCTTTTTTCCTCTTTCCTGGACAATGCTTATGTTTTTGAATTTTGTGTTTGTTCAGTATGCAGGTTCAGCTTGGGACGAGCTAAAGCATATCAGACAGGCTATTGGATTCCTGGTATAAATTTCTTTAATATATATACCGTAGTAGTTTTAGAGAACTGTTGAGTAGATAGTATCAGAATGCTTGTGAGGGAGATGATGTCTATATATTCTGACATATGGAGGATAATGGACACGTTGATCTCTTCCTTTTCCTAAGCATGTGGATCCAGTTGTTTATTTTTTTTTAATTTCAGCAGCAAACTATCTTTTCTTACATATAACATTTGCAAAGATCCTTCAGTCGTATAAAAACACACCATCCATTGCCCTTTCCAAATATCTTATATTGGCCGGTAGAATGTGCATATATTGATCGGTCTACAAATCAGGACACCTGAGGAGATTCAAGGAGTCCCCTACATATTGGATCTATCAATCTTGATATGTTGAGTTTAGTTCAAGCCTAATAAAGGAACTGGCCATGCTTTGATCTTGTTGTGCACCCCTCAACTCCACTTCGTGACGGTTTATTTCATGAAGAGTTAAGATGTTGAGAAAATGCAATCTTATAGCAAATACACATTAATCATCCGTGGAAAGTAATCTAAGAATCATGATTCTCTTGAAGATTCGCATAAAGGCTATTCATCAGGATGATTCATGATATGAACCATTTTTATACTAGTAGATTATACATGATATATGTTAATTTTTAGGTACCTTGACCTAGCCAATTTTTTATTTTTAAATAAATGTTATCATTGATATGTTTGTGTATTCAGGTTATTCATCAAAAACCAAAGAAGACATTGGATGAAATAAGTCATGACCTCTGCCCAGTGAGTGAAACGTTTTTGTGTTTCTTGATATCTTGTTATCCATGGCATCTCTCCTGAATATAACCAGGGATGCTACCATGTCGACAGGTGCTCAGCATACAACAGCTGTATCGGATCAGTACCATGTACTGGGATGACAAGTATGGCACGCACAGCGTGTCTTCGGATGTAAGCTTTTGTTTTCTTTGGAAGAGAACATCTGTTGCAAGTCTTGATCACTGGTTTACACTATCATTAATTATGATACGGCCATTGTCATTAGGTTATATCGAATATGAGGGTATTGATGACAGAGGATTCAAACAATGCCGTGAGCAATTCATTCTTGTTGGATGATGATTCAAGGTTGCAAACTGATCTATTATTTGGTCAAATTAGTGCACCATAATGACCTGACTTGCCTGTAATTTCTTTGGGGCTAAATTGCTTACTTTTGACATATGCTAAAACCTTTCTCTTAAGTGCAGCATACCATTTTCAGTTGATGACATATCAAAATCAATGGAGCAGATTGACATTTCTGATGTTGAACCTCCCGCGCTAATCCGGGAGAACTCAGGATTCATGTTCTTGCTACCGGCTCAGACTAGCTGAACTGAAAGGAATGGTTACACATTGGAATCTCAAGTTGTACGAATCAGTGTCTGAGAGCTGGCCTCCTTTTGGGGTTAGGCAGGCCATGAACAAGAATTATTCCGGCCTCCGGCATCAGATCAAACGAGTCCTTCAACATCGCCGTCAGCATCGAATGCGTTCCCCTGTGATGTTTTGGTTCCAGTTTTTGGATAGAGGGGTTGTGGTAGCAGAATGCGGACCTTCCCCCCCTGTAACCCATGTCTGTAGAGGTCTAAGCTGTAACATCAAATAGCACGGTAGGTTTTTCGGCAAGTTTTCTTAATGCGTTTTTTTACCCTGCGGTGACGTCTGTGTTGTTGTAGAATGTATCTTGACTCTATTCTTTCAGGCTGCAAAGCATATTGCGATGCCAAGGACTGTCAAGCAGTTGGACTTGGAGAGTATTCGATTGTTAATTTAAGTGGGATGTTTACGTTTGCATTTGTTTACATAATAATATGAGCTGTTGTTGACTTAAATAAATCTCAAGGGTACCTCTAAGGCACATCATAATAGGACGGAGTGGATATGATAGTGCAGCTCGTCGTTCTGGGAGCTGGAATGCTTCATCAATCACCTTCCATTACTCGCATGTAACTTTTGAAAGAGTTGCTATGCTTGTACTGCTGAGCATAGAAATCGATGGGTTATCCTTTGATGGATGCATTTGGTAAGTGTTGTTGTGTAGGTTTAAATGATTATTAGCAGGTCTATTAATAATACACACGGCGTCCAGAAATTGCTGAAATTTGATAGAAATTGCTAAAACTTGCTGTAATTAGCTCCAAAAAAAAAATCATGGGAACTGCAAATAAATCACGGAGTGATGCTGAAGATGATGCACAAGCAGCTCAAATTATGGGAACCTGCTGAAATTAGCTGCTAAAAATGGAGGTACTGAGAAACACAAGGTGGGCTAGCATACCCTCATTTACATAGAACGGGAAGTACATGGTGCATTTCATTATATTTTATCAAAACAATAGGTGAAGACTATATACCCACCATAGGGGTGTGTAATGATTTTTTTAAACGGAAAATATTCCACTTCATTTGTAATTTCACACTCTCCCTCATCTTTTTTACCCTTAAGTTGGACTATTTGCGCCGCATCCCTGAGGCGCATGCAATCATTTTATTCACCGAAAATAGAAATAGCAGGAGAGATGATGTGCTTGAGTAGACTTGAGAGGTGATGTTTTTGCCAAATTTAAAAAGCCTGCACCGCAAGTATGCGATGCAAATAGTCCAACTCTTTTCCTTTTTGGGCAATTAATCATTACATACACCACCAATTTTTTTATTTACATGTCAAATCAGTGGGAGTTGGCTCGATTTCGGCGCTGATGAATCATTGGTTATTCGACCGAGCTATCTTGTGCCGAGATAGCTCGTCTGTGCTCAGATCCGACTCATCGGACTCGGCACAAGTCAGATAGGTTGAATGTCGAGCTATGAGATTTCAGCAGCGTGTTGGACTCTCGGTCGTGAGGGTCGGCGGCTCAGATGAATCAGCATATCTACGGTTCGACATACCCAGTTGGTCGAACAACTTGGGTCAGCACTTCGGATCGCTCGGTCTTCATAAGGATGCTCGGTCGTGCACTTGGATACGACAAAGTCCAGTACGGTGCGGCGCACGCCTACTAGGGTTCGGTGTATTTATTGCGTAGAGTTGTGATGGAATATGAATTCCGTTAAAGTCGGGATTCGTATCTTTTGGGGACTACTCCTCAATGATGGCACCTACTGTATCCTAGGATTATATATAGGGAGTTTTAGAGAAGAGTTTCCATAGAACACATTGAAGAGTTTTTAAGCCGCTGTTTGTTAGAGCCAACTCTAAGGGATATTGTTGTGAGCTTTTGGAGAGATCATTGCGTGCTTCTTTTTCGGTTGTGAAGAGAGAAGATTTGTATTTATTCTTTTCTTTCATAATAAAATTCATTAGTGTTCCTTGCCCACCGACGCCCTAAAATTGTTATCTCTCTTAGCGCTTTATACATCCGTGTACGTTGTCAATGAAAAAAAAAATTATAAAAGAGGGAGGAGATTGACAAACTTTTTTTTTTTTGACAAAAAATAATACATACACGCGCTCATTTAAGGGGTGTATATATCACAACCCTTCCGAATTCTCTCACACAGACACCCAATGTCCTTTCACAATCATGATCATCCACATACTTCAACATGCACAGTCTCGAATATTTCGACATAAAACACGCAAGGCGTCGGCGGGAGGCAGGCCGAGGCATGGGGAGGAGAGATGGAGGGATGAAGCGGGAGATCTATCGGAACGCCGACTGCGTTTCGAGAGATGTATTTCGATGCAGCGACGATGGGGCCGTGGCGAGCAGGATGGCGGCGAATCGAGATCGAGATCGAGAGATTAGCTTTGGGGGGTTTTGGTTACCTCGTTGGGAATAAATAGAAAATGGGAGGGGGCCGAAAGAGAAGAACGATGGCCGTGAGCCCCCGAGAGAGATGGAGTTGTTTGAGGTACCCGTTTTCTATTTATTCTCTCTCTCTCTCTCTCTCTCTCTATTTCCGGAAAAAAATTGGCCGCTGTTGTTGTTTGTTGTTCCCTCGTCGGGATTTTTCATTTTCGATTTTCGATTTCAATTCGAGAAATGAAAAAAAAAGGGAGGTGAAAAGGAATGAAAGAAAGTAAATATGAGGTGAGAAGAGCCATGGCCTTTGAATCTTTGATCCCTAGATGATCTTTTAGGGTTAGGGTTCCTCTTCATCTATGAGTTTCATCATCCGTCATCATCCCCCATCCATCTATTTCCAGGAATTCTTACATTCTACCGGAAGTTCAATTTCAATTCCATTGATTCATTTAGTTCTTATATTTGCTGATTTGTTATTGATTGCGGGAGGATCCGAGTGTTGATAACGTGGGGTACGATTGATTGTTGTCTTTGCCAACATCGTTATCACTATTATTTCGTTGTTACTTTGATTATGGTCGGTGCGTCGTCGTCATTTCCGGTTCAACGAAGAACAATACAATTGCGATCTATAGGAATAACGAAGAACAACAACGATCTTCTTCGTCTTCTTATAGTTATGCAGGAAAAGAGGGGCGAGGAGGAGGGATAAGAGGAGGTAGAGTAAGGGGATTAAGAGGAGGAGGAGGAGAGAGACAAGAAATGGATGCGTTGTCTCCATTTCAAGCTCCGTCTCCGTCTTCTTCTTCTGCCACGAATCAAGGTGCTTCAAATTCAACCCCTTCTCCTTCGGGGTCGGATATAGGTCCAAGTAATACATCGCCTCCATCTCCATCTCCTGATGATATTAATATTCTTGATAGCAAGGTAGTAGCATCTTCACCGGCACCTGCATCATCCCCCCTCCCTCCCCAACAGAATGATAATGCGGCCGATGATAGTGAACCCGCAGCACCTAACCCCATTGCTTCTTCCCCTGATCCCTCCATACCGGCCACACCTCCCGATTCCCAAGATTCAACATTGACTCCACCGCCATCATCTCTTCCTGTTCCCCAACCCGACACCGAATCTCCTGCTAATTCGCCACCTCAGCAATCCTCTCATCCTCCCCCTCCCCCTCCTGCCCCTGCTCATTCCCCCCATCCGAAAACTCCCCTTCAACCACCACTCTCTCATCCAACACCGCCTCCAAAAGCTTCTGATCCGACACCACCGCCAAAACGATCACCACCACGGCCAGCCCCCCTCCCCTCACCTATATCTCACCATCCCGCTACTCCCACCCTCTCACCATCTAATAGCTCTCATTCTGATCCCCATAAAATTGCTCCCCCGGGTGCCTCCATCTCCACATCTACTCCATCCTCAACCTGGTCTTCATCTTCTAGTAACAATGGCTCTCTGATTGGAGCTGTTGCTGGGGGCACTGTGGCGGCAGTGATAGTTGTTGGAATTGCTATAGCTTTTCTCTTCTTAAGGAGGAGAAAGACCAAAAAGAGTGGCTTGGGAGGCAAGAACAATCCCAATGGCTCATCTCTGACCCCAGGTGGGTAATTAAGTCACTATCATGCCATCTACGCTATACTTCATGTTGCGATTCTTTTTATTCCTCTTGTTCTGGTTGTTAAGGTTAATTAATCGTGATGGCAATTTAATCAGTCACATTTTTCTTTACCAGATATGTATCATGCTTCAAAACCACCAGGGGTGCCTTCTGCTCTCGGCAACACATATCCTAGTTTTAGAGGTCCTGGTTATCGCCCTGGGCTGCCCGATTCTGCTGGATCCCATCTATGGTTCACTTACGAGGAGCTAAAGGATATAACAAATGGATTTTCTTCAGAAAACCTCCTTGGCGAGGGCGGCTTTGGGTGCGTGTATAAGGCTTGCATTTCAGATGGGAGAACTGTGGCAGTGAAACAACTTAAGGTTGGTAGCGGTCAAGGGGACAAGGAATTCAGGGCAGAAGTTGAGATCATCAGTCGTGTTCACCATCGTCATTTAGTCTCTCTCGTGGGATACTGCATAAGCGATCACCAGCGGTTGCTTGTGTACGACTATCTTCCAAATAAAACTTTAGAGTATCATTTACATGGTAATTATATTTGATTGGAGTAGAATTTGTTGTCATCTCAACCAATTTAGTGTTAATGTTTTATCAAGCTTTGAAGATTTTAATGTCGATTCAGTTCCTATTGATCAGAGAAGGGCTTGACTGTTATGGATTGGTCAAAAAGAGTGAAAATTGCTATTGGTTCAGCTCGTGGATTGGCATATTTACATGAAGATTGTAAGCAGCCCTTACATTTATAACTGTGGTACTGTTATTTATTATCATGTGGTTTTAACTTTTCCTTTATTCATAACTAGGTCATCCTCGGATTATACATCGCGACATCAAATCAGCAAATATTCTTTTGGACAACTGTTTCGAAGCCCAGGTAGCATGCACATAACATGTCCTTTTTATTCTGTCTAATAATCATTATCATGTGTTCATATACATCACACTATATTTCAGCTGCATTTCTTTGATGTATAACAATACAGGTTGCTGATTTTGGGCTAGCAAAACTAACCAATGATGCTCATTCACATGTTTCAACTCGTGTCATGGGGACATTCGGGTAACTCTTTTATTCTTTGTGAACCTGAATAAACCGATTATAGTATAATACATTGGTTCTATTTTTTTTTCCTTTTGTTGATTATTTTAAGTCTGTATTTTTAGTTATTCATAATTTTCGTCCTCTATGATTACCCCAACCCACTCTCACACGCACACATACACTGCTCACAAAAAAGAAGAGTGATCTTTGGCTCCACACTGATGCCTATATTCACGCTTTACTTGCCTTAAAGGTCATGTAGATGCGAAATTGTGTGACATGAGAGCCATATACAGAGTGTGTCAAGTGATTTTCTTTGGAAGCCACCTGAACGTTTTCATTGTAGTGGATTTCTTTACGGACTATCATTAACTGATTACTCGTTGAATATTCAAACATCGGTCTGTTGTTTGGAATCCACCCAAAATGTACTTATGGTCATAATATTGGTTTCTGATATGAACATTTTGCATCTTTTTATATTACCGAGTTTGTGCTGTCAGACTACGGACACGCAACACAGTTAGACATTATCAACTGACTCTGTTTGCAATGGCTTTTGTGTATGTGCAATGTTCTTTGACATTTAATTCCTCCTTTCAGGTATATGGCACCTGAATATGCATCAAGTGGGAAACTAACCGACAGATCAGATGTATTTTCATTTGGAGTTGTGCTTCTGGAGCTTATTACAGGACGCAAACCTGTTGATCCATCTCAACCATTGGGGGATGAGAGTTTGGTTGAATGGGTATGTTATATTCACTCCTTATTAATGTACTAGTAATAACCCGTGCACTGAGGGCATGGGCTCCAACCGAAATCCTCTCATTTCTCCCATCACTTCTCTCCCATCTCCCATCAACATTTAATCCCCCACCCATCAATCTGTCACCGTCACTATTAATCTCATTTCTCCCATCAACAATAATTCCACATCCCGAACAGCACTTCTCTCCCATCTCCCATCAACATTTAATCCCCCATCCCTCACATCACATCTCTCCAATCTTCCATCAACCTTTAATCCACCGTCCATCCTCATGCACCCAAATGAAGACCCTGAGAAAGAACCACACGTGCGGGACCCGTAAAAACAATCCCAACCTTTCATGCTGATTGGGACAAATGCAAGACACTCTTCTGTCAACATATTTGTTCCAGTCAGCATCCCCCTCTCTCTTCCACATAGTGCACGCGGACCTAAGAAGAAACCCACACAGGATGCGGGACCCACACCCAACTGTAAAAGAGAGAGAAGTGGGGGGGGGGGTGTGTGAGAGTATTGTCTAGGAGTAAAATTGGAAAAATCATGTGTTAAAGTGCAAAAAACGCAGGAGGTCAAAGTGAAAAAAGACAGATGGCAAATCGTAAATATGTTGAAGAGAGTGACATTTGTTGTTACGACCAGAAGATCGGGATAGTCCGACCTTCCGTCCTAAACCACCGAAGTGCCCCGTTGGCTCGCCCTCCCGAACGGGCGGCCAACCCAATGACGGGGCGCCCCTCGCCCGAACTCCAGAGGCGCGCGGGGCGCCAGTCGATCCGAAAGTCCGACACGACAGGGGGATGGACGCACCTCGCCCCGCCCACTGACAGAGGCGCTTAACATCTCTCCCTCGGCCCGCCAGGAACATCGCGCACAAGGCACGCCCGGACCGCGCAGCCCCGGACGTTGACGGGGGTGCACCCGTTCTCCCCCGGTGATCCAGTATCCACACCTGAGAATGTGATGCCGGGCCGCACGCCCGCTGCCCAGGTCGGTCCGGATGCTCGTCAGGGGCCCTGCCACCAGGAGGCGCCCCGCCGGATCCTTGGCTCATCGGACACGACAAACAACCTAGTACAAGGATACAACTGACACTTACGCTGTCCGACCATCTGACAAAGCACCCCCTGGCCGCTGCGCCCCCTGACACTTAATGCTTTCGGCCCTGACAGTCTGACAAAAGCGCCCCTGGCCGTTACGCAGTCTGACAAAAGCGTGGTTGGCACTCCTGTTCCTGACATCCTCGTCCGAAGCTTCCGCTGACAGCAAGGGCAGCACAACACGCCGAGTCAGCATGCCAGGTCAACCTTATCCAACCGCCTCTCGTCAGGTATAAATACCACTTCGCCTCCGACGGTGAAGGGGTTGGCAAATTTACTCTCAATTCTCATTACCCACACACAAGAGCAAAGGTCGTCCATATCTTTGTTCTTCCATTCATAGCTCGTCACGTACGGTCGACTCACCCTCAGTTCGGCCTGCGTGCCTAGCCCCCGCTTTAAGTCCTATAACTGACTTAGGCATCTGAGAGGCTAAGGGTTGGACCCCAACCCGGCCTTTCTGACGAGTTACTCCTTGCGCATGTTAGCTCGTCATCACCGGTCGTGCTCGCCCTCAGCTTAGGCGATTCGGCCCCTCATCTGCATCCTACCGGATTCGACACCGTGGTCAGCTTCCTCAACTAGCTTAGCCTCATCACTCCTCTAATCACCTGTCAAATAGCCTACCATAGTCCCGTCATTAGCATAACCACTGTGCCCTTGGTTCCCCATAATACAAATTCATTGTACGCGAGTTCTACCTCGCAACAATTGGCATCGTCTGTAGGAAACGAAGGGTCACACCAATGTCAGACCCCATACCAATCACCCGAAACCCCGACCACGTCAAGGATCCCATGGATCAAGAACCACTCTCTCAACCAATGACTCCTGCGACTGACCCACCCCCTGGGGTAGAGGTCGAGACAGTCCAGGCCTCGGCCCGCGCGATACAACAGGGCTTCGAGGCCTTCACTAAGGCGATGGAGGGCTTCGCAATTATAGGGACGGAAGCACCTCCCGGCCCCTCTGAGCCTCCGAACGTGAGACGGAATCTTCACCCTCAGTTCGAGGAGGAGGGGGGAGACCAGGGGCTCGCCAAGGAGATTGCGGCCCAACGGAAGCTCTTGGAGGAAGAAATAGAGATCGCGCGACTGCGGAGGCGCCGGGAGGAGACGGTCGCCACGCAAAGGCATTTGGGTGAAGCGGCTGAGGCCGCACGGCAGGCCCTCCTGGACGACGAGACCGCCCGATGCCAACTCCGCTTCATTATCGCGGAACGCGAAAGGCTCCAGAGGGAGAACGAAGAGAACCAGGGAATCCCGGAGGTGTCGGTGACGGGCCGACGACGAATGGACGGGCGCGGCCCGTCGCTCGCCAGGTCTCCACCTCGAGGGCGAAGTCCGCCCCGTCGGCATCTCTCCCCCGATCGTCTGGACGAAGAAGCCGTTCGTCGACAACTCCGCTTCCTCGCCGCCGAACGCGAAAGGCTTCTGAGGGAGAAACATGAGCGGAGAGAGGTCCCGGAGGAGACGGCCGGGGGACGGTGGTACTGGGATGACCGTAGCCCGCCGCCCGTCGAATCCTCTACCCGCGAAAGGAGTCCCCCCAGGCGACCGTTTCGCTATTCCCCGGGGCACGGCGACCGTCGGCAGCTGAGGCGCGACCGGAGTCAAACCCCGGAATGACGGAGAGGGCACGCGCTAGAGCGCCCCGCCTATCCTGATGAGGCCACGTCGTTGGCGCGGTGGATCACGTCCGCCCCGAGATCCGTAAGATTCAAAGCCCCCCACTTGGCCACCTATAACGGAAGAGGCGACCCCCTCTCCCACGTACAACAATACCGGGGGGCAATGGAGGCGCAGCATGTGGATGATGCGTTCCTGTGTCGGCTTTTCTCGCAAAGTCTGATGGACACATCGCTGGATTGGTACTTCGGCCTACCCGCGAGATCCATTGGGAGTTTTGACGAACTGTCCCACAAGTTCTGCCAGGAGTTCCATGCCGGACGTACGAAGAAGAAGCCCTTGGACTACCTCAGCACGATAGTCCAAGGGGAAGGAGAGATGACTGGGAAATACCTGCGCCGCTTCCAGGATGAGAGACGGGCGGTGGTGACATGCGGCGATGAGGTGCTCATGCTAACCTTCAAGACGGGACTGCGGACTCGGAGCCTCCACAAGTCACTGCTCCGAGATCCGCCGGCCGACTACGAGGCACTAGTCGCTATGGCGGAGAGGCATGCGTTGGCCGAGGAGACTCTCGACAAGAAGAAACTGTTCCCCCCGACGAGGCCGCCCCAAGGCGAGCCTCAATCGCATTCACGACCAAGGCAAGAAGATGGGCCTCGGGGGCGAGACCAGCTGGCCCAAACAAGGCGCGACCCCACGGGGCGTCGCCCGCAAGATCGCCCGAGCCCGGCCCGAGAGTTCGCCACGGCCCAAGAGCCCGCCCGAGCCGTCCCGAGGCTGGAGGGGCCCCTGCGGGCCCATTACACACAGCTCAACGCCCCCCATGATAGAGGTGTTGGCCGCGGCAACAAGGATCGGACTGCTGCCAGAGCCGCCTAGAGAGATGAAATCAGACCCGGCGCGGTGAGATTTCCAAAAGTATTACCGGTACCACCTGGACCACGGCCATGACGCCGACGACTGCTTCACCATCAAGAGGGAGATCGAGCGGCTGATTCAGGCGGGCCACCTCGGGGGCTTCGTCGAGGGCAGAAGGCCGGACCGAGAAGATGGGAACCACCGGAGGGCGCGGAGAGCAGACCCACCACCGCACGGGGAGCGGGAGGAACCTCTCCCCCCCGACGACTGCTTCACCCTCAAGAGGGAGATCGAGCGGCTGATCTAGGCGGGCCACCTCGGGGGCTTCGTCGAGGGCAGAAGGCCGGACCGAGAAGATGGGAACCACCGGAGGGCGTGGAGAGCAGACCCACCACCGCACGGGGAGCGGGAGGAACCTCTCCCCCCGAAGCCGGTCATGCGCATAAATATGATATGCGGTGGACCGTCCTCTGGAGGAGCGTCGTCGTCGAGCAAGAAGGCGTACGCGCGGTAAGTGATGACAGCGGGTCTCGACGGGGACACGAATGCGAGAAGGGTAGCCCGACCTCCCATTACCTTTAGCGACGAAGATCTGGAGGGAATCGAGCTGTCACATGATGATGCCATCGTAATCGAGGCTCAGATCGGGACGACCGTCGTCAGCCACCTCCTGATCGACACTGGGAGCTCTTGCGACATCCTATTTATGTCGACGATTGGGAAGATGGGACTAAGGTAGGCAGACCTGAGACCTTGCACGGGGCCCATCGTCGGCTTCACTGGCCACTCGACCCCTATTGTGGGGGTGATCACCTAACCGGTGTCTCTCGGAGAGGAACCAATGGTTGTCACCCGCATGACGCAATTCGTGGTTGTCGACATCGCGTCGGCATATAATGTGATCATAGGGCGGCCATACATGACGACCATCGAAGCGCTCCCCAGCCTGCTTCACCAGATGGTCAATTTCCAAACCCCGCGAGGGGTGGGGTTAGTGTGGGGGATCCAGAAGCTATCCAGGAGCTGCTACGTGGGGTCGACCAAGCACAAGGGTCCGGGGCAAACCATGTTGGTCGGCCTCCTCTATAAGAGGGAAGACTTTTCCAGCCGAAGGTCGACTCCTGATGAAGAAGCCGTGGGGATACCCGTGGCCGCGAAGGAGGGCAAGACCGTTCCCACCGGCACTGCGATACGTGGGTGGAGAAATTGAACTTCTGAATCGGCGACTTGGTCCTAAGGGGCGCCACCTTCCAGCCCACCGAGATCGCTCGCTGAGGGAAGCGGGCCGTAAAAGGGAAGGGACCCTACGAGTTATTCGGCGTCACCGGACCTGCCACGCCTGCCCTAGCCCCCACTCGAGGAGGGCGAGCTAATCCACCCAGGGAACGCTGAGCACCGACTAAAGTGTAGCCGGAAATTGTAAGTCTTTAATGAAGTACTTCTTTTTTCCTTTGCTTTTTCAAATCTCGATGTCTCCACTTGAAAGTTTCAGTTTAAGACACAAGACCTCCGGGTTCGCCACCCAAACCGGAGCGCCATATGCGGGGTAGGCGACGGCCCAATACCCGTCCGACTATAGAGGTTGCGGGGAGGCGACGGCCCAATACCCGCCCTCTCAAAGACTCCGGGGCAGTACCAATCGCTTCCCCATTGATGAAAAAGCAATGGCAAGCTTGCAAATAAGTGGCTTTTTTGGAGGGGGAGGGCTTTTCTTTAGTTGATTTACAATAGCACCTTACACCCACCCCCAAGTGTCTCCCACCATGATGAGGTTGCACTCCTTCCCCTTGTCACATGGGACAAAGGTGCCATGTGGGACAAACATCTCATCAACACCCCTCATCTGTAATATAGATATATCAAAATTACAAAATATACTGACACCATATGATCTTGTCATCAATTTAGCTCTTGTCAATTTCTCCCTCTGCCATATGTTTTATGGCCATCTTTATTAATTTTACTTTCATTGTCATTTGTATACCATAGTTGCATGGTAATTCATAAGCAATACGTTATGTTAACCATCCAGCTTTGGTTCTTGGAACAACATAACCTTAAAGTTACAACGATGAAGATAACTTATTAAACTAATAGAAGGAACCACTCTTTGGTATCACTTTTCATCATTGTGAATTATACTCTCCTTTCTTCTCCTGTGTCAGCATAAGTTACATTGTGTATTCGTTTTCGGTTTACTACTCTGTAGGGTAGATATTCCTGTGAAGCCGTGATATTGTCTTCCTATTGGATGCATATTTGGTATGTCACTTCTGGTTATATTCTTATTGTTTTTTGAATATTGATTTAAATAATCCATTTTGCATTGGAGTTTTGTGTATTGTCATGTCTATGTCGGTTGGTCCATATCTGTTCTTCCTAATTCTGATTCTAGATCTCTAATATCACCAATTAGTATGTTAACTATGAAATTTTTATATGACCGGTGGGGAACTGGCTACCTGGGTAGCGCATGCATTTCAATCATGGGCCATGTCATGTCGAAGATACATACCGGACCCCACACTTCCATTTTTAACAAGCTGTTCATAATTTACTTGGTGTCGCCATGTCGTGTCCGGTCACCCGTGCCAGTGTATTTGTGCCCATGCAACATACATGCTACATGTGATTGCATGTTGCACCTGCCAATTACATCCTTCCTCTGTGCATCATGAGATGTTAAAATTCAACATTCTTGATTGAGAATCAGATTAATTGGATTTTGCATCTTTCATACAAAGGCTAATTACATTGGGAACAGGTAGAAATTTCTTTCCCCTTGCGACTGGACAGAAGTTTCTTACTGATCTACATGGTTCTTCTTCTCCCTTGTCTCTCTCAGGTTCGACCGCTTTTGGTACATGCTCTTGAAACAGGGGAGTTTGAAGAATTTGTGGACCCAAGGCTTGAGCAGAATTATGTGAAGAGTGAGATGCTGCTAATGATAGAAGCAGCTGCGGCATGTGTTCGCCATGCAGCTTCTAAACGTCCTCGCATGGCCCAGGTAATGAATCGAGATGGTCTACATGTTCTGAGAAATAATCCCATGTTTATTTGTTTTCTAATTGAGATCGTTACTGTTATAGGTGGTGAGAGCATTGGACAGCGCGGGTGATGACCTGTCCAATGGCATGAAATTTGGACAGAGCCAGGTTTTCAACTCAGCCCAGTATTCTGCAGAGATACGGATGTTCCACAGAGGGGGGCTAGGAAGTGACGAGTACAGCTCGGGCAGCTATGAGAGCTCCGGAGAGCATGAACACATGATGTCGTCAGCATACAGCGCTGAGTCGACGGCCTTCAATTCTCCTCCTCATTTCAAGAATAATACCAGGGAGGGAGACCTATAGAGTGAGTCATGCTGCTCCTTTAACAGATGACAGGCGGCGTGGGACTGTTATGCAGGTGAAAAGCTCCGGCAATGCAACCTGTGGTCTGTCCAAGAATCTAATGTTCTCGAGGGGTACGGTCTACAACCCCGCTCGTGTTATTGCTGGATGGCTGATAAACTTGCGTGCAGCACGCAGCAGTGAGTTTGGTCGAGCGCACTGATATGATATGCAGAAAGGGCATAATTGACAGCAACAATGCATCACCAGTTCACAAGGAAAGAATCTCTCTGCCGCATAAAGGTTGTCATGCAGAAACGCTGAGCACATTATGTCATGAGAGGTTCTATTATTAAGGTGACGTCACGAGGGAAAGCAACGATGGAACAATTTCTGCTCATTGGATTGGTGATTTGCTATGAAAAGCTTGTTTCTGGGAACATCAACTGTAATTTTAGTGACAGTTTATATAGTTAAATTGTATCAGACTTACACAGATATATATAGGAAAAATGAGTTTTAAAAATATTAGGTGCGGGAGGAGAGTGTTGTTTGTAAATCAATTAGGGCCTGTGTGTGCACGTAATTTCCCCGAGTAAAGCACGGCTGCCTCTTTTGAAAGTGAATCAATTTAACCCTAGTACAAACATATTTAAATCGCGTGAAATTGGGTTGATTTGGTCGAGTCAAAGATGAAGCTCTAGCGCTGTTGGTGCACCTTTTTTAAGGTAAAAGATGCTTTTGCAGTGTGGTGGATGGGAGGGACGGAGGTATCAAAAGACAGGAGGAGGATGTGCGTAATTGTTGTGTTGTGTATACTATTATGGACACGTAAGCATTTAATCATCCACATGACATTTGGAAAAGAAAAGATGCACACACCGTCTTTTATTTATATAGCTCAACCCCACTCGCAACTCGATTTCATTTCGATTTTCGAGAGAGGAGAGGGAGAGAGAGGGAGAGATGGGAGTATTGAGGAGCACACAGAGCTTTGAAGCGGAGGTAGAGGAGTTCAAGAGAGAGATGATGATACTGCAGCGTGAGAAGGGGCTAACGTTATTCAATAACAAATGGTCAAGAAGCCACGATGAGAAGGATGATGATGCTAAACTGAGGGATCCGGCAAGGCCAGAAGAAAGAATGGTGTGTGTCACCAGCGGTATTTCTTTCCTCGGATTCGCCCTCGCCAACCGCCTCCTCTCTCGCGGTTACACCGTCCGCCTCCTCCTCCACTCTCCAGGTCCGATTCGATCCCCATCCCCTGTTACTGCTATTTTAATTTGGTACCAACAAACATTAGCGATTGATTTGATTGCAGAGGACTTGGAGAAAGTGAGAGAGATGGGCCACATGATGTTTGGATCATCATCATCATCATCATCATCATCCCAATCGTCATCGTCTGAAGATGTTGATGGCGACGACTCCGATGGTGTCGCTGATGATGATGGGAGGATGATGAGCAGCAATGGTGCCAGTAACAGTGGAGGAAACAAGAACAGGCAGGAGGAGGGATGGGGATGGGGAGCATGGGTGGTGGGAGACATGATGGATGTGGACAGCTTGTGCGATGCGTTTGTCGGATGCGTCTCCGTCTTCCACACCTCCTCTTTCTCTGATCCCTCCGGCGTCTCTGGCTACTCGGTAATTAAGCTTATTATTATTATTATTATAATATCTTATGTCATGGGGTACACATTGTTAACTTGATCGTGATGTACCTGTTTACAAGCATGGCTTCCGATTTGTTGACTATGGGTAACAAAGTCAACATCAAATAACTAATTACATCAGATGCAAAAAAGACTACAAAATTTCTTCCTGACTTTCCTATGGTTCTAACATGCATGAGGGTGGGTAGATGGGCGGGGGGTGATGTACATGTCTCCATGCCCTTTTACTTACCACCAAGTCCGGTAGGGGGGTAGCTGTGTGTTGCGCCTGCATTATTGACTCAAGCCCCACATATATCTATCCATCTATCTATCATGTGGCAGTGGATCGTCCCCTATCTACTTATTAAAGTCAAGTTTAATATAAAATGTAATGATTTCAAGTCAAGTTTAATTCATTCACCGGTGAATTGGATTTGTTCCCAGCCAGCAGCCGCGCGCGACCTTCCGGTTTCAACCACTGACTGGTTGTCAGCAAGAGTGCTTGCCTGCTTTCCTTTTTTGTCGTCGGGTCCACCACCACCACCTTTATTCCTGTTTTTTCAATTAAAAAAAATTAGTATTTGATGATGAAAATGTGTTTTGTTTGTTTGTTTAAATTTTAAAATGTTATGTAATTAAGACCCAATGCTGGGGGCGGGCACGCATTCAGTGCACCATGTGATTCAGTTTTCTGTCCCTGCATGTTTTCTTTTTATGACAAGTCTGTTGTACCAAACTCTTAGGCTGTGGCTGTGAGCCGCAGTTTTCTTTTTCTTGAAGTTGTCGGTTCGGATCGGAATTGTTGGTTAGCGTCTTACCACCGTGGCCAATTTTTGCACACTCTTACAGAAGCACATGGCGGAGACGGAGGCGAGGACGGCGGAGCGGGTCATCGAAGCATGCGTGAGAACCCAATCCGTGAGGAAATGCGTTCTCACCTCCTCTCTTCTGGCCTGCGTTTGGCGACACGACTCTCCCCGTGGTAACACCACCAACACCAACAACCGAGCATTCCCCACCATTGTCGATGAGAACTGCTGGAGTGATGAAAGCCTCTGCAGGGATAGAAAGGTGAGTGTCGCCCAACTAGCACGCTGCGCTAGACGGCAGTCTGCTCTCTCCTACTCGCTAGTCTAATGCATGCACCTGCACGCGTTTGTCAAATATGTTTTGCAGCTATGGTTTGCGCTGGGCAAGACGATGGCCGAGAAAGCGGCATGGAGAGCAGCCCGCGGGAGGGATCTTAAGCTGGTGACACTGTGTCCGGGCCTTGTCACTGGACCTGGATTTCGCCGCAGAAACTCAACTGCATCCATCGCCTATCTCAAAGGTATATTTGATTACCTCGCTTTCAACGGCTCAACAACTCAATGGACGTGCCTGTTAAGAGTGAGAAATGTGTACCATGTGACACACATTATTCTCATGTGTGCTTGTGTTGACCCCCCAAAATTCTAATCTTTCAGGAGCTCGGGATATGTTGAGAGATGGGGTGCTTGCGACGGTGGACGTGGGCAAATTAGCGGAGGCGCATTTAAGTGTGTACGAGGCTATGGACAGGACGGCATGTGGGAGATACATCTGCTTTGATCATGTCGTTCGAAGAGTTGAAGACGTCGCAGAGTTGGAGCGGCAGCTCGGAATTCCTGCCAGAACATTGCCTGCCGGTGTCGGGCCGGCCTCAGGATCTGATCAGCATCCTACCAATGGCGGTTGGTTTGAGCTGAGCAAGAGGAAGCTTACCAGGCTAACGTCCACATCATCTAGGAGGTGTTCCTATGACACTTACTCGGCATTGTATTAAGAGGAAACTTGGTGTATTAAGCTCATCATGCAAGCAAATAAGAAGGCAGGGTTCATACATGGGGCGAATTACCCTAAATGCAGTCAGATCGTATTGGATATTTCAAAGCGAAATAAGTGAACTAAAGTTGTGCATATCTAGCTAACATACACAAGATAAACGAGGGAGTGGGAAGCAGTATAAATAAAATTAATTGAAGTGAATAAAACCAGAGATTCCTCAATCATATTTCCACAATATTGAATGTGCACTAGTAATAAAGTTGATATACATGTCTATATATAATTGAATACATGCGATATATGCAAATCGGCAACCAGAGACAATTAGTGATAACCAGAGTCAACTAAGGACAACCAATGTAGAGGTGTAGCCTACCAATATACATGTGTATGTAACACCCCTCGCAAACTCAAGGTGGGTCGAACATCAAGAGTTTGGACAGAGGCCGATGAAACAGAGCGACAGTTTGGGCCTTGCCGAACAAGTCTGCTAGCCTACCCCGAGAAAGTATATATGAACAGTTATGTCTTTCTTGCGTTGGGCCTTCTCGGCTTTTAGACCTTTCTTGCTCGTTGGGCCTTTCTCAGACCCATGGGCATCAATCCGATCACACGCTGTGTCGCCCAACAAACTTTGATTCTCTTGCGTTGAGAGCCTCATATTCTTTATTCCCTTGGGAACGGGCTAGGCCAAATTCTGGGCCTGAGAGAGAGGTAGGAGCCCGCGCCGCCATGCCTATAATTGGGATTATAATTTTATTACATCACACGAGAAAGAAAAGGCGAAAAAAGAAAGGAGAAAAGGGGGGAAACGAGGAAAGAAGAGAGAGGAGAGTGATGAAGACGAGATCACAGGACGCGAAGACCACCGGCGACATCAAGTCAATATCAGTCGTCGTCAAGAAGCAGAAGCAGCAGTCCAATATGAAGAAGAGGAAGAAGAAGAAGAGCGGGAAAGGGAGTGGGAGTTTGGATGAAGATGATGATCAAAAGAAGCCCAAGAAGCCACCCACTGCTTTCTTCTATTATCTGTACGCACCTCTTTTCTCACATCTCCCAACCCCAGCCCTAAAACCCCATTTCTTCTTCTTCTTTTTATTCTTTTTTTTTGTGTGAAAACATATCCTACCCTTTCTGCTCTTTTGATGATACTATTATTGCAAACATTTATTTTGATAGAGGGATGGATGGCTTACTGTTAACTGTTTCCCCCCCAGCATATTCGCATTTATTTCGTAAGCAACAGCAGTTGCGAAATAATTAACAAAGGGTTAATCATCCAAAATATGGACTTGAGTCGTATATACAAACATTCAATTACTACTTTTTTGTGTGTGCCTTTTAGAATTGCTCTCTGATTATGAGACACCACACCAAGGACTAATTGGAGCTTAGTAATGTAGGAATAACCATACGAGGATAACCACACATGAGCCGTGGGTTCTTGTCGATTATCTTGTTGTTGTTTGCAAATTGGAAACTCGTTGTGGCCGGGAATTAAGTGATTTTGGTTGACAATTATGCTATTTTATTATAAAATGTGAGTTGGTTCTATTTGACAATAACTCATTACATCAAATTCCACTTTGGTTCGATGTCTATGTGTGCATATGTGCAGCAGCATGGGCCGTGCCACATGTATTTGCACGCTCACCAATTGCATGGTGTATGTGTGTCTATTTATGCGTGACATATATACATGTAGGGGTGGCAAAATGAGCCCGATCCGACCCGACCCGACTCGAACCCGGCCTCCTTAACCGGATTTGGGTATGTGCCAATCTGGGTCAAGTAGGATCCGTGTTGACCCGACCAGACCTGGATAAAATTCGGGTCAGGTATGGGTTGCAACCCGAATGACCCGACCAGACCCAGATAAAATTCAGGTAAGGTATGGGTTTGACCTGTCAACCTGAATGACTCGGAATTCGACCCGGTATACTTTCTATATAAAAAAATTTAAATAATAACGTCAACACACAATTGCAAGGGGAGCTATGCTTATACGGTTTGAATTGTTATCCTATTCTTTAAGAGGTCTTGGATTCAATATCCTTTACATACAAATTTTTAGTTACTTTTATTACTTTCATTAATAAAATGGCAAAGTTAATTATACTTCCCCGCTGTCATCAATGAAGTTTGATCGATGAGCTGCTGGTAATTATGCAACACTTAATAACTTGACGGTGGCTCTTAATAAATAGCCGGACATCGAAAAAGAAGCAGTTGCGTGTAATTCAAATTTTAACCCGATGGGTGAATCCGAACCCGACCCGGGTATTTTCTGGGTTACCCGGACCCGACCTGACTTCAATCCGGGTCGGGTTAGGGTTTACACCTATCCGGATCGGGTCAAATCTGACCCGACCCGAACCCGACCCGACCCGATCCGTTTGCCACCCATATATACATGCGTATGCATATTGTGTGTTTAGGTACACTATATTGCATGTTGTATGCAAGGGTGGGGCTAGGAAACCGAACTTGTCCGGGCTAGAAGAGTTATTAAAAATTAATCCGAGCTACAAACATCGAAGAAAGGGCGAGCAAGTTTCGGGTTAACGACGGGATTAAGGTGGAATCAAAAAGCAACCCGGGCCACAGCCTGGGTTAATTACAACATGGATCCGCCCTTGTTTGTACACATCCCAGTTTCTGCGTGACATATATATTGTGTATGCGTATTGCGTGTTTCGGTGCATTGTATATTCACTTTGACCCTTAACTCTACTCGCTCAAAAAACACACATTATCTTTTGTGCATGTGCATGCCAATGCATCTGCGCTCTATGCATGCCCATTTGTGTGTGCAAACTCGTGTGTATGAGTATCTGTGCATGACCTTTGGGTGGGTAGCGTTGGTTCTTTCTTCTAGATTTTCTGGATCACTTACGAGGGCTCATTTAACGTATAATGCTTCAGTTGTCTATTAAGATAAGATGCTTGCCCCCAAATTTTTTGAATGATAATTGATATAGAGGAAAGTTGTCTAGGATTATTGTGACACTACAAAGATGATTCTATTATGAAGCCAAGTCCATGTGGGGCACATATCCCACAAGCCACTTCTTTTGAATTCCTTGGAAGAGAACTTCTGTGTCATATTCTTGCCCGAGGAAAAATGTCCGAAAATGTCTAAAAATTAGAAGAGGTTGAGATCTGGAAATATATGCGAGTGGGTTAGGGTTTAAAATTTTATATTCCAAACTTGCTTTACACTTAAAATTGAAAAGTCAACCTATTGTATCAGCCAATTATTAACCAATATATATTAGTCTAATATATCGATTGATAAGGCTTATTTGAGTATGAGAAAATTTACCTTCTCGTATCATTGGCCTTCCGGTACCAATATATCAATCGTATTGGCCGATAATTAAAACACTGTTCATTATATAAGATAATATGAAATTTCTTTTTCAAGTGGGTTCTACACTATAAAAGGAAAAACTTGGATGCCCATGTACCCGTCGTACATCTAGGGCTGTTGACGAACAGAACGTTCGACGAACTACTCATGAACAAGCTCGGTACATGTTCGTTTACGTTCGTTTAGGAAGCTTAATGAACAAGCTTGAACAGATTTTTAGAGCTCGGTTAATAAACGAACAGAGCTTGAACATAACCGTGTGCGTTCATTTATGTTCATGAACAAGCTCGTTAAGTGTTCGTGAACAAGCTCGTTAAGTGATGTTCATGAACAAGCTCGTTAAGTGTTCGTGAACGAACATGTACCGAAAATAGTACATTTAGACAAGTACTATATTTTTTATTATGCTTGGAATGGATGCTTGTAATGGTATATATGGAGCTATTATGCTGGATTTGTTTATTTTTGTCTTACAAATATTTAATCATTTTATTTAATTGATTTAATTATTGGCAATAATGTTTAAATATTATTATTCCTGATTAAAAAATTGACTTTCGTTTGTTTGTTTGAAAATATGTCATGAACAAGATTGATTTGTGTTCACGAACATGTTCCTGAACATGTTCACGAACAAGCTCGATAAGTCTTGTTAACGAACAGAACGTTCGATTAACTACTCGTGAACAAGCTCGGTAAATGTTCGTTTACGTTCATTTACGTTCGTTCGGTAAGCTTAACGAACAAGCTTGAACATGTTTTTAGAGCTCGGTTAGTAAACGAACAGAGCTTGAACATGGATTTTGTTCATGAACAAAACCAAGCTCCATGTTCAAGCTCGTTCAAGCTCGTTCGTCAACAGCCCTACGTACATCTAGCGGTTTGACACCTTACTTTCTATAATGCACACACACATGAGCCATGATTTGGTGCGAAAATTTCGAACCCGAGATCATGGTGTGAAAACTTTTTTCTGAATTTTTTTGATGTTTAATCCATACAATTATATATTCCAGAAAAAAATAACCCTGAACCCTTAGAGGTTTGAGCATTGATCCACCCGTTACAAAATTTAACAGTTTCAGAACAATTGAACTTTTTGTAATGTCTTGATTGAGGGTCAAATCCCATTATTTTTCGCCCATTATTTTTTGAAGGATGTATAATTACATAAAGTGAAGGAGAAAAAGAATTTTTAAAAATTCAAAAGAATAAAATCTTTCGCATAGAAAATTTCGTGCAAAATGTTTGCAAAAGAAAACTTGTCTATTTATATTTACTAGAAATAATCCGTGCACATAGTGCACGAAGCAAAAAAACCCCCCACGAACAGGATAAGGTGCACACACATAAACGAAACGGGACGAGAAGTGTGAGTGTGTGAGCCAGTATCGTCCGGGGTAAAAGGGTAAACCCAAAAATATTGTGGGTTATAGGGGAAAAATCCTATAGGACAAAGATGCAATTAAATGAGTTTGAGGTATTTTTGGGTTTTTTGTAAAGTGGGATGAGGGGGATGACAAACACATAAATATGTTGGGGGGTGATTGTTAGGATAGTGGGATGAGACATTTGTCCCAGTCAGCTTGTGACTAGGACAAAGGGTGCTCAATACTAGGTGGACATCCTTTGTTTCTAAGATAGATACATACATATATATGTATGTTCGTGCGTGTAACAATTGCTAAATATAAGTTGGTAGCTCATTTAGAAACTGAGGTGCCCGCTTACATGCTTCCCCGGGTCACCTCTCTTCTGGTGACATCTAAATAGTGAATAAGAGAGTATTGTAAAAGTGTGTCATTTTCAAAAATGAACAGCCAGCTTATATGCAATTTTCCATACGTAGATATATGTATACACAGACACATACATGTATGTAAAATATATGGATATATGCATGTTCGTACGTACGTATGTACATACATAACTAAACCAATAAAAAGACAACTAGTTAAACATGTAGTTGAGTGCTTCGACGTTCGGATTTTGAGTTGGTCCGAGCTTCCCTAGCTTAATGCTATTTGGGATATTTGGGTATTCTGCAAAGATATTACCACCATCGTTGTATACTATCGTTGAGACTTTGGAGGTACTTTGGGATTATATTCTACGTTGAAGATGTATGCTTGTGGGCTAGGATGAATATGGCAGACTAATGGATGTGATGGTCGACAATCGTTGGTAAAGGTTGTTACGGCACACATGTAGTAAGACGTGATTTATCGCGATGCTTGCGGACTGGCTTACTATATCTCTATCGCTGACATTCATTAATTTTCAATACCAATGTTTCCCGAAGCGACACTTTGTTCTACTCCTTTTATTTATATTCCATGCATTATTGCTATAATATATACTCCTTACATACATATATGCATGTACATATGTACACACACATGTATATGTATGTGTGTACAAACACATGCCCACGCATGCACCCTCACATATAACTCATTTAAGGGTGTGTTAGTGCGTGGGTCTGGTTAGGTATTGGCTTTTTAGACCAATATAGTTTTAATGATGACCACAACATTATGTTGTTGCTAATAACTCAATATTTTAGTCTCATATTTAACAATTGAAGAATTGCATTTTGGAGACTAAAGGCTTGGTGAAAGGATGTGTATCAAGAGGAGCATTGCCACAACTTGGAGCTTGATGAAAGGAAGCTCATCAATAGGTGCCAAAGCTTGGAAGATGATGTGAAGAATCAAGGCTACTCAAGCTTGAAGAGTAGTGCACTTAGAAGTAAATGAATGTAATCCATGTAATATTTACATTTATGTATTTTACTTCTTTGTGTAAGTTAGGTTGCCTTGATTAGATGGTCATACTCATTCATGCATATGCATAAACCATCTTTGTGAACCATATGATCATCATAGAAACCAATTCAATAGGTTTCCCATGTCAAAAATCAATTGGAGTTTTTGGACTTCCAACATGTGCCTGTTGAAGGCATCCCAAGTGACTGGTGGTTCACCAGGTGCCTGACCATCCTTTTACAAGCGGCTGTTATGCACTAGCTCAAGTCAATTTTCTTGACTCAGTACTTGAGCATTTGGTACAGACGATTGAAGTACAAATGACAGGCGCCTGTCAACCAACAGGCACATGAACTTTGTTCTATAGTCGCCTGGTGCATGGAAGTGCGCAAGTTGTCATTTTTGAGCTCCAATCCTCCCTTGTGGCAGTCGCCTGCTGAAGTCTTTACATGCGCCTGCACAGCGGTACATGCGCATGTGTAGTCTTCTACAGCCGCCTGTCCTGGCTCAGAATATAGCCGTTGGGATAAAAGAGCCGTTACGTCTAGCGCCTGACTCTTTGCCTACAGGCGCCTGTCCAAGCCTTTTCAGCCAAAAATTAGTCGTTGCTCTTTGGGGGTTGGGTATTTTGCGTGGGTTTAATGGGTTATTTTGACTTCATATATATATGGGTTGGCTTAGTTCAGCTAGATCTCTTGATCATTAATGATTATACTTGAGAAACATCAAGCCACTCCAATTTCTCTCATTTCCCTCCTTTTGAGCGCATTTCTCTTCATGCATTGAAGCATAGCTCTTTGCCTATAGGCGCCTGTCCAAGCCTGACTCTTTGCCTACATGCGCCTGTCCAAGCCTTTTCGGCCAAAAATTTGTTGTTGATCTTTGGGGGTTTGGGTATTTTTCTTAGGTTTAATGTGTTATTTTGACTTCATATATATATGGGTTGGCTTAGTTCAGCTAGATCTCTTGATCATTATTGATTATACTTGAGAAACATCAAGCCACTCCAATTTCTCTCATTTCCCTCTTTTTGAGCTCATTTCTCTTCATGTATTGAAGCATAGCTCTAGGGAAATACTCCAAGTGCAATCAAAGTTCATCTCAACGACTGGAGATTCTCTTCCACGCCTTGCATTCATCTTTGAGTAAGTTCATCTCATCAAGGCATATGTAAGAGTCATTTTATTTCATCTTTTTGAGTGAAATCCTAACTTGTGAGAGTTAGCTTCTCCGTTTGTGAGAGGTTGAATCCTTCTGTAGGATTAACCCTTGTGTAGGGTTTGTGTGAGTCCTTGTGTAGGACCAATCTCTTGTGTAGGGTGTCCCTTGTGTATGGAGTTGTATTCACTACCTTGTGTAGGATTATAGTGGATATTAGTGTTACTAGATGTACCCAAGTTTGGAAAACCAGTGTAAAACCATATGTGTTTGCGTATGCTTAATTGTGTTGATTAATCTCATCTTGCACTTATAATTCTATTTGCAAGTTTAATTTTTAATTGCACAATTATTGCCATTACACTATTCACCCCCCTCAAGTGTGTTGTTTAGTATTGCAAGGTAGACGGTCCTTACAGGTCTGTGTATAACTCGTTTATGTTTGTGTATTTGCATGGACAAAACAACCTAATTTTAGCAAAAAATGATCTATAATGCTAACTGTCATGTATCTATTGGGTATTTGATTTGTTACCGGTCTTCTAGGCAAACAAGTTTAAGAGATCATTTTCGCTGAAATGTTTGCTAGCCTCTTCTTAGGTAAAATTATGTCCAGTTGTTGATGCATGCCTTCCATTGCACAGCTGACTTCAATCCTCACAATAATTTATTTCATGTAATTTATTTACATATAGCCCTCAAATTGGTGGTGGTTAGGATGCATGCGTACATGTCCTGTATGTGTTTGGTTAAATGGGGTGAGAACCCTTTAATCTTTACTTTTGGGGGTTTTGGGGAGGTCTTTTGGTTTTTGGGGTGCGCGCGTGTGTTTGAAGACAGATTTGACTATCTTTATTTCTGGTTTCTTGTATGATGGACCAAACATAGCACTGAAAGCTTAAGAGGGCTTCTTCTTCCCCAGCAAACAACAATTATAAGGGCATGGAGATGGATCAATCAAAATTACACCATCTATGGCTCAGTTTGCATGTCCTAAGAATGCCAGGAAGCAATTGCAAGAAAAATGTTTGTAATTGTACTATTTTGTGCAATAAATCATATAGAAATAGTTTCCGTGACCAGTATTTTCTCACCTATCCATTTACTCTTATAGATTTATAATAGATCAAAATAAGCAGAACTTATCAGAGTAGACATGATTCTAGATGGAGAGTGTTGGCACTATTAACAGTCATGGAAATGGGAAATTGTACATCTTCTCCGTAATATTAGCAATCGAGTTCACAGGGAGCTTAAATTTAAATGTTCATGCAATCATCCATAAATAATAATAATCTACTCGTTATTATTGTTGTTCAGCGGCCGGTAATGTTCATAGTACATTAACTATTAACATGCATGGAAATGAGAAATTGTACATCCTTTCCGTAATATTAGCAATCGAGTTCACATAGAGCTTAACTTTAAACGTTCATGCAATCATTAACCATAAATAATAATTATAATCTATTCTTTGTTATTTTTGTTCAGCGGCCGGTAATGTTCATAGAACATTAATTATTATTCTACCATTTGATGGTCTTTTTCTGTCTTTGATATTGTTACACTGAGGATGGTGTTGAGCTATTTTCTTTTGATTAATATGCAAGTATGGAAAAGTAATATTACGCTTCTGAATTTGAAATTATAACTGGCTGAAGAGGCTGTTGCCAGCTACGATTGTATTGTCTTGTTGTATGATTTTATTTTTATTTTTATTTATTTATTTATTTATTTATTTTTTTTTTTTGGGGGGGGGGGGGTCATTTCCATGTTTTCTTGTCTGTCAGTTCCTTTTATGTAGACATTTGTATTAATTTTTAATGACTTTTCTCCTTTCTAAAAATGGTTTTGGTTTAATGGAATGTTCATAAACTTTTTAGCAATCCTGTGATTAAATCTTGTTCTTGTTTGAAGGGAGGATTTTAGGAAGACGTACCAAGCAGAAAATCCGGATGTTAAATCAATGCGTGATGTATGCACTGAGTATCTTTTTGGATCTTGAACAGAGTCCATTTATTCTTTCATGTAAATAATGATGAGTTGTTTGTTCTTTTCATGAATATGACACTCCACGTTTTCCTGTCAGATTGGGAAGGCATGCGGGGAGAAGTGGAAAACCTTGAGTTTTGAGGTTTGATTCTATCACTTGAGGCACACAAGACATAAATTTTGCTACTTTATATATGTCATACCCATTTGTGAAAGATGCACAGTAGCACTAAAGAACAGTAACAGAATTTTGAACAAACAAAGCTAGTGCCTTTTCTATCTCTTTTTCGTACTCTTTATCTTCAGTGTTGAAAAAGGAAAGAAAACACCTACATCATAAGATAGAAATTTTCATGCATTGTCAGAATATGACTAAGACTTTGCTTTTTGTATCTCATGAATTGTCACAAGTTTTCTTGAATAAACAATGACTAGGCTGAGGCAAAAATAGTTTCATGTTTAGGCTGTTGTATAATACGAGTCAAATATGAATTGTAACCCTAGTTGTAATATCATGGATTTTCAACTACATAAACACCATCAATATCCCGGTTGGATAGAGGGTTTTCAAATAATATTTTTTATCTATTTAGATGCTATCAGTGCCACTCTTCTTAAAAACCCTAATCTTACCAAATAAAATGCAAAATCCAACCCACCACCAGCATCAAAGCATCAAAGCATAGCCTTAACTTTTCACAGCTTTCTTCCTCTTTCTAATAAACAATTATTGTGGTCTGTGGCGTTACGGTAACTGCATTACAATACCATGTTACTGTAGCTCCAAGTAGGATGCTGCCATCTTCGCTTTCTACTTCATCTTCACCATGTATGTTTTCCTGCCAATATGGTCTAACTATAACATTGGTAATATTTTGCCACTCAATCTGCATGTTAATTGTGTTCCTTATGGATGCAATTGATGGTGATAGGGTCTTCTACATGCATTCGTAAGCTACTGATGATGCATTAGGACTAATCAAATATCAAGACTTAACTGATTGGATTTAATGTAGAAAAGGTGGCACCTGATCCAATGGATCAGGTGCTAAGACACAAAAAAGGTGGAAAGTACAAGCCCCCACATGAGATTGTACTCGCTGGGTCCCATCTTTTTGTGTCTTGCACCTCATCCATTGGATCAGGTGCCACCTGCTCTACATTAATCCCTAACTGATTATACCTTATTTACTAATAATTAGCCAGATTTGGACCAAATGTTATCCCACTTTTTTAATACCTACGCGAGATGTACATGAATTTATTTGATCAAATGAATGGCACATTCTGTCAGACCCGCCATCTAAGGCATGCCGAGGAAATAACAAATCTTATGGACACTGTCTAAATGGGATGTGATCTAAGGTGTTAACATCTAAACTCATGGACGAAGCTTAGTTACCTGAAGCAATAAGCTGATTCATCTATTATCCACCTACAATTAAAGCCCCTTCCCACGCAGACTGATTCGCACCCTCCCACCCCATGAACTAGGACATGTGCCCTATTAGGAAAAACTGCTTAGTTGACCTAACCCAATCACCCAATTCTTTCTTTCCACAGTCCTGTATTGATTTACCGCGTGCCTTCCAAAAAGAATCAGTTGGGAAATGACGACGCTTTCCCGATGTGTTTCTACACCCAAGGAACATTGGTCACTTGTCTATTCTCAGAATGGAGCAGTTGGTTTCCAACTGATGGTGTAAAAGTCTTAAATCTGTTGAATTGGCAAAAGCCATCTCTACATGAGGACCTGTAGACTTGTACTACATAAACACTGGGTTTTGCTGCTGAAGGTTGCTATTGATAGCGTTGAAGTGTTTGATGAAGCACATTGTGTAGTGACAGGTTCAGATTTGCAAGAAAGGGGAAAATGGACTAAAAGGACACGCTGACGTTAAGAGGCATCTGATAAAGAAATATCTTCGTGCAGCAGAGTATAGGGATGATAACAGTAGAGACTTCATTTGGTAAATAGTTTACTGTATGGGATTTTACCCCAACATATGATGTCTTGTCCAGTTATGGTGTTGGGTTCAGTGTTTGTTTCAGCTGAAAGCTATCCCCACCTTAATATGCTTCCATTTGTATGTGAAGGCAACTCGAAGTTGCGCTTGCTGTTTCAAAATATATTATGCTACACATGAGATATAATGGCAGTTGTGCTAGCTCTGGAGTCTGATGTTTTGTTGAATATTATTGGTGAAAGAATCCGGAAGTGGTGGAAATTTGACATAGCATGCATGTAGCTAGCATCCACTTGGTAACTGCTAGTATGCCTGGCTACACAAATATGGGAAAACTAGAAAAAGATCGTCATAAAACAAATGAGTAGTAAAAAGGTGGGGGAGGGGATTTTTTTTCTTTTATATGTTTTTTGAAATGCGTAGTCTAACAAATATACAACTAAATCGATATCAAGCCGATTGCCCCCCGGCAAGCCAAAAACTTGATGGTGGAAGTTATGATACCGCAAGCTTATGGTGTCGTGTAGCCTACATGTCGAATACATGGAGGCGATGGTATGAGTATCAATCAATTATGTATCTAATTAGCTACGCGAATGGTAATGAGGAAGAAGGGAAAAATCCTAGAAATATGAAAAGGGCAGAAAGGGTGCCAAGGCTAAGCATCACGACTAATGCATACCAATCATGGGATTGACTTAACTTCTCAATCCAATGGGTTATAGTCATTGATGAGGGTCAAGTCTCAATCATCGTTCTTTCGACGTCTAACCATGAGAGAGGACTTGGAGAATGTGTTGGACCCCATATCAGAGCTCTGATGGTTCGTCGATAGTTACGCTATAGGTAGTTCTAATGCGCGTGTCCGATAGTTTGTCAGCGCCTAGCATTAGGTAATTAACCCTCCACTAAAGACATCAAATCAAAACCACAAAGGTTCGTCGGTGATTAAGATTATGTAGCTCAATATTGTGGTGAGTTGAGTTAAAATCTCATCCAATCCTATTCCTAGACTATAGTCCATTTGAATCGATAGTTGGGGCTATCCGCCCACAAGAATAATCCACACTAGGGTTCAACATCGCCCTAGGCACAAAAATCTACTCAATTAACATGTGAATAAACAACAAACCATGAAAACACATCATAAGATAGCAAAGAGGATATTGAGAGCAACACAAATAAAGGAGAACCAAAATCAGATCTTAATTGCAAAAAATAGAACAAAGAAAGTCTTACAATAACACCTGGAATAGCAGCCCCAAATGTGAAAGAAAACGTAGGAAAAGTCACCTTAAATCGCTCCCAAATAAACCCTTAAATAACCCCTAAACACAACAGTGAATCGGGTCTGGAAACTGGAATTCGCAGTGGCACGTCCGTGCTAACTGACAGCACGACCGTGCTGAAATTCCAGCTTCGATGTCCTGACTTCCAGAAAATGTGTAAAATCACACCGAACTCAGAAAAATACGAATAAATATGCGTTGGAATCCTCACAACGCGCTCTATGATTGAAAAATAGTTCGGCGAAGAAATATCTGGTGGAATGAGAGCCGAGCCGTCTTTGTGACGTTGTGGCTCTTTCACTCTTGAGGTTGACACGGTCGTGCCGCCGATCGGCATGCGCCTTCAGCTCCCAGTAGTTCCGGGCGGCTCTGGTGACGCGGTCGTGTCTGCAGTCATCACTCTGTTTTAATTTAGGCACGGCCGTGTAGCATGGCCGTGCCGCTGAACTGCATTTCCTCTTCTCAGCTGACTCCTACACGGTCGTGCCGTTGAACTGCATTTTCTCTTTTCAGCTGACTCATTGATACGGTCGTGCGTGCACCATCACAGCCGTGTTGAGCTCTCTCCTCTTCCAGCCTCTAAATCATCATCATATATTCTTCCTCTTTGTCGTCTTCCCTCATTCGGTCTCTATTTCACCGAAATGCATTGTTTTGGGCACAAATCACCTGAAACATAGAGAAATCATCCCCAAAGCATCAAAGTGGACAAATATGATAAAAACAACTAAAAGAGTGACGATGGCACAAAATAAAGATGGAAAATACGGGGGAAAAAGGACGAAAAAACATATATAAAATACACTGAATAAATTCTCCCAAGCTAAACTCTTACTCGTCCCTGAGCAAGAAAAGATATAAAGAACAGAGAGAAATTTGATAAGGGAAATGAGGATCACCCTCTCAAAATAATCATGCACACAATTCACATATGCGAAAAGATTAGATTCGGTTCAAGCATGCATAACTCTATCGATCCTATATGGCACAATGCTCAAGAACAATAATCTCCAAGACAGTTCCAGATTCAACAAATGCCTTTGCGAAAAGTGTAAAGTCCATAGAAAGTTTCGCTTCATGGGCTTAGATCGATTAAAGTTCAACCGTTGTCCTACACTAGTGAAGGATATAGCACAATTACGAATCATATGACCGTGACTCACAAGGGTTGGTTAGGATAGAGCTAGTTTCCATAAGCCATGGTGATAGACATGCTCGATATATGTATATAATTTTTTTGAAGCTTAGGTGATTCATGAAAATGGATTTCGGCCAATGACTCCCGAATCAGACGATTCTAGGGCATTGAGCCAAGATGGACCCCTCGGGTCTCCTTCACCGAATCGTTTAAGGCCAATTATTTTTATTTGGAGCACTCCCCCAAATCTCGCCTTTCGGCGCGAATTTTCAATACTTCTTGAGGCACAGAGACCCGACTACTTGATGGGACTGGGAGAACTGTGCACTTATTCGAACTTTCTCTTTCTCCTCTCTTTTCTTCTTTTATTTCTTTTTTTCCGAAGCTTATCGATCACACGTCTTAAGGGTGACTAAATTATATCCACAACCAAATCCTAATGAGCTAAGACCTAATCAACATGATTGGTGAAATCTAGACTCGTGCATTACAATAGTTGAACTAAATACTCAATCTGGCCCCCTTGATGCTATGGAAACTGAAATTTATACTTATTTGCTGGAATGAGTTAAAAATGAAATCATGATGATAGAATGGGAGAATCACGCCATAAAGAAGTCCAGAGCATGCAAGAAAAAAATTTAATCTAATAAGCGCGTATATAAAATTTGCATACAAGAGATATTTTTTGTGGGATCAATTCTTCGTTTTTATATACGAAAGCATCATATATGCAAAAATAACCAAAAAGTGTAAGTGGTGTGGTGGACTCCTCCCCCAAGCTAGGAGTGAAACGTCTTCCCCAAGCTAAAACTAAGCATTGTCCTCAATGCATGAGGAATAGAAGATATGTGGGTGGATATGTGGGGGAGGGATGTGGATGCCATGTCATAGCATTAAGCACAAGGAAAAATGATGGAGAGAATGAGAGAACCTCCCCAAGCTATAGTGAAGCATAGTCCTAAATAAAATAAGGAAGTATATAGCAGGGATTCATGTATGGCGTGGGAGGAAATGTTGTCAAGATCAGAGCTAGAACTTAGAAGTTAGCATGTATATAGTTTAAGGGGTCAAAATGATAATATGTGAGGCGATAGAAGGGTGCGTGATTTATTATGGAACTCTAAATCCTAATACGCCTCCTTCGCTATCGGGAGGAGACGAGATTATTAAGAGACTAAACTAGAAAGCATATAAAATTCTACACGACTAGATTAGGATACACATGAACAAAAGGTAGATCAATGATTTTCAATGGTGCAGGCAGTTGTCCTCCTCCTACTTTTGTGGCTTAGCTAGTTGTTTTACTCCACGAACGTCATTGGACCCCAACAACATGGCTTTCAGTACTCCCTGGAGGTGTCCACCTGTGACCTACAAGTAATAAGTCATGTCGACCCATTGAGAAATATTATTAACTTCTACGAAATTAGTCCAGAGAAAATCGTCAATATATGTAGCGAACTATTAAGCAAGCTGACGAATATTCTCTGGAGAAATCTCGCTACTCTCGGGGTATGGTACGATCAGATCATCGTCATTTTTATATTCTGGATGGTCACGTGCTGGCACAACCAAGTGTGCTGCCGGTGCATGTGTATCAATGTCCTTCGGGAGACACGTTGCGTCAGAAATATCTGAATCTAAAAATGAATGAGATAAAATATAAGATTCAGATGATGAGTGTTCAGGGTTCAAGAAATCTCCCTGATTGAGATGGTGCTGATGCTCGGGCTCTTGTGGGATATGGAGTGGCTGCGGCGCTAATGGAGGAAGTGGACATGGTTCGTGCTTGCCGATGTCAATCTTTAGGGCTGTTGACAAACGAGCTTGAACGAGTTTGAACATGTAGTTTGGTTTTGTTCATGAACAAACTCTATGTTTAAGCTCTGTTCGTTTACTAACTGAGCTCTAAAAACTTGTTCAAGCTTGTTCGTTAAGCTTACCGAACGAACGTAAATGAACGTAAACGAACATTTGTCGAGCTTGTTCACGAACAGTTTATCGAACATTCTGTTCGTTACAAGACTTATCGAGCTGGTTCGTGAACATGTTCAGGAACATGTTCGTGAACACATTCAATCTTGTCCATGAACAGATTTTCAAACAAACAAACGCACATTCATTTTTAAATCAGGAATAATAATATTTAATCATAATTGCCTATGACTAAATCAATTAAATAAAAGGATTAAATATTTGCATGACAAAAACAAACAAATCCAGTATAATAGCTCCATAAATCTTATTACAAGCATCCATTCCAAGCATAGTAAAAATATAGTATTTGTCTAAATTTACTATTTTCGGTACATGTTCGTTTACGAACATTTAACGAGCTTGTTCATGAACATCACTTAACAAGCTTGTTCACAAACAGTTAACGAGCTTGTTTATTAATATAAATGAACCAACACAGTTATGTTCAAGCTCTGTTCGTTTAATAACAGAGCTCTAAAAATCTATTGAAGCTTGTTCATTAAGCTTCCCGAACGAACGTAAACGAACATGTACCGAGCTTGTTCACAGTAGTTCGTCAAACGTTCTGTTCGTCAACAACCCTATCAATCGTCGCGTATGTGGCCGAACTCATGTAGCGTACACGTACGTTGCAGTCTCCTCGATGCTCGTGCATGGCTTAAACTGAGGGACCTGATAAAAAGAAAAGGTCGGCGCGAGCTCCTCTATTTCCGGCTTCCTGCTCTCATCCGCGCAAACCCCAAGGAATTCTGATCGGAACTGGGTCAGGAACCCTTCAATCTCAACTAATGCCACATCAAGTTTCCCATTCTCTGCCGGGGCGTAGCTCTGAGTGATGTCGCTGACATGGTATGAATCGATGACATCACCTGCATGTGAGGATGTAACTATACCGGGAAATAATTTTTTTTGCTCAAATAAATTACCTCCCGTCGTGCAAGCGGCTGGCGATGTGTTGGGCCAATGAATATCCTCTACGTAGATGAAGGTTCTCCTTCGCCAAACTATGAAAGGGTGGTAGACGTATGCACCAAGTTGAATGGTCCTTCCATATGCTATTCTCCTAGGCGTGGTATCGTAGATCTCACCCCATGAGTGCTGCTCAAAGTACCCATGTTATTGGGAAAATGGTTGGGCTAGGATGGGTTTCGATCGAAATGGTGGGGGCAGGAGCGGTAAGAAAGCCTTGATTTGCCATAAAATTTTCCATCATAGTTACAAGACTAGCCTTGATTTTCCATAAAATTTTCCATCATAGTTACAAGGCTCCTTCTGGTGGAGTCATATATGGTGGTGGATATTGATGGGAGTGGTCTGGGCAGTGGTCGTAGGGGTGGGGGTTTGGGCATGTGGCTAGGCATAAAATGTGCAAGCATTGGTGGCATGTCCCAGAAGACCGCAGATCTTGCAACTCTCTACAACCTGCGAAAAATGGTCACACTCCCTCGTGAGCATCTTGGTATGCCGAGCTACCAAAATCATAATTGTATGTTCCATCTGGCATCCACATCACAGCTCCTAGTACATATGGCTACACAAATATGGGAGAACTAGAAAAAGATCGTTAGTAAAACAAATGAGTAGTAAAAAGGTGGGGGAGGGGAATTTTTTTTCTTTTATTTGTTTTTTTGAAATGCGTAACCTAACAAATACACAACTAAATCGATATCAAGCCGATTGCCTCTCTTGCAACGGCGTCGAAAACTTGATGGTGGAAGTTATAATACCACAAGCGCACGATGTCGTGTAGTCTACGGGTCGAACACAGGAAGGCGATGTTACGAGTATCAATCAATTATGTATCTAATTAGATACGTGAATGGCAACGAGGAAGAAGGGCAAAATCCTAGAAATATGAAAAGGGAAGAAAGGATGACAGGGCTAATCATCACCACTAATGCAGACTAATCATGTAATTGATCTAGCTTCTCAATCCAATTGGTTATAGTCATTGATGATGGTCAAGTCTCAATCCTCGTCCTCTTGACGTCTAACCGTGAGAGAGGACTCGGAGAATGGGTTGGACCCCTATCGGAGCACTGATGGCGTCGATAGCTACGATCTTGATGGTTTGTCGGCGCCTAACATTAGGTAGTCAACCCTCCACTAAAGACATCAAATCAAAACCCTAATGATTGTCGGTGATTAATATTATGTAGCTCAATAGTGTGGTGAGTTAAGTTAAAATCTCATCCAATCCCATTTCTAGACTATAGTCGATTTGAATCGATAATCCACACTTGGGTTCAACATCGATATAGACACAAAAATCTACTCAATTAACATGTGAATAAACAACAACAAATCATGAAAACACATTATAAGATAGGAAAGAGGATATTGAGAGCAACACAAATAAAGAAGAAACAAAATCAGATCTTAATTGCAAAAGATAGAACAAAGAAAGTCTTACATAACTCCTGGAAAGTCTTACATAACTCCTGGAATAGCAGCCCCCAAAGGGGGAAGAAAACCTAGGAAAAGTCACCCTAAATCGCCCCCAAATAAACCCTTAAATAACCCCTAAAACGCAACAGCGAATCGGGTCTGGAAACTGGAATTCGCAGCGGCACGACCGTGCTAACTGACAGTACGACCGTGCTGAAATTCCAGCTTCGCTGCCCTGACTTCTCGAAAATGTGTAAAATCACTACGCACTCAGAAAATTACGAATAAATATGCGTTGGAATCCTCACAACGTGCTTTATGACTGAAAAATAGCTCAGGGAAGAATATCTGGTGGAATGAGAGTAGTCTTTGTGGCGCTGTGGCTCTTTCGCTCCTGAGGTTGACACTGCTGTGTCGTCGATCGGCACGACTGTGTCATCTTCAGCTCCCGGCAGTTCTAGGCGGCTCTGGTGACAAGGCTGTGTCTGTGATAGGAACTCACGCAAATCTGAAACTAAATTAGATAAAACTAGAAATAGAAAGGATAATTTTGGCTACAATTAAAGGAGCAACCACCGTTCCAAGACGCCAATAAGCGAGGACGTCCGCACTCTCCTAAGAAATCTCCCACACAATATCAAATCAAGCCTAACTAGGGCCGGCTAGCCCCCTCCCTTTAATATAAGTTCAGAAAATAGCTAATTACCCAAATACCCTTCCCTGATAAAATAACTAAAACCTCAAAAAAGACCCCCCTATTGGGCGCCGGCCGATCTAACATTACTCCGCCCCCGAAAATTCACCTTGTCCTCAAGGTGGTGCATGGAGTTTCTGGCGGTCCTACTCCAAGTGGGAGTCGTCGTCCACTCCGATCTCTTCATCCTCCACGTCATCCTCCGCGTCTTCTCCGGCTATCAGCACTTGCAGTTTGTGCACCCCACAGTGGTGTCCTGGGATGAACCGCTCATCACATCTAAATCAGAGGCCTTTCTGCCTCTTCTCTCTCATCTCGACGTCAGTCATCCTCCTGAATTGACCCCCTGCTGGCGATGCACTGCTTTTCTCCCCGTCTTCTCTCCTATAGCTGCCTTCTGTTCTCCTGTCGCGGTCGGAACACTCCGAGAACTCGGTCCACACCAACCACCTCTCGCCTTTCTATCCTCCAACTGCCAGTACTTCGCCATCTGACCGTACTCCATGACCTCTATCAGGCTCTGAGGCTTTTGCATGCGAACCGCTGATCGAATAGTGGCCTTCAACACCTTTATGAAGGTGCTCTCCATCGTATCATCTGTCATCCCATACACCTGCCCTGATAGGGTCTCGAACCTCTCTAGGTAGTCTCTCACCGTGCCCTCCTGCATGAGTGATAGCAGCTGCTCTCACATGTTCTCCAAGTGGGGGTCCCTGAACCTCTCCACCATATGATCTCTGATCTCTCCCACGAGCGAAAAGGACGCCTTGAATCCTTTCACTGAAACCAAGCGAGGGCCTTTTCATCCAGACAGATGCTTGCTGCCTCCAGCTTCTGCTCCTCAGTCATGCGAGAGACTCTAAAAAATCTCTCCGCTCTGTAGATCTACGAGACCGGGTCCACCCTATCGAATACATGCATCTTCAACTTCCACAGTCTGTCCATATTGAATCCCTGATCCCCTTGTCCCCATCCATATCTAGGCTGATGGTAGTGTTGCCACCTCTTCTGGTGTGTCTCATGTACTCCTGCTGGCACCCGACCGCGATCTCCATAACCCCGTCGGGGTCCTTCATCACGTCCCCCATAGCCCCCTCCATCAATACCTCCACCGTAGGCACCTCCTCCCCCATCGTCATAGTATCCGCCTCCTCCTTCATCCCCGTAGTGAAACCCATCGCCGTGTGCATGCCCTGGATAGCCGTTGTACGGCGGGAAGTGCTCCTCATGGTCTGGATGTGTCAAAGAAGCCCGGAAAATAGCGGGCTGAGGTTCGCCGTGTCCATGGAACCCCCCCTGGCGGCTGTTGAAGTTGCCGCGGCCTGCCGGACCCCCAGCGGCCCTTGATGGGGCTGCCGGAGGGCCGGCGGGCCCTCCTGAGGGTTCGGCGGGGTCGGCCGACCCTGCCGGAGGGCGGCATGGCCCAGTCGACCCTGTCGGAGCTCTGTCGGGGCGCGGCGGCTGCCCCCACCCAATTCTGGGCTTGGCCGCCCCTCCTGATTGATGTAGGAGGGGCTGCCGCTCTCCTCTGCCCTTCGACGGATCCTTTCGCGATAGTCTTCCACCCATGGCTCTCCGTCTTCCTCCTCGTCGTATTCCTCCTCAATGTGGACAGTTTCCGCATCAAAAGGCTCCATCTTTTCCTTCCCCTTGTCCAAAGGTGGCGCCTTTATCGCTGATTTTGGATTTCTGTCACCCTTTCCCTCTTTTCCCACGTTGGCAGTCAATTGAAAAATCAATTGCATGAATTGCTCATCTTGCTTCTCTTGCCTCGCTGGTAATTTTGCAATGGAAGCCGTCAACCGTGCCATGGATTCCTCGTTTTCCGCCAATGATTTCTTTATCCCGTCGATCTCGCTAGTAAATTTCGTCTCCAAAGCCTCGATCTTGTCTTGTGATCTTGTCGAAGCCGCCATGAATCGTTATGTGCTCCGATACCAATTGATAGGAACTCACGCAAATCTGAAATTAAATAGATAAAAGTAGAAATAGAAAGGATCATTTTGGCTACAATTAAAGGGGCAACCACCCTCCTAAGACGCCAATAAGCGAGGACGTCTGCACTCTCCTAAGAAATCTTCCACACAATATCAAAATCAAGCCTAACTAGGGCCGGCTAGCCCCCACCCTCTAATATAAGTTCAGAAAAATAGCTAATTACCCAAATACCCTTCAAAACCTCAAAAAAGACCCCCCTATTGGGTGCCGGCCGGATCTAACAGTATGCAGTCATCACTCTTTTTTAATTTAGGCACGGCCGTGTAGCACGGCTATGTTGCTATGTTGCTGAACTGCATTTTCCCTTCTCAGCTGACTCATTGACACGGCCATGCGTACACCAGCACGGCCGTGTTGAGCTTACTTCTCCTCCTCTGGCCTCCAAATCTTCATCATATATCCTTCCTCTCCGCCGTCCTCTCCGCCGTCTTTCCTCCTTCGGTCTTTATTTCACCGAAATGCATCGTTTTGGGCACAAATCACCTGAAACACAGAGAAAACATTCCCAAAGCATCAAAGTGGACAAATATGATAAAAACAACTAAAAGAGTGACAATGGCACAAAATAAAAATGGAAAATGCGGGGTAAAAAGGGCGGAAGAACATATATAAAATACACTCAACAATAATATTTTATCATAATTATTTAGGCACCTGTCCTTTCTGTGTGTATGCATACGTGAATTAAAACGGAATTCATTTCAGTTTTACCACTTTCTTTAGGAAAAGGTTCAATACTATGATATAGCTACAGCAAAAAGAGCAGAATATGAGAAGGCCTTGGCAGCGTATATCAAGAGAAAGGTACATATCCTTGGGACCTTTTTTATTGTATACGCTTGTAAATCTTGATCTTTCGTAGTTTATATTTGTCGAATAAAGGGCATATCATAACCAGTCATTTATCCACATGCAGGAATCTGGTGAGCTTTCAGAAGAAACTGAGGACGAGTACGAGTGAATTGGATGGGGAGTGAGAGCGCAAATCAAGCAACTGTGGTGTGGAGGGTTGAATGGGGTAATTAGATTACGCAACCAATCTCTTCTGACGGATGCCTGGTCAATTGTACCCAAGTTTGATGGGCTGATTCATTGAAACCATTAACTGTGTTCCAAAGCGTGTAGAGTCGATGAGCTTAGACTGTATGTTTTGTTTGACAGACATTGCTCTTGATACAATATCCATGATCTTCAATTGTTGAAAGTTTTGCATCTTGCTATTGTGCCGTCTCCCTGTTTATGGCGCGCGGCTCAAAAGAATTTGCTTCCATCACCAAGTGTTTCTACAACCCCATGCAGGTTCAATTTAGGTTCAAATGTCATTGATTCATACATGGATGTATTTTAAGACATGCCTTCGTGTATGCCATTGAGGAAGACAAGGATAGAAACTATTGAAAGCTTCATGGTTACCGACCAAACTTTCCATGAACCAACTGCTGTTACTGAAAAATCGTTGGTTATATAATCATATTTGATTGATATGTGCATATTGTATCCAATCCATTTTCACATGCATCATGCTTCTTAAAATGTACATAGAGAAATTTCTCAACACATAGTGTTCATTACATTATCCGGCGATGTTGTATTTGGCACACCAGCATTTCGATAATGTAAATGCGGTTCATGGTTGTGAATTCAAGACACCAATGCTATATCCTAACAGTTCTTGAGTCTTCAACAGGATGATCCGTCACGAGACCCAAGGAATCGGCAATGCTTCTGACCTCTGCTATCATAGCAACCACGTCGTTGAGTTTATTCACCGCCGAGCCAACGCCCTGCATTCAAAGAGGAGAAATTCCCAACATCAACACCAGCAGAGTGCAGTTTGTAGCAAAGGTCACAAGGTTCGTTTACACGGCTAGTTATGCTTTGAATGTGCATTTTGTCATCAGCCTTTTATTATTATTTTTTCACTTGAGGAATATAATATAAAATTGCAATAGACTTTCTTCGGGCTTATTTGACTCGACACATGCGCTCTTGTTCCTTCTAATGGAAAAAAAATGAAGTTGCAAGAATCTTGGAGTTAAAATATAAACATCTGGAAAGGAAGAGGGAAATGGTACATACAACACCAGCTGCTCCAGCGGTTATGGCCATCGGCGCAGTAACGGCACATAGCCCAGACGAGCACATAACAGGAATCTTGACAGCCCGTGCAATAGAATATGCGGCCGCTAGTGTTGGTGTCGCCTGTTTAGATTAAAACAGTACAAGATTATTCATACATACTCAAAGCATGACAACACTGTATCGTTCATAGACGTACATAATGGTATAGCGTATACCTTTTCAATCAGGCCAATAATACCAGGCTTTGAAGGAGTAGAGCATTTTCCACCTTCGGTTTGGATAATGTCAGCGCCTTCTTGTTCCAGTAACTCTGCCAGTTTCACCTGTTATGTTACCCCAATAAACTTCAGAGCCGTGTCTGATGACACCAAAATGATTATTCTAACCAACTTGGAAAATCATCAACCTGATCTGGAAGACTCAATGTGTGGGGCACGGTGACAGATAGCGTAACATCTGGAAGAATCTTTCTTGTTTCCTGCGTTAACTTCAGTATCTGCCAATTTTCCAGATATTATACTACAATTAAGATGATGAGGTAAGATTTTTTTTTTTCACCAAGAAAAATAGAGGAATGCTGTCACCAAGAAAAATAAAGGTCATAGTAAAGAATCAAAAGAAAATAATCTCTGGAAAAGAATATTCTTCTGGTCATATATTGGTTTATTATTGATATGCACATTGCGAAAATGCTTGTTAACATGTGAAAGGTCCCCCCACCCCCAAAAAAAAGCAAATTAAAAGAGGTGAACTAATAAAGATATAGTGTCTGTTATTTTTCTCTGTATTGACATATTTAACTGATTCACCAAATCAACATGACAGAATAACTTGAGTTTAGTGGACAATTTTGCAATGGGTTACGTAGCTTCCTATGATACAAGGGAATAAACAATGCGTTCAAGAGCACTAATCTTAAAAAAGACAGAAGTTGTGAGGTCCCTCGTGAGAGCTCTCAAGAATCGCCCTCCCTCTCCTAGCAATGTTAGCTATAGTCCCTCCCCAATGACTCTGTAGATACTGCTAGCTGCTGCTGTTGAATTCATTATAATTCTAAAGACCAATGATTCTTCTAGCTCGGATCTAATGTGTAATTATTCACCTGGAATGGAGTGTGACATACTCCCCCCTTTGACAGTATGGCATCCTTGCCATACCCACCCTTCATTAGACAGCATGGCATTCTAACGGTGGCTCCCATGGAGTCTAAAAATGGCTATCAAAATTCAACAAATGACCCCCCATCATATCTATGTGGAGCGTGAAGTTTCGCTCCATGTAACAGTAAGCTCCTTGTCGCGCATAGTTCTGCACCCTTTCGCCTAGTGGTGGGATGTAATTCCACTTGTCACTAAAAAGTTTCCATAAAATCATTCATCCTAAAATTGCGCGTATGAGCATACTTAATTATAACATTTTTTCTTCAAAAAATTTCTCTAAAAATGATAGCTTTTTACTAATTCTTATGTTCATAAAAAATAAAGTCTTCTATGGGATGTAAACTTGAAGAATCTATGGTATATAACAATTCCTATAATCTCAAGAATAACTGTCATTTCTAACTCAGGAACAGTGGAAGAAATATTTGAATTAACGCTCTTAGGTAAGAGCAATTTCAGGATAGGCGACCATCTGAGAAGTTTTTGTTTGGGCGTATTGTAAGTAGAGAAACGAACTTATCTTATTATACTCCCCAAGAGAATGCTATATAGAAAGGTAATATGCATCGATTACCTGTTCTGGAGAGAATTTCCTGCCCGACTCATAGAAAGAATCATAGTTTCCAATTTCTACCTGCATATAAATCAAGTTTATCAGCATGCGATTAGCTAATTATGAAGTATTCTGCAAGGAGATGCAAAAAGTAATAATGCTAAATACGTCTGAAATTCTCACCATCCGAGCACCGGCGTCCACTGCAGGGATGAATGCAATTGGTTCTACAGAAGAGACACAAATCTGCCGAAAGATGTAACAACAGTAATCAAGGCATGTCATACATGCACCAATTCACATATATCAAGACATGGACCTTTAACCAGGACAATGTTAACATGGATTTATACATGTCTCTGTAAGAAAAATATGCTGTAACTTCACCCTTAAATAGGTAGATACCTCTAATTTTTTTCCAAAACTATTAGAGCAACAACTCTTAATTCTCATGCGGTCAAAGGCCGCATCTTTATATGCGGCCGCATATAACTTGTTTTAGAACACTGGTAACAACACAGTAGTGACATACATCAGTAATAAGTTGAAAAAAAAGTGTAAGCAAGTAACCAGGTTCTGGCTTGGGAGCCATCAGTTTTTTTTTTCAAAAAAAAATATAATTTGTAGCTCTTTTTGTACTGACTATGGTAGATTACAGTTGAAAGGGAAAAACTCTCTATCAACCGGGAATCTGTCTCCCATATACCCAAAAATGCTATTTCATCTGAGTTATCCTCTTCGTCCATGACGATATAAGTGTAATGTATAAAGCACGAAATATACCGGAAGAGAGGTTAATGTCAGAGCAAGTTTCACCAACTCCGGGTCACAAGCTATATCAACATGAGTCGCACCTCCCTGCAATTTAATCAATATGAGATATGTCTCCAAAATTGCAATAGGAAGCAGGTACAGAGAAAGACAATTAAGATACCAAACACACTGATGAAGGAAAGAAATTTCATGTTCCAATAGTTATAGCAAACTATTTAACTCTAACACAATCCTATTAAGTCAGATAAATGATAGTTACCAGACAATTTTATGATCTCAATATTAAATGTACGTGCCAACGGTTGAAGTGTTTGACAATAATAGCTCAATTACAACATTAAGTTAAATGATGTCAAGCACAAACAGACAAGAAAACTATCCATTTATCAATTTATTTCTATTAAACAAAAGATTCTTAAACCAAATCAAAAACCTAGCCATAATGTTAATGAAGATACGACTCCTAAAGTACGTTCCTAAAAGAAAACAGAACTATATTTGACTCAAATTAGATCGTAAGTCAAATACTACCAATCTAGACCTCTTGCACAACTTCAAGAGGCTTTACAATGCACCATGCGGTGGTTATAGATGACATGTATGCTATCTATAGGCCACACAACAGAGAAAAAAACGCTTTTATATCATACATAAAACCATCAGCTGACTTCTAGCCCATACTATCACACATACAATATTGTATATGCATACCAAATTTGGCCTTCAATCTAGACACACTTGCATGCATGCATGTATACACACACACATGTGTGTGTGTGTGTGTGAACACATGCACACACACGTGTGCACGTATGTATATGTATGTGTGTGTAGGGTTGTTCATATGCGCACATTTTGCACATGAACTTTAGTGCAAAAAGTTTTTTCCTTATTTTTTACTATTTTTAGGGTTGATCCACACATTTATACCACATATATACCCAATAAAAAAATATAGGTGAACCCTAGAAGGAATTGATTTTCAATAATTCAATGGTTTTACAACAATAGGATTTTTTATAATGATCCTATTAAGATGTAAATAGGTGGATTCACTTAATTTTTGATGTGTGGAGAAATTAATATGTGCAGTTTAGATTTTTAAAACATCAAAATATTCGTTTCTCATAGTTTTTACGTGCGGGAGTTTTTGCATAATAAAATTTCCATATGTATGTATGTATGTATATAATATGGGTAAAGTGTTCCTAGGGTGACTCCTTAGATTCAATCTAAGGAGTCGCCCCCATTTTCCCCATATCCCACATTTTTTTTCGGAATTTTTTTTCCTGGGGTTGTTGTTCACCTCATGGATGATCAACATACCAAAAATCAATTCATTCCAATACTTTTAGAGCCCCCATCTACCCCTTGCAACTTCATGGGTTTTCAGCACGTTTTCAGACCGTTGAAGTTGTAAGGGATAGATGGTGGCTCTAAAAGTATTGGAATGGCTTGATTTTTGGTATGTTGATCATCCATGAGGTGAAAAACAACCCCATGAAAAATAAAATCCAAAAAAATTGTGGGATAAGAGGGAAAATGGGGGCGACTCCTTAGATTTAATCTAAGGAGTCACCCTAGGAACACTTTACCCATATAATATATATGTATGTATACATGTTTCTCATAGTTTTTTTCCCAAATCTAAAACTCTCCTTTCATTGGTGGTGAAAATAGTCATTGTAACTGTGGTTAGGCACATTTGGCGTGAGCGTAATAATCGAATCTTCAAAGGAGCTAGAAATCATAAAATTAAAATCTTTGGAGAATTGTATAGATATGTTTATTGAGTTTCCTCTTTATTATCTCATAATTTTGAGGATAAAGGGGATGTTTGTTTAATTTCAAACTGGAGTCTGTAATTGGATGAATGAAAATTGTAGTTGTAGCTAGTGATGGATGGCGACGCTTGTGTCCTCTCGCCATCCTAGTCTAGAGATTCAATTACCAAGTAATCATGAGTTGTACTGTTTTGAGTTAATATGAATAAAATGACTAACTTTTCAATATATATGTGTTTCGCATGTGCGCGCGCGCGCACACATAAACGTATATGTATATACATACATATTGTATGCGTAGATACTCAAATTGGCCAAAAGCTTAGGGGCATGCTTTGAATAATAAAGTGTGTATTCACTTGCATAATGGGTTTTGGTCCATAATTGGGATATTTGAACTTGTATAGAGGATTTAGACCCGCACTTGGGGAAGATTCGGCTTGTTATGGATGAAGTTGACCGAAGACCCATCGAAGATGACACCGACCTACAAAGATGAGTTCTAGGTAGAATATGATTTGCAAAGGTAGATAGGTTTTAGATTTTATGTGGAAGGAAATATATATAGGTCTTCCTTATGAAAAAAATCTTCGTGTTCTACGTGATCAAGTGACTCATATTATATTAATTTATGATATTTCCATACATGCTTTTAGATTATCAGATGACAGAGGCTGACACTCAGACTTAAGTGTCAGAGGGTTTTAAATCAGGCATCATACTGACCTCCTAATACGTTCTTATTTTTAATGTACAGATCCAAAGAGAAGCAGTCATCATCTTAGGAGAATCAAGATCATCAATGCAATGGTAAACACAATTCTTCCTCTATATAAATTCATTGTTTGTAACATTGTTTTACCCTTCAAACTGTGTTGTAACATAAATGCATATGCATGTGCCGCATGCTAGAATCATTGCCAACGTGATATCAACATGCATCATCCCTAATAAACAACCAAGTTTGGGAACGCATGAGTTATCATATCGTTTGTTCTCAAAAAATAAAAATAATAAAAATAAACAGATGAGTTAGGGAGGTTGAACCTAACAAGGATCTGCATTTGACAAATCTATTAGAGGCAATAAGTTATAGTGTGGGTATATGCATGTGTAAATTAATCTCTAGTTGGTTGAGAGACTGACATAACTCCTGCGTTTATATATCTATATTACAATTGAGGGCTGATTTTGAATTTGTCCTATGTGGCAATGTCACATCAAGTTTTGGAGGGAAATTTTTAGGTTGAAGAGAAATTTGTTGGGAATACATAAAAACATTGAAATTAGGAATAGCCTTTTGACATTAGTTATGAAAAAAATGGTGTGTACACACACAATCTCATCTTGGAAATGAACGCGAGCTGTGGGAGAATGAACGCGGGAGATGCTGCCAACTCATTGATCCGCGTTGCAATACCCTGTAAAATTTCGATCACATCCGCTGATAATTATTGATGTTTGTTTTAAAATTAGTGGGTCCAAGATTTTTAAATGAACAGTGTCCAAGGGCACGTGTAATATGTATATGAAGCCCGCGCCGAAGGCGCCCGCGCCGAAGGCGCCCGCTAAATTTTTTAATGCTGATTTGTTGTTCCGTGCCCGTAAGGCACCCGCGCCGAAATTGTTGTTTTACGTCGAATTTGTTGTTCTGCGCCGAAGGCACCCACGTCGAATTTGGTGTTCTGTGTCGAAGGCGCATGTGCTGAATTTGTTGTTCCGCGCCGAAGGCGCCCGCGCTATTTTTTAACGCTGATTTGTTGTTCCGCGCCTAAGGCATATGCGTCGAAATTGTTGTTTTACGTCGAATTTGTTGTTCTGCGCCGAAGGCACCCACATCGAATTTGGTGTTCTGTGTCGAAGGCGCATGCGCTGAATTTGTTGTTCCGCACCGAAGGCACCCACGCGCTGTGCCGCTAAATATTGTAAGCTAAATTGTTTTTCTTTTAAATTTTGGCTTTGAAAAAAAATTTCGGGTAACAAAGATTTCGCAAGGGAAAATCTTAAATTAATCGTGCCCGCGGGCACAGGTTATAAGACACATCGCAATGTCACATCGCCACATGAGACACAATTCTTAAACCCAAAACCCAAAAAACACAAAACTCCATCCAACCCCCAAAAAACACACCCAAACCCAAACACCCAAAATCACACCCCCAAGCAAAAAAACCAAAAAACCCCAAGACACCACACACACTTAAACCCACTATTCTCATTTTCACCTGTTTTTGCACTCATCGAAACATCCGTGTGGGTCCCGCATCCTTACTGTGTGTGGGTTGGTTTTTGGGGGTCTGTGCATTCGCTCCCCTTTTACCATCCGACGTTGCCGACATGCACACACACGCTTTTCGCTCCTTCCCGGGTCCGCGCGTACATGTGGCCATGTTCGTTGGTGGTTATTTTTGCTCCGTGCACCAAGTGCACGGGCAATTTCTAGTATATATATATATAAGAAATAACCCGTGCACAAAGTGCACGGCCACCCAAAAGTCCCCCGTTCATTTAGGACATGGGCACCACGTGGGGGTTTTTGGGTGAAGAACCGGGTGCAAAGAAGAAGTGTGGGTGTGTGAATGTGTTTTGTCTTGGGTGCAAGGAGAATTTTTGAGTGGTGGTGGCAGTGGGCCCCACAGAACGAGGCGACACTCTACTGTCACATTTGTCCTAGTTAGCAATCACCCCTGTGGGATTGCTCTCAAATGTAATATACAGATATTCAAAACCACACAATAGCTGTGATGGTAAGATACAAACCTTGTCAGCAGCAATCACGACCGAGGCAACGTTGTCCTTGTCAAAATTTTGTAGTCCAGATATTATCTGAAGAACAAGCAAGTAAGAACACAATTAATTGTTAATCAATCATGAACTTCGCTAAGCGTGCAAATATGAAGGATGGCATTGTCCATCATGACACGCTCATTTTAATTTCATAAGATAGTGCCAGCAATAGCATGAACATTTTGAATATTTGGGTTGTCATAAATTTGTAAGCAGCATGATGCGAAGAAGTTGGAAGAAATGAACTCGAGAGAAACAATAATAAATAAATAAATAAATAAATAAATAGATAAATGGGGGAGACCAAGGGAACTAGGCAATGGACCAATTAACCTTGAGGGCTCTTTTTTCTAGGAAGGGTCCGAGGACGGAGTCTCCGCCTGTGGCAGCGACAACCACGAGTGCAGCCGATCTTGATCTCGAGCTGCGCGTGCAGCACGGGGACAGGCCCCGCTGGCTGAGCCTCCGGCTCTGCCGGTGCCTCTGGGCAGGAGAGCAGCTCTGATATGGTTGGAGTGGAGTACAACCACTGCTACTGTTAAGTGGAATACAACAGTACCTCCATGTTCCCATCACTAGACCTCCATGCGCCATTGCCATTGCCATTGCAATGATTTCTCTTGTTGGGAGAGAAGAGCCAGGCCCTGGATTGGGGGAACACACATAAGATAAGATGGTAATAAAGCCTAAATTATTAATTAACCCCCTCAACTTTGCTCTATTGTTAAAAAGCCCCCCTAAAACTTTGTTTGTGTTAAAAAAACCCCCCACTGAACTAGGAATTTTTTTAAAAAAGTTTGTGGTGACGGTGGTGGGGGGTGGTTTGGGAGGGAGGGTAGGTAAAATACCAAAACAGCTAAAAACAATGTTCAAAGACTTGGCATTGGGCTTGCCGGGCCGGGCCGGTCATATTGTCAAACGGACCGGCTTGGCCCGTGACACGATCAAAACCCGTTTGGGCCGGGGCCGGGCCGGCCCGTTCGCCACCCTGATCCGCAGGCTGCGTGCGCTGCAGATAACACAACGGCCCCTGCTTGCCGAGTGTTTGGCGTGCTTGCTGCTTTTGGGGTAATGGCCCGTCTGTAGTCGACAAATTAAATTAAAATAAATTAAATTGGAAAAGGAAACAGAAAGAAAGAAGCTATGCCTTGTGTGGCTGTTGCCGCGGCCGCGGCCGCTCTCTTCTGCTTCAAGCGGCGGCCATTTCCACTTCCTCTTGATATTGGGATGGGGAGGAGCAGCATAAGCAGAAGTAGAAGCAAGTGCACAAGAAAATCAATAATGCCTCGTCTACTAATTTCTCGAACCCTCACCCCTCCCAACTCCGTGGGCTCTGAGAGCTCCATCTCGTTTTCATCCCCAACGGACTCAGGCATCCAAAAGGACGATGAAGAAGAAGAAGAAGAAGAAGAAGAAGAAGAAGATAAGGATGAAGACCCGTGGGAGGAGGTATGCTTCCTTGATCCTGAGGCAGATGCGAGCAGCAGCATCTCAGAATGGGAGCTTGACTTCTGCTCTCGTCCCATTCTCGACGAAAGAGGGAAGAAGGTCTGGGAGCTGGTGGTGTGCGATGCCACCCTCGCCCTTCAATTCACCAAATACTTCCCCAACAACGTCATCAACAGCCTCACCCTCAGAGACGCCATCGCCTCCGTCTCCCACAGCTTGTCCGTCCCGTTGCCGGACAAGATTCGATTCTTCAGGTCCCAGATGCAGACAATCATAACCAAGGCTTGCAACGAACTTGGCATTAAGCCTGTTCCCAGTAAACGGGTATGTTTTCATGCATTACATTATCTGTCCAAAAACCTTTGATTTAATTTATTCATAATGGCTTTTATCTTGTTGTCTCTTACATTTCCAGCTTGCATTGCATTGCATTTGATTTGACTTGATTCCACACGCTATTACTGCCCTTAGGATTAGATTTTGCTGGCCGGGATACTCAAGTTGCAGTATTTTCTCAATGGATTGAATCATCCGATTGTGATGCCCCTATCATAGGTACATTTGGAACCCTATAAACCTATGACACATTTTATAACCATGCCATGTCACATGAGCCCTTAAATCCTGATGGTCGGAGATGATGAAGGCGCATCAGCTGAGGAGAAAGAGACAGGAGGGGACGAGTGCCCTCATTTGGAGTAGTGTGCCCCATGGATTCATGACACCACCTTGAGGACAATACGGTTCTTTGGGGTCAGAGTAATGATGTGACCGTTGTAAACTGGGGTGGCAAAAGGCTAGGGCATCATTAGTAAATCAGTGACAAATGCAAGGAGGGGTGAACCAATGGCAGAGCTGTAATTTTTGGGTTTAGAACAATCTGAGTATTATATGTACAAGGGCTGGTGTAATAATGGATTATGTTGAGTTTGAGAGAGAATTGAGTAGGGAATATATTAGAAACCCGAGATTAGTGTGAGAGTTAAATCTTTCTCTCAAATTAAAGGCTAGAAGAGCGGTCATCCACGTGAGTAGATGCCATCTATCTTGTATTTACGTTCAACATCAATAAAAACACTATTTTTATCTCCAAATCCCATCCAAATCCTAACATTGGTCTGCCACATATCAGGTTAAGCTTTTGGGTACTGTGATTATAACATGGTATGCAGACAGCCAGCAGGTCACGATTACAACCAATTATTTTTCTCCTTATATGCAGCCTTGGCATGACGAAGCATGTGTGGTCTTCCATGCATTTTATTTCAGTTTCTTTGTTAAATTGTTGATTTATCCTCAGAACAAGCGCGAGTTTTTGATTGCACCAAATTCTGAGGTTGTGGCGATAATTTGGGATCAACCTGATTATGCACGAAGCCTATGAGATTTAGGAATGCATAAATGGGACTGTTGGGAACACATTGACATTGATAAACACTTTAGTATAAATGGATAAGAAAGATTAATTAGCTATCCCCAAGCTATAATGATTGTTGGTTGTGGATGCTGTACACCCTTATATCACACTGATTATTGACTGTTTGCTGTTTTGGTTATAGCCTTCACTTTTCCCCTCCCCTAGTTTGTGCATAATGATGCGCTCAGCTGCAGTGCTACCCTGGGAAGATGATAATTTATTATCAGTAAGCTAGTTATATGTGCCTTATGTAAGAAGACAAATGAGATGATATTCGTGTCGTCTTCATGCATTCCTTTAAATACCAATTTATTTTCAGTTACTTTGATGACTGTTCTCTTGTTTCTATAAAAAAATAATCAATTTTGTACTTGAGATTATACCTTACCTTTCTATGCTGATGATCGATTTTTGTTTTATAGTGTATATCGCTGCTTCTGTGGCTGGAAGAACGGTATCAAACTGTATATGCACGCCATCCTGGTTTTCAGCTAGGATCTAAGCCACTTCTATCATTAGATAATCCATTCCCGATGGAACTACCTGAAAACCTTTTTGGGGAAAAATGGGCTTTCGTCCAGCTACCTTTCTCGGGTAAATATATAAACTTGTAGATGTAAACTTGCAGCTCATGAACTTCCTATTGAACTGCAATATTCTGCAACTTCCAGTGGATCCCTGTTTAAGGATCATTTTTATAATGTTAATAACTTACTTTTAGGGCATGCATCCTTCGTCAGCTTGAGAAAGACTCGTGGATTATAACATATAGCTTACTGAAGTAATAAAAATGCAATGTACACTTATCAGCTGCAGTTCATACGGTACATTATTGGTGTTGAATCCGGATTACATTTTGATGACCAACATATGCATCTAGTTTCTTTCAATCCTGTTTTTGTTAAAGAAATTAAATATCAGTGATTCCACGACAATAAAATCAAGCAATCCAGTATCTGGTGCTTGCACATAGTCTTTTAGAGGCTACAATGTTGGGCAAAAAGCTTCCGGTCCGTCAATTTTTTTAATTCGAATTACCCATACACCGGCTCAATACCCACCCCTAGTCATCCAAAATATTTCCAGAACAACCATAAGATGCATTTTTTATGCATATACGAGAGGAGGGTGCTGTTACAAAAGTGCCCCCTCTTTCGCCCCATTCATTCTCCTTCATTTCCAGATCTCTTTCACCTCTATCTCCATATCTCTTTTTTTCTATTTTCTCAATCAAATCAAAAAAGAACCAAAACTAATCCTATCTCTCCTATACTCTTTCCTCCTTTTTACGATCAAAACAAAATGTTTCCCTTCTTTTATTTTTGTTCCCTCTCATTCTCTCAATATAAGAAAGCTAAAACCTAAAATCCGATATCTAAAAACTCAAATTTTATGTTTTTCTTCTATCTCTTCTTATCATAAAAAGATTTAGAAAGTCCATTCCTTTATCTTTTATTTCTTTGTTGAAGATCTTAGAGGAAATTATACTGCAAAAGTAATTATTTGTGCATGGAAAAAAAGTTTCTTTTCAAAGAAATTCTCAATTTTCTTGTCGAGCACATCGGCACCTTATCATATTTCAGTTTTTTTCTTTTTCCGTAGCAACCACACGGATTAGATGAAACAATTTAGAGCGATCTGGAAAAGATATGTCTATTTTAAGATTAAGAGGTGTTTGATCGCCTATCATATATAATTGTCCATCTTTCTTATGAACTGTCCACTTATCATTTGAAACCTTTTATATTTTCATATGAAAGTGTTCACCTTTTGCACGAAACTTCCCACACCTTTGATATGAATATATTTGGCTGTCATATCAAACTATCTATTTTTGTAACACTACAGTGAAGGTGGACAAATATTTAGCAAGTATGAAAATATTTACGTTGATGACGGTAGTTCCTACAACAAGAAAATTTGTGAGAACTAGATGAACTGTTTAATATCAAAAGCGGACAGAATTCTCTAAATTATTGTCAAGAATCACTCTATGAAAAGGTGGACTTAGCTATGAAAATCTTTATAGAACTCTCCTATAATTGAATTTGGTAATATGGGATGAATGGATAGAAAATTCAATATCAAAACTGGACAGTATTCTCCGAGAATTACCATTAAAATTGAAGAATTCAGTACATATGTGTAATCAAATAAACACAATGATAAAACTAGGAAGCCAAGATGACACAAGAAACTTGGTAACACAATTCGGTGCACACACCTACATCTGCGGGGCCTCGCCCAGAAAATCAAATAACTCCACTAAATATTAATGATTACAATCACGAATACCACATAATATTAGGAGGAACAAACTCCCCCTCAATACAAACCGCTAGGGGTGATCTCAATCAACCTCGTGGAGTAATTTGCGCAACCTTCCCTTGCATGCAAGATCTCCTTGCACAACCGATTAGATCAACTCCATTGATCCCTACGTGCGTAGCCGTCGGCCTCCGTCCCCGGATGTAGAAAACCGCAAGATCTCATTGCACCACCGACTAGAATCAACTCCCTTGACTCCTACACCGTCGGCCTCCCTCCCGGAGTTCTTTGATCAACTTTTGCAAAAGCCGTGTCACCTAGCCGCCAATCTTAGCAACCTTTTCAATACCTCTCCCCCTCAATCATGGAGCGGTTAAGGAAGTTTGATTGATCAAATCAGAGAAGATTGGCCACCCACAATTAACGAAACCAAGCTGAAAAAAGTTCTACCAAATTTTCTAAAAATAGCAACAACAATAAGTGTGCGAGATTCTCTCCAACCGAATCAACAATAAAAATGAGAGAATAATAACTGCCAAATATATCTCCAGCGATTCCTCAATCACAGGTACCTACACCAGAATAGGTTGAAGATACTATAAAAAGATCTGCAGCAATCAATCTTCCCAACCAACAGATCTGCGAGATATTCACTTCCTATTGCAACCCAACATCCCCTCAATTTAGCAACTGATTTAGGAAGGGCTTTCCAAATATCTCTCATGCAGATATTCCACAATCAATTCAGGAATCCCCGACATTCTAGGCAGCAAATTAAATCTGAATCCGCAAGACAGATCTACAGACCAAAGCAGCGTTTCTGCATACGAACCAGTATTCCAGATCCCGAATGTTGAACATTATGTTCAACATTACTGCTCAACCTGCTCAAAAACACAACATTACTGCTCAACCTGCTCAAACACACTTCTGATTCCTCAACCTGAACTCTCCAGCTATAGTGCCATTAATGCCAACAAATATCAGCAGAATTCAACCCTAACAATCTCCCCCTTTGGCATTATGTGGCACAACCCAAAGCAAGCACCAACCCTAAGCACACATTCTCCCCATTTGAGCCACAATAATCCAAACCACATTCTCCCCCTTACTAGAACAACCCGAGCAGTGATCACTTTTCAGCTAGCCTCACATCTCCAAGAGAAAATTCAGAAAAACTCAACTGAGACACATCCAGAGGCTCCTCTGTCTCTCTTATTAGCAAATAAATCCTCAGGCACAGCGGAATAAGAGGAAGAACACTATACCTCACATCTGACAGTAGGGTGACGAATGGAATGATGTCCAGGGTAGAAGTCGAGCTTTGAGGGGCCGAAAAGAGTTGGAGAGTTGAAAACATCGGCGGTGTTGACCGAGGAGCTTCGGTGGTCTGCATGTCAAAAGTTGGAGACGTGGATGCGGTGGAACCGGCTAAGAGATGGACAAACTTTGGAGAAGTCAGCCGGTCTAGATGAAGAGGCCGCAGAAGATGGAACAGAGGTGGATTGCTGTGCTGGAGAGGGTACATGCAAAGATCCAATGGCACCGACGGAGGAAGAGCAGTGAGCAGAGCGGCGAGAAAGCACTCTAATATTTCTGGAGGAAAATTCATAAGACTTTGGCACAGGTTGCTCACAGTGATTGTCGAGGGGAGATGTTGAGTCTGGTGTCATAACATCTGCAGCAACATTGTTCTGTGTTGTATCTAATGTTACAACATTAGTCACAACATGAAGTGTTTTCTCTGAAGCTGTAGTGTTCTTGCTGTATAATTCAGACTTTCTGACCCATTGCTTCTTCATCTTCATATCAGGGTGTCTAACATTTCTTCCTTCTGACCAATGCCGCATGCGACTGAAGCAGTTTCTCTTAATATGGCCTATGAACTTGCAGTAACTGCACATAGAACGAGCACCTTTTATACCTCTAATCTGCCTCTTCTCCTGATCATGGCCCTTGTGCTGATCTATTCTTTCAAGTTCTTTGGTAACTTGACTTCTTCTTTCAGCAGACACATTATCGAAAGCTCTTCTATTGTATCCTACTCCGGTGCGATCTCCTGAAGTCTTACCCATATTCAAGATATCATCCAGCTTTGCCTTTCCAGAATTCCACTTATCCAAAGTGCATTCAGCTTTCTCTGACCCGAGAAGAACATTTCTGAAGTTGCTTTCCAATTCTCTACAGTTTTCCTCAACTTCCAGACTTTTGATTTTGACCTCCTCCTTCTCTTTCTTCAGTTTTTCATTCTCCTTCTTCAGGATTTTGTTGATATTGCAGATTTGCATCCACTTCTCAAACATCATTTGATTAGCCAACCGTATGTCTTCTTCAACCTCCTCAGAATCATCGTCGCTGTCAAATGTTGTACTAAATGTTGTAACATTCTTTCTAACATTTGCAATTTTGTTCTCCAATGTTGTACTAGCTGTCGCAACATTAAGTCCAACACAGTTAGAGGTGTTACAATCAGATTGATCATCAAGAATAGCCGTAAAAGCCATATAGTTGCTGGTGATGTCTTCATTTCCAGCACTTCCTTCTGAATCTTCATCACTCTAGGTACTAGCTAATGATTTTTTCTTTTTCTTATTGAGGGTATTAGCACATTCGGCCTGTATGTGATCGAAACCTTCGCACTCCTTGCACTGTATTCCTTTACCCTTACTCTTTGGCTCATACTTCTGTACGGGATGACTAATGGCCTTTTCAGCAGTAGGAAGATACGATCTTGATTCCTTGTTGGCAGATCTGTAATTCTGTCTCTTGTTACCGATGTTCCTCATCATTCTGCTGAAATTCTTAGTCAGCAGAGCAACGTCTCATCAATATCCGAGTCATTTTCAGGCTTAGATGTTTTACTGACTTCAGCCTTTAGAGCCACCCCTTTATCCATGTGGTTCTGCTTCAGATTCATTTCATAGGTCTGAAGAGATCCCATGAGTTCATCCAATCTCATGGTGGATGTGTTCCTCACTTCTTCCATGGCCGCAATCTTCGCAGAGAACTTATCGGGTAGGGATCTCAAAGTTTTTTCAACCAACTTCTTTTGAGAGTACTTCTTTCCCAATTGAAATACCTGATTAGTTATATCGCGCAGTCTCCTATTGAACTCAGCTACAGTCTCATCATCATTCATCCTGAGATTTTCAAATTGAGATGCGAGCATTTGAAGTTTAGATGCTCTTACCGTACTGGTTCCTTCATGAATATTCTGCAGTATATCACACGCTTCCTTTGCATACTCACACGTAGAGATTAACTTGAATTGCTCTTCGTCGACAGTGGAAAAAATAGTATTAATTGCTTTAGAATTGCACAAGGCCGCATGTTCTTCAATCCGACTCCAGTCTCTTGCCGGCTTGAGGTGTTCTTTGCCATCTTCGTCAATTTCGATCGGCGGTGTCCATCCTTCAATGATAGCGATCCATGCCTTCTCATCAAGGGACTTAATGAAAGCACGCATCCAAGACTTCCAGTAAGTGTAGTTTGTGCCAATGAGCAATGGAGGACGAACAACGGAGGCACCTTCTCGTATAGTTATGATTCAAGTACTGAAATCCAAGATCACACATTCTTTGAAAACAAAGTTACACTGGTGGTCTGCTCTGATACCAATTGAAGAATTCAGTACATATGTGTAATCAAATAAACACAATGATAAAACTAGAAAGCCAAGATGACACAAGAAATTTGGTAACGCAATTTGGTGCGCACACCTACATCTGCGGGGTCTCGCCCAGAAAATCAAATAATTCCACTTAATATTAATGATTACAATCACCAATACCACATAATATTAGGAGGAACAAACTCCCCCTCAATACAAACCGCTAGGGGTGATCTCAATCAACCCCGTGGAGTAATTTGTACAAGATCCCCTTGCATGCAAGATCCCCTTGCACAACCGACTAGATCAACTCCCTTGATCCCTACGTGCGTAGCCGTCGGCCTCCGTCCCCGGATGTAGAAAACCGCAAGATCCCCTTGCACCGACGACTAGAATCAACTCCATTGACTCCTACACCGTCGGCCTCCTTCCCGGAGTTCTTTGATCAACTTTTGCAAAAGCCGTGTCACCTAGCCGCCAATCTTAGTAACCTTTTCAATACCTCTCCCCCTCAATCATGGAGCGGTTAAGGAAGTTTGATCGATCAAATCAGAGAAGATTGGCCACCCACAATTAACGGAACCAAGCTGGAAAAAGTTCCACCAAATCTTCTAAAAATAGCAACAACAATAAGTGAGCGAGATTCTCTCCAACCGAATCAACAATAAAAACGAGAGAATAATAGCTGCCAAATATATCTCCAGCGATTCCTCAATCACAGCTACCTACACCAGAATAGGTTGAAGATACTATAAAAAGATCTGCAGCAATCAATCTTTCCAACCAACAAATCTGCGAGATATTCACTTCCTATTGCAACCCAACATCCCCTTAATTTAGCAACTGATTTAGGAAGGGCTTTTCAAATATCTCTCATGCAGATATTCCACAATCAATTCAGGAATCCCCGACATTCTAGGCAGCAAATCAGATCTGAATCCGCAAGACAGATCTGCAGACCAAAGCAGCGTTTCTGCATACAAACCAGTATTCCAGATCCCGAATGTTGAACATTATATTGCAACATTATGTTCAACATTACTGCTCAACCTGCTCAAAAACACAACATTACTGCTCAACCTGCTCAAACACACTTCTGATTCCTCAACCTGAACTCTCCAGCTACGTGCCACTAATGCCAACAAATATCAGCAGAAATTCAACCCTAACAAAAACCATTCTACGTAAAGTTAGGAATGATTCTTTCAGAATTCAGCTTCAAAATGTTGGATGAAAAAGTTAAAAATTTCTTCTCAAAAGTTGACAAATTTCTTAAGAATTACAGCTAAAAATCACTCTATATGATAGCAGTGTTGAAAATAACATACTAGACTTTAGGATGGCGCATACATATGTTTTTAATAAATATGATAAGTATTATAAATTTTTAGAAATCTAAAAAATAATAAAAATATGGCAATGTTAAATAACATATAATATCAATCGACAACAAACTTGCATGAATATAACTAAATATACTTAGTAGCAACAAAAAATTATAAAAACATTATAAACAATGTAAAATAAAACAGTACGCTGACAACAACTTAAACTCTTTAAGTATTGTACAAATGGCAAACTAAGACTATGATGACTTACATATTAATTATTCAAAAAAATTCTACATCCAAGTTCAAGATCAAGGTACTTTGATCCCCCCCCCCCACGGCTATAACGCAGTTATATTTTAGCTTATCATAATGCATGTGACAATGAACAAAACATAGAGTCACATTGATTTTGGGTTACACATGGACGATATGTAACAAAAGGGTAGGATTATGTTATGTATGGGTTATTTCGAGTTATGTAACGGATTTTTTCAGACATTGATAAATATGTAGACACTTTACTATGAAAATTGGATAGATTTCTCCAGGAATTCAGTTAGAAATGTGAAAAGAAAATGTGAATGCTTATTATGAAGAGGTGGATAGTTTTCTGCTCTAAAAGAGGGTAAACCGGGAATATGTATACAATGAGTATACCATATGGCCTAAAAAGAAGGCCAAGTTTTAAATTATGCATGCTGACTGGGGTGGGAAGCACGTTGAAATAATCAAGACAGTTATTAAAATTTCACAAAAAAAGCCAGGGGCATGAAGCATTTTACCCTACAAATTTTGCAAGACACGGCAAAAGTTCATGTTGTTGAATGCCTGAATTATTTGTATGTTATATACTACACACATTAACCTTTAATCTATTCATAGAATTTGGTTCTGGGTCTCTATGTTATTATATGACCGATGCATAATTGTCCGCTATCCTGTCACAATGTGACATCCATCATGATCTTAGGCAGGTTCTGCAATCTTCTTTAGCCTTTGTGTTTCTGACATCAGCTTTTGAATAGTGAAGGACTAATCTATTTACTTGTTGGTGCATTACACTGATCGAGTGTCAATACTTCATAAATGATCTGAATGAGTTCAGATACTTAGGCAGAAACTGATCAGAAGCAAATTTTCATCATATGTTAAACGTTGGTGGGGGTTGGTGGGTGGGTTGGTGGGTGTAGGGGAGGGGGGTGTGTGGGTGTGGGGATTACCATTCGGTCTTTTCATCCAATGAACTTCCCGTGTGTCATGCACAGCTGATTCTCAAGTATGTAGTCTGCAATTTTTGTTATAATGATCAATTCATTCCTAATGTTCTTAAAGATATTCATGTCTGAGGAGGGTTAACCTAGTCTAAATGCTAGAAACGTCAAGAAGATATCCAAACAGTAAACCGGAGTTAACCCTTAAACGCAAGTTGTAGGCAGTTGCGTTACTCATTTACATGTTTACGACTTGAGAATTCCAGTAAATTGTTGTAACGCGGCCCAACATGGATCCAACTTTAGATTTTCTCCTTAGCAACTTGCTGCCTACTTTGGCACCTACGCACACTAGACATGTGATCATGGGAGGTTGGGATGGCTCATGACTTAATACCATCTGACACTTAAACATGGACGAAATGTATATAGTTTGACAGTTTGTGGGTAAATTAGGCACACCTTGGCATTAGGGCTACAGAGAGTTTATAATGTAACTGGACGGAAGGTAGGTAATTACTATATGAACCATTGATAGGAACCAAACACAAATCTGGAATTTTATTAATAAAACTGAAAATAAAAGGGATTGATTACAATTGTAGGGGTAGTCGTCCTTCCAAGACGCCGATTGAAAGTGGATGTTTGCACCCTCCCGTAGAACAAGGAATTCTCCCTCGGAAATATCTCAATAATCAAAACTCAGCATGCCTAGGACCGGCCGGCCTCCCCTCTTATTTACAAGGATCTAACTAAAAGCCTAATTACCCAAACGCCCCTACAATAATAAAAATTACAAAAATGCCCAAAGTGCCCCCATAATGGGCCGGATCTAACAGAATCCTAGTGGCCCGTATCCGCAACAAAAGGGGCCTTAGGAGTTCAGCACTGAATTTCCCCTATGGACCCGTTGGGCTGCCGCAGAGGGCCGTGCCCATAGATGGTGTATAGTTTTCATCTGCATGATTAGCTTATGCAATTCTTGTTCAAGTTCATTTCTATTTGTATAAATAACTGTTCATAATCCTCCATCTACCCAAGTAGCTATAGTAGCAAGAGGATTAACTTGATCTTTATCTGGAATAGGCTAACCGACTAACTCTTTAAACCCACCCTGAGAGTGGATTGCTTTCGATGTAGCATAGAGGAATAGATGGTACAAAGTCAAAATTTTAGTGTTCAAACAACATATTTAGTTAAACAAAAAGAAGATTGTCGCTAATCGCGTAAATTACTCAAGCATAAAAATGGTGTGACGTCCAATGATGTCTCCTTTGGTAGTTGTTAGTACTGGTGTATCTGGACTGTTATTTCAAGTAGAAAATAGGAATCAAATGAAAAAAGTAAAGAAAAATAAATAAAGAGCTAAGTTGAGAAGTTGCGTTCCATGTTATGATAGAGAGAACAATTATAAAACCATCCGGGGTAGCTTTTATGAACCAGCCATAATAATTCGAAGCAACTGATCTCTCACAATCAATTGCGCCGTTGCAAAGTTGCTAAATATACTCTCTTTTCTTGCCATTACACAAGAAAGATAATCATGATTTCAAATTCTCAGATGTACAGGAGGAGGCCTCATCAGTCAAAAGAAGATATGCTTTTGGTGGGAGCCTGGATTTAGATCTCCTGGGCATTGAAATTGAAGACAACACTTTAATCCCTGGACTTGCAGTTGCATCTTCGCGGGCTAAACCTCTGGCAGGTATTGCTTTTCTGCCAGTTGCATGTCTTAGTTATTCGGCAAGGCATGATGTATGATGTACATTCACCATCTATATCCGTATACGTGTGTGTCGTCGTTAGAGAAAAATGACATGAACTTATGCTGTTTTAGTTTACTTGGGATGAAAATCAGTTCAAGCCATTCAGATATTGACTTATTAGGAATTGCTTCTATTTGTTGCCGTCAGCTTGGATGAACGGCTTGGAGGTTTGTTCGGTCGAGGTAGATGTCAACCGTGCTTGCTTGATTCTATCGGTCGGAGTATCTACCAGGTATATATATGCTACTTACAAGAAAAATGCAGCGACAACGCTGGAAGCAGAAGCATGGGAAGCAGCAAAGAAGACGTGTGGCGGTTTGCATTTTCTTGCCATCCAAGAGAACTTGGATTCAGATGACTGTGTTGGGTTTTGGCTTCTGGTGGATTTGCCCCCACCACCAGTGTAATTTTAAGGTAAATTCCATACCCGATGAATAGATTCACTCGTATAGAAATTTGTTCACATAACCATGCTTGAAACATGGTCAAAATAATTTCTTTGTCGATTTTGGTGGCTTGCGTGTTTCACTGGATTCTTTGGGTGTCCAATGACGAGGTTGATAGGTAACGAGTCGAGCACTATGCGTGGTTGCTAATGGTTAAGCATTCTTCCAAGCTCTAGCACAGTTACATAATATGAAAAGGAAACGAAAAGCTACGCGTAATGGTAAACCTAAAATACAAGTCAAAACTGCCTCCAGGAAGGCGCCACTGGCGTTGTCATGGAGGGGCCATGAGTTCTTGCTCCTTCTGGCGGAGCAGCAGGAGCATGCGGTCGTTCTCTAAGCAGAGACGTTCGTTGCTGAGCCTCATCTTCTCAATCTCTCGTTCCTTGTTACTGCTGTAGCGCAGCCATTTGAATCGCTGCCTCTCCAGCTTCAAGGCTCGGCACTGGTGTACCACGCGCTGCTCTTCCAGCTCCGCTGCCTTCCTTTTCAGCCATTGACGCTGCTGTTGCTCCCCTCCCCCGCTGGGCAGTGATCCCATCAGATCGATCCTCAGCTGCTCCGTTGGCACTGGCGGCGACGACGACGACATGGCCAGGGAAAGTGGGGGAGATGCTGAGAGGGAAGTTCCCCTTGCCTGCATCAACAGCTTCGAAGAAGACCCCTTCTTCCCTCTCTCTGTATTATCCCCCTCCTCGTCGTCGTCATCGTAATCTTCTTCTTCTTCAGCCTCCCCTTCCACTTCGTCGTCGTCATCGTTGTCCCCAGTCTCATCGTCATCTGTGTTGTTATCACGATGATTATGGTGCTCTTTCTCATCGTCTTCCTCCTCCTCGTGTACCCCACCAAAGATGTTGTCGCCGCTATGTCCTCCCCGTCCAAGGAAGGATGACTGTCCATTGATAGCGATACTGATGGATGATGAGTCGGACGGATGGTTGAAGCAGTGCTGCTGCTGCTGCTGCTGCTGCTGCATGTGGTGGTGGTGGTGGTGGCGGAGAGCCTGAGGTTGAGACTGAGAGGACAACTGTAGAGGCTGTGGTTGCAAGGCACAGGCAGCGCCGCCAGAAGCGCCGCCACCGCTGCCAATGGCGGCACTGTTGTGGTAGGCGCACATCTCGCGGAAGAAGAGGTGCTTGGAATTGAGGAGCTTACGAGCTTCGTCCTTGGCCCTGGGGGAGACGTAGTCCAAGGTATCAAGCAGGGCCTGGTTCTCAACCACGCGACAAGCAGTGCCCTTGCCGAGGAGCTCGTTCACCCGCTTGTACCTCTTGTTCAGGTCGTTAAACTTGTCCTCGCACTGCTGCGGCGACACATAGAACCCCTTCTCCATCATTCCCTGCGACACCGACTTCCACTTTCCCTTCTTCTGCAGCAGCATCCCCGCCGATGCGGATGCCGATGCTGGTGCTGCCTTCTTCCCCTTGGCAGACCCAAAGCCGGCTGCCGAACTGGCCGGTACTTGGTGGTGGTCGCCGGCTAGCTGATCGTTGGCATCATCTCCCACGCAGTACACAATCATAATGAGCAGACGTACCATGCTATCTGTCCATTTCATGCGGTGCCACGGGGAAGGGGAAGGAGAAGGAGATAGTCGTCCTAGTGCTGCAGGTTGATCCCCTCCTCCGCCTCCAAATGTGGGCTGCTGCTGCTGGGCTGCTGTTGGAAATGGAAAGAGATGCGGCGGGGGCTGAGGACGATGATGAGTGGGGGTGGTGTTATGGTCATGATGAAGCGACATTTCCAGGCCTAGCATTCCGGATCCCATGCTTGCCGGCAGTGGCAGCTTTCCTCCTCCCCCATCGTTTCCTTCCATTTTCACCACCTCACCCTCCTCCTCTCCGAGTTTAATCAGCCTGCCTACCAGCAAAATTGAACTGGAAAACAAACAATAAATAACACACAGTGAATATCTAACAAGGAAAGAAACAACAGAAATGCCGATGGAGAATGCGTGGTGCTTCACTGCAGTATGATGAAACAAATGGATGACTAGCTAGGTTCAGTTCTTGTGAATAAAAAGAAGGCATCAGCAGGTGTGGTTCCTTGTCGTTGCATTATTTTAAATATAATCGGATGAGATTCAATATAATAATAAGTTTGTGGGTGCCGTGGTTTCTGAAACCAAGTGTGGTAGACCAAGGCAGAAAGTAGGAGACGGCTGGATAGAAACCACTGGCAGGGCCGGTGACGGCCGCTGGAAGAATGCCCATGGTTTTGGCCTCCTTCGGTTGTTTGCAGGATGCTGAGTTCTCTGGTGGCTCCCCCGGTATTCGAATGTATTCCTGTTTCTCTTTTGCCTTCTAATCCTCTGCTGGCTCACACCCGGCCCCACTATTTCTTTTCCCTTTTTAACTCCTATTTTTTTTTTAAATTGAAAAACAAAGCTTCCTACTCAAACTCAAAATAACCCCAACAAGTAAATAATAGGCCTTGGGGGCTTTTTCTTTATGAGGGTGACGTGGCATCCCATGTCAATGTCACCGCTCTTTGGATGTCACGTGGTAAAAAATCACATCAACATCTCTCAATTGTAATAGACTAGAAGTAACCCGTGCTATCGTGCATGGAAATCAAAAACCCAAACACATGATGCATGGCCCGCACGCAGATGAAAAGGAGAGAGAAGTGTGTGCGTGGGTATCGTCTGGAGGTAAAATGAGTATCGTCTGCAGCTCCTTGAATCTCTCATGCCTCGTATAATGACTCTTGATTGAACTGTGAGAAGGATGTGATCTCATTCCTCATCTTTACAGTTTTTCATGGAGGGAAGAATTTCATTAGAAAAGCTCTAGACAAACTATCCCAAGAAGAAAATGTACTTTGATCGTGACTCTTGAGCCGCTCTCTAGCTTTATCTTTAAGTGAGAAATAGAAGAGTCTTAGCCTGATGGCGTCCTCAGGGACGCCATTCAACTTCATCGTATCACATTTCTCCAGGAAGGTGTTGAGGTGATCATTAAGGTTCTCTATAGGGGATCTCCCAAATTGATCCTGCTATATGAAAATAATCAGCGACATCTTTAGCTCGAAATTATTTGCAGTGAGTCGGTGACGGATGGTCGAGCTATGCTAGACGTCGATCCATTGTCCAAGAGGGACTTGGTAGGTTGCGGTGGTGGGGGTGGTTATTCTGCCAATGCTCTTTGTACTATCCTCCTCCTCCTTTTTGCGTTAAGCATACATGCCGTAGCCTCAATCTCAGAGTCCAAATGAAGCAAGTCATCAGTACTGAGTGATCTCCTGCTCATACACATCAGACAAAACTGGAAAGGAGATGTCAGTACACAAGAGAGTAAACAGAAAAAGAAAGGGAGAAAAAGAAAAAGGAAATTGCGTAGTCTAATAAACCTAGAACTAAACCAATGTCAAGTGTTGCCTCCTCGGCAACGGCGCGAAAAACTTGATGCGAGAAGTTTTAATATGTAACCATAAGCGCACAGTGTAGTTGTGTACTTATAGGTCGATCCACAGGGAGGCAGATATCAATATACGGAATGCTCTAGGGCCAAGTATCCATACTACTGTGATTCAAATTGGGATTATCTAGCTTATCTGGTTATTGAATTATGCCTTAGGATGAGATTGTTGCACCTAATGTTATTACCTACCCCCGCTATTGTGATGCTATGATAGGACTATCAATCATACGCCAAAGCCAACTATCATTGATCATTGACATATGTAACGACCCGCTCTCGGGGGCCCGTTACTTATTTGGTTTATTCGCAGGTTCCGCAGTTTACCAGTGAAGTCAGCATAGCCACAACTCAGAGATGCATCACAATACTCAAACCAGCGTACAGACGTTATTACAGTCCAAATTAAAGTACAACAACTAGCACTCTCTCTCACGAATACATAAAGGAAGTACTGAAAGGAAATGCGGAAAAGGAAATACACTGTACAACACACACACACCAACAGAAAAGTAACTAAAACTCTGCCGCATCTGGGTCAATGTGGGCTCCTCGAACTCTGGGGCAGTCTCCTCGATCATGTCTTCGTCTGCCGGTGCCATAAATGGAACCGAAGGTAAGTCACAACAATTCTAGCGATAGAAAAAGAGGAGTGCACAAATATGGAGCAGTCTATAGTAAACAAGTTCGGAAAGTAAAGTAGGGACAGACAAGCATGCAAGTGCGATAAGTAAAGTACATCTGTCAAGCATGCAAGGGTGACAAGTAAAGTAAAGGTGACCGAGCAATGACAATAGCAATAACCATGACGATAGCAATGACAATAGCAATAATGAGAGTAATTGTGCCTAGCCTAGTTCGTGACTTATAATGCGGGGTGCAATGAGCAACCAAGAGGCCACCTCTTACCACGGGTGCTACCCGGGCGAACTATGCTATGAATACTATGAATACTATGCAATAATCTGTGAACTGTGAACTGTGATCTGTGATGGTTGTCACCGGCACTGTTATGGGTTGCTAGAACCCGCACGGTGACAACAAAGGCTGGACTAGTCGCTCCCGCACCCTCGCTATTATAAGTTACCCCAAAACCCAGTGTCTGTGCAGGTTACCGTACTCTGCAATTTTACCAGTCATTTACTGTTCTTACATTTCCAATTACAATCTTTCTGTCAAGCAATGTCAATAATCTGTTCAGGTCAATAACTGTTCCGAAACTAGGTGTCAAGTCCTATGTTCATACGAGTACACTATCTATATTTCTAAGGGTAGAATTTACTGTGACTTACCATCTTCGAGGTGGTGGTAGTGATCCGGGACTGGATCTAGTGTCGATGCACGAGATTTGCTACCTGTAAACACAAGAGATAACTAGTTAGAGAATACCATATTTTCTTATTTATTTAAGTTGAGTGTCTGATTTTAAAACTGGTTAAAACGGCGATGAAAAGGGTCCTAAATTTTTATATAGACTATATATGATAAAAATAGTTTTACTGCAAGAGGGAATATTTTTCTGAAGTTTATAGTAATTTTTTATAATTTTTAGAAACTCAAAACTAGCTTTAAAACCCAAATTATTTAAGTGACGCGTATCTTTCGTAATTTGTTCCGGGAGCAATCCTAGTCGGAATTACTCGAATGAATAGTCAAAATGACCGTCTCGAAGTTTACTTTCACATATAATTTTATCATATATAATTGTGAGTGAAAACAGCGAGTTACGATTTTTAGAATGAATTATACCTATTTAATCTTTAGGTTCAAAAAAACGATTCTGGGAAAAGTAGGCGTCTGCTCGCAGTGAGACTAGCGCCATTGGGTCCGAAATATCGTTTCGGATTTTCCAGAGCTATCCGCACATTTTTCTGGGCCCTGCATAATTAGTTATGGATTTTAAACCATTAAACCCTATTATTAATTATTTAAAAAAAAGGAAATTCGAAAAATAATTTCGAATTTACGAGAATGCCATCGCACTTAACCCTCGCTGCTTCGTGTTCAAACGCCGGAGAGGGGGGTTTTCTCGCGGCGGCGGCGGCTCGCGGTGGTGCGGCGGCGGGGATGCAGCGGCGGAGCGGGGGGGGGGGGGGGGGGGGGGGGCTGACGGCGAGTGGCGGGCGGAGCTCCGGCGTCTGCGCTGCGGGGCGGCGGCGGGCTGTTGGGGGGTCTCGCCGGCGACGCTGCTGCACGGAGACGACGACGACGGCGGGGGCTTCGTCGGCGCTCGGAGAGAGGGCGACGGCGACAGCTGTGCCCCGACGGCGGCGAGGAACGGGGTGCTGCGGCGGCGGATGATGGGGACGCCGGCGATTCGAGGAGGCGAATGCCAAGCGGAGGAAGGCGGGGGCTTCGGCCTGTCGTCGGAGGGGAGAACGGCGGAGGCAGCGGGGAGCGGCGGTGATCTCACCGGAGCGGCGGTGGGCGACTGCGGCGGCAGCGACGTCTAGGCGGCGGTGACAGGGCGGATCGGCGGCTTTGACACGGCGGGGAGCTCGAGGCGGCTTCGGGATCGATTGACGACGGTGGCGGTTGCTGATCGGGGCGGGGGCGACTTGAGGGCGCAGGCGACGGCGTGTGTGGCGCTCGGAGATGTCGGGGCTGTGTCGGAGGGCGGCGGCGTGAGGGGATGCCGGAGCAGCGGCGGGTTGAACTCGAAGACGGCGGCGACGGTGAAGCTGTGCGAGGGGGCTCCGGTGCTGCGGGGCGGCGGAACGTCGGAATGGAGGCGGGGGCGAGTTGGGCGGCGTCTGAGCTCGCCGTGGGTGCTTCGAAGAAGCTCGACGGCGGAGGGGGGCGCTCGAGGGTGGCTGTGAGAGGGACGGGGTTGATTTCGGAAAGAATGGTTTTGTTTTCGAACGGGGAAAATGAGAGAGAGACAGGTTGTGTGTGTGTGTGATCCTGGGGAAGAGAGAATGTGAGAACGATGGGTTAGTTTGCGGTCTGTGCTTTGAGCTTTGAGCCTGGGTTTTGAACAGGCTTAAAAAACAAAAGGGATAGAGAAGGAGAGAAATAAGCCTGGGTTACTTCAGAAGCTGGGGATTTGGGTTCATATATATAGGATATAAATTACGTTAGATATCAATTGTAAAACTAAAAGCAATCAATTCAGATCCAAAGCAGTTGGATCTGACCAACTAAAGGAGGTGGTTTAAGGTGGGTAGATCTAGAGTAATGATTAGGGGTAAGAGTAATTAGATAACAGTAATTAGTAAAGGTAAAAGATCATTAGTGAAAGTAATTAGCAAAATACAACAGATTTAAAATTACGGTTCTGCCCCTGATATAAAACGTGTCCGGAAAATTACGAAAACATACCCACGGGATCGTATCGTCGCGAGGATCGCGAATACAAGATCCATTCAGGGATTTTAGCTACGAAAATACAAGTTTTAGGCCAAAACATTTAGAAAGCGGGTTTGCGGGTTCTAGGCTGAAACGATATCCGAAAATTACGAAATTAATGTGGAAAGCCCTAAATGATCATAGGAGGCTACTGGAGAAGTTTGAAAGCATTTTGAAGACGTTTGAATAGAAAATAAATTCGTCGAATCAAAACGGTAATTTTGGAAGATGAATTTTTAACAGAAATGTTTTGGGCATTTGAGGAAATCTGAAATTGCTGAAACACAATATGATAAGTCTAGTGCTCTAAAATATTTTTAAAAGAATTTTTGAAATCAGTTTTGATATACAACTCCTAACCAACCATTATAAAGAAGATTTAGAATACAAATACGTTAAGTACGTATTTGAAGTGTTTGAAAAATACAGGCCGTTACAACATACGATAGATGCATGATGTTCAACAAATATCCACAACCTTCCTTTATGTCACTATCGTGGATAGAAGTTAGGTCAATGCTAGGAGAGCTTTAGTTTACGCCCAACTATTGTTGGTGACATAAACAGTGGAAATCAAAATATGGATCGAAACCCTAGATTAGTACTAACTATCGTTAGCGATCAATCGAATAGTTAGCGAGGGATGAGATCAATGTACGTTGATAACAATCATCCTAACAAAACCTCAATCAACAATTATTCAATAACCAAGCAATACAAATTCAATCAATGGCCAAATCACAGTAGGGTACAACCCTAAGCCCTATATGATGAACCACTCATGATCCATGCTAATAAATACAATCAGATTGATAAATGGATGCATGGAATTCACAAAAGAGTGATAGAAATACTTATCTAGAGAATCCAAAATGAAGAGAGCAATAAAAACCCAACATTGATTGAAAATCCAATACAAAAGAACTCCAAAAGTTACAGAGAATTTTCTGGCTACATCAGAAATAAGATCTAATTAAACTGGAAAATTCTGAAAAAGCTCTTAAAACGTTTTGGAGAGAGCCCCCAAAAGTAAAGAAGAAAATCTATTTATACTCTCCTAAAACAACCCAAAAATCCCCAAATTAAATAACCCCCATGGCGGTGCCCAGATTGCTCAGAAAACCTAGCCCGACACGGTCGTGTAGAGATCCTACACGACCATGTCGCTTTAGTGCTAAAAAATAGATTCTGACTCTTTTTTTCTCCTGTGGTTACACGACTGTGTGACATCTTACAGGTCGTGTAAGTTTCGTTCTGCTCTTCATTAAACGGCCTACGCGATGGTGTAAACGGCCGTGTGGAGCTCTCTTCTCGTGACTCTTCGCATGGTCATGTGAGTCATGGTACATGACCATGTAGCTTCTCATTTCTGCTCTTCTTTTTGGGCTTGAATGGGCACGGTCGTGTATGGAATGTACAAGGTCGTGTGCGGCTATGCTTTATTCTTCACTCCTTTGATTGATTTGGATCCCTCTATCCTTCGTTTTTTTTCCAAGCCTTCATCTTCGCTCTTGGGTCCCAAAACTCCACGTTTTGACCTGAAATACACCAAGGAGACTCAAGGTAAAAAAAAAAAACCAAAACGATGGAATAGATGCATGATTATGAGGAGTGAATGCACGAATAAATTATATGAAAAATATACAAAATAAACACTCATCACTCCACTACTAAGGGGATGCTAGTTTGGGGGTGACTGTGAGTCGAAGGGTTGGGGTCCGTCCTGATGTTGTTGGTGAATTTGGGAGCTCGGATGACACGAAAGAGGATCTAGATGCTCTAGTATGGAAGGGCATTTGCTGGTGGAGTTGATTGAACATTCATAGCATTGCTTACATACGTCTATTGCTACATTTAGGACTGCATATGAAACTGCATCTTAGCTTGAAATTGCTGAAGATGGTCTGCGGTGATGAATAACAGTATAGATGTTTCATTTGGGATGTCTATATGCCGTGCATGACCCGACGGAGACGAAGGAGAAATGTTTGGGGGATGATCAAAACGTCACAAGCTTTGTGTAGACATCCTGATAATGTCTACAGATTCCTACAGACAACACCAACGATGAAGTGTGGGATACCGAGGATGGTTCGTAATGTGAGGCCGGGAGCTGATGGGCTACGTAGGCTTTGTTTGTCTTTTGGTGGAAGTTGATACAGGTACGTAGTAGCCTCCAAGCGAAAGAATACTGCTTGGAAGAGTCCCTTGATGGTCTACAGTACACACATGAAATAGACAAGGGCATTTAGCTGACTAATCGAGATCATGAAGCCTAATTACTTAAGTTAGTTTGGGAGAAATCGAGTCTATGTTGATGGATCAATGATGAGTGAGAGGAATCAACCCTTCTAATGTTTTGGGAGTCGTGACCTTTTATTATGTAAGAAGGTGGTAGTATAGTAAATTTCCTCCAAGGGTCAGATAATTAACCTCTGCGATAGCCGGTCTCTTTTGGACTATAGTGGCAACGGGGTTGTCATCTTCATCGGGCCACATGAGCTAGCCCATTGGGCTTAATGACGTAGATGGGTTTGCCTGGTCACAACGTCATATTCAAACAAGCAAGTTACCTATAACTGGCTAACTGCCATGAAGACATTAAACTTATCTTTTGCTCCCGGATCTAATTTATGCATGCATCAATTACACGCATACATTATAATTACCAGAGACGGTTTTGCTGAGTCTTTACAAAGTGATATTCCCCTCGAAAAGATTTTTGACGAAGCAACGAATGCACAAGTATTGAACATGGGCCTGAACAACACCCAACAATCACCATATGTTACAAAAGTGTGGAGGGTAGAAGGAAACACTGTAGCGTGTCTTTGGATTAATGGGGGCATGCAGCAGTGTACCCATCGGGCCGGGCTGGGCCGGCTCGTTTGACCAGGAGGCCCGGCCCGGTGGTCGGCCACGGGCCGGAAGCCCGGCCCGGAAAATTTAGAAAAAAAAAAGGACATGCATTGATCAGCAACGAAGAAGTACACATCTTGAATGGTTAACCCTTTCTGCTGCATGCAACTGGAGGGGATATATAATGAACAACTGATCGTTTAGTTTTCACTTTCATCCAGGTTCGGGCATGATTCCTGTGGGTGGTTGCCAGGTGTCCACTTAATGTTAACCAGATTAATTGGAATAGAAGGATCCCCAACGCATGCAATGGATTGTAATTGGTTTGGATCCTGTGACCAACTGACCGTACATAAATGATAAACGTTGATGTTAAATGCTATCTTTGGTTGGAACAAAAAGCTCAAGTAATAATTAAAACGAAGCCTTTAAAAAATGTAATCAAGTGATTAGCAGATAGACAACCTCATGCTCTGCATTCAGGCAATCTATATCCGTAGATTGTAAGACAGAATATGGGACAATGCATGTAGTCCCGTCTGTTGGCTGCAGAGGTAGCATCAACAACAACAAACTCAAACTCTTAACTGGATGTCAGAAGATCAAACAAATATTATACAACATAATTCTAAAAGCAGCCGTGCTGGCAGCTACACTGAAGATATTATACTACATAACAGAAGAAACGTGCTGTGAAAACCAGCCCTATGGGGGTATATTAAGACCTAAAGCTCATCTGGCCAGGGTCATCAGAGAAGTAAAACATCTATATATACATCCAACACTTTTAAGAGCAAAAACCTCTTGAAGTTGGTATTAATCAAGTTGCAAGGGGGAAAAAAACCTTTGTAAATGAGAGAATGATTCTTATTAGTTTCAACATTAGCTTGTTTCTACTAAAAGAAACGCAGATACACATACTTTGGGATATTTTACATTCATCGATGATCAAAACCCTGTCTGGCGATATCACCTGGATTGTCATGTCATTGTCATCATGCTTGTCTTAAGAACAAAATGATGTCATTTGCCCTTGCGCTGTCATTGCTTGGCGAAAAAGTCTGTCTATAGACGCAGTAAAAGACGAAGTTTGAACCAGATTGTCACCCTTTGCTCCATTTGGTTCAATAAATGACAGATAAACAGCAAGCAGCTGCCCCCATATAAACAACAAAGCAGAATTATTAGACCATTTAGTGGTTATATGGGGCTTGCCTTCAGTGCCTGCAATCGTGGTTTTAGGATCATATATCTTCTTTCCGTTGCAACAAATCTAACAGCCAATACTTCTACAGAGTTTGCTCAAGACTACTTCATTCGCTTACATATTGCCATTTGCCAATTCATTTTCATAAGATCAAGTCATGTCTAGGTTGAAAAATATTGCTGTATATGAGAAAAAATTTACAGTGCATTTTATTTGCAGAAAGCAAAGTACAAGAGAGCACGTAATATTTTTCTAACACTGGGTTGAGAACAATAAGTAACCAACAACATCAGAATTCTTTAATTACCACCAGATCTAAATGGGGTCTGCTTTAGTTATATTTCAATTTTTTTTGGGAAAATAAGTGAAAAAATGAATCAAAAGAAATTTATTAATGTTGTTCATATAATGTCTTCATCCCTTCCATTTTTTTTTCACTTCTTTGCTTTCATCTTTTTACAACTTATTTGGTTGTCTTATCAATCTACATCCTTGCCGTTCAGTCATTTCATACTGTCTTATTCATTTTATCCGTATAACATCACTGTATACCGAGCATCCTAACCCAAATCTTGCTTTTAGTCTGAGTTTTTCTTCCATTTCGAATTTCTAAAAGAAATATATGGAGAGTTGCGGTAGTTCCCCTATCCCACACTTTCACAACTCGAAGATCAACGTGTTAAATTGGCAAGTCTAACCTTTGTCCCTCATCAACATAAACTTATAGTAAATTCACCGAAGAATTCTGAAGCTTTTCTGGCTAGAAATCAATCCCAAAAACTGAGATATTATATCGATGTTACATCAACTACTGTGTTATACAATGTTTCATCAAAATGATTAAAAAGAATTATTAATTATTAAAAAAACATATTAAATGTTGCTAATTATCTTAACTTTTTAAAAACATAAATTTAATTTTTTTTTTGGGTGGATACTTCAAAATTTTCTTTTGGTACCAATACTGAGATTGAAATTTCAAATTCATCATAACATCACATAATGCAATTTAGAACGCACCATAAACATATTTGTGCAGATAGTTCAATTATGGAATAATCATAGCCAACCTTTTCAATAAATAAAAATTTCTTTAGATAACCTTGTATATGCATGTAGATAACAAAATACGTATGGGTTTCACACTAGGTTAATCATAGACATGTAATAACTGAAAACAAAAGGTTAATATGATCACCAGTCAATTTAATATATCATTTTCATTATGTTTTTTCAAAAGATTAACTTGCACATAGTTACTAACTCAAAAAAATTCTCTAATAACACCAAGGTTATAGGTATGTTCAAAATTGAATATGTGCAAGTGCAATGGATTCGGTGCATAAAATTAAAATCCACATTGAATACCATATAAGTTAGAAGGCGCAAGAGAAAAAGTTGATTTTGTCCCAAATATATCACCAGAAAGCTTATAAATCTAAATTAAATTGCTTGAAACTGTATTGCACAGGAAAACGAAAACTACTTTGGCCCCAAGAGATGGTTCACATACTCTGCTCTGTGAGGATGAGACTGCAGCCCTCCACTGAGGATTACGTGTACCTGCTGTTATATCCCTAACAAAAGTCACCACTGTCGACTGTGCAGGTCTATCGGCTGCAACTGGAGGCGGAATCTCTCTCATGATCCACAGCACAACACCAGAAGGAACAGAAGATCCTATGAAATTTTGGAAGGTATTCATAGTAAAGAGTGAGAGCATAAAACTTTTATTAACTCTTGAGATAGACTGTCTGAAAACCATTGGTATTTGTGCACTTATTCGGTATACAAAATAACAGAGACGCATGAAAACAATAGGTAGGAAAAAGCATCCATCACATATAAAAGATGACAACAGTTTACATTTGTCTATACTAGTTTCATGGCTGTGGCTGGAGAGTGCACTTCCCTCATGATCCACAACACACAGCCAGAAGAAACAGAAAAGAGTCGGAAATTTTGTGAGGCATAGTTTGAGGCTCATTTTTGCCGGTATATAGTTAAGGGATGGAAGCATAAGACTTTGAGGACTACTGAGACAGCCAGAAAACCAAACTTGCTGGAACTTATGCCGTATGCAAAAAAAATACCAGAGATGTGTGAGTACAATAGTTCAATAAAATACGTTCATCATGAAATAAAAAATTAACAACAAATTACATTAGTTTATACCAAAGTTTGTGAACTTCGTTTTGGTTTAGGTCTCAAGATCTTTATGAATTAAAAAAGCCTGGGCAGGTTTTTTCAGACTTGAAGGGTTCCATATGGAGTTTGGTTTCTAGTTCTGATATGTAAAAAATATATACAGTCAAGTGTCCATAATCACTAAAATATATACAGTCAATTGAGACCATAATCAAAGTAACATAGAAAAGAGTATCAAATTATGATAGATAAAGGTATATGGATTTCACATAGCAACAAAAATGGGAAGGAAATCATATTGTTAATAAATAAGGCCATTATATTTCCCCTCTATCATCCGTTGAAGTTCATTATGGTTCACTAAGGACATTACATTATCAAAACAGTTCAAAACTGGCCGACACCAAGTAAAATAGAATAGTATTGGATATAATTTGGTAAAATGGTAAAGAAATAGAAAGTGTGCCGGATCAAGTGTTACAACCAAGTATGAAACCACAACTCAAATGGCTCACATTTTCTTCTACGAGATATGAGAATTCGCAGTTCTACCATGATGAAGATGTATTGTGATAATGAAGCTGTCATGTACCCAAGTACAAGTTCTTTGAACTTGATTTCCACCTCTTTTCTACTTCAACAGCTCCAAACTAGATTGCTTTGTCAGGTTCATAGCAACAAACTTTTGACCATATTCTATGTATAAAGGGCTAATGAAAAAACAAAAGGCTACAAAAATCATGTCCTTGAAGAGGTGAAAAGGCACTATTTTCAATAATGAAAACATATGTGCTCCAAACAGATTGAAAGACATCTATATCAATGATCAATAATCAAGTTATAAAAATAGTGTCTGATGTGAGCCATATTTACACTTATTTTACACTATTTACATGATCATTTCATATCATTTCATCCACCGTTTCTCGCTATTTTCCCCGTTTTTGTTCCATTTCACACTTTTTTGGTATTTTTCTTGCATTGCAGGAGAAATCAAGGAACTTTGGGGTCAAACGTGGGGAAAAGGAGATAAATTGGAGCAAGGATCAATTGGGGAGAGAAATCAAGGAAAAAAAGCTGAAAAGTGATCAACGCGGCCGCGTGGACCAACTCACGCCACCACGTCGACCAAGACAAATCAATGGAGGCCAAGGAGATGCAGATCAACAAGGCCGCATTGTCGGCACAAATGGCCGCGTTACCAGAGCTGAAGCATGCTGAATCCGAAGCGACGCGGTCGCGTTCTTAGAAGCCAAACGACCGCGTCATGTGAGCTGAAGAAAGAGAAGAATCAAGACGACGCGGTTGAGTCATGAAGACGACGCGGTCGCATCAGCCCGAGCCGCGTCGAAGCCAAAACGGCCGCTCCACGAGGCCGTTTTAGATCAAATATGGGGCAGAAGAACCCCAGATGACGTGGTAGCGTGGCCCAGCCATGCGGTCGCGTCACCTGTAGGGTTTTCTGCCTATCTACACACCTTTAGCGACGCGGTCGCGTCATTATTGATGCGGCCGCGTCCTTCGAGGGGTTTGAGCCCGAGTGGGTGCCGTCAGTGCGACTTTTGAGGGGCTTTTGGGGATTTTTGGTTAGTATAAATAATGATTATTTCCCTCTGTGCAGGGGATGTTCTTTGAACCCATTTTGCAGAACTTTTCAGGAGTTTATCAGGTGTAAAAAATTCTTCTCTTAGTTGATTTTAATTGTTCTCTTTGGTTATTTTGATTTTAATCCCATCTACTATTGCCCTTGTGATGGTGGATTGGATATTTGTGAATCTCTATTATCATCTCCTGCAATGAATGCGTTTTAATTGAATTTCATCATCTATTGCTGCATGCATTGTGAGTAGAGATCATCTAGGGCCAATGGATTGAACCCCATCGGGTTGATCTATGGATTGGTAATTTATTATGAATTTGTTGAGCAATTGATTATGGGGTATGTTAGGCTGATTATTATCAATGCATATTAGATTTCCCCCTTCGTGGGTAATTAGATTAATTCACGATTGACGTCGAGCTTAATTTAGGGTTTTCGATTTCATTGATCGTCACTATCGGATTGCAGGCTTGACTTCGGTATCCGATTAGAGCCCTCCTAACGTATATCCAATGCACCTAGCGCATTGGGGATATTCCTCGGTCATAATGCACCTAGCGCGTATCGATGCACGATTGACGTCGGTATCGATACGGGCTAGGTAGGCCTATCATGCGGCACGGAAGTGGGGGATAGAGTTAATATAAAGGGATATCTTGTCATGCACCGCGGAAGTGGGAGGCAAGAGAATACCCTTAGATTAGACGACCTCTCCGCATCTCAAGAACTCAACAACTGATTAATTCTAATCAATCCTAGTTTAAACCAATGGTGGGGATATCCATGCCCTGGAGCTTTTAGTATTGATATTCTTCTTAGTTTTCATAACTCTCGACCCATTATTCGATTGTGTAGCTATTAATCTAGAAGGAAAATATTAGCAACAGCTGCCTCCCAGAGGACGACCCATATAACGCTACAACTACACCGTGCGCTTGCGGCTATATATTTAAAGCTGCCATGCGAACACGAACAAGCTTTTGGCGTCGTTATCGAGGAGGCACTGCTTGTTATTAGTTTTTGTTCTTTGATGATAGTTTACGTATTTTTCCTTTTTCCTTTTATCTCTTCTGTTATTGATTTTGGTGCTTTTGACGTGCTCTTCTGATATAGCTTTTATTGTGTATGCGCAGGAGATCACATAGTGTAGCGGGTTTGCATCCATTGGACTCTGAAATCGAAGCAATTGCACATAGAAGGAACGCCGAAAGAAAAAGGAGAATAGCACTTGAGACAATGGTTGAGGAGATTCATAATCCTGATCCAGAGCCTGCTAGGTCCCTTATGGACTTCTCTATTCTGTTCAACGGATCGACGTCGAGCATATCAAGGCCAACTGTGGAGGCCAACTTCGAACTAAAGCCGGCGTTGATAAGCTTTATACAGCATGACCAGTTTGAAGGGAAGCCCATGGAGAACCCTAATGAACACATGAAAACATTTTTGGAGACGATGGACACACTAAAAATGAATGGCGTCACCTCTGACGCTATCAGGCTAAGATTATTTCCTTTTTCTCTTAGGGATTATGCTAAGGACTAGCTTAGAATCCACGATCCTAATACTTTCACCACAAGTAATGCTTTATCATGTGCAGTTTTAACTAAATTTTTTCCTCCAAGGAAAATGGTGAAAATGCGGAACGAGATCACGAACTTCAGCCATGTAACGACCCGTTTTCCAGGAAACCCAAAAAGTACGAATCCGTCTCAGGTATTCCTAGATCAACGAGTGTTATGCAGATAGAGGAAAGAGAGAGTACGAAGAAGATATGCATGTCACTGTGCACGTGCTGGATAGTACAAGTAAAACTCCACCACAGAAAATGACACAGAGTTGAACATTAAAAAAATTCCAAACATTTCTTTTTATTTATACAACGATTCATCATTTGCATAAGCCATCTCTGTACAGTACAAAAATAGTAAACAAGAGAAATTCCCGAAAAGAACCCACAAAGGAAAAGGGTACTCACACACTGTACAAGATACAACTCACTTCCTAACTACCACTGGAAGGAGAACTGTACAACACACCCCTCTGTGGGCTCCATCTCTGAGTAGTTTCCTGAGTCTAGCTCTGCTCTGACTGCTGTGCTGCTAGATCTGGGAAAAGTAAATGGGACACGTCAACGCGTGACCCAGTAGGATGCTTAACTAAACTAGGTAGGACTCAGTTTTAGAATCGGACTACCTATCTAAAAGAGGTGGTCTACAAAAGGAAGGGTCCGAAGTAAATGCACGAGTGGCCATATCATAACATGTAAGTGCTAAAAAGTAAACATGGAACATGTCAACATAAGTTAGTAGCATATAAGAACATATCAGGACAAGAACTACAAGTAAGAACTGAAGGTAAAACAGTAAAATATTATTAACATGAGACATCAGCATTTATGAAATGAAAATAGTTGCTTTAAGTTAACAGTTTACATGTTTGGGAATCCGTGTAAATCATAGAACACTTAAGGAGCTGGACTTCATCCAGTGTGGGTGAAAAGTGGTACCTCAACCAGCGACACGATCACTGGAAGGACCTCTCGTAACTCCCCCTTTCGGTAGTGAGAATTCTCGGTTTTTGCGTTGAAAACAGAGAAAACCATCATTACCGTCATGGTGCATCACGAGTACACCACCGGCCTCATCAACCCTATCTACTCCCCTTGCCGACTGCCAGGAGTGTGGGTGAGAAATCACCATATATGTCCACTCCTTAAAAGCACACTTTTTACACGTTCCCCCCAACCCATATCGGGAGCTTCACCCATTTTTGAATGGATTGAAGACTCCAGTTCCATTCTCTTCTCACTTTTTTCTTGCATTACTTCACATTTCTTTCATTTTTGTACATCATTATCATATTCATCATATAGAAACTTGCATATAACAACTTTCATATAAGAACTTTCATTTTCAACTTCATATAGAACTTGCATATAATTTCATCACAAGGTGGTTAGCACTACATATCATAAAATTTTGATAACTCTTTATGGCCAATAAAGCAAGTGAAATAACTTGTAATATTGCATATGTTGCTATTAATCATGCTCACAAACTCAGTTTAGTTCTTTTATTAAGGGTGTTAATATCAAGTTGATGTAAAGGTTATGTGCAACATGATCCTGTTTCAGATTTCCTGCAGAATGGCCCCGTGTTCATCTGTGAATAACTCTTATTGTAGACTGCATTAAATTCTAGAAAAAAAATAGTTGTAAAGGTTATCAAATTATACCCCATTTTCATATATAATATCATGTATGTTTCGGCCAACACCTAGAGTTAATAAGGCTTAGACTGTGACATAGCAGATTCTGTCAATTTGGACACCCTTCGCCATTTTCCCTTTAATTACTATTGTAGAGATGCAAATCATGAGTTCTTGGACATTATGGACATCTACACTTCCTAATCTACAATTGACAGAACCTGTTTGGAACTGTTAGGAATTCAGTGTTCTAGTTGAACCAGTTTCAGCTTTTAACCAGAATTTGTATCTCTTACCATATTGGCCTCTATAATTCACACACTCACGTGGATTTTCTGAAAATTGGTATGACAATGTAAAATTGATAGATCTACAACTTTTTAGTTGTAAGTTTTCTAAAATTCACACTAGAACTTGCTGATAACAGTCCCACATGGTCGTATGGCAGGGTCCACACAGCCGTGTGGAATGGGGATGGCTCAAGGATAGCAGGGGGCACACGGCCGTGTGCCTTAACCACACGGTCGTGTGGGGCCGAGGGCTCAGAACTCTCTTTGCGGTCAAACGACCGTTCGAAGCCTTCACACGGTCGTGTGGGTATAGCTCTACACGTTCGTGCGGTCGTGTCGGTCAAGCAGCCTTCAAATGATCCAACGGCGTCTAAGTCAACGTCGTGCTCAAACTCAGGGACGACACGACCGTGTCGAGACTTAGCCGTGTGGGCCAAAACAAAACGACACGGTCGTTTAACGACCGTGTGACTCTCCTATTGATCACACGACTTCCACACGTCATGACCGTGTGGGCTCATCCTGCTGTATATTTCGACAGCGATGAAAAATAAGAATTCGACGATTCTAAAACTTAATCCTAACTAATCCAATTAAAATCATACCTCATCAAGTCCCCCAAATGGTCTCTGGCCCTTCTCCTTGAAGACCCCATCAATTCTTAAGTTTCCTTTTCCATTCATCTTCTAGCTTCTCCAATGATGGAAATTTGGGTTGTGATTGGGTGGGTGCTGGCGGCTTGGTAGAGGAGCTGCAGGAATTGTGGGAGAGTTCATTGTTTGGCCAGAGGAGTGATCGGTCCATATTTTACATCTTTCTTCTGCATATTTGCATGTCATTTTGATCGCACATACCGCGCTTTTCACGATTATTCGACGATATTGCGTTACTTTTCACTATTTCTTATTTTTGTCGGATTTCAAGAAATATGGAGCGATCGGGAGTAAAAATGAGATTAAGGGATTTGCACGCGTGCCAGAGCATCGCTCATGGCCTATTTGAGGAGATAACGACACTAGACGATGAGCGGGAGAAGAAGAAGATCGATGGAAGCGAAGATAAGGCGAAGAAGAGGAGTGGCTTCCAGATACAGGCCACTCGGTCGAGTAACACAGCTCACTCGGCCGAATGAAGAAGCGTACTCGACCGAGTATGACTGATACGAAGATGCCTTGTGTCGTAATGCACTCGGCCGAGTGGTTACTTTCACTCAGCCGAGTAGAGAGCACCACTCGCCCGAGTGAGTCAAAACATCTGAAGGCAATCGAAGCAGACTCTCTGGAATTCTGGGGAGCACAACAGAAGACACACTCGGCCGAGTAAGAAGTCCACTCGACCTAGTGAAGAACTTCACTCGGCCGAGTGACGCAGAGAGCCAGAGCCCGTAAAACCCCTAACTTCTCTGTTTTTATTTGGGTCTCGCACTCGGCCGAGTGGAATTTCCATTCGGCCGAGTAGCGCCGCCAGCCTTAGTCGAAAATTAGGATTTTGGGATGCGCAGGAGCAATTCTGTCAGGATTTTTTTGGACGTTTTGGGCATGTATTTAAGCCCAGTTTTTATCCTAGCTAAGGGGGAAGACCAAAGAAGGGATTTTAGCTTAATTCTAATTGTAATTCCCCTTTGGAGAGTGAAGAAGTCAGAACTGGTTTGTTTATTTCTTTTGAATATTGCACTTTTATGAATTGTTTTCTTCTAAATCTGAATTGCAATATGTTTTCCATCGTTGATTTTGCTATTGCTTTGATGAATTGTAAGTAGATTCGTTGTTCTAGGGCATATGGATGAACCCTATGAATCTGATGCTATAATTGAGATGAATGAATTTCTTTATTGCTAGAATTGCTAGAAGATTGGATTGTGATTGATTTATTACGGATAGCTAGGGATTTCTATTGATCTAGGTTTTGCAAGAGTTTGGGCTCTGATCAATGTGAAGGTTTTCCATAAATCTATACACATATTCGTTTGCAAGAGATTGGACGAATACGAGCTATTACAATCTAGATCGTAACTCGAGTTTGCACGCTCGGGGTGCGATTGACGACGATGTCGATCTTAATGCTAATGGCTTAGATTAGGGTTTGCACGAGAGTGGGCCCTAATCTAGGTCGCTATAGACCGACAATAGCGCAAGAGCGTGAGCTTGGTTTCCTATTTAGTTACGACTAGTTCACCTCAATCCAAGTCTAGTAACATTGAGATTCACGATTCACAAGGATGCATGATAATCCATAGTGGGGATTCTCTAGCCCTAGACACTTTTATAATATTGAATTTGAATTGTTAATTGGACGATCGTGACACCAACATTCCAAAATCGTCTTTCCACCAATAGCTTAGTGATTAAGATAGAGTACCGTCATTAGTCCATCCTCGTGTTCGATACCCGCGGGATAATCAAGGATGGAGGGCACCCAACACCCACAAGCGCCACCAAGGTCGGAGCACAAAGCAAGGGGTAGAAGAATTCATTGCCTATCAAAAGATGACTAACGCGAAATTGGCGGCTCAACAAGAATCCATCAATACCGTCGTGGCACAATTGGCGGAGCAACTCACATTGCTCAACAAGGCTAACCAACAATTGTCGGCTTAACCGGAACAAAACCCACGGAGCAACACTGGCCACATCCATGCGGTCGTGATGGTAACTACAAGAGGCGGGAAGGACACTACTCCCGCCATGATTCAAGCTAAGGAACCGAGGGAGGAAATTTCGATTGAGATGGAGTGAGTCAATGAAGAGTAGAGCCCAAAGGCGGCAAGTAATGATGAAAAATCTGAAATGGAGAAGCCACGAGAGGAGCGAATCTATATGACACCGGTACCATTTCCACAATGGTTGGCGAAAGCAAGAATTGAGAAGAGGCTAGAGTACTTGCGAGGAGTGAGCTTGAACATCTCGTTTTTAGATGCAATCGTCAAAATCCCGTCATATGCAAAGTTTCTTAAGGATTTGATCGCGGAAAAGAAGCAAACGGAAAGGGTCATGTTAGCCGAGCAAGGTACGTGGTTCATTAACAAGGAGAAGATGCCGACCAAGTTGAAAGCTCCCGGTAGCTTCCGACTTCCTTGCACGCTTGGAGGAGTCCCCCTACAAAAAGCCTTAGTAGATTTGGAAGCAAGCGTGAGCCTCATGCCCCTAGCGATGTTCAAGAAACTAAATATGAGGACCGACCTCAAGGCCACGGACATGAAGATACAACTCGTCGATGGACGAATCAGTAGGCAGGTGGGCATAGCAGAAAACGTCCCACTGCAAGTACCGGGTGAACTTTGCTTGCCGTGAGACTTCGTGGTGATGGACATTAAAGAAGAGGGGGATACATCGTTGATACTTGGACGGCCCTTCCTAGCCACTACCAGAGTAATTGTAGATGTGAGGGAAGGAACCTTGTTCCTCAACATTGGCGATGCAGCAATTGAGCTCCATATTCCGAAGACGATGAAGCGTATGCATTGGTCAGAGGAAGTGGACTATGTGAATCTCCTCGACGAGGTCATAAACGAAGCCATGCCATTCGCCATTGGAGCCAAACACGATGATGACCTTGAAAAGACCCAAATTGCCAAAGATGGCGAAATGATGGGAGACCCACCGGATCCTCTTACGGATGAAGAGAAGAATGACGCTGATGTCGTTAGGATTAGAGAGCTATGCAAGCTCTCTACGGTAAAGCACGTGAAGAAAACGCCACCGGCGAATAAATCTTCACCACCGGTCAAGAAGAAGAACGCCAAGAGCCCAAGCTTGGGGAGTCATCCCCCACTACTACTTTTGATGAGGCGTAGCCGAGGAAAGCCGACGAGAAGCAACAACTGAACCCAAGCGGCCTTTCCGGTAAGTTTGACACGCGCATCTCCCATGCGCCGAACATCTAACACTAATCACGAATCTCAAGGGGTCGAGCTCAGGACCTTAAACGAGCGCTTGTCGGCAGGCAACCTGACGGTTCTATCTCACTTTTAGTTGAACTTTCCTTTCATTTTTTTGTTTAGATCTTTATTAGTGTATAGAGTCAAGAGTCTAGGAAGAACCTGATGACGGGCTACGGTTTGCATTTTAGGAAAAGGATGATAGGAGACCATGTGAACGGAGAAGGCCACGACGATGGGAGCATTCCAGGGATGCACTCAAATGCCAAAGGAAGGAAGAAACTGACGGGAGACAAGAAATCAGAAAGTGTCGTAAAAACAGAGAGTCTAGAGCTAATAACAACAGCCACTCGGCCGAGTGATTTTTTCCACTCGGCCGAGTGAAGACCCTACTCGGCCGAATAGGGTAATGCATAGGGAAGTCTCGAAAACCTATCTCTGGAAATTATATGCCACTCGGCCGAGTGATGCAGACACATTTTTCACTTAAAACGTTGTGAGTGGCCTATCCACTCGGCCGAGTGATAGTTTCTACTCGGCCGAGCCGTAACTTAATGAAAATTTTCGAAATTTCCAAAACAGCTGCCACTCGGCCGAGTGGTTATCGTCACTCGACCAAGTGACCAACCCTATTTAACCCTAACTCGCGGACTTAAATCCCTAAATCCCCAAATTTCCGGCAATCGCCCGAGCCTCCCTTTCAATCGCCCGAGCCACTGCCGCCACGCCCGAGTGGCGTGACCCCGCCAGCGCCGCCGCCCATCCGCCGCCACCCATCTTGCCGTCGGTCGGCCCTCGGTACCCTCCGACGCCTATTTTCGCCCCTAATCTCCAGTTTCCCATTTCGTAAGCCCAATCCATCCGCGAATCCAAATCAAACCCTATTCACGCCTACTTCTCTTGATCTACCCCTCGTTTTTCCGATATTCATTGCGAATCAGTTGGTTTTATGTTTCATAATAGCTTGGGGGAGATCGAGCATTGATTTGGAGCTTCACTGGAGGCGGCTCATTGACCGAATTGCTAGTGTGGAGTCGCGTCGTGTTTTGGATACTCTTTCCATATTATTTACTAGCACTTCACGATTGTTAGCACATCTCACGGCACGACGATGCCCCCACGCACTAGGTCTCATGCACGAGAGCCCGCTGCCAAGCGGAAGAAGACCGACGACCTCGGCCCTTCTTCCGCTAGAGTTGACTCCCCGCCCCCTAGCGATCCATCACCCACACTGTCGCCTCTTACTACACCCATTCCACCCCTACCAGCACAGCCAGCCACGCCCTTCGACATGATGTGGATCACTTTCAGAGATGACGCACACCGCGCCGGATTTGAAAGAATCGCATGTCGTTCGATCGCCCCTCTAGGTTCCGTGCACACAGCTGATCTTGAGCGCCTAGGAATATTCCAGGGGCTACTCTAAGTATACGAGAACGTGGGGTGGCATGATTTTCTTTCGGTGTCGGCGGACACCTACGTCCGTCCGACCCTCGAGGTCATGAGTTCTATTCGTAGGACTCCCAGGGGGTGTACTTTTCGTCTGATGGATCGTGAGTGCGAGATTACTCTCGATATACTCCGAGCCTATTTCCACTGGCCCACTGTCCCTGATCCCGACCATGCTTTTGGTCCCACGCACCACACCCCTCCTTCCTTTAATGCACACGCATTCTGGACCCTGATCACGGGATAACCACTTGCCTTTGACCCTAGCCGGGCCAAGGCCTCCTCAATCGTCCACCCTTGCCTCAGTATTGCTCAGCGCCTTATGGCGACCACCATTCTTGCGAGGTATGAGCCTGGGACGATGTCTATGCCTGAGCTCTATATGCTCTATGCGATGACGAGAGGGAGCCCTTGAGGTCGACGGAGACGTCTTAGTCTCTGCCACTCAGATTGATATTGCCAGCTGGTATCTCGACCGCATCATTGTCTCTGTCACCGCCAGGACGGCGATCTGTTGTGGCGGTCTAATCACCTTGCTGGCACCCATATGCGGGGTTGCGCTCCCCGCTGGCTTGCTTTGACCTACGGGCCCCACTTCCCTTTCTATAGATGTTATGTCCCGTATGAAGATGTGTCCCCATGGTCAGCACCAATGTGTTTGGCTTCAGGGTCCTTTTTCAGCTGACTATATGGTGCTTCCGAGCACTGCTCGGACCCACATTGGACCCGCAGGTGGAGAGTAGAGACCAGAGATGAACCTCCTCGTCCCAGATGCATATGTACTCGAGCCCGAGGACGCCCAGCAGGAGCCCCTTCTCGGCCCTCTTGCCCCGGAGATCCCTATCCCACAGCCTGCACCTGATCTGATCCCAGCCCCCGACACTTTTGTCCACACCTCTGCCAATGTCGGGAACACCGTTGCTATGTCTGCCACCACCACTTCTGTACCGTCGAGTTTTGCTCCCATTTCTTATGTCAGCTTTAAGAGCACCATCCTCTCAGCTTTTGAGAGTGACGAGACTTCCCTCGTCCCGCCAGCCGAGACCCTTCCCTCACTCGATTTCTCGACCCCTTGGGGAGTCATCTTCTGTTGCTTTCACGACCTCCCCAATCGTCGACCCTTCTGTCTTCGCTGCCGCCATTTTTACCGAGAGTGTCGTGACGTCTGTCCTCACTTCTGTGTATACGACCTCTCTGCATGTCTCGTCCTCTTTCGCCGCATCCTCCTCCTCTGTCGATGTGCACTCTTCTGAGAGCATTCCTGCGTCTCAGCCTCCCACGGAGGCTGAGCGTCTTTTAGCTAGCACCACCCCTCACCCACACCCATTAGTGGCCCCACTCGTCTACGGTGGTCGTGTGCGTCAGCCCCGACCCCCTCCTGTGCGACCCTCTGCTCCTGCTCCAGACACCCTTGTTTAGCATCTCCGTGCTGTCGAGGGAGCCGTGAGTGGGCTCAGAGCGGATTTTCGGGCTCTTGCCGCCACCGTTAGCTCTGTGCAGACACGCGTCGCCCTTCTTCCTGGTATTCAGGTAAACCTGAACCAGATCCTTGCGTGCTTGTCACAGCCTCCCCCCACCAGCACCCCGTCCCATCCCTCAGCAAACTGCATCACCGCCACCCCCTCTCCCACCACAGGGAGGCGATGACGCCCCATCACCAGCTTAGGCACACACTCGATGCCTCTGATATTTTTATTGTCGCTATTTTGGTTGATACTTTTGCTGCTGCTTTTGCACCCCCTCTCGCACTATATATTTTGACCACTTTTTGGCAGGGCTGTGTATATATCCGTTAGTGGGAGAGGTGACATTTCTGGGCCTTACCTTGTGTCGATCGTGCATTTGTTATCCACTATTTTGCTCCTATGATCTGCGTGCTCACCACATCCATCATTTGCATTCTGCACTTATCATATGCATATCAATTCCATTTTCTTATATTTTTCTTTTTATCATGCATGCATCCGCACCCACCGGCCCCTATTATATATGTCCTTGTGCCACACTTAGCACATTAAGGACACTGTGCAGTTTAGCTTGGGAGAGTGAATGCACTAACGCACTTTTTATTTTCTTCATTTTATCTTTATTTTTTCTATCTTTCTTTATTTTCCACATGTTTTCACCCACTTTTCATTTTTTTTTCTCGTGCATCACATTTTCCTACTTTTTGCGTGCGTTGCATTTGTATAGTTAGATCTTGTTTTCCCTTTATCTTTGTTTCTTTTATCATTTTTGCTAAAAATGAATTCTCTATGATGACGATGACGTGGAGTTAGCTTGCTCTTATATGCGTATTCTCTTGCCATGTCATTGTCTTTATTTCAGATATCATATGCTATACATCGCCATGCATTTGAGAATAGGAACCTTCATCTCTATTATATGATTGTAAATGAAACTCTAGCATTAGCTGAGTCTGAAAATTTATATCGTATACTTTTCATAGAAAACACACCAAGCTTCACGCATTGGTTGCCTAATCTTGGAATACTGCTTTGTTATCTACTATTACTTCTATTTGCATGAAATTGTACGCTCAACTTCCACGTTGATTGAATGTATGCTTTTTTGATATAATTAGATTAGTTTACTTTCTGAAATCAAACTGAGTAGATTACATTACCCTGCTGAAAGTTGTCGTGCACATACGAAAGAGTGAACCGAGCGCTACATATTTTTCTTTCCCCATATATCTTGAACATCATCTCTATACTTATAATCGTTAGTGAATTTTCCCTTAGTGAATCTTATATTCCCATCTTCCCCATGCTAAAAAGTCCAAGCTCCATTACCCCAAAATCAAAAGTAAAATACATGCATATCTTCCTATCTTTGATTTGGGATTGCTATTGTGTATATTGGATTGAAAAAATGAGAAAAAAGGGGAGAGAAAAAGAGAAGAAAAAACAAAAAGAAGTACATTTGTATATACACAATCCTTCCTTCTTTCTTTTTTATTTCCCTTTATTCCTCTGGAGCTTCAAAAAAATGGGAAAAGTCATATTGTTCTATTTGATGCCACCACGCTCATAAATAAGCTTGGGGAGATGATCCAATGATATGTGAGAGAGTGATCACTTATACGTGCATGACAACCTAAGCTAGGTAATTTTTTATACTTAGGTAGATTACTTAGAGTATTACAAAGTCTATAAATTGAAAATTTGGTATGCATTTCATGAATACCATCTCTTTCTATTCTTACCGCTTTACAATGTGTGTTACCTCTTATACTCCAAGCAGAAAGCGATCAATTGAAAAGTGTGCAATCTATGATTACGTATATCATTTTAAATGCCTTAGACGATGCTAATTCTAGAATGATTTCATATTATCGTATCATTTTGACGTTCTTGGTTTCTATGTCGAATGCGCCTATATATGATGTGATATCGAGGTAAAAATCTTTGGCATGTTTGATTCATCGGGCGCTATTTGAGTAAGCAACTCCATGTCCTGAGAGAATGATCTAGCACCTCCCTCTTTGTTTTCTTTTCTATCTTTCTTTTCCATTTTCCTTATTTTTTGTCCACCGGGTTCGCCGTTTACTCATCTTCCTTGAGAACGAGTGCAACATGGGTCTGAAACTGACTGAATTTGACATGCAATAAAGATATAATTTTTATCCATAATTGCAGTTTGAATTTGAAAAATATTTCAACATAAAAGTTGTAGCTAATAACTAATACTCTTGCCATAAAAATTTAAGTTCAATCTCAGTTCTAGTTTAGGACATAAAAGCAAAACAAAGAGCATGAGAATCTGTCTCAAATTCCAACAACATCAAAATGGAGATCTAATGTCTCAAATCCTACTAAAATGTTAGCAATTCTACAAGAACAACCCTAAAACTAATCCTACCATAAGTGTTAGAAATCCTACCTTAATTAACTCCTCCTTTCAATTCTTTGGCCCTTCTTCTCCTGAAAGACTTTAAGTTTTCTTCTCTTCAAGCTCACTCTTCAAATATTTTGAGTATGGTGATATTTGGCATTGGTGAATGAGAGACTTTGTAGTAGTTTGGAGTTTGTTATGGAAGAATTTTAATGGAGGTTTGATTTGGTGGTGGGAGAGGAGCAGGTGGTGGTGTTGGGTGGTGGAAGCGGAGGAGACGGTGGTGGAGTGGTGGATCAAGGGAGGGGGAGAGAGAGGATGAAATTCTTTGGAAAAAAAATTTCATTTCTTCTTTTATTCCTTTTGTATTATCTCTCTTTTAATCCTTGTCATCACTTCCTTCATCTCTAATTAAGCAACGTGTCCCAAGGGTAGGTGGGGTTTATGGATGGAATGACACAAATTAAGGAGACGTGTCTTCATTAGGATTTTTGGAATTTTTCATTTGAGAAAAATAAGTATACACACGTTTATACAATATTCTCCCTTATATACAAGTATTCATCCAATTACCTTATTCATTTTAAATTCAAATGGTGTTTAAAAATTATTTAAAAATAATTTTATCATTACAAAAATTAGGAAAAAATACGCACATATACACGTATATATGAACACGTGTTATTACATTCTACCCACCTTAAAAACAAAGTCCGCCCTCAGACTTTCTAGGCTAAGGATCTAACAGAAGGTTGATTAGGTCTAAGGGTCTTCCATCCATGAAATACAAACAATGATATAATTATACATTATATACCCCTGTATACACGCACAATACCATACACATATGTACACACATACTAATGCACCTATACATACCGACACATATATTAATACTTGTACACATTAATAAGTAGAAATATTGATACACCCAAGGCATCAATATACACACACACACATCTGTGCACTTACTTTACCCTATACGTATATACTTATATAAATATTCACACAAGTATATGTTCAAAGATATATGATATTTCATGGATACACATATAGATATATCTAATTACATAAATACATACATATATATATGTAATCACACACACTCCTTATAATTACATATATCTATATACATACATGCTCACACGATATTTAAACACACCATACTCATAAGTCACAGAGCTAGCATACTTATTCATATACACATCTATAGATATACCGAGATACATCCAAGTATAGACCAAGTATACATCCATTTATAGATACACATATTATCATATATGTCACATCCAAAATGCATACAACCTTGCTAACATACATATGTAAGTAGGTATATGCAAATATTGATGCACTTATAGTAGATAGTCATACACCAATAATGATACACACTGATATGATGCACCACATATCAAGTGAGTAACTATACACAACTATATTACTTAAGCACATATGTATAAACACTTACAACTATACAGACAATTATATATATATTCGTTCGCACACAAATATGTTCACAGTATATATCATTATAGTAAATAGTCATGTTAGTATATATGTATAGTATATCAACATTCTAGTACACTCACTTTATATATGCAAGGATACATACATAGGTATTCACATCCAATATTCACTCACGTAGTTCTATATTTAATCACCTATATACTGCCCAAATATACTTACATACAAGCAGTCAACTATTCATATATATATATATATATTACGTAGAATATATTCAATGCAATATATATATACATACAACACTATACATATACTGTAGTACAAGAATTATATCAATACAGTATATATATATACCACACACGCACTTGCATACACAAGACATAAATCTTATTCACATGTTACATTCACATATCTTTACACGACATATATGCACATATAAACACACACCAACATTGTATAACTTGGCATACCTACTTAAGTATATCTACACACACCATTTAGTAAGCCAATATATCTCACATGCTACTTATGATCCATAACCAAATGTAGCTATACCTATATACATACATATCTTACTACATCAATTCACACAATCATATTTATAATATACATAGACATATATTTACTCTCTATATACCATCATACACTCGTATACATCCAAATATACATCCACTTAGACGTCAACTATACAGACAATTATATATATTCGTTCGCACACAAATATGTTCACAGTATATATCATTATAGTAAATAGTCATGTTAGTATATATGTATAGTATATCAACATTCTAGTACACTCACTTTATATATGCAAGGATACATACATAGGTATTCACATCCAATATTCACTCACGTAGTTGTATATTTAATCACCTATATACTGCCCAAATATACTTACATACAAGCAGTCAACTATTCATATATATATATATATATATATATTACGTAGAATATATTCAATGCAATATATATATACATACAACACTATACATATACTGTAGTACAAGAATTATATCAATACAGTACATATATATATACCACACGCACTTGCATACACAAGACATACATCTTATTCACATGATACATTCACATATCTTTACACGACATATATGCATATAGAAACACACACCAACATTGTATAACTTGGCATACCTACTTATGTATATCTACACACACCATTTAGTAAGCCAATATATCTCGCATGCTACTTATGATCCATAACCAAATGTAGCTATACCTATATACATACATATCTTACTACATCAATTCACACAATCATATTTATAATATACATAGACATATATTTACTCTATATATACCATCATACACTCTTATACATCCAAATATACATCCACTTAGACGTACAAGCAACATCCATATACAAACACACACATCATGAATTTATTTACACACTAATATTTATACTCATAGATACATCATATATATATATATATATCCATTAGATATCCATATACAAACATATCTCTTTACATCATTAAATATATAATTTAGTATCTATACTTACAACTCTACATACAATCGTATAGTCGTCCATATACATTCAAATGTAGACAAGGCATAGTAACACATATCTATTTACGGCACATAGTATTTTATTACACAGATAGTATACTTTACACATAGATTCAAACATCTTATACTATCTACACATCCATCTATACAAACAACATTACTATACATACACCTCATAGTTCGTCAATATATGAACACTTACAATAGACTTATAACGATGCACACAAATAGTCATAAAAGTATCTATAATGTAGTGTACATCCATGTATAGTTATAGATACATGCCTATAGGAATACATGTCAATTACCTATAATACGTGTATATCTATGCGAACACATAACCACCACACATATATTGTATATATACAAACAACTACTCATGCTCACCCTCAGGGAGCTCTGTACCTTGGGTCTCCTAATACCAGGGCTTTACCCTAAGGTTGATCATATACCCACCGTAGGTCACAACTACCCCTATAGAGCATTACCCTTACTATCCTTACACATGCCGCAGTGCGGAGACCTACATGGGCCACCACCTGTCACGGCCCGTTCATCAAGATACCCGATAAATACGAATTCGTATCAGGTATTCTCGAAACAACGTGTGTAAAGAAAAAACGAGGAGAGAGAAGAGAAGTACTGCTCGGAACAGAAAACTCCACAGGCCACTACGCACGTGCTGGGAAGTATAGACAATGCTCCAACCAAACAGGCAACACAGACAACACAGAAACAGAGAAATAATCAAAAAACAACAATGGAAACTGATTGATTTTATTTATACAACATCAATATTACATCATATCTTTCTTTACAGTATCATCATGTACAAAACCTCATATACATCACCATACCACTCTCACCAAACAAAACCAAAAAGGTACAATGCACTCACTCTCATCTCACTCACCAATCCCATTCTCAAGTACACAACCTTCACGTAAGCTTCATTACTCAAATTCCTTGACACAACTCCTGCTATTAAACCAGACCTGAAACCACAAGGTGGGGCACGTCACAGCGTGACCCAGTAGGAAATCTAACTACCCTAGGTAGGGACCAGTCTCAGGGATGCTCTACATTACGAAGGTCTAACTACCGGTTACAAACAAAACTACATACTAATGCATAAAGTAAGGCAAAACTTCATAAGCATGTACTGAAGAAAAGAACTGCATAACGTAAAACAGGTAATACAGCATGTATTGAGCATAAATGAAAATACTACAGAACTGATTGCATAAAGGAAACAGACGCGCGTAAATGCACAACCACAGATAATAATTTAGGAAATTTCTTTTGAACATTATTCTTCAAAGACTTTACAGTTATAGATGTGATTCGGAAACCCGAGTAAATCGTAGAACCTTAAGGAGCCGGACTTCACCCAGGGTGGGTGAAAAGTGGTACCTCAACCAATGACACGGGCACTGGAGGGGCCTCTCGTAACTCCCTACCCGAACAAGGCAATGTATGGGAGCGAGACAAATCTATCTTCTCGGTTTTTATTGGGACAAACGGAGCAAACCATCAATTACCGCATGGTGCATCACGAGTACACCACCGGCCGCTCTAACTCTAGTCAACTCCCCCTTCCGGGAGTGATAAAGCGAGTGAGAAATCTATCATCGGTCCGCTCCTTAACTCCTATAATTTACCCGTGTTTCTCCTAAATACGTATCTGGAGTCTCACCCATTTTAGAATGGATCGAGACCTCCAAACATTATCTCTCTGCCTCACTCTTAGTTTATGAATCAATTTCTCATTTCTATCATTTTGGTGGTCTCAATTACCGCATTCACATTTCCATTCTTTCATCATTACGCCGATGTCGTGTTTCAACGACCATCGCATCACAATTTCGACCAAAAGTGCATTATACATGTTTTTGCAATATAATCCAATTTCATCCATTTCAATATACAAGGAAAATTTCCAAATGAATGAGACATAAGTTCAACCATGTAGTGTACATGGCACATCACGTGAACATAAAGCATGAGGGAAATAACATGAGATTCAAACATGAAGCTTGGAGCATAACTTATGGAGCATTTGAACATAAAACATGCAAAAAGACATAAAATTAATATAGTCATGGTACACCAACGTAGAGCTTGGACGTGACTTAACATGGAAGCATATTAAAATGAGTACTTGAAACATAAACATAGGTATATGCACATAGAGGCATACCACAACATGATTTCCTTAGCTTGACTAACATATAATGGGTTTTCCATGGCACAAACTCAACATAATATGAATTCATAACATATTAATATGGACGTTTGAAACATATTCATACTAACATGGACATTAGCGCATTAGCATACTAATGTTGATAAGGAACTTAGCATATTTATGTGAATATAGTAAACATACTAGCAAAAATTGTGATGTGGAAACTTACTTAGTATAACTTGATAATTTGTGACATGTCACCTTACTACCATAACATGGTACATTTTAATATAGCAATTTATTAGCATACATGGTAACTTTATTAACATAACATGGCATATTGTAACATGACAAATTAACTAACATAACACATAAACATGGTACCTTACTAACATAACATGTAAATTAAAAATGAACAACAATATGGTAATCACTCAAAAGTCCATGTTTTTTGACAGTTGATAGTCACAAACTCAGCAGATATGTCACAAATTTTACATATAACATGGCATTTTCATCCGAGTGAAAGTTGTAGATATGGGTGTTGGGGTTTCACTGATAAACTTTCAAGCATAAATATAAACAGTGTGCTTTATGGTGATTTATTTGGTGAAACATGTCAAATCTGTTTTCAGGCAGAATATGTGTGCTTTAAACATCACAGTTCTAAAACATATTGCTGGTATATTTACGAAATTGTGACCTAGGTAAAAGTTGTAAATTGAGATGTTATCTTTCCAGATTGACCAAGAACACTCATTTTGCATAACTACAAAGAAAATCGTGGCCTCTGCAGCAACATGGGTCTGAAACTGACTGAATTTGACATGCAGTAAAGGTATAATTTTTATCCATAATTGCAGTTCGAATTTGAAAAATATTTTAACATGAAAGTTGTAGCTAATAACTTAATACGGTAATACCATTGCCATAAAAATTTTAGTTCAATCTCAGTTCTAGTTTAGGACATAAAAGCAAAACAAAGAGCATGAGAATCTGTCTCAAATTCCAGCAACATCAAAATGGAGAGATAATGTCTCAAATCCTACTAAAATGTTAGAAATTCTACAAGAACAACCCTAAAACTAATCCTACCATAAATGTTAGAAATCCTACCTTAATTAACTCCTCCTTTCACTTCTTTGGCCCTTCTTCTCCTTGAAGACTTTAAGCTTTTTTCTCTTCAAGCTCACTCTTCAAATATTTTGAGCATGGTGATATTTGGCATTGGTGAATGAGAGATTTTGTAGTAGTTTGGAGTTTGTTAGGAAATAATTTTAATGGAGGTTTGGTTTGGTGGTGGAAGAGGAGGAGTATGTGGTGGTGTTGGGTGGTGGAAGTGGAGGAGAGGGTGGTGGAGTGGTGGAGCAAGGGGGAGAGAGAGGATAAAATTATTTGGAAAAAAATTTCCTTTTTTTGTTCCTTTTGTATCATCTCTCTTTTAATTCTTGTCATCACCTCCATCTCTAATTAAGCCATGTTTCCCAAGGGTAGGTGGGGTTTATGGAGGGAATGACACATTAAGGAGATGTGTCTTCATTAGGATTTTTGGAAATTTTCATTTGAGAAAAATAAGTATACACACTTTTATACAATATACTCCCTATATACAAGTATTCATCCAATTACCTTATTCATTTTAAATCCAAATGGTGTTTAAAAATTATTTTATCATTACAAAAATGAGGAAAAATTCATAGAAATACCTAAAAATTTCATACGTACAAATACATCCAAAAATACGTACATATACACATACACGTATATATGAACACACACAAGTGAAAAGAAGAAAAATTGAAGGCTTGAATAGAATAACGACTTCGTGAATCAAGGAACTTTGACACGTCGTATGAACCACTTCCTCGACGAGCTAATAATCCATTATCCTTGATTTATCCTTCATCGACCAAAGTATAACTTTGATTCCTTCGTTTTCGATCTAAAGCAGGGTCAGAGGAAATATCCTAGGACTTGAGTGTAGTCGTTGTATTTGCATATTAGTTGATGAATCGGGCTAGAAGCAATGTCCTAAGATTATATCCTAACAAATAGAGAGGGGCCGGTGTAATTTGTTTGAATGAATTTGAAATTTCCACTCGATCACGTATATAAACTCGAATTGTGAATTTCTCAAGCCCAATGTCATCATGTGCTTGCTTACTTGCATTTCTCCAAACTCTCCTCTTTCGTGTCTTCCTTGACAACAATGAAGAGTTTAACTTGGGGGGATTTTGATGTGTCATATTTACACTTACTTTACACTATTTCCATGCTCATTTCATATCATTTCATCCACCGTTTCTTGCTATTTTCCCGTTTTGTTCCCTTTCACGCTTTTTGGTATTTCTCATGCGTTGCAGGATTGCCGGAGAAATCAATGATTTTGGGGTCAAAACGTGGGCAAAATGAGATAAATTGGAGGAAGGAGCAATTGGGAAGGAAATCAAGGAAAAGAGCTGAAAAGTGATCGATGCGGCTGCGTAGACCAACTCACGCGACCGCGTCGACCAAGACAAAGCAATGGAGGCCAAGGAGATGCAGACCAACGCGGCCGCGTCGTTAGCACAAATGGTCGTGTTGCCAGAGCTGAAGCATGCGGAATCCAAAGCGAAATGGTCGCGTCCTTAGGAGCCAAACGACCGCGTCATGCGAGCTGAATGAAGAGAAGAGTCAAGACGACGAGGTCGAGTCATGAAGACGATGCGTCGCGTCGAAGCCAAAATGGCCGCTCCACGCAGCCCTTTTAGATCAGATCTGGGGCAGAAGAAACCAAGCCACGCGATTGCATGGCCCAGCCACGCGGTCGCGTCAACTATAGGGTTTTCTGCCCATCTATACATCTTTAGCGACGTGGTCGCGTCATTATTGACGCGGCATCGTCCTTCGAGGGGTTTGAGCCCGAGTGGGCGCCATCAGGGCTACTTTTGAGGGCTTTTGGAGATTTTGATGGCAGTATAAATACTGATTATTTCCCTCTATGCATGTGATGTTCTCTAAACCCATTATGCAGAACTTTTCAGGGGATTATCAGGTGTAAAAACTTCTCTTAGTTGATTTTAAATGTTTTTTGGTTATTTTGATTTTAATCCCATCCACTATTACCCTTGTGATTGTGGATTGGATAATTGTGAATCTCTATTATCATCTACTGCAATGAATGAGTTTTCAATGAATTTCATTATCTATTGTTGCATAAATTGTGAGTAGAGATCTAGAGCCAATGGGTTGAACCCCATTGGGTTGATCGATGGATTGGTAATTTATTATGAATTTGTTGAGTAATTGAGTATGGAGGTATGTTAGGATGATTATTATCTATGTACATTAAATTCCCCCCTTCGTGGGTAATCAGATTAATTCACGATAAACATCGGGATTAATTTAGGGTTTTCGATTGCATTGATCGGCATTATCGGATTGCAAGATTGACGTGGATAACCGATTAGAGCCCTCCTAACGTAGATCCAATTCCTAATCCACAGAAGTGTCGTGGAGGAGGATTGGGGATATTCGTTGATCGTAATACAGCTAGTGCGTATGAATGCATGATTGACGTCGGTATCAATACGGGCTAGATATGCCTATCATGCACTACGGAAGCGGGGGATATGGTTAATGATGTGTCCATCAATTACATGTTTTATCGCATATTTGCATGTCATGTTTCACCCTCCAAGTCCTCATTTTATACGTTTTTATGCTATTATTTGGAACTATTTGACTTTGAGAGCGGATCTATGTATTTCTGGAAATTTGGAGCGTTTCATAGCAAATTGGAGTTAAGGACATGAACATCGATGCCGGAGCATCAACGGCGTCGCATTTGACGACTCAAAGCTGCTGGAGAAGCAAAGCAGCAAAGAAAGAAAGAAATGGGGAAGAAAGAAGAGAGCCATGGAACTGACCTTGGCTGGGATTGCCAGGTCGCTCGACCGAGCAACTACCCCGCTCGGCCGAGCTGAAGTCGCAAATTGCAGAGCAAAGAGAGGGCCAAGAAGAGCCTCGAGGCAGCAGGTCGCTCGTTCGAACGACCTACCTCACTCGACCGAGCGGCCCTCTACAGATGACCCCTAGATTTGCCTTGGAAATCTCTGTTGAATTAGCTCGGCCGAGCGACTTACCTCGCTCGACCGAGCAACCCCTTTTCGTAGACCTAGAAGCATGAGCACCAAGGCGCTCGACTGAGCACTAGGGCATGCTCGGCCAAGAGGTATGGGTCCAGCACTCGTAAGTTGCGATCTGTTTGGGTTTTGGGGTGGTTTTTAGGGTTTTCCTCGGGGCTATATATAGGATTGGGCAGCCATCATCGGGGCAAGGATCTTCTGTAATGGGAGACAATTTTTGGAGGCTAGGTCAGGCCATCGGCCCCCTCCTTAGTGGTTTTGTGTCAAATCTTTACTAAGATAAGTATTATCCTTTGTTGAATCCTTTTTATTTCTCTTCGTATATGCTTGTGATGCTAATTTCTACTGTTGCCGTATCTTTTGCCATGATTGAGTAGATCTATTGCTGGGGTTAGGGATGAAATCTATGATTCTAGGGATTAGATGTTAGGTTAAACTTAGTTGAACGAATCTAGGATTGCTCTATTGTAGTTTGAACATGGGTTTTGGGAATTAACCCTAGAATTGGAGGATTGCGAAAGTAGCTCCATATTTAAGGGAAGATCTCCACGAATCTAATTAAGGATTAGGGTCATCTTCTAGGGCTCTTGATCATGAAAGTGACTCGTACGCTAGGAGTGATTATTAACCCCCAATCAGCTAGTCGGTGACTATGAGAGTAGCCCGACTGCTAGAACCAACCGTGGTGTAGTATCCCAATCTGTAGATCATGAGAGTAGATACAGATTTGTGCTACGGGAATAAGTGTCAATCGTAATGCATGTATCCATATGTAAAGTTCATAGCGAAAGCGTCTGAGCATAGGGATACACTAGACGAGCAGGACAACGAAAGTTAACTACTCGTTCTCATCTTCGGATGTGACAATCCTATCCTCATTTATAGTTCGACGAAAGGGTCCTTAAACTGATATCCAAGCCTGAAAATTTTAGCGGGGATCCCGACACCATACTGATATTTCCCTCGTTCGTTTTCTCTTTGTTTTATTTGTTTTCTTTGTGTGGAGTTCTTGGTTGCGACATCGAGTGACACGACTTTCGCATCCATCACCATTACGACACTTCATAATCCATCTCCATCAATAAAACTCGAAACCTAACCAAACCTAGGATCGACAGTGTGACGCCGCATCCCCGTGTTCGATACCCGCTCGCCAATGTACCTTGCGCTTGCGGTAAAACGACATCGCTCTGGGCGCGAGTCCGGGGCCGATCAGTTAATACAAGGGGATATCTTGTCATGCACCGCGGAAGTGTGGGCAAGAGAATACCCTTATTAGATTAGACGACCTCTCCCGCATCTCAAGAACTCATGAACTGATTAATTCTAATCAATCCTAGTTTAATCCAATGGTGGGGATATCCATGCCCTGGAGCTTTTAGTATTGATATTCTTCCGAGTTTTCATAACTCTCGACCCATTATTTGCTTGCGTAGCTATTAATTTAGAAGGAAACTATTAGCAACAGCTGCCTCCCAGAGGACGACCTGTATAACGCTACAACTACATCGTGCACTTGCGGCTATAAACTTAAAGATGCCATACGAACGCGAACAATGTCCTAGCAGGAAGCCACCACATGGGCAAGGGTGCAGGGGGCACAACACTTAGCTAATAAATCACCGCTAGTGATGGAAGTATAATAACATGAGGTAGAAGAGCATGTGAAAGGGATGCAAAAATGTCATGCCCCGTTTCCCAAAATGAGACGAGTGGAGAATGGTCTACTATGTATCTAAATACATCACGCGTAAACTTTTGGAAAAAAAATGCAATCTTAGGTTGTGCAACATTTCCAAAGCGAGCAACACAGATAAAAATAACACACAAGCTTTATTACATTCTCTTAACAATAACTTCACCAATAACAATGCTATGGTAATTTTCTTATTCAATTAATTATCCAATTAATATAAATATTTCCAAAATCATGCTACATATGCCAAATAATAAACTATCATGCCAAAGAATAAGCTGCAGTGGTGTAGAATAAATTTTAGTATCAAAGATTGAACTACAGTAATATTAACATGAAATGCATAGTTATACTGACAAGCAAGTGTGCTACATTATCATTTAACAAGTTATAGTGAATTCTGAATATGTTTCGGTGATTTCTAGCAGTGCTTCAGTAATTTTAAACCAAATATTCAGCCACAATCAAAATTGAGCAAATGAATTGCTACCGTAGCCTTGTAACATGGGAAATCTGCTACAGTAACATTACACAAAACCACATAAAACCTGAGGATTTGTTTTAGTAAAATAGGGGTCTACCTAGGGTGCAAAATTTTTGATTTCAAGCTTACAGGGCCGCATTAAGTTTAAGGATTATGTACATGTCAATTAAGATTTCAGAGATGGCTCAAGATTATAACAAGCATGCCTCAATCTAATTAATTAAGATGCAGAGATGTTGATCATAGTCTAAAGATCAGTACAGCAGTTTTAATTTAACCAAAAATTAACCAAGACTATCAAATTGTTTGACCGAATGTAAGCAATTCCAACAAATCATAATTACCACATTATTTATCATAATTTCATGCATTTAACTATTTCATCTTAGTTTAAATAAAATCCCAGGTTAGGAAAACCTACCTCAGGTTCGATCTCCAACGTTGACAACGGTTCGGAGAGGTCGATGTGTTGAGATCCGGTGTGGTCGTCTGCATGAGGAGAGGGTGGTGACTCACGCGTATGGAGAAGTTTAGAGGTAGGCGACGATGGGGATGATCGGATGGGGATGGTGTGGGTCTTGTGCTCTGACGTGTGCGAAGAGTGGATGAAGAAAGAGACGGCTCGAGAAGGTGCATGGGAGTGAGTCGAGGCTGAAAGAGGTAGTGATGAGGGGTTTTTTTTGAAAGTGTAGATCGGAGAAAGCGAGGGGGGTGGACGGCTGGGTGAGTGAGTGGAGAGAAGAGTTGAGGATTTTTGTTATATTAGTTTGAATAAGATTATTATTAATATAATAATTAATTGGGATTAATTATAGGTTAGTGGGGTTATTAAGTGTGGTCAATGAGGTAGTGGAAGGAGTTATGGGAGGTGGGGTTAGTTGGGTTTGTAAACAGGGTTCGGTTTAATGGGTTGATTTTAAAAATTGAATAAAAATTCAAATTAATTATTAAAAATTCTGAAAAAAACCCCAAAAAATTAGTGGTGGCTACGGGAGTCAGTAGTCTCATATATATATATATATATATATATATATATATATATATATATATATATATATATATATATATATATATATATATATATATATATATATAGGGTTACAATATGGTGGATACATGAGCCTATGCATAACACTTCCACTTATCCATCCATCATTGTAAACTCGGCATATGAATACTTCAGAATTCATAGTGCTTATGAGTATGACAAAGGGTTGATATTTCTGGATCCTGAGTTAGAGAGTACAAGTCTCTTTAACTTTCCACGTTCTGTATATATCACTAGGGGTGGATACTTCTAACAAATATAATTTTTTTCATAAAAAATTTGATTTTTATCAATTTAATCAATACTTCTGTCTAATTTTTGGTCCATATCATTACAGATCTAAACATATTCTTAAGAAAAAGACGTTTAGATCTAGTTTTGATTGATTACCTCTACATACGTCCTCTAGATCTAGTGACGGTTGAGATGCCTAGGCGAGATTTGGATCTAGTTCTGCAACGTCCGAGCAGCTACGATCCGTCGATCTGTACGTCGTCTGACAAGGCTTCCGCAGTGATCCAATCGCTTTCTCCCTCAGTTGGTTAGAACGTGCTTGATAACGTGTTAGAAGGTGTGTCTACGGGAGTTCGTAGCCTCGTATATATAGAGTTGGGGTTACAATATGGTGGATACATGAGTCTTACATGGGTCAATTCATAACATGTTAGAAGGTGGTGGCTACGGGAGTCCGTAGCCTCATAAATATAGAGTTAGGGTTACAATATGGTGATACATAGGCCTTACATGGGCTTATTCATAACACTTCTCCTTATCCATCCATTATTGTGAACTCGGCATACGAATACTTCAGAATTCATAGTGCTAATAAGTATCACAAGGAGTGGATACTTCCAGACCCTGAGTTAGAGAGTACAAGTCTCTTTAATTTCTCATGTTCTGTGGATATCGCTAAGGATGGATACTTCTAAATCTAAAGCTAATGAGGTGGCCTCGTTAAAACCTTTGGCTATGGAAAACCCGTTGGAAAACCCCAATAGCTAATGGAAAAAAGTACAACTCTACATTTAACTCATACTATTGTGTACAAGCTTAAGTCTTGTAGATCTCTAATTCGTCTCATCCTAATCCCATTTACAAGTTCTCTAAAAATACATTGAGTAGGTGCTTTAGTAAACAGGTCGACTAAGTTGTTCCATGACTGAATTTGTTGCACGTCGACCTGTTTCTTCTCTTGTAGCTCGTGCGTCCAAAAGAACTTGGGGGAGATGTGCTTCGTCTTATCACCCTTGATGTAACCAACTTGTAGTTGAGCTATGCAGGCCGCATTACCTTCAAACATAGCGGCTGGCTCAAGGTCACCAGTCTTCAGGCCGGTCGTCACTAAGATGTGGTGTATAACTGAACGTAGCCAAAAACATTATCTACTTACTTCATGGATTGCCATGAGCTCAGAGTGATTGGATGAGTTTACTGTTGTGGTCTGCTTCACAGATTTCTAGGAGATGGCTGTCCCTCCGTAGGTGAACACGAAATCAGCCTGTGAATTTTTGGTGTAGGATCAGATCTATAACATGCATCTACATAACCAATTAAAGTGGAGGATACACCTTTTTGGTAATATAATCCCAGATCAATTGACCATTGAAGGTAGCGCAGAAGCTGCTTAACTCCAGTCCAGTGGCGTTGTAACAGCACGTTCTTTCTTGCTTGCTTGCTTGCATGTTTCTTTCGTTCTTTATATATTGCTTACAGGTTTTGGTCTTCTTGCTGTTTTAGGATTGCGGCGACCCTTCTGCTTGTTGTATGTTCCTTCTTGCTATGTTGCTGGTTCTTGTGGCTCTCCTTGCTTGCAGATAAGGGATCCCTTATTGCTGATGGTTGCAGCATAAGCTTCTACTGATGATTGGGCTTCGGATCTTAATTTCCTCTTGGTTATTCGGCTTCGATTTCAGGTAGACTCTATCTCATATACTCCAATTTCGATTCATTTGCTTGTGTTGGGGGTTTGGGTCTTATTTGCTTACAGGTTGGGCTCTCCTACTTGTGGGTTTGGTTTGTCTCTTGCTTGCTGCTTTGAGTTCGTCGCTTCCATTGTTGTTCTTGGGTTGGTTGGCTTCATTGCTATTCTGGGCTTAATCGCTTGATGGAGTTGGTGGCTTCTTCTGCTTGCGACATGGGCTCTCCTGACGGATTTGAGGTACGGTGACTTCACTGCGTGCAGGTTGGGGTTTTCTTGCTGTTATGGGGTTAGTTGGTTCCCTTGCTTGCGACTTTGGACTCCCGGCTAGTTGTTGAGTTGTGGTTGGCTTTTTTGTTGCTTGTTGGGTTTGGCTGAATCCCGTATCGTTGTTTCGTGATCCGTGGGTTGTCGTTGGATGGTGGCCGGCTCTCCTTGCTAGATGTGGGTTGTGGCTGGCTTATTTACTTACTGTTTTGAGTTCTTTGCTTGATAGGTTTGGTAGCTTTCTTTGCGTGCTGTCTCGAGTATCTGGGCTATTGTTTGTCTATCGACTTTTCTTTATCAAGCAGTTATCATGTTTTCCTTCTTTCTTGATTCATTGCATGAAACAGTTGGTGTTGCTTCCTTTTCGGTTCAGATTGGGATATCTTGCCATGAGAAACACACATACCTTTACTTTATTGCATGCCAGTTTCATTATGTTGCATCTTGAGTTTACTAGTACCATGCAAGTTTAATATTGTGTTAAATTGTGTAGTCTTGGGTTGTTGCTTGAGATGGCACGTGCTACAGATTGGCTAGAGGATTTGAGGTGGACTATCATGACAGGATTATTATTGAATGCATGGCAAGCTTTTGAGGTGGAACTATCATGATCAGTTACTATTGCATGCATGGCAGGATTGAGGTGGACTATTACTATTGTAGTGGATCTCAGATCTCCCTTGACTACGTGGTTTAATCAATATTGAACATCACGACACAATAACTAATAAAATGATTACTTTCTGCTTGACTCGTCGGGTTTGGAAAAACTTATGATTGGGGAGTACGGGAGCGAATGGGACCTGATCTATAGCCCCCATGCAGGGGGACGTCCATCATTTCCGATGGGTCCTGAGTCCAGGGGCAGACAAGGACGGCCATCTTGATGGGTCCTGGAGCCCCACCACAGGTCACAATGTTACAGCTCTTTCAGTACGGTACTTTCTACTTTTGGACTCTGCCCGGGGTCACATCCTCGCGGTCAAGGTAGCTTCCAGATGCACACCGTACTCCCCCCTCATAAGTCACAGCATGGGACTGGTTCACTTTAGCTAGCACCATCTCCATAGTAGTTTATACTCTTTTTACCATCATGATATGTCTCACTTCTTTACAATTTCTACTTTCTACTGCTGTCAGCTCGCCTTTTTACCTCCTTACTCTTCTGTCGTGTAGGTTTATGGATTATCAGGTCAGGTTACTTCTTATTCAGTACTATCATATCTGTGGCTGTCTTGTTCCCTTTTTGTGCACTTACTTTTCTTGTCTCTTGTTTAGATATTGTCTACTCTATTGAGCATGGTGCGACCTCTGTTGTCCACTAGGTACAACGTACAGGATCGCACAGAGGTGGTTGGGCACGATGAATTGGAGCTTTCGATACAGGATCTGTAGAGGAGTCAGACAGCCAGCTCAGGACTGTTGAGCCTTGACATAGCGGCAAGTATGTGTTCCATTTACTTTCAGCAGTAGTGTAGCTTTTTACTTGTCTCTTTCCTGTTCAGTACTGCCTTACCTGTTTATTACTGTCTTTGCCTTATTTAGAACTGTGTTACTTGTCATGTTTAGAGTGTCCTCCTTACTTTTTGCACTGCTTCGTATTGACTTCACTGGCACCTGCGGGACCTACACACTCGTGTTTCAATTGTAGTGGTACCTGCCAGGAGGCGGGATGTTACAGGCGCTGCACTGTATCTGGCTAGTAGGTTTAATGCGAATGCTATATCGGGACGCATGCAGTTTTTCAGATAAAGACGTGCTCCGATGACACTTAGGTTAGGTACTTCAAGACCTAGTATATCATCCAACTCTTCCAGTGGGCAAAACAAAGTACTGTCTTGGCTTACAGATAGAACACATCAGTGGTGGGATCATGTCACATCAATCCACTTACATATGGAAATTACTGAAAATTTTCCATATGGATAAATGTCATCCGTTGACTATATCAATGGTCGTTATATGGAAATTTTTCAGTAATTTCCATGTGTAAGTGGATTGATGTGACATAATCCCACCACTGATGTGTTCTATCTGTAAGCCAATACAGTACTTTGTTTTGCCTAGATCTTTCATTTCAAGTCTTTGTTAGACTTTCAGATATCTCAAATATCACTTCAGGAGATCCGATGAGATTTAGATCGTCTACGTAGACGACTATTAAAACAAATCATGTTCCCTTTGCTCTTATGAAGATGCAGGGACAGACTTCGTTATTGGTGAATCCTTGTTGTACAAGGAATTCACTGAGTCTGTTATACCACATTCTTCCCGATTGTTTTAGACCATATAATAATCTTTGTAGCTTAACAGAGTAGACATCACAAGGTCTATATTTTATCCATGTTGGTATTTTAAAGCCATCAGGAAGTTTCATATAAATATCTTTATCTATATTGTCGTATAGATATGTGGTCACAACGTCCATGAGCTGCATATCTAGGCCTTACTTAGCTGTTAAGCTTATGATAAATCGAAAAATGATCGCATCCATAACCGGAGGAATATGTTTCGTCATAATCTATCTCTGGTCGTTGGAAAAACCCCTGAGCTACAAGACGTGCTTTCTAGCGTACGACCAGATTATTTTCATTTCTTTTTCTAACGAATACACATTTGAATCCCACGGGTTTTACACCTTTTGGTGTTAGGACTACTGGTCCGAATACTTTGTGTTTCAAGAGTGAGTCCAGCTCTACTCCTATTGCCTCATTCCATTTTGGCCAATCATCTGTGCGTTTACATTCAGCTAGAGAGTGGATCGATATCATCGTCGCATTCAGCGACGTGAATAGCAATATCAAACGCAAATTCGTCGTCGACAACCGTGCTTTTTTTCTGTACAATACCTCCCCACTCCCCAATACGTACATAATTTAATGATACTTCTATATTTTCCTATTCTGGAAAATGCAGAAGGGGAGAGGTTGTTGGGCTGAGCTCAGCATCCTGTGGTGGTATCGTCATATTTTCTCCAGGATTTTTTCTATTTCGAGGAAATTTATTCTTGGAGCCTGGTGGTCGTTCTCTCTTTAATTGAGGTACAACAACTTCTGCTGCTGGTAGATTGCATCCAACTTTGGGTATGTCAATCCTAACTAGCGTGTTAGCAGCATAGACGTGTGAACTGACAATCTTCTGGTTGTCAGTAAAAGTGGTGGCTACGGGAGTCCGTAACCTCATATATATATAGTTAGGGTTACAATATAGTGGATACATGGGCCTTACATGAGCCTATTCATAACAGAAAATTATTTTTTAAACAAAAATTACAATGAGTTAGGTTAGGGTCATTACAAAAAATGGAATAAAAGAAAACATACGTAGTGTTGTTTTTCCATGTAGATAGGGTTCTCAACAAGGTTTTAGGTCTCGGTTTCAGTCTGGGTATCGTTCTTCCCAAAATTTAGGTTTCGGTATCGGTATCGCCCGTTTCGGCAGTTTTGGAAGCAAGTTTCGATTTCGTCCGTATCGCTAGTTTCGGCAGTTTCATTTCGGGTATCAGTTTCGGTTTTGGAGATACTTTAAATATGTATATACTATATACACACAGTGATAGTTTCAGAGGTTCTTAAATCTAAATATATCAAATACTATTAAATACTTAACAAACTAAAATATTAATCATATACTATCAAATACTAAATACTAAATAGATAAACTAAATTTGAGTTCGTAATCATATCAAATACTAAATACCTAAAGTTTGGTACTCAAATACTAAATAATAGATAAATGAATAGATCTTAAAACTTGCCTTGCGTACCCACCGTTTTACCTTGCACACATACCACTTATTTGCAAGTTTGCCAAAAAAAATCGTTGGGCGTTACTTTGCGCACCCACCATTTTGCTTTGCACTCATACCAATTATTTACAGTGTTGCCACAAAAAATCTGCTTGATATGAGCACCGACTGTTTTACTTTACACACATACCACTTATTTACAAGTTTGCTTTTTTAAAGAACGCAGCATCTCCTGAAAGACGACTCGGGCCTTTCTATCTATCTCTTTGCTCTCTCACTATCATGCTAGATGGTCGAGGCGGGTTCGGCGAGGCAGGAGACGGGTTCGGCGAGGCAGCGGCACGATGAGGTGATTTCAATTTTCTCATTATCTTCTTTTTGTCATTTTTCTTCTTTTTTCAGCAATTTTTTCTTGGTTCTGCCTCTTTGTCTAATTCTTGATCATTTTCAAGCCGAACCCCTAGGGTTTTCTCTCTTTTAACCGAGCTTCCTATGCAATCTATTGATTCGCGAAATTTTTTGGGTTTTTTTAGAGAATTTTCATTTAACTACACATTCTTCTTCATTCGCCTTCGACCGGAACTGCGGTATCGGTCAGTTTTGACTGGTATCAGTCAGTTTTGACTGGTATCGGTTAGTTTCGACCGGTATCGGTCAGTTTCGACCGAAACTGACCGATACCATTCAGTATCGGCCGATACTGAAACTAACCCTTGGTTTCGATATCGTCAACTGTCAATACCGATACGATACGGCCGATACCTAATGGTATCCGCCAATACCTCAAACCCCGGTTCTCAGAATTTGAGCATCGCATATAATCTTAACAGCCTACCCAATGCCGAGCTACTGCGTTTAACAGTGAAGTGGATTGTTGTCAGGTCGGTGCCCGACTTAAATTGTATTACTGACCGTGTAACCAGATTGAATTGCCCCATTTTTCTGTCAATCCCCTTCTATAACGATGATAAAGAGTTACCAATGATGTCTAACCCTTGTCACATGTTGAAGATGGGAACTTCCTCGTAACAAAGAGGACTGGATGGAATTTGCCATAGGACACCCCTCGGAACAAGGGGAGCAACTAGAGAAAAATTTAAATGATGGTCATAATCTACAAAACCACCACGGTCAAAGGATTATCCATAATTAACCATTACTAAATAGTTTAAGTGACAAAAGTTGGTTTAAAGGATTGAACACTCTTCCATTCGTTTCGTCTTTTCACTTTGCTTCTATATGGCACTATTTCATAATAGCCAACAATTTAGAGTTTTGGCAACCATCCACAATCACAAATAACATCCAATGACAGGTCAGTATAAAACTGGTACGCACTTGTGTTTCTTTCATTCTTTTTTCCTTATTATGTATGTCCTGGATAAAGAAAATCTGGCACTAGACATGATGAGTAGTCACCCATTAGGGGTCAATCATCTTTCAAAATCTTACCAATTATGCTTATATATAAATTGTTTCATGTTCGTATTTTTAATTATCACAAGGAAGCTTATTCCTATGATTCTACCCATCACTCGATATTACAAAGAAAACTATTTGGATTTCTTTCAATTAAAAGGACAAATCTTTGTGAATTCATGTACAAAGTAACCATCAAAATCATATCTAGACTCAGATGTGATTCTTCTTTCCATTATCTTTTAGGAACAACGGGATTCTGTTTATGATCAAGATGACATCTGTTAATATTGCCCTTTTTCCAAGATAATTTCTAATCCAAAAAGAAAATTTGACATTGGAGATTATATAAGTTTACAAATTAGATAACAAGAATCTACAATAGGGTTGAACATGAAAGAAATTTAAAAGTCCTTCGGAAATTAAGATTCTAGCTCTATTTAAGAAGCTTATTGAACTACAAGTTTTGGTCTCGCAGCCACATTCAGGTTGAGTTAAAAATTGCTTTTGCCCAACCTTCACATGTTCATGGTAATTCTTTTATTTTATTCTATTTTACAATTATTATATTTCCTATGTTTTGCCTTCTTGATGGAATTTTTTTTAACACGTCTTCATTAAATTTATGAGAGCAAGTTTCCTTTGTCACCAAAGATTTTAATCTTCTTTTAACCGACGATGATTTTCAATAAAAAAACATTGCTCTCGGCAGGAAGTGATCAATTCAAGATTACTTGTTTAGGGGTGTCAAGTCCTTGACGGAAGGTGTTAATCTCTTTCGCTTATTTATAGGAAATGTGTCAAATCTCTAACCTGTTCCCCTCATTTTTCCTGTTTTCCTTTCTTCTATCAACAATCCAGAATTAAATTCCATGTTAGGCTGAACCTTACATAAGCATTAAAAACACCTGCAAATTTCCCTATTCTCATCGCCCAATCAAGTCCTAGTATCCTCTCTTCAACTCGAAGCCAACCCTGTTTAGCTCTGAACACGCCCTGTCAAACCTGCCTTTCCATTGGAAAAGATCAGTACCATCCACCGTTACATTGGATTGGAAGTTGGTTAACTACATTTATGCACCCATGTTTCTGCACAACTTTAGAATTTTTTTTTTCTTCCTTCGTTTAAGAAGAGAGGTGGATGCATGGAAACAAAGTCTAGTACGCTAGATCTCCACCAATGCTAAAGGTGAATACAATGTTGTTCAGGCAACAAGAAGGCCAAGACTAATGACATGGGTCTGCACCAATGTTAAAGATGAATGCAGTATTGACAGGACATACCTAGCCTATCATCATCACCAATGTTGTTCCACCCTAAAATTGTAAGGAAGAATTCAAGAGTTCAATAACATTATTTTTTACCAAATTTTGTAATGGATCACTCCCTGTGATCTCTTACAGCAATGTTGTGCCACCCTAAATTCCTAAGGAAGAATGTATTCGCTCAACAACCTTATTTGTTATCAAATTCGGAATATTTTATTTATTGTGATATCTTAGAGAAGTTAAATATGATTGTGATTCACTGTTATGGAACTTGAATCCCAGACATGTTCGACAGATTGAGCATCATGCTTGCCTTGATGTGCTGTAGCATTGTGTTAATTAATGTATTCACTATAACTTCGTATGAGACAGTGGGGCCTTGATGTGATGTACCAATGTGTTAATTAATGTATTGACCATAACTTCACATATGAGACAGTGGGGGCATCCTAACCAAGAAAGAAAACTTGGCACATCGATTTTTCGCTGTTTAAAGAAAAAATTAATAAGCATTCTATTGATTAAATCACAAAGAAGTGCATGCAGGATTTATCATCATATAAGCCAGAGTTATCGGCAAGAAAATGCTTACCAATAAAATAATACGAAAATATGACAACCGAACAGATTATGCTGTCTGAATTATCAGAAAGCCAATGGTAAATCACCTGCAAATATACATTAATATGTGAATTAAAAGCAATGACAAGTTCCCCTCCAACCTCCGATAATGTAATTTGAATAGCATAAAACAGTCACGTTACAGGATGTACCGGAATATTTGTAACAAGAGCCAGTACAGAACATGTTGTGAAGCATACAAGGGTCACAGCAGCCAAACTTGCTACCTGCGGATAACAGTAAATATGTGGTATATTAGATATTACTAGACATTACAGGTATGGACGTAGAAATCAATAACAAATGAAGCTGCATTCTCTTCCAAAGTCCAAATCTACTGCCCAAGATTATTAGACTCCACAAAGAAATGAGTCAAACTTAACATGCATTACTGACTAAACATTTCCAAATCTAGCGACACTGGAGACTGCTCTATCATAAAATTGCCACGAGGAACAAAAATACTAATTATACTAATTCTATTAAGCATGATCCGAATGTACTAACATTGTGTTTTCATATTCATGACCTCGCATTTCATATATTTTAATAGACATTAAATATGTACATGCATACAATACTCTCAATAAAAAAGGAGTTCCCTTCTCGTGGCTTCATAATGATGCTATCGTGAAATTTGACTGTACAAGGAAAGCCAGAACTGGACCAAGGGGCTACTAAAAATCCAAGTGTGAATGAGAGTAACCACTTATCTTATTGGTTAATTGTCATGTGATAGAACGCAAGAAAAACACACTTCAAGCCACTCAAAAGCATATATGTACATCAGAACATGATAGAATCAAGAAAGGTCATAGGATGTGATAACAAAGATAACGTCGAGATAAACATGCAACCAAGCCCAAAGTGCAAGGATGAGGCAGAAGACTCGGAATCCAATATCGCATCAAAGATAATGTTCAAGGAAATTATATGCTTCCTTGATGTAGGCCAATGTGCAAGTGCTAATGGAGATTGGAGATGGCATTTGAGCCCCACCTGTATTTGGTTCCCAAGGTTCAAATCAATCTAGACGTGTACCATTTTTGATATGACATCACCTTTAAATTTAATTTGATAGAATTGAAATTAGTTTAAACTTAGAAAAAACCTTTCAGAGAACTTAGTATAAAGTACTGGTCCAACCTGGTTCTAACAAAAATGCTCTCAGAAAGTAGGCACCGTTCTGGACAAAATGTTCCCTGGATGGACATTGTTCTAATGGAAATGCATTCGGGATGAGCATTGTCTTGATGAAAATAAACCATGTTAATATGGTTTAGAAAAACTAACTGATAAAGGAGAGTTGGCATCTTTTTTACCATGCATACTTTCCAAATTACGCTATATTTTTCTTTGGACTATAAAGAGGACGATCCTAAATTGTTTAATAGTAATCCAACACTAATCAATATTGAAATTGTGTCGATACTTTTTTGATAGATTAAGTGCCACTGTCTCGCCGTGTTTTCTTAGTTTCCATCAAAATCTCAACTCGTAGATTTGTTCTTATGGTAACGTTTATCTGGCACATTGTTAGGGGATTACACTTGAAGTTTTGAGGGTATGTAGGGAGCGGAAGATGATTGGTCAAAAAAGAATATTTGTATAAATATGTCTGCTTAGCGAGGAAGAAAATCACATCAGATGCAGAGGCATGGTGACTGGATGTAGGCCGGGAGACCAGATTGAAGTAGGATAATTGCAATTCGTTATTCACCTCCTCTCACTCTACTTCCTTTTCACTTTTTCCGCTTGTCATTTCAATTATTCCACATCACTGTGCATTCATACTTTGCATCATCTCCCCACCCCACCCCCCCCCCCCCCCCCCCCCCCCCCCCCGCGCGGGGGATGAGTTGATCATCCGATACTACAAAATTCTACCATGTGTGCAGTCAGGTGAGAAATATGATGCAAAGCAAGGTTAACATAAGATATCTTGCTTATGGTTTTGAGGTTGAAAATATAATTCAACATATATGATGAAAAATTAAAAAGTTCAATGAGCGAGAGAGAGAGAGAACAAATCAATATCAATACCTTCCACAATTCTGTAGAAGCCATTTCTGAACGTACTTTGCTCATTTTTGAGGATAATAAAAATCCTTAAGATGGACAAGAAAGACAACAGACATACATTAAGATCATGAAATGCGAAAAAGAACAAGAAAAATGTAAAACAAAACAAAACTCCTTAATAGACATCAACATTTTAAAAAAGTAAACTAAAAACCAGCTAACGATTAACAATATGCTCCTGCAATGTTCAAGCACAAGTGTGGTATCATACATGAATCAGGCCCCGATGCCACAAGAATCATTAGCATATACAAGGCAGTTGTAACAGAGTATGGAAATCTTGATGCATAATCTACTCCAAAGAGTAATTGGACCATATTTGTGCAAATAATAATTACATCATCATGGTGCTTATGGAAGGATGCAAATCTGGATTGCCTGATGTATTTGAACCTATCAGTTCACTACTGGTCCAAATGTTCACAATTAAAATTCAAATCCCAAATCATTTTAAGAATTTCCATTGCAGCAGTCATGCATAAAACAAATGTTTGATCAATGTTGGACTAGAAGTGACCAAGATGTCCTCTCATTTTCTCATTACGTTGTCTTTAAGCATTTAACCGTCTTGTATTGCCAGCACAAGGACTTCTCAGGACATCAACCGTCCTAGTAGTACTCCATGCGATCACACTTAATTCAAAGATTTTATGGTTCCTCCCTCAAATATGCTGGCTACAATTTAACTCTCGAGTCTAGGGGAACTATTTATTATAAGACATGTTTCTGGTAGATCATATGTGGAACTATATGTTATAAGACATGTCACTCGTAGATCATGTCTGGAACTATTTATTATAAGACATGTCTCTGGTAGATCATGTGTGGAACTATTTACTATGACTTGCATGAGATGTACAACTCTACTCTAATGTCTGGCACCCTTTAGCGGACAAAAACCGTACAAGTTATTCTAGGACAGAGATGGCCGTCACTATATTCTTCTATAACCAACAATGAGACCCCCACCAATTCCTTTAGACTGTATAGAGTTTAGATTCTTTGGACAAAGAGGCAGGGCAATGAAATTTGCTGAAGGTGAACACGTTCATTTCTCAGGCAGAAAAATAAAGCAAAGAACTGTGCTTTATTTGTCTAAAAACAATTCACTTCATCTCGACCGTCTTGTTGTAAGTAGGTGGAAAGCACTGTATAAGAAGTTAATTGCATTTTCTTTTCGTCCGTTACCCAATCATAATGCCAAGCAAGCCGGGATAACTTGTGTAAGCTTTAACGATTTGAGATGCTGACTTCAATTAATTCAAAAAGAATTCTGAAGAAATCATATACAGCTTCACGTACCTCTTTTCCTTAAGCATTAACCCCTAATGGGCGGGGCAAGCTCTTTTATTCTGAGTCATGGTTTCAAATCCGTCGTCAAATCCCAATGATCAACCCTGGACAAGCGGTGAAAACTACCATCGCAGAAATATTTGGAAGAAAAATGAATATTTAGTTGCAATAAAAGTTTTTTCTCTAGAAAAGTTAATTTCCTCCATAGATTCAAAAACTTCAAATACCCGGATTCGATATAGTTCCTTCTGAAATACTCCAACCATCCCATGGATTGGTTATTCCGAAACGAGTCAAGAAGGGTATAATGAACATACATTATCTCCACATTTGATCAAGAACAGATCAAAGGGATCAAAAACTGCTAATTAGAACCATCGAACAAGCCCAACCCGAAACTAAATTTTAGAGGAAAAGTTGGAAAGTTGGTTGATTCTCATCTTTCTAAAATCTCTTATTTATAGTATTATATTGATAGTTTTACATTAAAACCACAACATCCTTTTCAATAAAATATCTTAACATAATATAAATTACATCTCAACACCCCTCCTTAAGCTGGAGCAAATACCATTCATGCCTAATTTATCATAAATGTAATCTACTTTCTTTCTTTTCCTAAAAGCTTGAAAGCATACCCACCAATTCATTTACCGATCCAACATGCGTTGTCGGTATCACATTCCTATCACATTACCATCTTACTTTGTGACAATTGACCTCAATATGGTTGATCCTTGCATAAAAGATTGGGTTGTTAGCGATGTATATAACAACCTTGTTATAGCAATACAACCTTATATGTGTAGATGTCATGAATCTTAATTTGAAAAGCAATTGCTGAATCCATAACTCACAAGTGGTGTTATCCATGTCATTGTACTCTGCTTCTACACTACATTGAGAAATGACCGGTTATTTCTTACTTCTCCAAGATACTAAATTCTCCCATATAATATGGTAGTCATTCACTAAGCGTTGATAAATAGGTGAACCTGTATTATCTGTATCTAAGAATGTTGCAACTCTACAATGACCACAATCAAAATATAGAAAATCTATGTTCATAAGACTCGTACCGCAACGACCTAATGTATAGTCTTGAAATCAAATATGAACTGGCTTAGCACACTTAAAAAAAGGCAATATTAAGACATGTCATAATAAGGTAGTTCAGCTTTCCAATCGATCTCATGTATCGTTCACGATCATGCAACGACTCCTAATTGGTGAGGAGAGGCATATACCTGGACGTCATTGTCTCTGATAACATATCCAAAACATACGTCCATTAGGATAAGTAGATGCCTTTCTCGATTGTGCCACATATATCCTAAAGAAAAACTAGAGTGGCCTAAGATCCGTCATTTGCAACTTTTAAATAAACTGCTTCAACTCATGAATCCCAAAAGCAGCATCCCCAGTGATAAAAATATTATTAACATATACCACCGGAAGGATTAGCCTTTCCTGCTAAGTCTACTGAAAGATAGATTGATTACTCTAACACCGTTTGAGGTTAAATTATCTTATAAAATCTGCAAAACGCTCAAACCAAGTCATCAGTAACTACTTGAGATCGTACATCAACTTCTTCAACTTGCATATTTTTCCTAACTCTCCTTGAGTAACAAAGCCCGACGGTTGCTCCAAATAGGGGTGGCAAACGGATCGGTTCGGTTCGGTTCGAGTTCAGTTCGGGTCAGATTTGACCCGATCTGGATATGGGTAAACCTTAACCTGCCCCAGATTGAATTCGGGTCGGATTCAGGGGACCCGAAAAATACCCGGGTCGGATGGGTTTGGGTTAACCCGTCGGGTTCGGGTTTGAATTACACGCAACATCTTTTTTGATGCCCGGCTAATTATTAAGAGCCACTGGCAATTTATTAAGTGTTGCATAATTTCTAGCAGCTCGTCGTTTAACCTCACTAATGACAATATGGACGTATAATTAATTTTAACATTTTATTAACGAAAGTAATAAAATTAACTAAAAAGTTGAAGGTAAAGGTAATTAAATCCAAGACCTCTTAAAGAAGAGGACAACATTTCAAATCGTATAAACAAAACTCCCCTTGCAATTGCGTGTTGAATTTATTATATATATATATATATATATAAAGTAAACTAGGTTGAATTTGGGTCATTCGGGTTTACCGGTCAAACATATACCCGATCCGGATTTTATCTAGATCGGGTCAAATCGGATCGGGTCAACTTGGATCCTACCTGGCCCGAATTGGCCCCTACCCATATCCGATTAAGGAGGTCGTGTTCGGGTTGGGTCGAGTCGGGCTCATTTTGCCACCCCTAGCTCCAAATATACTTCTCTGAGAATGTCATGAACATTTTTTACATCCAAATGATGTAAATGTCAGTGATGGGTGGCAATCAAGGATATCAATATACGCAACGAGGTCAACTTCACAATAGGCAAAAATATCTCCAGGTAATTTGTACTATATGTTTGTAAATAGTTTTTAGCAATGAGCTTGACATTTAATCAAGCGAGGAAGCCATTAGGATTCAACTTCACAGTATAAATCCATTTGCAACCAACCACCTTATCGTGTGAAGCCGTTACAAGATCCCATGTTTTATTAAGCTCAAGTATTGATTTCTTCCAACGTTACAGCATGCCAACTGTACGATAAATTAGATAATTTTGTGAGAATCAATAGAATAAAAAATCTATGTATGGTTGAGAAAGATATGCATAACACAAGTATTTGGAAAGAGAATGTGCTGTGCAAGAATGAGTAGATTTTCTATGAGCAATTAAAATATCCAAATAAAATACTAATTCACCTTTAATTGTGGATATTTCAGGAGGTCTCAAAGAGGAAGATGTCACAGTGTCTTAAGGTAAGGATGTATAATCACTATAAACTAAGATTAAATCTGCATGCTAAGTTCTGTCATTTTCCATCATGGGTATAACATTGTAATCTCATCACAACAAATAAAGTAAATACTCATCATCAATGCCAGAGCTTACTGATTGATCATTGTCTTTTGATTATGTGAAATATAGTCGGGACTTAATAAATTTATCAATAGACACAAGAATTTTCATCATGAGACGATAAATTCTATAACCTTTTTGTATACAGGCTTTAAGAAATGTGGATCAAGTTTGGAATCATCAAAAACGTAATTATGCGCGTAACAAATACACCAGAAAATCTTGATCGACAAAGGAAACAACTTTGCTATAGGTAACAAGTGATAAGAACTTTCACAATTAAGTGCAAAGGAGGTATACGACTAATACGATGGCAAGCAATTAAAACAACATCAACCTAAAAATCTTTGAAAATGTAAAAGAAGTATTCATGTAACATCTAAGATATGTTTAGTTTACACTCTATCGTCCCATTTTGTTGGGTGTGTATGCACACGAAGAGCGATAAATAACTCCACATTCCGAAATAAAAGATGAAATCCTTTGCATTATCACTTAGAATGTTTTTAAAAAAACAAATTGATTTTTAATTTCAGTATAAAACTCTTAAAAATAACAAACACTTCAAATCTATCACTTATTAAGCAAACCCACGTCAAACGTGAAAAATCATCCATAAATATGACAATGCTTAAATCTAGATCTATGCTCGAAACGGCAAGGTCATCGTACATCTAAATAGATCAGCTCAAAAGGTTCTTGAGCACATTTAATGCATCCTGGTTGGTAAGATATTCGATAGCATATTTCTAATTGACAAAACTCATGCTCTAAACCAGACAAATTATGAAACTAAGGATACAGAATTTTAAATTTTAAATATCCAAATGACCTAATTTATAATGAGTGATGAAAAGGGATGAAAAACCAAGGCAAACAACTGATCTAATTTTTGCATCTAAAGAAATAGAGACCTCCATCATCATACATGGTGCTAGTCATCCTCTTCCAATCTCCTTGAATACACAATGATCATGAAAAAATTACGTTCAAAGCAAGGTCTGATGTCACGGTTTCGGTCTTGGTTTCGTTCTTCCAGAAATTTAGGTTTCGGTTTCACCTGTTTCGATTGTTTTGGATATTAGTTTCGTTTCGTTCGTATTGATAGTTTTAAATACTTAAGAATTATCAAATATTATCAAATTTGTATTACTAGAATCAAATTTTAACTAAAATATTAATGTATAATACTATCAAAAATTAAAAATACGTAAAAATATGTATATTCTCAAATTTAAAGGATTTTGCTATTATTCACGGCATGCATTTTGCTAAATATATAACAATTTTTACAAGTTTGCCCTTCCCTTTCTAAAAGATAATGGTAAACTTGTAAATAAATGCAACGTACTTAGCAAAATGTGTTAGCTGAATAGCAATGCACCGGACTCGCTGAGATTCCAATAATATGCTAGTCAAATTACACATTCGGTAATCAAGTTACATTTATTTACAAGTTTGCCAATACCTTTAAAATGTTTTATAAGAGAGTGACAAACTAGTAAATAAATATAATTGCTTAGCAAGATTGTAATTTGATATGTGCACAACCCTAGTGTGCAAATAACTGTAATTGCTCTGAGTCTCCGACTGCTCGTATAGATTCACGGAGGAGCTCGAGTTGAAGACTCGCAGGAGGCGGGGCTGCAACGCTCGAAGAAGAAGATGACGAAGACGACTGCTCTTCAAAGACTCGCATGTGTCGGGGCTCTCCAACGACGAAGACGACTTCTCTTCAAAGACTCGCAGGCGCTGGGGCTCTCCACGACGAAGACGAAGACGACTGCCCTTCGAAGACTTGCAAGCAACGTGGCTATCCGACGACAAAGATAACGACTGCTCTCCAAAGACTTTACGGTGGGACTCGACGGGAATGAGGTAAATTTTTAATTTTTTGGGTTCCCATTTTTTGAGTTCAAATTTCACTGATGATTTATGAGTTTCTGAGTTTGGAAGAATTTGTGATGTTTTTTCAAGTTTACCTTTGATTTTGGCCAGCACAGTGTCGTTCCGGCCGAAACCAAAACATAGCAGTTGTTTCGTCTCGGCTAGTGTTAATTGACTAACATAAACAAAATATATGAAAATTTAAGTAGCTATAAAACGAATGTCAAAAGCAAGGAAGAAGTGACAATAACAGAGTAAACACATGCAATAATTGATATAAAACTATCTGCTAGTGTTACTATCTATTTATAAGTAGATTGATAAAAAAGATAATATACTCAACTAGTCAGTTTTATGGTTTGAAACATCTGAATCTATCACCTACGTCTGGGGACTTGATATGAAAATGCATGCAGTTGGATACACTGAAATCGCAATGATAAGGATGAATGTAGCTGAGCTTTTCAAAACTTCTAAATGCCTGATATTGGCTCCGTTTGTTGCCAGATATCTAAACATTCTTAGACCAGATAAAGTTCTCTTGGGGAAGCCACATATAAGTGCTTCCTTCATACACTTTCCCAGATGGGCTTTGAAGCTTAGGGCAAGCAAATTTATGTGCCCAAACTCATTATAATAATGGCAAATCAATCGCTCGATTGATGCACTAGCCTTAGGTATGCCTTTGTCTTTTGATCAGGTACTTTTCTGCCTATGTCGCGAACACCAATATATCCACCACCTCTGCCTCCTCTAACAGCTCTTCTGCATCGATATCTACATGTATTACCAAAAGTATGATGTGTAGCTAACGCTAATTTCTCTCCCAAAATTCTTACCTCGACTCTGGCTACTCTCTTAGAGTATCTATGCAGTGTATAAACAGTCTCCAGCAAATATAGTAAAGAGCTATCGTCTATGATCTAAGCATGCGTTGCGGCATACTTTGGACATAAAATTCCTAAAAATGCTAAAATTGACAGTTATTCTCTCTGCTCTTCAATATTCTTTATATCTATCGATATTGAAAAGATGGATACAGCTCCTTATGTAACTTATGAAAATGCATGTGACGCTCATAAAATGACTTCTTCCCTTGTTGGCTTTTCTAAAATAACTGTGATATATCATATGGTCTGGAAAGATTATTCTTTTCAAAATATAAGGTCTTCAATAACTCCCAAATCTCCTTCACAGTCCTTCGCTTAATCACAAGATCCTAAATCTCAAGCTTCATAGAGTTCATCTGATTCTTTATCTGACATCCTCACGCTTGCAGTCAAATGCAACCTTAGACAGAGAATCATAAATCAAGTACCCTTCATGCCTCTACCCTCAAGATGGGGTCTTCACCAAACACATCCACTGCTTGTAATGCTTGTAATTGATCCAGTTGAGTTTTTTTATCAATGATTTTTATTGAAATCAACTTTGGGACCACAGATGACTTAATTTTTTATTCTAATCAGTCATCTTTAGCATCTCAATACTCATTCCAATGGAAAACCATCAACCAAATAACAAAGAACACCAAACACCCAATCAAACGCCAACCAAACACCAACACCCAAGCCACCTGTAGACACCAATCAAATGAACCAAACCACCAACCATTATCCAAGCTCTCTAATACATAAAGAACAAATGAAACAAAGATTTTTATAGTATACTTGCATTATAACCGAATTGTTTCTTGACTATATTATTAAAAATAAAGTTAGAAGAAAATGGAAGAGAACGAAGGATGACGAGAACAGACAGTGCCCGTCGATGGAATCACATAGGTGCATTGTTAGCCGCAGCCGTTCCATCATAAAACCCCTACCATTGTCAGAAAGGGCTTGTCAGCGTTAGATCTTCATTAGAGGGACCTTGTTAGCATCGGGAACTCATCGATGAGCCATTGTCGTCATTTGATCTTCATCAGAGGAACTTTGTCATCAAAACCCTGTCACTTATTTTCATCAAAGGGACCTTGCCAGCATCAAAAACCAATCAATGAGGCATTCTTGTTATATGATCTTCATTAATATGACCTCATCGTCAAAACTCAATCAACGAGCACATGTCATTATCAATCTTCGCTGCCTCATCATCAGAATGCTTCGTTAGTGTAGCTGGAACTTGTTGTAGTCATGGGTGTCAGATCTAGGTGCTGAAGTCGAAGCTGGAGGCCCACGCTGAGGTGGAAGTGGAGGCCCACGCTGAGCATCTCCAGCTGGAGTAGGTGCTGAAGTCGAAGCTGGGGCTGAAGGTCTCCGCTCCCTCCGTGGACAATCACTGGCAGTGTGGTCCTGTGCCCCACAGACGAGACACAGCTTTAGGAGCAACCTGCAATCTACCCTAACGTGCCCGAACTTGTCGCAATGGTAACAACTCGGAACAGGACGTCATGGCTGGTGTTGCTGGTACTGCTGCTGTTGCTGCTGCGCAGGTCTCTTGAACTGAGACTACTGGATAGGTCGGTGGAGCTGTATGACAGGGCCAGGTGGCTGGGGTGGACGTCGTCTAGGCCACGCATAAGTAGTGGAAGAAGGTGGTGGATGTCTCTGATGGACCCCTGCCTGTTGCAGTCGTGCCTACTCCCGCTGCACATGCTCGTACTCTCGAGCGGTAGAGAGCATCTCAGCGTGGGTCGTCAACCTGAGTCCCACCAATTTGTCACGAATATCGATATCCAGCCCTTGTCGAAACCTATTCGCCCGAGCCGCAGGGGTAGACACCGCATCCTTGGGAAACCTAAAATGCCAATTGTTAGGAACATACACTAGCAAGGTTAACTACTATGCATTGACGTACGTACCTGCTGAGTTTGGAAACTCAGCATCATACTCCATTACTGACATGGAGCCATGTTGAAGGTTCATGAACTAAGCCTCTAGCTCCAACTGCGCCTCTGGCGAGAAGTACTGGTCATCAAACTCCTCCTTGAAAGTATCACAGGAGATAGGCTTCGCGGACCGATCCTCTACCGCATCCCACCAGTTCCTGGCCTCTCTCGTCAACTGGAGCGTCGCCATGTCGACCCACAAGGCGGGGGAAGCCTCCGTTGCCTTTAGCAGGTTGGTGATCAAGCGTATCCACCCTTCTGTAGCAAGGGCATCTCCCAGTCCTGCAAACATCGCGATCGGAACTGCAAGACCTCGCCTTCCCTAGGCTCCCTCTGGATCGCCTGAACCATCTCTCGCAAGGATGCGTCCGAAATCTGGTGCACCGTGTTCGACCCGGCGCCACCAAACCCCGATCCCGATCCTGAAGCCGTAAGTGCTCTCCTAGATGGTCTATGTATCTTGAGCACGAAAACTTTTATACACCTGCATCATACGCCAAGATCCGGTCAGTGAGTATTTCAAATACATATTTTTCTGTATGTCCAACACTGTTCACGAGGCAATTACACGGACCTGCATGGGCCATCACTTTGTAACGCCCCACATCCCGGGTGTCGTTACTAGTGTTAAAGATGTGTGTGCAGGTCCTGCATGTGCCAGTGAAACAAAGAGAACAGCCAGGGAAGTAAAAGGGATACTCACATATAAAACGGGAAATGAAGCAGGGAGACTAAAATACAACTCACAAGCCCGCTCTAACCTACAACCAAAAGTACAAAAGGAGAATCATGAGGGTACTCACGAGCAGACCGTGCTCAACGCCTGACGTCCTGGATCGGGAACTGTGTTCACAACGTCTCCGAGTAACTTTGTACATCACCTAAGTGGACAACGATAGTTGTACCACACTCAGAGGAGTAGACGATATCTAAACAACATCATGGTAATAATAGTGCAGAAAAGTAAAGATGAGCAGCAGTTAAAGGGACATGGTACTGAAAGGAAGCATGTGATAAGCATTTTAGTGACTCGACTATTGTAAGAGGGTAACCGCTACTGTAAATCAATCCTAGGTCGTGATTTATAAAGGAGAGCACGGTGTGTGTGTCTAGAAGCTACCTGGACCGCGAGGGTGCCACCCCGGGCCGAGTCCAAAAGTAGAAAGTACTGTATCGAAACAGCTGTAACACTGTGGCCTGTGGCGGGCTCCAGGACCCATCAAGATGGCCATCCATGTTTGCCCCCGGACTCATGATCCATCTGAACGATGGACGTACCCCCTAACACGGGGGCTATAGATCAGGTCCCAGTTGTCACATACTCCATCGATCATAAGTTTCCCTGTACCCGGTGAGTCAAGCAGAAATTAACCATTTTTATTAGTTGTTAGTGTTGTGAGGTGTCATAAGTTTCAATGTTGGACGATTGTTCTTCAGGTCATGAGTCAACCTGTCATGTCAAGAATCTACCTCAAGATATTCCACTGTCGGGTACAACAACGCAGGGACTACACAAGTGAATCACAATAATAGACCTCATGGTACTAGCAGCTCAAGAGACAACATGATAATAATACTGGCAGGTGATAAATAGCATGGATGTTTCTCATGGCATGGCATGACAAAACTGAACTGTAAATAAAGCAACAAACTGTATTTATGAGATAACCCAAATAAACGAAGAAAAGCAACATCTGACAAATGATAAAAGCTCGAAAGTCAACCACATCATGGCCCTAGAGATTCTAGGCCATTTGGGATCAGAACGGGGGTTTCTCATCATATAATGGGGGCACCCATGCCCACGGCAAAATCCGCAGGGTTCCTAGCAAGGGACTGTGGCTACGGGTCTAAACATCGGGGCTCCTATCAAAGTGAATCTCAACTATAACCCGAAATCAGCAAGAGGACCCTCAGTCGGACTTCATGGCGGTAGGAAAATAGTAAGCTGCAGGTGCTGTCAACACAGGCCGCAAGCAAAAGGGGCAGCAGCAAATTATTTCAGCGAGAAAGAAACAATCAGCAACTAAGGAGCCACCGATCCTAGGATTAGAAAGAAAAAGGGGCAGACTGCAAGCCGACACAGCCCCCAGGGCACCCCAGGATTCCACAACAAGCGGACGAGGGAAACCTACTCACTAAAATTACCGTAGGGGCTCGAACTCTACATCACTCCCCCCTGAATCATCCTTTTACATAGTAAAAACCCAATTTTTATTCCAAAAACTCCCCATACTTCACCTCAGAATAACATGCAAAAGGAGTGAAGAAACGAAAAAGGAAAAAGAGATAAAGTCTATCAAAACCGAGTAGAAGGACCAGCGCAAGGTAGAGGGGCAAGGCCGCAGCAACTCAGTCACCGATTCCAGCACAAAAATCCCATATCCGCAAGCAAGGAACAGAAATTTCGAAGAAAAAAAGGAGAATCGTTTACCGAAGTGCAAAACGAACGGAAGAGTGGAGAGAGAGAGGGTTTAAATAGCCAACCGAACTGCCTCAGTCGAGCTCGGGTCTCCTCAGTCTCTGTCGACAGCCTCAGACAAGCTCGATGAGCCACATCAGTGCAGAAGGATGGAAGGGAGAGGCCGCAGAGATGAGACAAGGTGTCAGGAACCCCGTCGAGGGTTCCACACCTACGACGAGTGAGGAGCAGCGAGTCGCGACGAAACCCTAGCGGGTTGCTTCGTGCTGAAGGAATCAAGCGGAAGACTCTCGAAGGGACCGAAGCCCTCGTGGGCTCTCGTCGAGAGAGAGCCAGCAAAACGAACGAACGAAAAGAAAAAAAATGAGATGAAAAGAGACGGATGTGGTTTTATAATTAAAAAAGGCCCAACAGGCCTGGGCCTTTACAGCTTTTAATTGGTTTTATTTGGTTTTATCAGTTAGGATTTTGGTTTATTTTTTTTAGATATAATAGTTATTTGGTTTAATCCCATATCGAATGTGAGAAGATTTGTTTCCATTTGTAAGCCAATAAATAGGTTCCAAACTTATTTTATTTGGTAGTCAATCAGTCAATGAATGAAAATGAATTGTTTTGAGAAAAAGGATTTATTTTAAATCTTTCTTATGAGATACGAGGAAGTGTGCATGTGAGAGCCTTGGCGAGAGGCGTACATTTTTAAATCTCCGACATGCTTATTTGTTGGAGTGGGTGAAGGATAGCTTGTGAGAGAAACTCCACATCCCTTATTTATTTAGAATCCCTAATTTTCTCAATTTGATCTTCTCAATTTTCCTTAATTTCCTAATTTAAAACACTAAATCTATTAGTTTTTTCTATTTTTTTCCTCTTTAGATCTTCCGTCCTGCGTCACTACTTTTGCCCCACTATAGAATCACTTATTTATAATATTACATTGGTAGTTTTGCATAAAACCCCATTAGCCCCCGTTATATGAAACACTCTAATATAATATAAATTACATCTCAACAGATTCCAACACGAAGAAACCTTGGGACAGAAAGTAGGGGATCCATAGTACACCGACAGTAGTTTTGCAATACCTTTTTACTTGACAGAAAACAATGCTAGAGATAGTATAAAAATCATTAGTATATATATTTTGCAGTAGATCACAAATTTAGCATGTTTCTCAATTGATTAGTTATTACTTGAACTCGCATATGCAGTTCCAAGATAGGTAGTCGAATAGCCAGCAAGTGAACAATTAGAGTATCTTTGTATCTATCCTTACTTCCTATGAACAATAGATCCTTTACAGTACTTCCTCCTTGCCATACAATTTGACATTTTTGGTGGAAACTTGGGGTACTCGGGTGAAAAGTTAGGGTTTGATAAAAAAGGACTATAAGATAAATTAATTCTGGCCTCTCATCCTGGAAAATCACTCATGAACTCAAAGCACCTTGCATGCAACAACATTTAATAGAAACTAGGGTTTTTTAACGAACTTGACAAATCGTCACTACAAAAGTTTCATAAAGCAATTATATACAGTCAAAACTACTTAAGACCGTGTGCTACAAAATGAAATACAACTCTAGATAAAAGGAACTATAGAAACCCATTGAAAGAAAATTCTAGATAAAAGGAAACCCTAGAAACCCAATAAATGAAAACACTAAAGAAGTCCAACATGACCAAAAACTTCTTTAAAAATCCAAATAAACCAGAAATGTCCCTTATCCAAATTTATTTGAAATAGACACGGTCTTCTTCAGCTTCAAAGTAATATAGTGCTCAACCATGGATGGCTCTATGTCAAATCTCTCCATGGTTATAAGAAACTTATTCTTCGGTTTTCCAAACATATAACAACAAGAATCCAGATCAATTATGATGGAGGCAATGTTCCAAAAGCAAAGCAGTAGACAAAATAAAAAGTGAAAAATATGGGCCAAGTGGATGATCAAATATATATGGAATAACGAAGTCAATAGTTTGCAGTATTAAAACATGAATCTAAGTAGATCCTCCGCAGAGATCAACTCAATCCATGTCTCAAATTCAAGATTTGACTTAGGATCTGACTTTAGTACAAACTGTGTCTCTTCTTCTGGCTCTACCTAGGGCTCTGTTCCAGCTTGGGCACTTACAGGCTCAAGATCTAACACTAATTTCCGCTGCAGCGCCGGTTCTGATGATCTTTGGTGGTGTTTTTATGTACAAATCAGCTATAGTTATTAGGTCTTGAAGAAGTTTATTCCGCATCTCGTCTGCTCTGCTTTGGAATTCAGATATGGCTCGAGATCTAACATAGGCTTTAATGTTTACACTCGTGGAAATTCAAACTCAGATGGTGCTGAGAGTTGAGAAATAATGAGATCTCTTCAAAGATGGATATGCATTGAAAGTAGATGGAGAATCATAACATCTCAAGGAATAGTAGACCGTTGGACTATGAGAATATTGATCTCTAAGTAAACCTTTTATACATCTCCAAGAACTAGCATTGGAATGATTTCTTAACCACCAATTTTTGCTTCACTTTTTAGCCCATATAAATACATTGCACTGTGATATCATAACAGAAAAACAAATCATTCAAATCTACCATCTAGTTTTAGTACGCATATGGATCATCTCCAACAAAACTCTAAAAACTAAATATGTTTCCTAGCTTGCGAAGATCATAATAACGTTTAGGGAGGCAATGGTACCTTACCAAAGATATTTCTTCCGAATAGTATGAAGATGATCGAAAAGTAGACATAAGAGAAATAAAAATTTATGACAATCATGGCACAGAAGTCAAACATTAACAAAAAAATAACCCAAAATCTCCACTCCCTCAGATTAGGCTCAGGTGGCTTGATCTCTGACTCGTTAAAAGCTGATGAACAACATCTAGTTTAAGGTCATCTTGGGTCTAAGCTGGCTTGGGAAGACTTAGTTGAAACAACTGAGTGGGTTTAATATGAGCAGACAAGTTGAATTTGGCTTGATTTAAGTCAGAATTTATAACGATCAACTTCGACGACTGTAAAACTAGCACCACGATCGGAAAAGATGACGGTGGCGACAACGCTGACAGAGAATGACGAAAGATTTGTGATGTGTTTTTGGGAGTTTCGGCCCACTAGGGGGCATTTTTGTAATTTCAAAAATTGTGGGGGGTTTTCGTAAATTTTCGAGATCGGTAATTTTCTTTTATTTATAACTAGGACCGGCTAGTGGGGGATTATGCTAAAAATTGTTGAAGAAACCCCGTGGTAGATTTGTTCTCAGACAACTCGTTGGAGATCTTAAGCTTTGATCTCGAATCGAAAGCTAGGGGAAATGCCTTTTCTCGAATCGATACTAGTTATTCTTGTATTTCAGTTTCTATTCAATAAAATCCATCTTTTCTCCCCCAAAACCCCATAAAAATCTCATTTTTATCCCAAATCCAGATCTGAAACGTAACAATTGGTATCGAGAGCACCTGCACGTAGAGAAGCCGGTCAGCGCACTTCATGCACCACCTTGAGGACAGGGTGGTTCTTCGAGGGCGGAGTAATGATGTGTTTCTAGGAGTTTCGGCCCACTAGGGGCATTTTTGTAATTTCAGAAATTATGGGTGGGTTTTCGTAAGTTTTCCAGATCTGTATTTTCTTTTCTTTTATTTATAGCTATGGCCGGCTAGGGGAGGGGTATGCTGAAAATTGTTGAAGAAACCCCTTAGTAGATTTGTCCTCTAAAAACTAGTTGGAGATATTAGGCTTTGATCTCGAATCGAAAGCTAAGAAAAATGCCTTCTCTAGAATCGAGGCTAGTTATCTTTGTATTTCAGTTTCTATTCAATAAAAATCCCTCTTTTCTCCCCCCCCCCCCCAAACCCCATAAAATCCCATTTTATGCCAAATCAAGATCTAAAACGTAACAATTTGATGGTGGTAAAGACTCATGATGATGGTGATGGCGATGGTGATAGGCAACGTCAATGATGACAACGATGATGCATTGGTAGAGCTGAACATTAGGGACATCAGTCAGATGCAGCAACCGTGGGGCCAGAAGTTGTCAGCTACAGAGTTAAGGCAGAAAGGTGACATCAGAGTGAGAAAGCAGTGACGGCGGCATTGAGAGGCGGCAATGTTGATGTTAGCAGGAAGTGGAAGTGTAGATGGTGACATCAGTTTTGTTAGGAGGGGAAAATGACAAGATGGTGTCATTAAAGGAAGACGTTAATGGTAACAACAGGTTGATAGTAACAACAGGTGAATATGATGATGGTGAAGATGACAGTACACCTTATGTCCATGATCTCAAGGTGGTTTATGTGGTGGAAGGTGATGGCATTATTGAAGGTTGCTGATGATGTTCAAACTTGCTGAAAGCAATAATCCGATGCTTCAATTGAGTGATGGATGTGGTTGCAGGTTGAAGATGACATCAATATACAGAAGAAAACGGGACAACTACTATGGCTAGCGTTTCTTTTTTTTAACTTTTTTCTCTCTTTAAAAATTGAAATCAATATATAGAAAATGCCAATAGGGAATTGCAGTTTATTTGTACTGAAACAAGATTTACGTAGGAACAAAGCAATTTAGAGTTTTGTAGTGAGATATTGGATTTGGGGAAACCAGGTTTGATTTAAAAAAACAGTAGATTGATCTTTGCATCACACATTGAAAAATCACTCACCAACTAAAAGCACATCACATGCAAAGAGATTTTAACTATATAGGTGGATTTCTCACAAATCTGGTAATCATAAATATTCTGATGAGAATGGTGGTGGTGGGAGAAAGGGGATTTGTTTAGATAAACGGAGGAAATACAAAATACGGGCCTCTATTTGAGAGGATGACCACTCTCCCATGATCTACACAAGAAATCTACTCCTAAGCTCCTAAATCTAAACCCTAGTTTTCTTCACCATTTTCTTCATCACTCACACTAACCCCTTCACTCATAAATATAGGTTGGATTAACCCTATTTACAAAATTATCCCCTTGGCACCAAATTACAAAATTGCCCCTTGGGCCAGATAATTACAAAATCTCCACCCAGTCGATACAACCCTCATTCCCAACACTACTCTGCCCCCAAAACCCCACCTTGTCCTCAAGGTGGTGCATAAAGTCCACGAGTGCATTTTCCGAGTGTGGGAGCATGTCTCATCGCCTCCTCCTGGATCAAAAGGCCACCCACGAGCTCCATCTTCCTCCAAACGGTGCTGCAGGAGTGAGAAGTGTCATTGGCTGAGTCTTCTATGCAGCAGCTCTTTCCGTCCTGAATTTGGACTCCAAACAGGCCCGGAAACGTCAAAATTCGAAAGCCGCGCAGAAAATCAATTTTCGGCCAGAAAATCCCAGAAAAATGGGAAACTGCACTGTTCGTCGGCTCGAGCCGAGCCGATGGTTGAGCTGGCTTCAACCGTCAGCTCGGCTCGAGCCGGTGCTGCGGCTTGGGATCGGCTGGATCGAGCCGATCCCGAGCCGCCATCGGCTCGTTGACACCGATGTAGTTTTTCGGCGGCTCCAGGGCCCGATCGCGACGATCTTCCCTTCCTTGTGTTCGTCTTGGCCGTGCGCTCCCATTGGGGGTGGTGGCGAGCCGGAATATCGCCGGCGGAATCGTCGGTAATGCTCGAACGTCCACGTGGCCACCCTGCATCGCTCTGACCACCTCGCAGGAGCCCGCAGGGGGGCCACCGGAGCAGATGCAGCCCCCAGGGGACTCGCCGGGTCCAGCAAGGCCCACTGGGTGCCCGATGGGCTTTGGCGCCCCTCCGTGTATTCGTCGCGATCGCTGAGCCTCCCTGGGGCCTCGCCGGACTCGTGGCGGCCCCCCGAGGTTTCGTCGATCCCAAGCCGTCGCAGCCGGCTCAGGCAAGCCGACTGCTCAAACCGGCTCAACCGAGCCGACGGCTGGAGCTGGTTCACCATCGGCTCGAGCCGATGAACAGTGCCGTTTTCCATTTTTCTGGGATTTTCTGGTGATTTTCAGCTGCTTTTTATGCGGCTTCCGAATTTTGATGTTTCTGGTCCCATTTGGAGTCCAAATTCATAACGGAAAGGGCCACTGTGTAGAAGACTCGGCCATGGACACTTCCCCACTTCTGCAATAACGTTTGGAGGAAGATGGAGCTCGTGGGTGGCCTTTTGATCCAGGAGGAGGCGAGGAGACGGTTGGAAATGAGGGCTATAGCCACTATGGTGGCAATTTTCTAATTATGTGGCCCAAGTGACAATTTTGTAATTATTTGGCCCAAGGGGCAACTTTGTAATTTGGTCCCAAGGGGGCAATTTGTAAATAGGGTCAATCCAACCATATATATATGAGTAAAGGGGTTAGTGTGAGGGATGAAGAAAATGGTGAAGAAAACTAGGATTTAGATTTAGGAGCTTAGGCGTAGATTTCTAGTATATATCCTGGGAGAGTAGTCCTCCTCTCGAATAGAGGCCCATATTTTGTATTTCCCCCGTTTATCTAAACATATCCCCTATCTCCACCACCACCTTTCTCATCAAGTGGTATCAGAGCTCAAATCCTCATCAATGTGGTAAGAGAAAATGCTGCTAGCAATGTTGACGAAGATGCAATCCATGAGGGCTGAAACAGCGAGGATGTCGAAAGCTCTTCTGGCGACGATTTCGACGCCAGAAAAGTCTCTAATGCAACTCTTTCGGGAGTGGATGGAAGCCGTGGAGGAAGAAGAGGCCGACGGCTAGATCTGAAGCCTACAGACGCCATCGGCTCAGATCTGCCGCCGGCGAGGGAGGGCATGCAACCATTGAAGACGACGGCCTTCCCCTTGGCCGTCGGAGCCCCGGCGACCCCCGGGAGACGCCACGAGTCCGACGAGCCCCAGAGAGGTTCAACAATCGCGGCAAACACACGGAGAGGCACCCGGAGCCCATCGAGCTCCCAGTGGCCTTGTTGGCCCCAGCGAGGCCGCTGGGGGCCGCAGCTGCTCTGGCGGGCCCCCTGCAGGCTCCTACGAGGCGATCAGAGCGACGGATGGTGGTCACGTGGACGTTCGGGCGTCGCCAACGACTCCGCCGGCGATATTTCAGCTCGCCGCCACCCCCAATGGGAGCGCCCGGTCGACACGAACGCAATGGAGGGAAGATCGTCACGATCAGGCCCCGGAACCGCCGGAAAACTACATCGGCACCGGCGAGCCGATGGCGGCTCGGGATCGGCTCGATCTAGTCGATCCCAAGTCGCAGCCGTCGGCTCGAGCCGGCTCAGTCGAGCCGTCGGCTGGAGCCGGCTCAACCATCGGCTCGGCTCGAGTCAATGAACAGTGCCATTTTCCATTTTCTGAGATTTTCTGGTGATTTTTAGCTGATTTCTGCGCGTCTTCCAAATTTTGACGTTTTCGGGCCCATTTGGAGTCCAAAATCAAGGTCGAAAAGAGCCACTGCATAGAATACTCGGCAATGACACTTTCCCAATCCTACAGCAACATTTGGAGGAAGATGGAGCACGTGGATGGCCTTTTGATCTAGAAGGAGGTGATGAGACATACTCCCACGCTCGAAAAACGCACGCGTGGACTTCATGCACCACCTTGAGAACAAGGTGGTTTTTCGGGGATGGAGTAGTGTTGGGAATGAGGGTTGTAGCCAATAGGGTGGAAATTTTGTAATTATGTGGCCCAAGGAGCAATTTTGTAATTTGGTGCCCAAGGGGGCAATTTTGTAATTTGGTGCCCAAGGGGGGCAATTTTGTAATTTGGTGCCCATGGGGGCAATTTTGTAAATAGGGTCAATCCAACCCTATATATATGAGTGAAGGGGTTAGTGTGAGGGACGAAGTAAAGGGTGAAGAGAACTAGGATTTAGATTTAGGAGCTATGGCGTAGATTTCTAGTATATATCCTGGGAGAGTGGTCCTCTCGAATGAAGGCCCATTTTTTGTATTTCCCCCGTTTATCTAAACTATCCCCTATCTCCACCACCACCTTTCTCATCATATTACTTCCTTCAACGGCCCTTCAAAAGTTCAATACAGCAATTATTTATAACCAAAACTAGTAAAGACTACATGCACCATGCATACACAAAATAATTAGACTAAAACTTCAAATAAAAGAAAGCTCTAAAAAGCTAATAAAACCTCTAAATTAGAAACCCAGTAAAAGAACACAATACAGTCCAAAATGGCTGAAACTCCTAGTAAGTACAAATAAACAAAACGTAGACTCGACAGGATCTTGATCAGCTCCAAAGTAATGTAGCATTCAACGAAGGATCGCTCCGCATCACAACCCACAATTGAAGTTTAAGTGCGATATAAACTCAGTTAAAAATCCGAGTCCTTGTTGGTTGTGAACCAATCACTAATTCCAACAAAGAATTTGATGCGGACGCATCGCCTACCCCACCAGCCATTGATGATGCGGGTCCACCCATCGCGACATACGTGAGGCATACGAGGCGCGGGATCGTCACGTAGTGGGTTTAGTGGGTCGAGGGGTATTTTAGTCTCTTCAGGATAAATTAGTAAATCCCCGTTTTCTATTTAATTAGGGCTAGCCGCCATTGTTAGGGTTATGCTTGATTTGTGAAGAAACTCTTTAGGCATCATTGAGAAGGTTCTTAGGCTTTGATCCGACATTCAAAGCTAGGAGATAGGGTTTCGTCTCGAAGGAAACTCAACTTATTTGTAGTTCTTCGCACTTCTTATCTATAAAAATCCTCTTTTTACATTTTTCCTCTTTAAAATATATCGATTTGATTGATTCGATCCCCGAATCGTATCAAATTGGTACCAGAGCACTAGGTCCAATGGCGACAAGCACTCGATCGAAGGCGGATTTGATCGATGAGAAGATTCAAGGGCTACGAGAGGATCTCAATCGGGAGATCGAAGAACGGTTCGAGGGATTGAAGAAAACGGTGGGGGATTCACTTAAGGATCACGCACATTCGCAAGAGGACATCCAGATCGAACTTCGGGGGATAAGGACGGACGCCGCGCAACAAGGTCGAGATCTCCGAGAATTGAAGGGGTCGAACTCAGATCTGAAGGAAGCTACTTCAGATCTGAAAGAGACGATGACGACGATGACGGCGATGATACAAGCCCTCACGGTGGCGAAAGGAGTTCGGGGTAAAGAAATACAAGAAGGGGGGGATTCTACCCTAGAATCAGCCTCCCTAGGGCAAGCACGGAAGACTACGGCTCCACCAATTTCCGACGACAACTCGAGGGAGCGCGGGGGCTCGACGCGGCCAGCCCTAGGGCCGCGCGGGTCTGCGTGGCCAGCGACAGACCCGCGCGTGTCTGTACAGCAAACGACAGGCCCGCTTGGGCCTGTCGAGGCCTCGGCGGCCCAACCCAGGCCTCCCCAGGCCTAGGCGAAGCCACCAGGCCTCCCCAGGCCAGCGATGAACCCCGGCGGGGGCCAGGAAGCAGCGGCGAACCCCGGAGGGGGTCCGGAGCAGGCAGCGACCCCCACCGAGGTCGGGGAACTATCGGCACCCCCACACGGGGGTGCGCCGAGGCCGGCAGGCCCTTATTTGGCCCCGACGGCCACCTGGGGCTTCGGGGAGAGCGCGGCCACCTTTTTCGGGAGTGCTGGGGGTGCCGCGACCCTAGGCGATGGTCCAAAAGGGTCGGCCGCCCAGTCTGGGGGGCCGACGGGATGGGCCGGCCCATCTGGGGGCCCGCCGGGCTGGGTCACCCCTCCTGGGGGCCCGGTGACTTCATCCCACCCCTTTGGGGGTGTGAAGGGGTTAGTACCTCAATCTGGGGGAACTTTTGGGACGGTCGGAGGTGGCTGGGCTTCGGGAGCAGCTATTGGGACCCCGGCGGGCCAATTTTGGAGAGCGGAGACCACCCCACCTGGGCCGAAGCCCATTTGCGCACGACCACCAGAGTTTCCCGGGCATCACTATCAGCCCGAGGCATGGGAGAGGCATGAATGGCCGGAGGAGTTGTACGGGGTTGACGGGGGAGGCCCGATAGAGACACGGGGTGGCGGCCTGGTGCGAGGAGGTGACCGTGGAGGAGATAGGGGGCAGCATGGAGACATCAACGCGGACCGGCGGTTGATGAAGCTGAAGATGCCAACCTTCGATGGCACCGATCCCGACGAGTGGATATATCGAGCGGAGAGATATTTTCAGGTGATGGGGCTGACGGAGCAAAAGGTCCTGAAGGCCATCGGGATTTATTTTGAGGGGAAGGCTCTGGCATGGTACCGGTGGAAGATCGCACGGTCCCCTTTCCGCACCTGGGAGGAGCTGTCAGCACTGATCGTGGATCGGTTCCAGGAGACAGCATGTGGAGATTTCTACGAGCATCTGTCGGCCCTGAGACAGGAGGGGACAGTGAGGGACTACGTAGAGAGGTTTGAGATGTTGAATAGCCGGGTGAAGGGGGTAACCGACGGGGTAATGATCGAGAACTTTATGAGGGGGCTGAAGCCCTCGATACGAGCTGAGTTGCGGATGCAGAGCCCAGCGTCCTTGGAGGATGTCCTTCGCTTGGCCCATAAAGCGGAGGAGAAGCATGCAGAGGAGAGGAGGATACGGGGAGCCTGGGGGGCCAGAGTTCCCGCCCTATCCCACCAGCAGCGGCACAGAGGGCACCTGCAGCTACTCCTGAGACTCGAGGAGAGGGCCGTCCAGCTACCCTGGGACGGCGGATGACTGAGGCTGAGGTGAGGGAGAAGCGAGCCAAGGGTTTGTGCTTCCGTTGCGACGAGAAGTTCACCCCTGGGCACAGATGTGCGAGCCGCCTACTGCAGATCACCATGGTACTCGACGCGGAGGGGTACGTGTGTGAGGAGGAGCCTGAGGAGGAGCCACTGGTAGAGAAGGAGAAGTCTCACCTAGACTTCGCGGAGGTTTCCCTGAACTCTGTGGTGGGGTTCACACCGAACCACACCATGAAGTTATCAGGACAGCTGGGGGACACAGCAGTGACGGTACTGATAGACAGTGGGGCCACCCACAATTTCATCTCCAGCAGAGTGGTGGAGCGACATGGGCTGCAGCTGAGCACCCTGGAGAAGTTTACCGTATGGTTAGGGACCGGAAAGATGGAGGAGAGCAAGGGGCTCTGCAAGGGTCTGTGCCTGACCTTGCAGGGAGTACAGATCATCAAGGACTTCTTACCATTGGAGCTGAGAAACGTGGATATCATATTAGGGGTGCAGTGGCTGAAGAAGTTAGGGGAGATGAAGGTGAACTGGAAGCTCCTGAGGATGGAGTTCCAAGATGGAGATCTGGCCATCGTGCTGACAGGGGACCCGACCCTTTGTTTTTCCTTAGCGGCCTTTAAGGCCATCACTCGGGCGCTGCGGGACGAGGGAGAGGGGTTCCTGGTGGAGTATCATGGGCTGACAGCTAGGGGGAGCAGCAGGAGGAGACCGCAGCGGAGGTTGAGCAGGTACTAGAGCAGTACCAGGAGGTCTTTCAGGACCCGCAGGTGCTGCCACCGTCCAGGGGGCACGAGCACGCGAGTGTACTGCGTGATGGAGTAGCACCGGTGAGTGTGCGACCGTACCGGTACCCGCATGTGCAGAAGGACAAGATTGAGAGGATGGTGCGGGAGATGCTGCAGGCTAGGATCATCCAGCCAAGTGTGAGTCCTTTTTCGAGCCCAGTCTTGCTGGTCAAGAAGAATGACGGGAGTTGGAGATTTTGCGTCGATTACCGGGCGCTGAATAAGGAAACTGTCGCTGACAAGTTTCCTATTCCGGTGATCGACGAGCTATTGGACGAGCTTCATGGAGCGACGATCTTTTCGAAGATCGACTTGAGGGCAGGATACCACCAGATTTTGATGCGGCCAGAGGATGTGCCGAAGACTGCCTTCCGCACCCACGAGGGGCATTACGAGTTCAGAGTCATGCCATTCGGCTTGACGAATGTCCCCTCTACTTTCCAGGCCTTGATGAACAAGGTCTTCCAGCCCTTCCTGCGAAGGTTCATTCTCGTATTCTTTGACGATATTCTCATCTACAGCAGGAGCTTGAGGGAGCATTTGGACCACTTAGAGGTGGTCTTCCGGGAGTTGTTGACGCAGCAGTTGTTCGCCAACCGGAAGAAGTGCAGTTTCGGCCAGGAGAGGATCGAGTACTTAGGGCATGTGGTGTCGGCAGAGGAGGTAGCGGCCGACAGGGCGAAGATAGCGGCTATGCTGGATTGGCCGATCCCTACTACACTGCGAGCTCTTCGGGGATTTTTGGGTCTGACGGGCTATTATCAGAAGTTTGTGAAGGGGTACAGCACCATAGCCTGGCCCCTCACCGAGCAGCTCAAGAAGGACGGGTTCCATTGGGGGAGGAGGCCACCAAGGCTTTTCAGGCCTTGAAGGTGGCGATGACGACGGCTCCAGTTCTTGCCTTGCCAGATTTCAGCCTGTCTTTTGTGGTGGAGACTGACGCTTTGGGATATGGATTGGGAACGATGCTTATGCAGGAGGGACGGCCCATAGCCTATTTCAGTCAGGTGTTGTCTGCTAGAGCATGGCTGAAATCGGTGTATGAGCGGGAATTGATGGCCATTGTCTTTGCGGTGACGAAGTGACGGCCCTATCTGTTAGGTCGGGAGTTCGTGGTCAAGACGGACCAGAGGAGCCTCAAGTACCTGTTAGAGCAGCGATTGGTTACTGAGGAGCACCAGTCTTGGTTGTCCAAGTAGGTGGGGTACCGGTTCGACATCGAGTACAGGCCAGTATTGGAGAACAAGGCAGCTGATGCCTTGTCTCGTCGGGAGGAGAGCGTGGATTTGAGAGCTCTGTCGAGACCGATGTGGTTGGACGGGGAGCCCATTTTTCAGGAGGCGGAGAGTGATGATGAGCTGGGGCGGATCCGTGAGTTGCTGCAGCAGGGAAAGGAGGGGCCGACCAGATATTCCTTACAGGGGCGCAGACTACTTTACCAGGGGAGGTTGGTGCTACCGCGAGCCTTAGGATTCATACCAGTCTTATTTCAGGAGTTCCACGGGTCAACGACTGGAGGCCATTCGGGGGTACAGCAGACGTACCAGAGGATAGCCATGGAGGTGTACTGGCCCGGGATGCGGAGGAGAGTTGCCCAGTAGTAACTGCTTGTGACGTCTGCCAGCGTCACAAGTACATGGCGATGGCCCCAGCCGGACTCCTACAGCCGTTGGAGTTGCCAGAGAGAGTATGGGAGGAGGTCACGATGGACTTCATTGACGGGCTGCCCCGTTCCGGGGGATATTCAGTGATCCTCGTCGTAGTAGACCACCTGAGTAAGTATGCCCATTTCATACCTTTGAGGCATCCTTACACAGTGGTCTCGGTGGCCACAACATTCATTCGAGAGGTGATACGCCTACACGGGATTCCGGGGTCCATAGTGTCCGACAGGGACCAGGCCTTTTTGAGCGGGTTCTGGCGGGAGCTCTTCCGGGTACATGGTACGGTATTTAAGAGGAGCACGACGTACCACCCACAGACGGACGGGCAGACCGAGGTGGTGAACCGCTCCATAGAGACTTATCTGCGGTGCTTCGCGTCGGATAAGCCTCGACAGTGGTACAGGTGGTTGGCCTGGGCGGAGTACTGGTACAACACCTCGTACCACTCTTCAGCATGGACGACTCCCTTCAGGATCCTTTATGGGCGAGACCCACCGTCCTTGCTGCGTTTCGGTGATAGGCAGACGCCGGTGTCACAGGTGGAGGCTTACATGGGAGACAGAGATGCTATATTGGAGGAACTACGGCGACATCTGCTGAGGGCTCAGCGGGTGATGAAGGCCCGGGCAGACGGCCACCGGCGGGACGTCCATTTTCAGGAGGGCGACATGGTGTATCTCAAGCTGCGGCCCTATAGACAAGACATTAGCTCGGAGGCAGAATGAGAAGCTAGCAGCTCGCTACTACGGTCCCTACCAGATTGCGGCCAAGATTGGGAAGGTGGCGTATCGGTTACACCTGCCACCTTCCTCGATGATACATCCGATGTTCCATGTGTCGCAGCTACGGAGGGCGATTGGAGACCAATCAGCCACATCGACTCTGCCACCTACACTGACGGAGGATATGGAGGTATTGCTTGAGCCCCTGGATGTGCGAGCAGTTCGTCAGGGACCGGGACGACAAAGAGAGGTGATGATCTACTGGGTGGGCCTGCCTGATTGTGACGCCACGTGGGAGGCATATGACGTGGTCCGGGAGTAGTTTCCAGATTTCCACATTTAGGACAAGGTGGCTCTTTTGGGGGGGTATTGATGCGCACGCATCGCCTACCCCACCGGCCATTGATGATGCGGGTCCACCCATCGCGACATACGTGAGGCGTAGGAGGCGCGGGATCGTCACGTAGTGGGTTTAGTGGGTCGAGGGGTATTTTAGTCTCTTCAGGCTAAATTAGTAAATCCTCGTTTTCTATTTAATTAGGGCTAGCCGCTATTGTTAGGGCTATGCTTGATTTGTGAAGAAACTCTTTAGGCATCATTGAGAAGGTTCTTAGGCTTTGATCCGACATTCAAAGCTAGGAGATAGGGTTTCGTCTCGAAGGAAACTCAACTTATTTGTAGTTCTTCGCACTTCTTATCTATAAAAATCCTCTTTTTACATTTTTCCTCTTTAAAATATATCGATTTGATTGATTCGATCCCCGGATCGTATCAGAATTCCAAACCACATGATGGCATGCATGAAAATTTTACTAATGTTCTAGTCGTCTTACTGCATAATCATCTTATTGCAGAATAAATATAATATCGTAGACAAATAGTTAAGAAAAAAATAGAATTCAGAGAATATGAACTCCACGCATCATGAAAATTAGCAAGTCAGAAGTACAAAATCTGCTTTTAAAAAATAAAAATAAAAAAACTTAATGATAGAAAACAAATGACCATAACCATCTTAAGTACAAGAAGCTCACCATAGCATGCCAAAGCACCTCCAAGAAACAGCATAGCTACAGAGAAAATATCTTGATAAACCTGCATGATGCAAATGTTAATGGGTGAAATAACAAAAATGAACAAAAAGAGTTGAGATATTTGGATAGGGCATTTTATCGTTACTGGTATGGACCACAAGACCCATGATCATTCAAGTCTGAAGCTTCAAGAATTCAACTATTGCAGTGAGTTATGCAACTTATTTAAATAAAATTGGAGTATTCACAATCTTTTATTAATAAACAGACATTAAAATGAGCCATGCCATTGAACATGTCATGTTGTTCATGTGTAAGACCACTAGAACTGAATAACTCCAACAAATGAAGGCGTAACCACCAACAAACCACTGGGAATGCGTGTTGGAATATTTCTGCAATATAAGAGTCATAAAGGATATCGGTGATGCCACCTGAAGTTCAACATCTGCTAGAAGCAAAAAATCTGCCAAAGGGTCTTTACAAGGAATAAGGAAAAAAATCCAAAACCTTGGGATCTAATACTAACAACCCATGATTACTGAAGCCTCAAATACTTCAAAGAAAAACCACACTTGAAACTGCAGTAATACAAATTCAACATTGTACCACCTTTATTCAGGTTGGGAACATCATTCACTGTAGCATTGGCTACACAAGTTAGCACCCTCTCCAAAGGCAAGGCATGAAGCAGCTATAAGGTCAGATGCAATCGGGAGATCTCCAATGGTATTAAATGAAAATAATATATGTCCTGAAAGACATAATTTTGCTCTTCATAATCTGTGTAAGTACCCCCATTGCAGTATCTGGGATGAAGGAAAAGGTTTTATTCTATTTTGCCAGAACACATGCACGTCTTGCATTCCATTTTTGTTCACTGCTGCTCCTTCCAACTTGAAAGTACTTGTCAGCAGAGAACTATAGGATTCTTACAAGAAAATGAGCATCTTTCAGATCTTATTTACCTCTCACACAGATGATCAACTACTACTGCACATACAGGCAAGACTAGGCAAGTTTCTTGTCATAATAGACTATGCCACGACTATAATGATGTAAAGGATTTTAATATACGATATAATATGTCATAGTATATTCAAAAAAGTGTTTAGTTGAGATAAGAATGACATGATAAATTAGTGGTGAAATGGAAATGCAGAATGATATGATAAAGTATGGTAAGAAGTCAAAGCAGCTTCCCATGTATAAAATGAGTGGGAATAATTTGAGATGCGTGTCGTACGTCCCACAGAAATGCTGGCTGTGCAAGTTAAAAAATTATAATATGTTGGTGATGAGGTGGCCATGACTAGAGTTAATCTTAACGAACATAGACCAAACATAGACCGAGGTAGTAAACACAATATGGTATATGTTAATTTGATTGGGAACATAGCGACTGCTAGAAGTAAACGGGGCAAAATGATTCAAAAGCCAACCACTTAATTGAGAGACCCCACCACTAATCAACTATTGAGTTTAACATGAATCTATTTTTTGATATATTGCTCCTTAAAGATATATAATTTATATAAATTCTAAGAGTAAACTTGAATTAGGCCCATGGATCACAAAAAAATACTGGCTTTTTATCCCTAAAATCATATCCGAATCTTAAAGTGATAGGATTAGGATTTGCATAAAAGCATCCATACTCGCCTCATGCGCCATGAATATAGCCTCGGGCCCGAATTCGAGAGAGGACATTGGTGCCAAGATTGTTACTCTGATACCACTTTGTTAGGATATGGATCTGGTTTTAGGGATAAAATTTATTTATTTTGGAAAGATGGGACTTTTATGAGAAAGGTGGGATTTTTTGGGTGAAAAGAGGGTATTTGGGAGGAAAGAGGAGATTTTTATTGATAAAAAGTGAAATACAAAGATAAAGTTGGTCACATTCGAGAGGTGGACCGCTCTCTTAGTTTTGATTCGAGATACAGCCTAACTCTCCCACTAGATATAAGGAATCTATCCAATTCTCTCACAATTCTTCTCAAAACTCTACATGAACTTGCTCTCTAATCACCCACTATTTATAATTAAACTCCTAATGAGCCGTTACCCCTAAATTAATAAAATACACATGACCTAGAGTTTTAGCCCAAAATTACATATCTGCCTCTGGAACCCCTAAAATTACAAATTTGTACTAGTGTCTAGTAATTACAAATTTGTCATTTTATGGACATAAACCATAATCCTAACATATACTCATGACTACACTCTCATCTGGATCGCGTCACTCATAAAGGAGCATCTCTATGATGTCTAGGAGGACTGTGAGCCTTATTCGTGTGTGAACTCTCACCTGGTTCCTTCTAAAGAGTGTCCTTTAGGTGTACGACACAATCTATAAGCTCCGAGACTAAGACTTACATCATAGACAACAGCTTCTAAAATAATTAACCGGTTAAGAATCTCTCGCCAGTTGTGTCAAAATCCATAATGATCTGTGTATCTGATGACTGGTACGCCATACCGCTATGTGTAGTCATGCAATGGAGATAACCCTAAATGTATGGCATGTGCTAATATGATGGTACTTTTTTATTATTTCTCTTTTTTTAAATGAGATGATGATAGGCTAATGCACTCTCTTATATGATGTAGGACAAATGAATGAAAGATCAACAAGCAAAAGTCATTAGTAAATCAAATTTGAGTTAGTTACAACATTGACAATAATTTCAAAAGGTTTAATTAGGTGAAATGTAATGTAAACGATGTATTGCAAGTGTGTAATGTTGGCAATTCAATCTCTTAATGCAATTTATCTTCTTGCCGTTGTAATAGTAAATATGGGTCTCTTCTTTTAATATTGATTATTTAGGCTTTAAGGTTTTGAAATATATATATGTATTTTTATTTTAAATAGTGGCCCACATGTGAGTTCGAGAAAGAAGAAGAAAACGAGCAGCAAGTTAGGAGTCAAAGGTTATGGTAAAACTCAGCAAATATTCCTTCAAGGATGGTGAACAGGTCTATTGAAGGTGGCCATGCATGCTTGATTGAGTTAGCTAATCATTGGCATGAGTGGTACTGAAATTAGGTTGGAAACGACTCTTAAATCATTGAAACAACATGACAACGCAAAAAATAGCAGAAAAATACCCAGAAATTCGCACGTCATACTGTGCGAGCTGTGGCACAATCGGGCCATTGACTAGGTCAACACGGCTCAAGTTGGCTTCGGGTCAGCTGACCAGCTCAATCAGCTAGAGTCGGCTTGGATTAAGCCGATAAACAATATCGGCTTAGTCGGCATCACAGGACGGCTCGACTTGACGACTTGGCTTGATGTCAGGGACAACTTGACGGAGCCGCTACTATAGCAAAGCAGATCAATCGGTGTCAATGTCAAATTCCGACAATCTCGTCGGTAATTCACCGCCGGATTGCTGATATGGGTTTGTCGGGATGCATGGGACCTTCTGAGGGGGTTGATGATCCCAGTCGTCGATGGTGGTGGTGCCGATAACATCGAAGAAGAGATGAAGATGGTGCGGCGGGCATTGGTCAATGGTGATGGCGTACAAGGCAGCAGACGGCATCAACGAAGACGTCAAGGACTCAGAGGGATGTTGGCGTGAGTTGCCAAAGACAGCTGGGGAGGCGACGGCGACAACTTATGGTTAGGATTTTGGTATTTTGTTTTTTTATGGATCTGAGAATTGGAAATAGACATATGGATCTTTCGGCTTTGACACCAAATTTGATGTAGAACTAGAGAGATTTGAGAAATTTAGGAAAGATTTTGGGAAAGAACAAAGAAATTCAAGGTTCCAATGCTTCTTACCAATGAGTTGACCTCTCATCAACGCAAATCTGATGCGGACGCACCCCCTACGGACCCCCCTTCACCGACCGATGACGCGGTCCCACCCATCGTGACGTACGTGCGGCGCAGGAGGCGCGGGATCGTGACTTAGTGGGTCTAGTAGGTTAGGGGGTATTTTAGTCCTTTCAGGCTAAATTAGTAATTCCCCATTTTCTTCTATTTATTAGGGCTAGCCGCCATTGTTAGGGCTATGCTTATTTTGTTGAAGAACATCCTTAGGCATCTTGCGAAGGATCTTTAGGCTTTTTTGTCCGTTCAAATAAAAGCTAGGAGATCGAGTTCGTCTCGAAAGAACTCACTTATCTTTGTTCTTCATCGAAATTCTCAATCAAAAATCCTCTTTTTAATTTTTTCCTCTTTTAAATTCTGATTTCTATTGATTCGATCCACCGGATCGTATCAAATTGGTATCAGAGCACTACGATTCCATGGCAACGGGAACGAGGGCTTCCGTGGATGAGAAGATCCAAGGTCTACGCGACGATCTCAATCATGAGATCGAGGGTTTGAGGAAGGTGATGGAAGCTTCGCTCAAGGATCATGCACACACCCAAGAAGACATTCAATCGGAGCTTCGTATCATGAGAAGGGAGGCCGCGGAGACGGGAAGGGATCTTAAAAGTTTGAAGGAGGCCACGGCGGCGATTCCGGCGTTAATGGAGTTGTTGCAAGGTTTGACCAAGGAGAAGGCGGCGGATCGCGACATGGGGAGAGCAACGGGAGAGATCCAAGGCGAATCCGGCGTCGATTCAACAAATCAAGGACCCCCGAGCCACGGGAAATCGCATACGGCGGCGGCGGCTACAACCCTAGCCGGCGGGCTAGGGTTTGGCGCGACAGGGCCCGGATCCTCACCCACGGGCCCTGTCGGGCCATCATGGGGGTCGACCGACCCGCCCGGCCCAGTCACGGCCTGGGCGGGTCAGGCCGGCCACCCCCGGCCTCCGGCGCCCCAATCTGGGTTCGCCGGAGGGTCGGCACCCCCTTGCGGGGGTGCCCAGGGCCAGCCGACCCCCTTTGGGGGTCGGGCAGGCCACGCGACCCCCGCCTGGGGGTCGGCAGCCCCAGGCGGGGGCGGGACAGGGGGCTCGGCCCCTGTTTGGGGCCGGGCGGGTCCGCTGGACCCCGGGCAGGGGTCAGCGGGTCCGGGTGACTTCTCCGGAGGCGCGGCGAGCACGGGGGGAGTTTTTGGCGGTGTGGCGGGGTTCGTACCCCAATCTGGAGGGCCTTTGGGGGCGACGAGAGGCGGATGGGCCTCAGGAGCGGCAATTGGGGCCCCAGCGGGCCAGTTTTGGAGAGCAGAGACCATTCCGCCTGGGCCAAGGCCCAATCATGCACGGCCGCCAGAGTTTCCGGGGCACTACTACCAGCCCGAGGCGTGGGAGAGACCTGCATGGCCAGAGGAGCCGTACGGGGTTGACGGGGGAGGCCCGAGGGAGGCTCGGGGTGGCGAGATGATCAGGGCGGGCGACCGTGGCGGAGATAGAGGGCAGCTAGGCGACATCAACGCAGACCGGCGGTTGATGAAGCTGAAGATGCCGACCTTTGACGGCACCGACCCAGATGGGTGGATATACCGGGCGGAGAGGTATTTCCAGGTGATGGGTCTGACGGAGCAGGAGGTCTTGAAGGCCATCGGGATTTACTTTGAGGGGAAGGCCTTGGCCTGGTACCGGTGGAAGATAGCACGGTCCCCCTTTCGGACCTGGGAGGAGTTGTCATCACTGATCGTGGACCGATTTCAGGAGACGGCAGGGGGGGATTTTTACGAGCAGCTGTCGGCCCTGAGGCAGGAGGGGACCGTGAGGGACTATGTAGAGAGGTTTGAAATGCTGAATAGCCGGGTGAAGGGGGTTACCGACGAGGTGATGATCGGGAACTTCATGAGGGGGCTGAAACCGTCCATACGAGCTGAGTTGAGGATGCAGAGCCCGGCTACCTTGGAGGACGTCCTTCGCTTAGCACATAAAGCGGAGGAGAAGCACACAGAGGAGAGGCGGATACGGGGCGCTTGGGGGGCACAGGGCTCCCGCCCCACTCCACCAGCCACAGCACCGAGACCCCCTGCGGCCGTTCCCGAGGCTCGAGAAGAGGGCCGCCCAGCTACCCTGGGGCGGCGGATGACGGAGGCCGAGGTGAGAGAGAAGAGAGCCAAGGGGCTGTGCTTCCGTTGCGACGAGAAGTTCACCCCTGGGCACAGATGCGCGAGCCGCCTGCTGCAGATCACCATGGTGCCAGACGAGGAGGGGTACGTGGTTGAGGAGGAGGAGTTTGAGGAGGAGCCACCGGTGGAGGAGGAGAAGTCTCACCTAGACTTCGCCGAGGTATCCCTGAACTCCGTGGTGGGGTTCACCCCGAACCACACCATGAAGTTGTCAGGACAGCTGGGAGACACGGCGGTGACGGTACTGATCGATAGTGGGGCCACCCACAACTTCATTTCCAGCCGAGTGGTGGAGAGACATGGGCTACAGCTGAGCACCCTGGAGAAGTTTACCGTTCTGCTAGGGACGGGGAAGATGGAGGAGAGTAAGGGGCTCTGCAAGGGTCTATGCCTGACCTTGCAGGGGGTCCAGATTATGGAGGACTTCTTGCCGTTGGAGTTGGGCAACGTGGACATCATCTTAGGGGTGCAGTGGCTGAAGAAGTTGGGGGAGATGAAGGTGAATTGGAAGCTCCTGAGGATGGAGTTCCAAGATGGGGAGAGGACCGTCGTGTTGACCGGGGACCCGACCCTTTGCTTTTCATTGGTGGCCTTCAAGGCCATCACTCGGGCGTTGAGGAACGAGGGGGAGGGGTTCCTTGTGGAGTATCAGGGGCTGACAGCGGACTGTGAGCAGCACGAGGAGGAGACCGCGGCGGAGGTCGAGCAGGTACTGGAGCAGTACCAGGAGGTCTTCCAGGACCCTCAGGGGCTACCACCATCCAGGGGACACGAGCACGCGATTGTATTGAGGGATGGGGCAGCGCCGGTGAGTGTTCGGCCGTACCGGTACCCGCATGTTCAGAAGGATGAGATAGAGAGGATGGTGCGGGAGATGCTGCAGGCTGGGATTATCCAGCCTAGTGTGAGTCCTTTTTCGAGCCCAGTCTTGTTGGTCAAGAAGAAGGACGGGAGTTGGAGATTTTGCGTTGATTACCGGGCGCTGAATAAGGAAACTGTCGCTGACAAGTTTCCTATTCCGGTAATCGACGAGCTGCTGGACGAGCTTCATGGAGCAGCGATCTTTTCGAAGATCGACCTGAGGGCCGGGTACCACCAGATTTTGATGCGGTCTGAGGATGTGCCGAAGACTGCCTTCCGCACCCACGAGTGCCATTATGAGTTCAGAGTCATGCCTTTTGGCTTGACGAATGCCCCCTCCACTTTCCAGGCCTTGATGAACAAGGTTTTCCAGCCCTACCTGCGGAGGTTCATTCTCGTGTTCTTTGACGATATCCTCGTCTACAGCAGGAGCTTGGGGGAGCACTTGGGCCATTTGGAGGTGGTCTTCCGGGAGTTGTTGGCGCAGCAGTTGTTCGCCAACCGGAAGAAGTGCAGTTTCGGCCAGGCACGGATTGAGTATCTAGGGCACGTGGTGTCAGCCGAGGGTGTAGCTGCCGACAGATCGAAGATAGAGGCCATGCTGGACTGGCCCATTCCTACTACACTGCGAGCTCTCCGAGGTTTTTTGGGACTGACCGGATATTACCGGAAGTTCGTTAAGGGGTACAGCACCATAGCTTGGCCCCTTACCGAACAGCTCAAGAAGGACGGATTCCGTTGGGGGGAGGAAGCCACCAAGGCCTTTCAGGCCTTGAAGGTGGCCATGACGACCGCACCAGTTCTAGCCTTGCCAGACTTCAGCCTACCTTTCGTGGTGGAGACCGATGCTTCGGGATACGGGTTGGGAGCGGTGCTCATGCAGGAGGGACGGCCCATCGCCTATTTCAGCCACGTGTTGTCAGCTAGAGCACGACTGAAATCGGTGTATGAGCGAGAGTTGATGGCCATTGTCCTTGCGGTGGCAAAGTTGCGGCCATATCTGTTGGGTCGGGAGTTCGTGGTCAGGACGGACCAGCGGAGCCTCAAGTACCTGCTGGAGCAGCGGTTTGTTACTGAGGAGCACCAGCGGTGGTTGTCCAAGCTGGTGGGGTACCGGTTCGCTATCGAGTACAGGCCAGGGTTGGAGAACAAGGCAGCTGACGCCTTGTCTCGTCGGGAGGAGAGCGTGGATCTGAGGGCTTTATCACGACCGATGTGGCTGGACTGGGAGCCCATCTTTCAGGAGGCAGAGAGTGATGAGGAGCTGGGGCGGATCCGCGAGTTGTTGCAGCAGGGACGGGAGGGGCCGATCGGGTATTCCTTGCAGGGACGTCGACTGCTGTATCAGGGGAGGTTGGTGCTGCCACGGGCTTCAGGCTTCATACCCGTCCTCTTTCAGGAGTTCCACGGGTCGGCGACGGGGGGACATTCCGGGGTGCAGCAGACATACCAGAGGATGGCTAGAGAGGTGTACTGGCCCGGAATGCGCAGGAGGATTGCCCAGTTAGTAGCAGCTTGTGACGTCTGCCAACGTCACAAGTACATGGACATGGCCCCGGCAGGACTCCTACAGCCGTTAGAGTTACCGGAGCGAGTATGGGAGGAGGTCACTATGGACTTCATCGACGGGCTACCACGGTCCGAGGGATATTCAGTGATCTGCGTAGTAGTGGACCGTCTGAGTAAGTATGCCCATTTTATACCCTTGAGGCATCCTTACTCAGCGGTCACGGTGGCCACAGCGTTCATCCGAGAAGTGATCCGCCTGCATGGGATCCCGGGGTCTATAGTGTCCGACAGGGACCAAGTGTTTTTGAGCGGGTTCTGGCGGGAGCTCTTCAGGGTACAGGGCACGGTCCTAAAGAGGAGCACGACATACCACCCGCAGACAGACGGGCAGACCGAGGTGGTGAACAGATCTATAGAGACTTATCTGCGGTGCTTCGCCTCGGATAAGCCCCGACAGTGGTACAGGTGGTTGGCATGGTCGGAGTATTGGTACAACACCTCGTACCACTCTGCCGTGGGGATGACTCCCTTTCGGATCCTGTATGGTCGAGACCCACCGTCCTTGCTCAGATTTGGCGACAGGCAGACACCGGTGTCGCAGGTAGAGGCTTACATGGGGGACAGGGATGCGATATTGGAGGAGCTCCGGCGACACTTATTGAGGGCACAGCAGGTTATGAAGGCCCGGGCAGACGGGCATCGGAGGGAGGTCCATTTTCAGGAGGGCGACATGGTGTATCTCAAGCTGCGACCCTATCGGCAGAAGACATTAGCTCGGAGGCAGAATGAGAAGTTAGATGCTCGCTACTACGGACCCTACCAGATTGCAGCCAAGATTGGGAAGGTGGCGTATCGTTTACACCTACCTCCTTCCTCGAGGATACATCCGGTGTTCCATGTGTCGCAGCTACGGAGGGCGATTGGAGACCAGTCAGCGACGTCGACGCTGCCACCTTCACTGACGGAGGACATGGAGGTACTGCTGGAGCCATTGGATGTGCGGGCAGTTCGACAGGGGCCAGGAAGACGCAGAGAGGTGCTGATATATTGGGTGGGCCTGCCAGATTGTGATGCCACGTGGGAGGCGTATGACGTGGTTCGGGAGCAGTTTCCAGATTTCCACCTTGAGGACAAGGTGGCTCTTTTAGGGGGGGTATTGATGCGGACGCACCCCCTACGGACCCCCCTTCACCGACCGATGACGCGGTCCCACCCATCGTGACGTATGTGCGGCGCAGGAGGCGCGGGATCGTGACTTAGTGGGTCTAGTAGGTTAGGGGGTATTTTAGTCCTTTCAGGCTAAATTAGTAATTCCCCATTTTCTTCTATTTATTAGGGCTAGCCGCCATTGTTAGGGCTATGCTTATTTTGTTGAAGAACATCCTTAGGCATCTTGCGAAGGATCTTTAGGCTTTTTTGTCCGTTCAAATAAAAGCTAGGAGATCGAGTTCGTCTCGAAAGAACTCACTTATCTTTGTTCTTCATCGAAATTCTCAATCAAAAATCCTCTTTTTAATTTTTTCCTCTTTTAAATTCTGATTTCTATTGATTCGATCCACCGGATCGTATCAAAATCTTTCTCAAGTTTTTGGGTTTTAATTTCTCAAATTTATCATTGATTAATAAAACAAGTTTTTGATGCTTATTTATAGGCTTACAACTGATATAACACACTTCTCCCTACCAATGAGGGAATAAACTTATTTCATAAAAAGAAAAGAAAAAACAACTACAAAAACAAAAACAATGTCTAATAAAGTAGCTTCATTTAGGCTTTAGCCCAAAAATATAGTACTTGGTTGAGTCTCTCGTCTTTGTCTTCGTGTGTACACTTTACACACTTTGATGTCCCCATCACATATTATCAAGATCACACCATCAGTCAACATGAGCATCAAATCAGACATGTATTGGATTATGCAATGTAGCACTTCTGTGTTCTATTAGCAGCCGCACAAACGGATGTGGTGGCTGCCTGTACAGGAAATAGGATTTGCACCCTCATTAGAACCTCATCTGAGATTTTGATGAATCAAGCGAATGCAAAACATGATTTTGTTTTTCATTTTATTTTGGGTGACAGCCAACCCGACTTGACATTAGGTCGTAAGATTCAATGGGAACACACCATTTCAAATACATATGATACTAAAAGTAGATTGAGGGCCAAGCAGATCCAGAAAAAATTTCCTAGCCAGTATGAGGAGGATTGTATAAAAAAAGGATCTGGATCGCAACAAGTACATTGTAGATTAAAAACACGAAGGAAATTAGTTTAAAAAAAGAAGATCTAACTCAGCTTTAATTGACGAAAACTTAAAAAGAATCTAGTTACAATGTGTGCGCATTTGCAGGTTCTGTCAAATATAAGCATATTCCATTCAAAAGGAACGGAAGAAATCAAACTCAACTGACATTTAAGGCAGTAGAAATATCCCAATTAGTACTTTAATTTAATATTCAGTTATGGATTTGAAATTGGGAAATCAAGTTCTGCTCAAAGAACAATGGAGTTGCCACAAGCCTGGTTTGAGAATCTAACAGGAAATGGAACTATAGAGTGCATGCATGCAGTTGGACAAACATGGATATTCTAAAAGGAAACAAATACAAAACAAAATTGCCCTAAAGCTACCTGTGACGATCTCATTTTATAAAATTCTAGCTCTATTTCAATTCTGACTATGGACATAAATGGTCAGCCCTCTGTAATGCGAAGGGAAGTGCTATTTACAAATTTTTCATTGTTGCTCACAAAACAATTATTCTTCATCCAAACTCATAAAGGTACAAGTTTAACAAGTTTATTTTTATACCAACAGTTGACATACAGATGCATTAATAGGCAAATCAAAAAAGCACACTGCTACCAAATATTTTCATAAAAACAAATGAAACTGTGAAAAGTAAAGGCATGTACTGATGGTTAAGGAACAAATTTCTCTACTGTTCAATCAATAGAAGACTAAAGACATACCCTAGCCACAAGAGAAGAATTGTTAGAATTTTTTCCTCTACCATCCCAGATAAGAAACGCAAAAGCAATCATCAAGACAAAAGTCAGTGACATCACCTACAAAATGGTATATTCATGTCAATATTTAATGTTATAGAAATAAGACAATGCATTAGACAAGGCTTCAATTTGTGCTCATCAAGCATCAGATATGTAAATATGTAAGAATTGCAAATCAGCTGACATCAATAATGAAAAGAAACGAAATATCAGGTGCAAGAGCTGTAGTTTCATGATTTACCAAAATAACGAACTTCTGTCGACTTCCAACATGAATGCTTCGGAAAGAGCAACATCTCCTACGACGATCCAACTGCAACGGACCATGCTTAGTTGGTGACTTTTCCAGAAATGATTCGGTAATACCATTCTCGTCATCGTCTTCTTCATCTTTTGCCTGATGGCATAGGTCAGCCCTATGAAAGCATTTGAATTGCCACAAAATCCAACAAACAATAAAAGTGACTGCCATATACTTGTAACAATATAAAGTAAATTTAGCATACTGACAATGACACCAATAAAGATAGTATTGTTCAAAGCACGTATAAAAGACAAAATAAAAAAATAAAAACCCCTTTAAAATTGGCTGTAACATGACTTAAGTTAACCAACGAAACATGTTACAGACATGTAACCAGTAAACACAGTAAAAACTAGGTCAAGGAAACTGCAAGCCAGCTAAAACATGCATTTCAGATGAACCGCTCAAATTGCTCTATAATAATCATTTAATTTTTGTGATTAACCTACGCATCAGGTTGGTTCCGACATATTGTCCACCATATTGCTTGACAGGCGGCTTAGCATGTCATAACACATGGCATCTTGCACATAAAGTGTATAACAGTTTGGTTATTTTTCGTTTGTTTCATGTTTATTGTGTATTGTAAATATTTATTGCTTATAAGTTATAATGTCTTATCCATTATTTTTTTAGAATGACGGGCAGTGCCTCCTTTGAGGCCATTAAATTCGGTTATCTATTATACAATTCATGAAGTTTGTCCTACGTGGCAGTTTTGTCCCACGTGGCAGTTTTGTCCCAGTCATATTTTTGGTTGCTGACTGGGACGCCACGTGGAGGTTGTGTGGGGTTGTGGACTTGGGTTTGGGATGGGTTTTTGGTGATTTTTTTACGTTTTAGTCCTTGTTTTCCCCCTTTTTTTCCCGACCCTCTTCTCTCTCTCTCACCCACGCTTTTTGCACTTTGGCGACCGCTTCTCTCCGCATTTGTGCCCTGGCGACGACTGCCTCCGTGCCCTCCGGGCACGGGTTATGACTAGTACTATTTTATTACATAGAAGAGATGACAGTTGGGAACTAACATACAAAATGTTTATATCCCTTATTTACAAGCATATATAAAAGTCTGCATAAATAATACCTACATAGAGAAAAGGGTAGTGTCATCTATATATGGTTCCTACAAACAGGGTGGTGCAGTGCATGCATTAACGAGTGGGACATGCTGTTTATAGTGATCCACATGTCATGAGGCTCATGTCACATGCAGGTAAAGAGTGTGGTTTGAAAATTTGCACCTCGTTAAATAAATGGTCACTTTGCTTTATATTAAATTGTTGCTCATTTTGTACTCATTGGAAATCTGATATGATATATCAAAACATATTAGGTTTTATCTATACATGTTCCCTATTATATATATCAAGATGAACACCATATGAACGCCTCAACTTATAGTCAGTATGATAGGAAATAATGACAGAAATTTGATTAACAATTCAATTTTTCAAACATTTATAGGGTTTGGATTCAAAAATGAACCTGAAACATTATCAGTTCGTGTTTGGAAATGACCCTTAATGTACCTGAATCTTGCTGGCAACCCGAAATTAGTGTGTACGACAAGATAATACGATGCACGTAAATCATTATCATTATTATCAAAATGGAGCTTACTACATTATACATTTAGGTGGTTATGTAAAGTAAAATCCAGCTAGATCACAATACACAAAATATGAATTTTGACAATTTTCATACGCTATAATTTTAATTGCCACAGTGAAGGATAATTCCAATTAGTGTTTACAGCAACCCATTTAAAATTCAAATCTGACCCAAACTTGATAATCGAGAAGATATTTCAATCTGAACCTGAGTCCAACCCCAATAACATTATTCGATTTGGATCCACATTATACATGTATCCAACCCAAATCCAACCTACTTACACCCCTAATTGTTCGGTGGGTCAAAACAAAATTCAGTTTATTATTGAGGAACAATGAAACACTGAACAAATATGCATATATATTGTGTGTGCACGTGCGCGCACGCACACACATGATATACACATATACATATACATGTGTGTGTGTGTGTAAGCATATTTGTTCAGTTCTTTGTTGTTCCCAGATAACAAACTAAAGTTTACATGTACGTGTGTGTACATGCGTACAAACAAATAACATTGTCTGCTTAACACTGCACCTTGGCATATTAATTTAATTAGATTAGGATGCACAGGCAAACACAAGCAGATAAGCCAATGTTAACTACCTATTGGCATATTAACTTACAAGTTACATGTGCACATTGACTCCGTATAATGAGTATTTAACTATTTTTGCTCTATTTTTTCTCGATGAACCATTAATTCTTAACACTTACACGCAAGCCACCTCTAATTACTGTACCATCTGAAGGGATGATGTGTTCCATATCCATATATGATGCATTAATCCAAGTTCAAGCGCGCCTGCTTTGGGTTCGCATATATGGATTTGAACCTCAAGATAACCAAACCGACCCAAGGTTCATAGCTACTTTACATGTCCCTTATACTAGAGTCAAAGCCATATATAACCAGTGTGAGCTGAAACCCCGTGGACCCCACCTGAACTTTTGACAAAATAGTACCATATATAAAGCATATAATGTTTTGTACATAATGCTGATGCACAAAATCGTATAAATTCCCTCAAAATACTGTTCTAATCTCAATAGCTAATGAAGAAACTTTTAAAATTCACTTACTCTTATTAGTTCTTTCACATCATATCCTTACTTCCATGGTTTTTTATATACTGTAGACAAGACTGTTAACTTGTTGTTTCTTATTTCTATTACATGATATATACCCCCAGACCAATGATGAAAAACTCTACGCCCGCCACTACTCCATACCATTTGATACTGCAGGAAACCCCATGCTATTTTCATTCCTTTCTCCCCCTATCGGTCCCCTCCCATCCCCCCCCCCCCCCCCAACAAAAAAAAAAACTGTATGTTTATTACAATTTAATGCAAATCGAACACCAGCACAAATTATTTTGAGAATCACATTAACATTAAACAATTTGTAACACTTTAAACCTAGAAAGCACAAACACTTAAACCATGGAACCATGTCGCATCAGACACGTGTTGCACATACATGTCAGTCACATGTATTGGATATGATAGTTACCACTTTTACAATATTTTTTAGAATTTGCTCACAAAACATTGTGTCATGTTGTCTATGAGTTGACGTGTCCATGTCAGTGCAACATAGCCTTAAACACACAAAAATTCCTTCAAAAGGAGGGATTTCGGACCGGTTAAGAACTTATCGACAAGCATAACAGTGTTGGCAAGACTGAAAGAATAGAATGAATGGGATACTTCTCGCTTAGTTTGCTCAAGAGAATGCCACATGACTACAGTTACTGAAGTTATTCCACTGAATAATATTATAGGCGATGGATGCAAAATATCTTCCAAATAAGATATGATAATGATATTTAAAAAATTGACACGTCTGGGTTAGAAAAGTAAAGTATATGAAAATGTATAAATAAGATATTCAAAATACTAATAATATGAGTAGCATTAGTAGTAGGAAACTATGGCCAAATAACAAAGATGCCTCCATACCAGAATGACAAGAGCAGAAGAAATGCAGCTAAAAACATAATCTGTGGACAAGCTGCAATAGAATAATCATACCTTCCAGTTAGAATGTTAATCTACTTTGGGTTTAAAAAAATTGACTTGGTCCATACTGAATATAACAGAAATACAACTGTTGCTCAAACTGGCATACCCATGAGGATAAATCCACAGCCATGTAACCAGCACTGCCATCGCTCACAAGTTGCGAGAAGAGAACATACGAAATACATGAAGTAGCCTGTCCAGTGATTAGTCAATATACTACGTCAAAAGAAGTACTTAGAGACGTTGGGACCAGTGAAGTGTTAAACTATATTAAAATTCAACTAGATTTTACCTGCACAATTTCCAAAACTTCTACTATCCACATGAACATGGTAAGTAATGAACATAACATTTACTATCAACATATAAATGAAAATGCAAGAGCTGATTAATAGGTATAACATATAAGATGCTAATAGAATGTTAGTTGTTAATTATATTAGAATTAGAAAGAGTATATTTGTAGGTTTATATATTCTAAATCTCACACTCACACACAATCAGAGATGATTTCTCTGTGTTGTGGATTTCTGAATAATATTTCTCTTTTTATATTTACATTGAATCGAATAATATTTCACTTTCTCAATTTACATGGTATCAAAGCTAATCTCCTACTATTATCCCTAAGACCCTTTCTCTAATTCGTCTATCATCTCAAATCAATGCCTTCATCCTAGCCCATCTCAATGTCAATGCAACCCCTTCATCGACAGCTTCGACGTCAATAGAAGACCCACCACCGGGACTTCGTCATCTTCAAACTGCCCCTAATCGCCTTATTCAACGACGGTAACCACTACATCAACTTCGCCACTCGCAATCGAAGTCTTCGTCTTCAATATCTAGTGTTTCATTTCATTTCCCCTTAATGGTTATCACTTGTCGCCCTCAATCACCTGACTTCAACTTATCAACAACACAAGTGATGCCTCACTTTACTCATCAACGACATAGACAACACCCTCATTTCCATCATCCCCTGATGCTATAGACTTTCACCCATGCCTTCCTCCCTGCTATAATCGATATTTGTCCTCGATGTCTGCCAAACACCATGTCATCTACCCCCACTCCTTAGTTGATCTGACTCAAATCCGATTTATTTCAAGGTTGTAAGAGAAAAGGTAGTGATTACAATTGCAATAAAAAAGATTTTTTGTTTCATAGTGTTGCTAGTCATAACTCGTGACCATAGGTCACTGGACATTCAACATATTCTCCCAAAAAATTTCAACACATTCAAAATATCTTCCTCAAAAATATTTGCAACATCATTCAAAATATTTCTCCCAACAAAAAGATTCAACCACATTCAAATTAAAATTTAGTTCTCTCCTGAGAGAATTTAGTTCACCCTAAACATTTTCGTTCCCTTAAAATTTAGTTCCTCAAGATTTAGTTCCTACCAAAATTTAAAAGTTTAATTCCATCAAAATTTAGTCCCGTCAAAATTTAGTTTTCCCTAAAATTTTAAGATTTTTTCCTAAAATTTTCACAAACTCTCATTCTAACTATTGATTCCTAAAGATTAAATCCTAATCATTGATTCCTAAAAATCCCCCCCCCCCCCCCCATTTCGGTTTCCCACCAAAATTTTCGGGATGCAAAGTTTCAATTTTTCCCCCAAAATGCAAAGGTTTCCCCCGTAAAATTTTTAAAAACTATCATCATGCTCATTAATTCCTCAAGATTCAATCTTAGCCATATTTCTACACACTCTTTTGTCCTAGTCAACAAACACATTCAAAAACATCCCTAAATGTATAATAGATATTACATGTGTGTGAGGGCTTTCAAGTGATGTGAAAATATATATTATAAAATATTTGGATAAGAGCAAACTAATTCTTCTAACCCTTCTCCTTTCCCAACTTTACTATGATGTCAGAGCCATCAAATCTAATCCTGATCTTAACTGTGTAACCATAGTTGTTAAAATCTTATGATATGCGATCATACCGTACAATACATTGTGAAAAAAAATATGATACATATTGATTGACCATATCGAATATATAGAGTATCTTATGATATGGTTGACTCCCATTCAATTCCCAAGTCTGTGTCATATGGCATATCTCATCTATGTTAGCAGAATGATATGTTAAAGGAGATGACAGCATTAAAGCATAACGGGATCTGGGACCAGCTAGATGTGCTTCTTAATAAGAAGTAAATAATTGCAAGTGTGTTTATATTATTAAATTGAATGGTTTCCTAGCTTAATTGAAGTTCAGACTTATTGCTAAAGGTTATTTATAGACATACGATAGAGATTATCAGGAGACTTTCTCTTCGGTTATGAAAATGACTTCAGTGCGTTTATTGATTTCCTATTGATCTCCTGGATGTCACTCGTCATTTGCCCTTGCATTAGTTGAATGTAAAGAATGTAAAGAATGTATTTCTTAACGGTGTTCTTCAAAAGAAAATATATATGAAGTACCCACCAAGTTTTGTTAAGTTTTGTTGCTCAGAGGAAGTTAGAAAAGGAGTGCAAGTCGCAGAAATCATTATATAGTCTCAAGTAGTCACCAAGTACTTAATTTGGTTGTTTGACAGATTCTATAAAAAGTTTTGCCAGAGGAAGTTAGAAAAGGTGTGCAAGTCGCAGAAATCATTATATAGTCTCAAGTAGTCACCAAGTACTTAATTTGGTTGTTTAACAGATTCTATAAAAAGTTTTGCCTCAAGCAGTGCCAGAATGATCGCTCTATTTTCTGTTGGACTCATTAGGGGATGCGGATTTGTCTACCTGTATGAGTTAACGAGGGTATAATCGTTGGAGATGATGCCTTTAGTACTTGGAAATTGAAGCAGTTTATTTAAAGAGTTTCATACAAATGACTAAAAATCTTAAATATTTCCTTGGGATAGTTGAAGAAAAGCATCTATTCAGTAAAAGTATGTCTTAAATATGTTGTTAAAGACAGGGATGTCAGGGTGTACCATATCACTTCACATATGGATCCTAACTCCAAACTTGTACCAGATCGAGGGAGCAGCTAAATGATCCAGAGCAATATTGAAAATTAATTGGCAAGCTAAACTATCTTACTATGATACGTTTTGATATTACTTCATCGGTACATGTGTTGAGCCAGTTCACGTCTGATTCAAGGACTGTAAATTGGGATGTTGTGTAAAGAATGATATGATACTTGAAGAATGCGTCATGTAGAGATCTTCTATACTCTGATTGTGACCATTATAAAACTACTGTATTCTTAAATGCAGAATGAACTGTTCACCCTTTGATTGGTGATCTAGAATCGATTTTGTGTTTTTATAGGAGGTAATCTGATTTTCTAAAAGATAAGAAACGATCGGTTGTCTTTCTATCCGTTGAAGAATCAAAACATAAGGACACGACTAACACCACCTGATTGTGACCATTGCAAGGCTGCAGTATTCTCCAATACAAAATGGCATAGTTCGCCCTTTAATTGATGATTTACGACTAATTATTGTTTTGTGAAAGGTAATCTGATTTTCTAGAAGAATAAAAAACAATCAACTGTGTCTCAATCCAATGCAAAATCAAAATACATTGTCATGACTAAGACCACATGTGAAGAGATATGAATTCAGTATCTACTTTCTGAGTTCGGGTTTAAAACATCGACTCATGTGAGGTTTTATTGCGACGACTAATTATTGTTTTGTGAAAGGTAATCTGATTTTCTAGAAAAAAAAATCAACTGTCTCAATCCAATGCAAAATCAAAATACATTGTCATGACTAAGACCACATGTGAAGAGATATGAATTCAGTAACTACTTTCTGAGTTCGGGTTTAAAACGTGGACTCATGTGAGGTTTTATTGCGATAACAAATATGATATATACATCGATAACAACCTTGTCTTTTATGAGAGGACAAAATATATCGAGATCGATTATTTAGTAAAACAGCAGCGGGAAGATGATTGAGACGAAACACGTTGGAATTGTAAATCATTGGATGTGGATATACTTACCAAGCATCAGGGGAAAAAAGTGAAATATATCTGTGACAAGCTGGCATGCATGATATATAATTTCCTGGCCTATTGAGTGTTGAGATTTAATACGTAACGTATTGAAGGGGTTTATGTCAAATGAGTTATCGGTAAAATTACCAATTTAATAATATAAATAAGAGATCACTGGAAGATGGAGAATAACCAACTCTCCTTAACCTGGCTATGATTTTCTACATATAAAAAGTAAAATGGAACCGAATAGTGTGATGTGTTTTACTTCAGATTGGTTCACACAAAATACTCCATTTTGCATTTAAGAAATATCCGCAAAAGGAAAATAAAATACAATCAATAACTAAAAACAAATTCATTTAGAGCGATAAAATTGAAAAGAACATAAATATAAACTTAATTTATCTAGTGTGCAATCAGTTAAAGATGCCATTAAAAAAGTAAAACCAACTGATCATCGAACTTCTGAACTTTAGGCTTGAAAATGTGTTCCATTGCCAGAATAGCTATCTACTATGTAGTACATAAATAAAGATTTGAAATCCCGGCTGATATAGATACGTATCGCTCGTGTCAGATCGGAATTCAAGCATGCCGATACGATACCTTCAAAATGGATTGATACCACTAATACTAACTGATAACAACTGATCTAAGAGAAGATCTAATGTCTTGGTTACTAAAATTTAAAATTCTTTTTTATTTCGTTAAAGTATAAACTCTCATTTCTCCGACAAAATCAAACTTCAAAATATTGGCTCGTGATCAAATGGCTTAAAAAGAGAAAATAGCCAATGGATGACAAAAAATATGCTGATAAATAAAATACTCATTGAAGATGACGATCTATATGCAACCAACAACTACTGTTGAACCAAGGTTACGGATAGATAAAGTTCGATACTTCTGATAAAGCTAATACTGATAATACAAACAAAACAACCAACCAATACCGAGACCGATACCAATACCAGGATTTCAAACATTGATATAAATAACTGGGAACTAGAAAAAAAATGCTGAAAAATTGTACTCTATAAAATTTCCGACTTCAAGATTGAAACTCACCTATTTTGGATGAGCCAATCATCAGGTGGAATATCTGCAAATAGATTGAATATTTGCATTATTTATCATGCAATCAATCTCACTATCGCAGCAGAAGTTAGAAAGAAGCACAATAGTAGCAAGAGACGGTGTTCCTCAATTTGCTGTCTAAAAATCCACAACAGTCAGCATTGACAAGAAATGCTATAATTAAAGTACAGACGTGTATGGATGTAAGGATAAAGGGGTCATTTTACTTTAGAAAATTGTTCTACCCAATTTCCTAGAAATTTAAAGAGCAGTCAAGCTCAGAAACAACGATAAAGGACGTCCAAGTATAGAAAAAAGCCTGTTCTCCAAAACATGCACTGTCATAATGTAAATGACACTAATTAAAGCTGGTACCACCTTAAAGAGAAACATCTCAATAGCATTGTTGTGATTAACATTATGTAAACCCTTTCCCAATGAAAGCTCCATTTTAATAATGCTACGGAAAAATTGACGATTCTCAGGACTTGTTGTCAATTAGATAAATAAATTCTCGTATAAAAATAAGTACAACGAAGTAACAAAAGTGAAAAACTTACCAGTTAAGTAATTTATGAAACTTTTCATATGTGAATTTTTTTTTAAAATATGGCCATATAATGTCATGTTTACCCAGATCACACAGAATCACACATTAACTCTAGCAAGTCACATGAAAAGAGATGTTTAACGGAAACCAGGGTTTCTCAAATCATTGACTACCAATTATTTGATTTTCAAAATCTCGCAGAGCCAGAATTTATAACCAAAGTTATGTGCACCACACCTACTACAAAATAAAATAAAATAAAACTATAAATAGAAGGAAACACTAGAAACCCACTAAGGAAAACACTAAAAGATGTATAAAATATCTAAAACTCTTTTCAAATATTCATTTAAACTAAAACTAGTCTTTCATGTTTGATTCAGACACAATCTTCATCAACTAAAAAGTAATGTAGCAGTCAACCATGGATCATTATGCATCAATGATATTTAGCAGTACCAAAAATCAAGAAGAAACCATGCATTTTTGGAGGTTAGGCATAGATACATCACTAGCACCTAGCCGCCTAAGTGGTGATTAATAAAAAGAAGAAAAATAGTACAAAAAATGTCTACCTCCTGTTGCCTTAACTCTATCATCATTAATTGGGTTAGGGCAAGCCTGTACGACTTCTTTCCTATCTCTATCTCTTTCGCTCCCTCTACGAGTCAACGACAGCAGGCAGCACAGCTACAACGGCCAAAGTACAGCCAAGCCAGAGCACAGCCAAGATGCGGTTGATGACGATGAGGGGGACGGTGAAGACAGCAATAGGTAGCTTCTTTTAGGTAAGGGTAGAATGCTTGGTGTACGAACATGAGGCCAAGTGGAGCGGCTTAGGGCCGCCATTGCCTATGCATCGCCTTGGTTGCCATTCAGACCGTGCTTTAAAACACTGGTTAGTACATATGTAGTCTAGGGTGTGTCCCAGAATATACACTTAGTTTACATAACAAGAAAAGAATTATAGAAAGGTGAAACGCTACCTTAACTTCATAAACATATTGACAAGTGTCCTGAAGGATAATAAGTTAGTAACTTAAATGCACCTAACTGGTTAAAGGTGCTGCCAAGCATAAAACAAGAGACATGTTCCCCAATTACTGCATCAAATTTCGTCCTCATTCTTGAAGAAAGGAAAGGCAAAGAAGATATCTAATCGAAAATTTCAACTATCAAAACTGGCTTGAATTTTTCAGAAAGGCCAGTGTCAGCGTTTCATGGTAGTAAACCACAATAAAGCATGGACACTTTCCAATACTCGCACGACACTTGTCCAACACTGGCCCGACATGTATAGTTATCAAACACAAATCGTGTTCAATTTTAAAACCCCAGAAGTTGTGTCCAAGCCGTGTGAGATTGAAGTTAACCTAAAGGATGAGTTGGACACTTTAGACCCACATTAATAACACAATATATGAAAATGATCTTACCAGATCATGTACCATATCAAAAACGGTTAAAATTCATTTGAGGTTAATTAGGAATCAACTAGATTATTTATATATCCTTTTTGTTTGATTTTGTTCCTTGATTAGAACTATTAATTTTTTCATTAAAATTTATAGTCATTATTTTGATATTTAGTGCAACGCATCATAATCACTATAGATTTTGATGTGTATCATATATTCCTATGCACGCACGTGTGGTTATATTGTGGTGTCAGCATGTGCTACTTTTAAAAATTGGCAGTCTCCCCGTATGTGCCGTGTTGTAGTTGTGTCTTGTGTTTGTCTATGCTACATGGGCAAAGCCTCTCCCATTTCTCAAGAGGTATGGGTTCAGATTCCGCTTGCACAAGGCTATAATCTTTTATGAAGAAACTTGTAAGAAATGTGTTTATATGCTTTGATTTGTTCGCTTTAGATTCACATAAATAATCTTCTCTCAGGTTGTGTTTGGTACTTGGAATTCAATATTCCCATATCTCGAGCCGCATTTCAAGGAATCAATTTTTGAGAATATATCATTATCATGGAGTAATTTGAATATTCCACCAATAAAATATTGTCACGTTTGATATGTCGAAACAAGATCCGAAGAATGTGATATTCTTGAGCATATTTTTCCTAAACTAACCTCCGTGATATAAAGATATTGAGTAGGAGAGGTCACAAGCGTAACTAATACTAAAGGGGGAAAGCTTAATGGTGGGGCCTCCTTGGTGTCATACTCAAAAAAATAATGTTGCTTCTTAAGCAATCAGACAGCTGGAGTTTAACATAGCATACACTGTCTATCGTTCTGATTTACTCAAAGTTATGGCAAAAAAAGCCCAAGAGGGATCAATTAAGACAACGTTGATTGGAACTTAGGCTACGTTGATGCTGACAAAGGGGATCATCTATAGAAAAGAAAAAACATCACCTCAAAGGGCAGGATAGTATACACTCAAAACAATGGTTCACTTACCTTTTGCCGTGTCCACCCAAGTTGTTGATTGCGGTTGTGAATTCTCAGTAGCTATCAGATAAAGAAAAACACCGATCAGTATCAATTCAGTCAAAATGGAAGGATGTATCAAATGCAGTCAAAACTAAAATTCGCATTTTGAGTAGCAAGACATACACATATCGCATGGGTGTCAAGTTCATGGTTCGCAGAACCAATATGCAGCACTGACTAATATGACCATCATCACCACAAAGGTTAAAACTAATAAACAAGTGATCAGGTTATCTAACACCTGGTAAGCAACATTCCTACAAGGCATCATCTCATCATTTATGCTTCAGGCTACGATCACTTTCTAAGCATTCGTTAAGCTATTCTTACATGGTTACATAATTCAAGAATATTCTATAAAACTTGTACCACCTTTTTCATTGTTTCCACTCGTTGTTATCAATAAACTTTTTAGGTCAAGCCTCTTTCTATTCTCACTGAGCAATTTCATTGTTTCCTCTCGTTGTTATCAATAAACTTTTTAGGTCAAGCCTCTTTCTATTCTCACTGAGCAATTTGAACAATTGAGAACAGCACATGGAGTAGAGCATATAAGGTATGTATGCATAAATTAATAGCTTCTCTTAACATTAGCAAGCTACTTCAAACCAATATAAAAGCCAATGCCGACAAGTGACCCGCTTAGGAATCTGAATTATAACCTTCCAAATATCCTATTCATTGTATCTAGCTATCACATAACAGTCCAAGCTGGCATTAAAAAACATTTTGGGGAAAAGCAGCCAGCACAAATCACCTATCATTAGATACAGGTTCAACAAAACAAGGAGTGTGTGTGCATGCCCTTATACCTAATTTTCTTTATCCTTATTACAGTCAATCTCATCTTTGTGAAGACGATTCCAAAATATGCTGTTAGGAACTAACAAAGATGGAATTTTTATTTGAAAGTAAATAGCAAATAAGAAGATAATTGAGCTCAAAAGAGGTGTGCTCTCCTCCCAAGACGCCTAGAGGACGTCCGCACTCGTCTACCTATGGAATCACACAATAACAATCATCAAAATAGTATATCCCATAGTAGAAGACTACCCCCTATATATAATAAAAACTAGGGCAAATAAGGGGGAAGTGCGGCTAGGGTTGGTCGGCCAAGAGGGGGGGCGGGTTCTGCTTGCGCGCGCTGCCTGGGCCTACGGGTGTAAACCCGCAGGGGCCTATGGGCCTCTGCAGGCCCATCAATACTCCCCCCAAGAGCCACCTTGTCCTCAAGGTGGAAGGCTGGAAAGCGCGCCATCATATCATCAATGTCCTCCCACGTACTTTCGTGCTCCGGTAAGCCCCTCCACTGCAACAACACCTGCCTCGCGCCTGTGTCGCTCTGCCGGACTCCCTTCAGCAACTCGGGCTCCATCCTCACCTCCATATCAGCAGTAAGGGTCTCTGATAATGTAGGGGAAGAGGTGTGGTCGCCAATAGCCTGGCGTAACTGTGAGACATGGAAGACTGGGTGAATGGTAGATCCTGGTGGTAACTGTAGGCCACCGGTCCTATCGCCTCGACATCAAAAGGCCCAAAATACCGCAGTGCCAGCTTTTCATTCCTCCTATGAGCTACCGACCTCTGCCAGTAGGGCCTCAGCTTCAGATATACCATATCACCAACCTCAAAGTGTACGTCTCGACGGTGTAAGTCTGCTCGTGCCTTCATCACCTGATGAGCCCTCGCCAAGTGGAGCTTCAGCTCCTCTAGAATCCGGTCCCGCTCTGCCAGGTATTGCTCCACATCAGAAACAGGAGTCGTCTCATGACCATAATGAAGTAAGTGCGGAGGGTCTCTGTCATACAAAATCCTGAAAGGTGTAGTCTGCGCCGTCGTGTGGTATGAAGCGTTGTACCAATATTCCTCCTACAGTAGCCAACGTGCCCACTCCTTAGGATTCTCTGAGATGAAGCATCGCAGGTAAGTCTCCACACTCCTATTTACCACCTCTGTCTGACCGTTAGTCTGGGGATGATAAGCTGTGCTCCGCTTCAAGGCCGTCCCCTGCAGTCTGAAAAGCTCCTGTCAAAATTTGCTCTGAAATACTGTGTCTCTATCCGAGACTATGGTGGACTTCGATGGGCCATGCAAACGAATGACCTCTCTCACAAAAATCTCTGCCACAGAAACTGTGCTGTAAGGACGCTTAAGCGGGACAAAATGTGCATATTTGCTGAGGCGGTCTACCACAACAAAAATGACGTTGTATCCACCCGACTTTGGCAATCCATCGATGAAGTCCATAAAGAGGTCCTCCCAAACTCTGTCTGGTAAGGATAGCACTGTAGTAGTCCCCCTGGGGATATAGCCTGATACTTGTGACGCTGGCACACGTCACACTCTGCCACCATTCTGGCCACTTCCTTCCCCTTCCAGTAGACCTCCCTTGATAGCCGCTGGTAGGTCTTGAGGACCCCAGAATGTCCTCCAATAGCACTGCCATGGAACTCCCAGAATATGGCCGGTATGAACGTAGAAGTCCTCGGTATCACTAGCCTCCCCAGTAAAGTAGCCGCCCATCCTGAAGAGAATACCACGGGTACTCGGTTGACCCCTGTAGAAGGGCCTCTCGTATAGCCGCCAGCTTCGGGTCATGCTCTACCTCCTGCTGTAGAGGGCCCCAATCCTCGAGGATAGATACGGTAAGTGCCGCTAACTCTGCCTCCTCCTCCCGCCGGGATAACGCATCAGCTGCCTTGTTCTCCAATCCCTGGCGGTACTCTATCTCGAACCTGTACCCCATCAACTTTCGCAGCCACTTCTGATGCTCCTCCGCTACCATCCGCTGCTCTAGCAGATACTTCAGGCTCCGCTGATCCGTGCGAACTATGAAGCTCCGTCCCAAAAAAAGGTCTCCACTTCTGTATGGACAACACTATCGCAATCAGCTCCCTCTCATAGACCGACCGCAATCGGGCCCTCATGGTCAACACCTGGCTGTAGTAAGCTATCGGGCACTGCTCCTGCATGAGTACTGCTCCCAGCCCATGTCCTGATGTGTCCGCCTCTACTACGAAGGGTCTGGAGAAGTCGGACAACGCCAATACTGGCACAGTGGTCATTGCCCTTTTCAGGGCCTCAAATGTTGTCGTCGCCTCCTCCCCCCAATGGAACCGATCCTTCTTTAATAACTCCGTCAATGGCCAGGCAATCGTCCCATATCCCTCCACGAATCTGCGGTAGTAACCTGTAAGGCCCAAGAAGCCCCGTAGCCCTCTGAGAGTAGTGGGGCACGGCCAGTCCAACATGGCCACTATCTTAGCTCTATCTGCGGCTACCCCTCCTGCTGATACCGCGTGCCCCAGATACTCCACCTGCGGCTGCCCTAATAGACACTTCTTTCTGTTCAAATATAGCTGGTGGTACTGCAGCTCCTGAAAAACCACCTGCAGGCGGTCCAAATGCTCCTCCAGAGTACGACTGTACACCAAAATATCATCGAAGAAAACTAGTACAAATCGCCTGAGATAGGGATGGAATACCTTATTCATGAGAGCCTGGAAGGAGGCAGGTGCGTTGGTCAAGCCGAAGGGTATGACCAGAAACTCATAGTGGCCCCCATGCGTCCTGAACACCGTCTTGGGCACATCCTCCCGCCGCATCCTGATCTGGTGGTAGCCCGACTTAAGATCTAGCTTGCTGAACCAGGCTGCTCCGTGTAGCTCGTCCAAGAGCTCATCAATCACAGGTATAGGGAATTTATCAAAGACCATCTCCTTGTTCAGTGTCATGTAGTCCACGCAGAACCGCCAACTACCATCCTTCTTCTTCACTAATAATACTGGGCTGGAGAACGGGCTCACACTCGGCTGGATCACCCCTGCCTGCACCATCTCTGAAACCATCCTCTTTATCTCATCCTTCTGATGTTGGGGGTATCGATAGGGCCGAACGCTAATGGGGGGACCCACCCTCTCGTAGAACAATGGCGTGCTCGTGGTCGCGTGGTGGTGGAAGACCTCGAGGCTCCAGGAAGATCTCCTCAAACTGCTCCATCAGCTGCTGAACCTCTCCTGGAATGGGCTGCTCTGTACTGGCCTCTGCGCCTCCCTCACCTGTCAAAGAGTACAGCTCGACTAAATATCCTCCTCCCTCTGTCTGGATGGTCCTAAACATGGTCTTCAGATAGACCAAAACTCTGCAGAGGCTGGGGTCCCACTGGAGTATCACTGCTCTCACCGCCTCCTGAAACTGCATCCGTAGTAGCTTCCAATTTATCGTCATCTCTCCCAATGTCTGTAGCCAAGTCATGCCTAGGATGATGTCGGTGCTCCCTAGGTCCAGGGGTAAAATATCTGCAATAACATGTATCCCATGCATGGTCAGCACCAATCCTCTGCAAACTCCCCGGCTGCTCTCTTTCTTTTCCGTTGCCATCATCACGTTGAAGCTGCCACAATCTGTCAGCTGAAGCCCATGTTGTGTCACCACCCTCCTGGATATGAAATTGTAGGTCGCCCCACTGTCAATAAGCACAGTCACCTCCTAGTCACCGATCTCCCTCCTCAGCTTCATGGTATGGTTCGGTGTGAACCCTACCACTGAGTTGAGGGACACCTCCACCACGTCCAACTGTTGGCCATCCAGCTCCTCCTCTGCCTCAGCTGCCTCCTCCTCGACATCAGCCTCGTCGTCGTCGTCCTCTAGCAGAATCACCTGAAGTGTGTGCCCCGCGCACCGATGGCCTGGTGAAAATCGCTCATCGCACCTGAAACATAAACCCTTCTGCCTCTTTTCCCGCATCTCTGCGTCGGTCATGCGCCTGAACTGTCCCCAGCCACTGGTGCACTACTCTTCTCCCCAGTCTTCTCCCGGCTTATCTGGGCGGCTACTATGGGGGTACATGCTCCTCCAGCACCGGACGGGGCGCCTCTCGATGTCTCACTACTGTAGCCGCTACTGACCCGCCTATCCTCAGTTTGTGCATCCTCCACCATCTGGGCCATCTCTATGACCTCTGAAAGCCCCATGGGCTTGTAGGGTCTCGCTGCTGCTCGCAGACTGGGACACAACCCCTTCAGAAAGGTGCCCTCCAGTGACTCGTCAGACATGCCATGTACTCGTCCTGCCAGTGTCTCAAATCTCTCGATGTAATCCCGCACCGGCCCCTCCTGCCTGAGGGCATACAGCCGTGTAAGTTCCCCAGACGGGGGTCTCTAAACTTCTCCAGCACAATGTCCTTTCGCTCCTCCCAGCTCCTGATCTGTTGCCTCCTCTCCTTCCATTGAAACCATCCCAAGGCTCACCCCTCCATGCAGATGGCCGCTGCCTCCAGCTTCTGGGCCTCGGTCATGTGATGTGTCGCGAAGTATCTCTCTGCTGTAAACAACCAGGCGTGTGGATCCTCCCCAGAAAACAGTGGCATCTTCAGCTTCCGGACTTTGCAATCTCTTCCAAAGCGCCCCTGCTCGGGCCTCCCCCCTCTCTGTGATGCGGATGATAATGATGTCTCCTCTCGTCCATAGTCTCGTGTCGCATCGGTGGCACTCCTCCGCGAACCTCGTAGTCTCCACGGTAATCTCCCCGTCGGCCCTAAAAGTCGTCCCAACCTGCGTCATCACCGAACTCCGCATCATAGCCACCCCTGCTGTCAGAGTAATAATCTCTCCCGCGTCCGTCGTCGTAGAAAGGATCCTCAGCTGCTGGCCGACGCTCCGGATGGTCAAAAAAGCTCCCGAAAACTGCCTGTGGCCCTCCTCGTTTGCTGTCCGCGGCCCGGGGGCTCAAACTACCCATCAGATGGTTGTCCGCGCATCCCCCTCTGGCTGCTGCCAGGGGGTTCCCGCCCCTGGCGGGGCCTGCCGTGCAGATCCCCCCTGGCAGGTGCCAGGGGGGCTCTAGGCCCCTCCGCTGCTCTGTCGGGCCTCTCCGGCAAGGCCGGAGGGGCAGCATGCCCTGCCGGGCCTCGAGCAGGGCCAGCGGGCCCTGCCGGAGGTCCGACGGGGTCGCCGGACCCTGCCGAGTCCTGGCAGGGCCTGGGCCCCCCTGTCGGGGTCCGACAAAGGCGGGGGAAGGTCCCCCGCCTTTCTCCCGCACCGGCCAAGCCCCCTGGCTGCTGTGGGGGTTCGGCCAGTTCCCTCCATGGACGTGACGCTCCCAATTGGGGCGACTAGGGCCGCCACCACCTTTGGCTCTCCATCGCCTTCCGCCGTACCTCCTCGCAGTAGTCCTTCCTCTATGTCTCCTCGTCGTCCTCCTCGTCCAATTCCTCCACGTAATAGGGTTGATTTTGGGCAAAAGTCTCCTCTTTTTCCTTCTCCTTATTCAAAGGTGCCGCCTTTAGTGTCGGATTAGGGTTGCCGTCCACCTTGTTGTTTGTCGCCAATTGATTTAGGGCTCCCATCAATTGTGCGAATTGATCATCGTGCTTCGCTTGATTGGACGCCAATTGGGAGATGAAAGTGGTTAATTTCACCATGGATTCATCGTTTCCCGCCAACGACTTTTTGATTGCCTCGATCTTGCTCGTGAACTTGGCCTCCAAAGCTTCAACCTTGTCGTGGGATCTTGTAGAAGCCGCCATGGATCGTCACGTGCTCTGATACCAAATTGTCAGGAACTAACAAAGATGGAATTTTTATTAGAAAGCAAATAGCAAATAAGAAGATAATTAAGCACAAAAGAGGTGTGCTCTCCTCCCAAGACGCCTAGAGGACGTCCGCACTCGTCTACCTATGGAATCACACAATAACAATCATCAAAATAGCATATCCCATAGTAGAAGACTACCCCCTATATATAATAAAAACTAGGGCAAATAAGGGGGAAGTGCGGCTAGGGTTGGTCGGCCAAGAGGGGGGCGGGTTTTGCTTGCGCGCACTGCCTGGGCCTGCGGGTGTAACCCCGCAGGGGCCTATAGGCCTCCGCAGGCCCATCATATGCCTAGTTGACATTGACATAAAACTCCTCCAATAGGACTTTTACACAGGTTAAACCCTTTTATTATTCCCCCAAACTTTTACACAAGCACAGCACCAATAACCATGTTTGGGGCATGGCCATAATTTTAATTCTTATCATGGTATGAGAGCCACCGCCATCCCAAATATATGCTCCCTTCTAATATCTTTTTCCAAACCCAAACTTCAATCCTAACACAAATCCGACATTCCAAATTAAATCAGGTCTTAACCCAGACTTAACCTGAGGTCCTGAACCATCTTCAACTCAAAACTAAACGCAACCTGGTATGAACCATCTTCAACCCATAGCTTCTAGAATCGCTATCCGAACATAAATCCTAATCAACCTTACCAGCACTATCGTTCACCATCATCTTCTTCAACTTTGACAGTCCAACACGACCACCACAGCCTCACGCATCACCACCAGATGCATCATCAAACTTCAGTTCTTCTCAATTTCATACCTCGTCAAACACCATGTCTTCATCAACTATAGTCTCCTCCACCAGCCCCATCATTAGTGTCATCACATCCGACCCTATCTGCACCTCGATCTTATACTTTTCTTCAATCGATCAAATCTACCTTTAGAATCATTGTCATAACTTAGTTGTCCTCGTAATTTAGAAATGTGGACGTCCTATAAAGTTTGAGATCATCACCTCGTTACAGCCTCGTCTTCAAATTGCAATTGGCTAAATGGAGATTTCATCGTTAGTAACCTTGTTGCAGCCTCACATGAGTCTTTCGAGCTTGTAGGAACCTTCGTTAAAGCCATCCAGCCTTGCCAAAAAAACTCATCCTAGAAGCCAACTTTAGCCGATCTCAACAAACAAATCCTAAATAATCATCAACGACAGCAGTAGAGCCCAAATCCTTCTTCGTATATCTTCTCCCTTCTTCATCTATCTTCTCTCAACAACAATTAACTTCTTCCGTACTTCCTCTTCCCGTTTTACTTCTTCAATTTGATTTCTGATTTGATCTCTCTTTTGAAGAATTTATAGATAAAAAGTTGTAGCCTCCAAAAAAAGACATGCAGCTGAAACAAGATAAATGGATTTAAACATACGTTCAATGGATAAGATGTTTCCACGGATTACTATCATAAAGCTTAATGGTAGCAATTACTAATAGCCATCTAAGGCCATCTAAGTTTATCTAACCGGTCAAGGAAAATGTTGTATCATAGATGGTCATCCTTAGTCTTATTCTGCTACTTCCAACATCCCATCCGGTATCTTTAATAGTTTCTCAAATACTACAACAAAGTTGGATAAGTGGATGCATGATAATGCTCAAATTGTTTCCTTGTTATAGACGTACATCGAGCCTCATGGTGTTGATATGTGTCATCATCTTGACACTTGTAAACAGATTTGTAAGTATGTTAAGCTTTTTTATTCCAGTTATCCAAATCGTTTGTATGGTATTTCTTAAGACTTCTTCCCATGCAAGCAAGAGGAAAAGATCATTACTAAGTTCTTTGAGATCTGAAGCAAGCTTATAATGAGCTCAATCTTTAGATGCCAATTACATCTAATAAGGGGATGCAGAAGCAGCAAGATTAATTAATCTCTTGAGTTGTCTTCATGGCTTAAGGTCTGAAGTGAAGTCTGATATCTTAGATGACAAAGAGCTTTCATTGCTTTTCGAGTAATGTAGTCATGAATCTAAATTTAGTGATATTGATGGGGATGTCAAATATGCATTTTTCAAGATTAATTGATCGGTGCAGGTAGCTTCAAAACTTCTCGTGTTTCATAGTTGAGATCACAATGGACTTCGTGATTAAGGAGATCGTGATTGATTTCGGGGTTGAAGAGATCATAGTAGAGCTCTTGGAGAAGGAACTTGAAGTTGCACTCATGGTGAAAAGGACAATCATATTCATGAGTATTGTTGGGACTTGTTTAGGTGTTTCGCATGTGTTCCTAATGCTACGGTACTACATAATGACACTAGTTCTACAAATGGTCTCAGTAAGAAATCTTGAATTCTTCTTTCAGAAGATGAGTGTTCTAAATTCTTCCAGCGTTGCACAAAAGGTATCGACTCACATTTCATATTTTGCATAAACAGAATCACCAGCAACAACGTGTATCTTCTTTCATGTGCATATTCATTTTTGCTAACTTCGACGAGTAGATATTCTACTCAAGTTAGTGTTATATGCATGGCAGATCCTACACCTATTTCTCTCTTATCGGTTTTATTTATTCTTTATTTTCTACTTAATCTTATATTTATCAACACAATTATTAAAATCTTTAGTGCATAGTTACTTTTATCTTAAGTTTGTTGTTACTCAAGATTTAATGTTAAAGAGAATGATTAACGAAGAGTATGAGTCCAATGATCTTTACTACGTTCATTCTTCTATTGCATATTCAGCCACAACTTCATCGTGTCGTCTAGGTCATTCCTCACAAGACAATTTAAAGAAGTTGATTTTCAAGTTAGGTCATTTACAAATGTTAGGGCGCATGTGAGTATACAAAACATGAGTGGTTTGTACCTAGTGCCAACAAACATGCGCTCAGGTAGTTTATTCCAGCATTTATGGTCTATCTCATATCACATCGAAGTTGGATCTTGATATTTTTGTTGTATTTGTAGATGATTTTCTCCCGTAAACTAAAATTTTTATAATGAAAGGAAGTTCTCGGTTCTCAGTTATTTTCAATTTTTCATGCTACAATCTGAAATTCAAACCCGATTTGATATGCCTATGAAAAATTTAAAAGTCATATACAAAAATATATTTCTTAATATTATCATGATTTTATGACTACATATTAAATTATGCATCAGTAATATTGTTCATATACCACAAAACAAAAGGTAGTAATCAAATGAAAAAAATAGATATCTTTTGGAAGTCACTAGAGCATTATTGTTTCAAATGAATATTCTTTAAAAAAATTAAATGAATTGGCTATCACATTGTGTTATTTACAAATCAATGCCATTATTTGTTCTTCATAATAATTATCTATATGGTTATTATTTTCTCACAAGAGCATATACCAATTTCCTTCCAAAAATTTTGGTTACACATGTTTTGTTTATACGTGTGATTCCAAGATAAATAAGTTAACTCTCTAAGCCGTTAAATACATTTCTTATTATGCATATACATAAAAGACATATAGATGTTATAATTCTCTATTTCATCATTTCTTATTCAAATGCCATTTTCTTCGAGTTTACTCTATATTTATTTTTTTCATATAACTTGGCAGATCTCACAAGGTAAATTTCGCTTCTTGTTCATATTCCTCTTACACCATCACGGTCTTCACAATCACCTGCGTCTTCCAACTAATTCAACTCCGCTTCCTCATATGTGCATTCTTGTTTTGATGAAGCTGGTTTTAACGTTTATAGTAGAAGGAAGAAAGTTATTTTTGATCAAATGAACTTGGATTCTATGTCAATTGTTGATACCTTATTTTTCTAATTCTGATGAAATAATATCCGTCCCAAAGCGAAAAAGTAAACAAACATGCACTTCTCATCCTATAAATATCTTTAGTCTAATCTTCTTTTGTTGCTAGTTTTGATGATATATCGGTACATAAACTGTATATGTTGTTTTATGCCATAATGGAAGCTGCATAGCATGATGAGATACTTGATTTGTACCATTCTAATAATTAGAAATTAGGATCTCTTCCTTCTAGCAAGTCTGCTGCTATTCATCATTTATACATGAAGCAACCTCTGAGATATTTTGCTCATAGCGAGTTTGAATTGGTATGTCATCTCATGAAGTTGTTGCATAATCTCAAGCAGTCTCTAGGAGCATAGTTTAGCAGAAATGTGTTCTTATGGAGTTCAAAATGAAGCGAACCGGCATGTTAAGGAGCATTCTGTGTTCCATCAAAAAAACATGTGGGTTATTTTTCAGTTGTGTGCAGGATGGATACAGTCTTTACAGAAGATCCACCATTTGAATACACCGCTGAAAAGACTTCTCTACTGCAACAGTCTCAAATGAAGGATGTGGGCATGTGAAGGATGTGGGCCAATTAGGATATTTCTTAAGGAATGAGATTGCTCTATCTCATCAAAATATTCCCTATCTCAAATGAAGTATGTAGTCAATTTGTTGACCAAGCCAATGATGTTCGGTTGCAAACCAATCGACAATCTTATGAATCCAAATACCAACTTATTAGTTGACGCAGTTAAGTTGGAGTTTCTCAACAAATAAAGAAGGTTGGTGTGTATGCTTAACTATCTTGCAATTACTTGATCAAATATAGCCTTTGTTGTGACTGTTGTTTATTTCTTGATGCTCATCGTACAACTTATTGGAATGGCGTAGTTTGCATACTATGATATTTGATGATTGCTCTAGGATGTTGGTTGTTATACAAAGATCATAAGAATCTTCGGATTAAGTGTTACACTAATGCATATTCCACCTTTGATTATCATGTTTTAAAGAAGAAACTTAATGTCTTGAAAACTTAAGAACCAATCAATAGTCTCTCAATCTAATACAGAATGTGAATATAGGAACATGGTAAATGAAACATGTGAGTTAGTATGGTTGAAATTTTTGTTAGGAGAACTTGATTTTCAGCATCGATAGTATATGATCATTAAGTGTGATAACCAAGTATATGATCATTAAGTGGGATAACCAAGTGCAATAATTAAGCGGTCATTTACATTACAACTAATCTAATATTTCATGAAATGACGAAAGGTATAAATATTGATTGTCATTATGTTCGATAAGGTCTTGAATAAGGTGATTAAAACAACATAAGTCAAATCAGATGCTACGTTGGTTGACTAATTCATAGAACCTTAAGGTGCTTACAAAGTATCTTGTATTAAGATATGAGCATATGATATATGTGTTCTAACAAGAGCGGGAGTGTTATATTAGAATTAAAAGACCTTTAGTATAAAAATAAAATTATATGCTCCTAGATTTAAGAGTTAAAGTCAATTAAGGAGTTATATATAAATTTTAATCATAAGTATCTTGCATTTTTCGCTATATAAACATCACTGCTATCTATGTTTGGAATATATCCATTATTTTAATTCTTCTCCCTAATAAAAAACATAAATGCATGATTGTTTCTAGTAATGTAATTGATGGCATGGACTGCTCAACAAATACGAGAGACAAAATAAAACCTATGAATCTATGATATGAAAAATACTTTCCCCAATAAAAATTGGCATCTAACCAGTCGGATGTGACAAGCATGTCCAACCATGCCAGATCGCTCTAAATGGGCAAGCCTTCATTTGCCTCAAATATATGCATACATTACGTGAAATATATTACAGAACTCTTAAATAAAGATAAGTTATTCCATCATTTTAGATTATTTAATATGTAAATAACAAATTGAATATATTTATATGATTGAACATACGTGACAATGTCCTAGTATATAGGTTTTTGCAAGATTGTCCTATCCAAATGAACATGTTGGAGTACAACATGTGCATCCATGTTTCTGAATCGTAGAATAAAACATTGACGACACACAAAATTGTCACCTATTTAGTACATTGTTTGTAGAGAATGACAGGAAATTGGAATCTCTCATTTCTAATGAATTGAGTGGGCCTAGCATGGTCAGTTATCATTTAGCCATGGATAGCAAGGCTTCCTCCATTAAGCAACCACCCATAAAATGTAATTAGAACTAATAAAGAGCGCATTGTTGAGACCGACAAAGAGAGTATAACATCATTATGTTTTTGAATAGATTTATGCCAGCTTGAATTAGTTGGCAAGAAAATTGAAAATGTATAGATATATATATCATAGTTATCTCGAGTACACTGTCTGACTGTCATTGTTGAGAGTAAAAAGGTATGCTTTGATGGGCATAGCACAAACTTGGTTTAGTTACTGTAGAAATTTAAAATGCCAACACAAATATATTACAATTCTCCAATACAAGAGTTAATATAGTCATCCCGCTCAAGGGCCTTGCTATCTAAAGTCCTTAATCTATTAATCATTGACATGGCGGAAATTTTTATTATAGATTATTAAAGTTCACATTTACCTATAGTAACTAAACAACAGGTGTTACTACGGAGTATCATATTCCAGAGCGCATAGCTTTCTCATCGTAGATGGTCATGAAATTTAAATGGATCCCTACCATAATACTATAGTGTATATGGAATATTTAGAAAAATATATAGGACACCAACTGTAGAATGAGAGATGAAATGTTAAATTATTAGATTGTAAAAATCAGTGAATTACAGCCATGTGACATAACTAGTGAAAAGCTAACAACATAACTACTTGAACAACCATGTGACATAACTAGTGAAAAGCTAACAACATAACTATTTGAACAAAGTGGAGTCCCGCATGTAACAATGAATGAAGTGGTTCCATGATGACAAGCATACTATGAGGCATCTAACCGCATAAAAAGAATGCTTCAGTGCCCGATACTTGGTAGATATGAGTTGGATATACCTTTCACCTGTCTTAAAATTTGCGGGATGTCCAGAGAGTATTTGCCATAAACTACGAATTTAAGTTGACATCTAGGTGAGGGGGTTTTTATTAACGAAATGCATTGTGCTGATAATTAAAAACAAATGAACAAACATTGCATTTACATTAAATGTATTAGAGAAAAATAGAAGCGATTAATTCCTAATTCTTTATATTTGAATTTCAAAAAGGGTGAATGGAAAGGGAAAGGATTAAGTGACACGTCCAGAATCGAATCTAATTGAAGTTCAAATTGATATTAACCGAGGAATTCTAAGAGAGAGGGTGAGCGACCTGGTAGAAGGCGAGAGCAGCGATTGCCCCATCTACGACGGCAAGAAGTGCGTCTGTAACAAAGAGCGCTGTGGGAAAGCATCCTCCGTCTCCGTCGCCGCTGCCGCCGCCTCCTCTTCTATTTGCTCCGCCTTGAAACAAGAGCAGTAGCAGCAGCATTTTACCTGATTTTTATCTTCGTTCTATTTTTTCAATTGGGGATGGGGTTGAAAGGACGATGGAGAAAGATAGAAAGAGAGTGATGGAGATCTCCCCTGTAACTGGGAAATGGAAGTCGGAGGAAGACGATGAAGGAAGATGATGATAACGATGCCCCGTCTTTTCCAAAAAATTTCCCCTGTTCATTCATTCATAGATTCAGAACCAAACCCTTTATTTCTCTCTCTGCCTCTCCTTTATTATTATTATTATTATTATTATTATTTACTGTTATGAATCAACTACTGAGGGGAGAGCCCTCAAGCCTATATTTATAGCCAAAGGGGAGAATACAAGTGGGTATGGGCCCAACCACTTGGGTTGGCCCAATAACTCATCAACCCAGTAAATACACATTCACAACACTCCCCCTTATCCAGCCATGGTTGTGGACCCCGCTCATGAATACTTCAGGATTCTGAGCCTGTATGGGTCTCACATGGGGTGGATACTTCAGGATCCTGAGTTGGTGAGATTTGCCTCGTTAAAACCTTTGGCTATGGAAAACCCAGTGGGAAAAACCATAGTTAAGGAAAAAGAGTGCAAACGCTCTTTGACTCCCCCTGATTTGTACAAGTGACTCTGCTCATGAATACTTCTGGATTCTGAGCGTCACAGAGGGGTGGATACTTCAGGATCCAGAGTTGATGTGATTTGCATCGTTAAAACCTTTGGCTATGGAAAACCCAGTGGGAAAAACCATAGCTAAGGGAAAAGAGTACAAATTCTGTCAACTCCCCCTGATCTGTAAAAGCTCTTAGGCTTTCAGATCTCTTAGGCTTATCTCATCACGCCTATTTACAATATTCCGAAAATGTACACAGATTACAAATTTTGTCACCATCAAGCAGCTGCTGAATCCAGAAACTCTGGAGAGGTGTGCTAAGTTTCGTCGCCTCTGATGTGGTCTTCAGACTATATGGTCAGCTCCACGGAACCAGCCTCTATTCCAATCGTCACTGGGATGTGATGTACCACCAGGCGCCCTTAAATACACCATTGGTGTGATTCTGGAATGGTGAGGATCTCGGAATTATAGGATGATGTTGCCTTCATAAGTTGCTTTGCATATTTGCAGTAGATGGTCATCCCACTGTTGGTACCTGTTCTGTGATTTCACAGCATAGGGACTGGACCTGAAACCTGCATTTGCATAAACATTGGAGGATGCTACTACATTTTGTAAGTCCGAATATTTCGACCCTTGGAGTAAGCGCAGAAGGCTTAACTCAGGTCTAATGGCCCTTTTTAGGTGCCAACTATCTCTGGCTAATGAGTTTACTGCAATTGTTATACTGGGACACATGCAGTTAGCCAGGAGTGCATGATTGCACTAAGATAGGGGACTTTAGGACCAGTTATATCCTCCCCCTCTTCCAGCGATCAGAAGGGTTCTTTTTGTTCATCCAGTAAGTGTACCACCGTAGGTGTTCTTTGGATGACAATGGTCCTGTTAATATCTCCCACGCACTTCTGGGCGTTTGTAACATGATTCTATGAGCCATGACTTTATATTTGCCTAGGTCTTTTTTATTTCATGTTTTAAAAGTCAGGCTTGTACATTTATTTCGGTTTTCTCTTCAGGAGATCCGATGAGATGTTAGTTGTCTACAACTAAGATCTCTAATCCTGTTCTTTGCATAGATGCAAAGACAACCTTCAGAAGGAATCATTGACTTGTCAAGTGATTCTCTTGGTTGTACATTTATTTATACTTATTGTTTTTCTTGAATAGACGTCCCGAAGTCTATTCAGGCAATTTAAGGAGATGTGGAAATTATCTTTACAAGATATCCACGAAGGTATGCCGTCACAACATCCAATAACAGCATATCCAAAATTTTCCTTCGCCAAATCGTAAGGTATTCGCTTTTGATAACTTAGGGAGACTGATGCATCATTTATGAGACATGCTCATTTGAATTTGTTTCGATCCCTAGTTTCAGCGAAATTTTCCTTGGGCTATAGGTTGTACCGTATAGCATACGATTTTGTATTTATTTTTCTTATGTTAGCAATACTTTGTTTTATCCACAGGTTTGACACCTTTTGGTGTCTGGACTTCAGGTCCGAACATTTCACGTTTCATAAGTGAGTCCAGCTCATCTTTTATTGCCACGTTCCACGTTTGGCCAATCTCTACGTTTGCCTTCTAGCAACGGAGTGTGGAACGATAATTTATAAACATCATCGCCATTGCGATGTATATGGCAATATGATACGTGAATACATTGTCGACAATTTTTATTCTATCTGTCCAACACCTCCCCAGTACGTACAACATTTACTTAATTTCACTTTTTCCCGGCAATTCCTCTGCAGTGGATTCCGGGAAGGGTGATGGTGTGGACATGAGCTCATTGTCCTGTGGTAGTATTGTCTTAAGGTCTCCAGGAGTTTCTGTCCTTGGAGCCTGGTGGTCTGCCTCTTTTCTGTTGAGGATCAGCCACTTCTGCTGCTGGTGGATTGCATCCATTCTCGGGGATGTCAATCCTAGCTGGAGTTTTTGCAGCAGGGATGTGTGATCTGACAATCTTCTGGTTGTCAATAAATGATTCCGGTAATTGGTAGACAGTGTTCTGTATGTGGAGGATCTTCGGGATCTCTTCTACACATTGTATTCTTACCGGATCATGGTGGGTCAAACTTTTTGTATCCCACGTTATAATTTTCTTCGCACCAGATTTTCTAGTATCTGGGCATATATTTGGGAAACTTGTCTCATCGAAATCACAGTCTTCAAGATGTGCCTTAAATGCGTCCCCCGTTTGGGGTTCTGGGTATCTTATAAGTGAGGGTGAGTCAAACCCTACATGGATACCTAGGCGACGTTGAGTACCGTTTTGGTCCTCTTTGGTGGTGCGATGGGGATTTAAGACTGCGCGACCGGAGATTCTCAGATGAGAGATGTTCGGTGGCATTCCATATGCAAATTGCATTGGAGACTCTGACCTCCAGAGGGTCTTATTTTCATTTACGATGCAGCATGCAGAGTCTGCATGTCCCCATGCATCCATAGGCAATCGGGATTTAATGGACGTTTAGTCCATTGGAGTCTACTTTTCAGTAACTCTGCCGACCCATTTTGGGTATGAACATGCGGCACTTGTATGTTCATTTTCAATTCCCGTTGATTTGAAGTACTCTTGAAAAGACTGGGAGGTATATTTCCCAACATTAACCTGACTTATTTACAATATTTTATTGTCTGGGAAATGTGCCCGCAACATTTTTATTCTTGTGCCAATAGCTTTTGGAAAAGCTAAGTTGCGGGTCTTGTAGTAGACATACGTACGAATATTCTGAGGATGCATTTATCAGTACAATGAAGTACCAAAATAGCCCACTAGGGGTGGTGGATTTTATCCACATCTGTCTCCTTGTATTCTTTTTGAGGAAGCGTGTAGATTCTTTTTCAACTTATTGTGGAGATGACCTTGCAATTAGTCTTCCCTTATAGTAAGGGATGCGAGGGAATTTTCCCTTCTGAAGAATCTTCTGGTTCTTCAAGTCATACCCATAGGATAAGATGCTGTGCATCACAAATCCAGGGTGGCCAAGTCCAACATGCCAGAGTGAAAACTCGGCTGATGTAGGGCACTTCAGGTGCTCCGTTTAATTCTGCTTCCTTTCTCCGAATCTTCGTATGGTAGAGGCCTATAAGGCTCTCAAAACGTTCAAGTGTGGATTTTACTCCTTTTTCTTGAGACGTTGCATACGGTAATTTTTCTTTTACATTTGCTGTTTCCAAATGGGATCCGTTGAAACGGATGTCCTTGAAACTTAGAAAGTTTCTTTTTGGGATTCGGAGGGATTAGTGCATCCATTATTTTTGTGTCGTTTGGGGGCAACTGTGTTGCATTCCCTGGATCTTCAATATAGCCCTGATATTGGGCTTTGTATTGATAGAAATCGTACGTGTTTATTGTCTACTAAGCATTTATGAGAGCAGTTTCAAAAGATGAAACGTATCGGCACATGCATATTTAGATAAACATTTTCATTTATTGTCTACTAAACATTTTCATTCAGAACAAATTTCATAAAAATGCTCTCATAAATTATTCTCAAAACAAATTGCTAAGATAAAAATAAGGGCTAATCAAGCAAGTCATCATTTTCGAAGTTGTCAGCTGAAAACTTGACTGGAGCATCAGATGTCATCAGGTTTGTTTCAACTTTATTTTTCTTGTTCTTTTTATACAAATCCTGGAGATGATGCAGAGTTCGGCACACTCTGGACCAGTGGCTTTTCAAGCCACAATTGTGGCACTAGTCTTCCCATTCCCTCTTGGGTGGGGGTGAATTATTTTTGTCATTTCTGTGCCACGTGAACTTCCGCTTATTTCGCTGCTGCTGTACATGGCCCTTGGCATTTTTCTGTTGACCCCCCTTCTGTGGTCTTTCTTTTCTTTTTATTATCTCTCTTCTTTTTGAAGGAAGAGGAATAGTGAGCTTCTGGTGGGGGGCAGTGCCGGGGAGCGTAGATTGTGAGTGGAGAGGAGAAGTTCTCTGTTTTGCTCAGCCATGAGTAAACACGACAGCAGCTCGGAATACTTGGTGAACTTGCGTTCACGGTATTGCTGCATGAGTATCGCATCTTTTTCATGGAAGGACGTATACGTCTTTTCCAGCATGCGATTTTCTGAGACTTTTTCACCACACAACTTCAGGCGTGCGGTGATGCTAAAAAGTGCTGAGTTGTACTCAGCGACGGACTTTAAGTCCTGCAGTCTCAGGTTCTCCCACTCGTATCGTGCCCTTGGGAGTATAACATCTTTCTGATGTTTATACCTGTCCTCAAGGGCAGTCCATAGCTCAAGTGGATCTTCGACCGTAAGGTATTCAGCCTTTAAGGTCTTGTCCACATGGCGGCGAATATAGATGATGGCTTGCGCCATCTCTATATCGCTAACATTTTCTTTTTCATTCACAGCAGCGATGAGGGTCTTTTGCCCGCAGGTGAAACTTTACATCTAGCTGCCAGCTTAGATAGTTTCTACCTGATGCTTCCAGTACTTCGAAATTAACGCTTGCAATATTAGCCATTTATCTAGCAGAGCACAAACATGCATGAATTAATAATTAATCAGAGAAAACATTTTCATGCGGAGGCAATATTTAACGAAAAACTAAATGTGTGGATCGGCCAGTCCCACAAGAAAGAGTCCAAAAGTCCACAGTCCAAATTATACAAATTTGCAGCTTTAAAAATGAAAATACAACTTTGGAAACCCCGTGGGTCCCATATGATATCTCCATCTTCAAGCGTGGCCTTCGTCTTCATGGAAGTTGGTCTTCTTTCTTTGACATTTACATAAATTCCTCACTACAATTTCTCTCAAAAATAAAAGAAAAGTGCAGGAAATAAACTGTGGGACTAAACGGCCGATCCAAAAACCACATTTAGCAATTCATGCAAAAATATTGTGCTCATCAACATTTTCATCAGACATTTTCATCACAGGCATCACAGGCATTTAATATTCGCAGAGATGGATAAATAATTTAAACACTTAATAATTATTGGACCACTGGGCAACGTCATACACCGTTAGGTTACTAACGGCAGAGCGGTCGCAGGATCTTCCTAATTATTAAGTTTTAAATACAATGCATAACCACGCATATAATATCCAACAGAATATACCAGAGATGCAAAGCATGTAAATATGATATTTGCAGAAAACATCATTACAATGCAAAAGGTTGTAATCCGAATGAGGTTTAAACAATTAAATTGATTAAGAGCCCAAAATAAACATTTTCTTTGTCAGAGGGAAAAGTTTCCCTCATCATCCCAAAAGCCCCCCCAAGAATCCCCAAAAAGTCCTCGCCTGCCCGATATTTGTCCCGTAATATACCGTGATTTTTCACGAATATTTTGCACTTAAATCCCCCTTTTGAATTAATATTAAGACTAATAAATTGCCTTTTGAGGCGAGTTTATAGCCCTTTGCCTCCCCCCAATTTTTTTTTCTTCTTTTTTTTTTCTTTCAGATAAACCAGCCTGCGGGCCTGAAGCCCGCAGTCGACCTATGGGCTTCAGGCCCATATGTCTCTCTTTTTTTTTGGGAAATCTGTGGGCCTGAAGCCCACAGATCTGCTGTGGGCTTCAGGCCCACAGATCTGTTTTTTTTAAAGAAAAATTGGCCTGTGGGCCTGAAGCCCACAGGCTGCCTGTGGGCCTGAAGCCCACAGGCTGCCTGTGGGCTTCAGGCCCACAGGTTTTTATCTGTTTTTTTTTTGAATTAGGGCTTGCTGGTTTGGGGGGGCCGGCGCCGGCGCCGCCCCCTGCAGGGGGGGGCGCGGCCTCGGGGGCCGCCGCCCCTGCAGGGGCGGCGGCGGGGGCCGCCCCCCCTGCAGGGGGAGGCGGCCACGGGGGCCGCCCCCCTGCAGGGGGAGGCGGCCATGGGGGCCGCCGCCCCCTGCAGGGGCGGCGGCGGGGGCCGCCCCCCCTGCAGGGGGAGGCGACCAGGGAGGGGGGGTGTTTTCTGGCGAGGGGGGGAGGGTTTCCGGCGACGGCTAGCCGTCGGAGAGATCAAAATTAGGGTTTTGTCCCTAAAAATTGAGTTTTTGCCCTAAAAATTGGGGTTTTACCCTAAAAATTGGGTTTTTGGGATGAAAAATCCGTCGTTTTCAAGGCGACGATGAATCCCCATGACGATCTTGTGAGATCTAGGGGAGGGGTAATCATACGTATGATTAAAAATCTTGTTTTTAGAGTTTTTACCTCTATATCCGTCCTCCGGATATAGCGACGGTTGCTCGAAGCCCTACGCGGATGACGACCCTTGATGGAGGAAGCCTTGCACCGCGCTCGTCAATCTCCCGTCTCGCCTTCGCCTTCGCCTTTGCAACGAACGGAAAAAATTTGTGGAAAACAAAAAATTTTAGAGGCTCGTGCTGATAACGTGTTATGAATCAACTACTGAGGGGAGAGCCCTCAAGTCTATATTTATAGCCAAAGGGGAGAATACAAGTGGGTATGGGCCCAACCACTTGGGTTGGCCCAATAACTCATCAACCCAGTAAATACACATTCACAACATTTACAAATTTTTCGGAAAATGCACAAAATTAAGAAAATAACAATCTGTTATGAATAGGCTTTATGGCCTTTGGTATTAGACTTTGGTATCCACCATTATTGTAAATGACCTTTGGTCTCCATCTTTTGTTATATATAGATGACCTCCACAATAGATATGGATTTTCAACACAATCAAATTTAAATTTATCTATCAAACCCTTACCTGACCTGCTTTGCCCTGTTAACAAATTTGGAAAAGTTTTGGCTTAATTGTGCAAACCTAACGTATGCTTTTGTTGAATTCCAAAAGACTAACTCTTACTATGTTATAATCGCAAAACTACATCATATTTTCATTTTAGGTTTCAGAAAAGTTCTCAACGTGATGGCCGTTCATTTGACGTGAATACGTGATGGTCAGATGTCAAGTCATGCCTAAAATGACATTTGACTTGCTTGCTTTTATAATGTGGGCTTAATTTCGCAAAACCAACTCATGCTTTCACTAAATTCCAAAAATTGCCTCTTACTATGATATAATCACAAACAACATAATATTTTCATTTTGGGTTTCAGAAAAGTCCCCAACGTGACTGCCGATTGTTTGACGCGAGCACGTGATTGTCGGGTGTCAAGTAATGCCTAAAATGCCATTTGACTTACTTTTATGATGTTTTTTTGCTGTAATTACTTCAAGAGGAAACGTAACCGTTAAGGAAAAGAATTGTGCGGCCCTTCCAATTCCAATCGCATATCTGTGCGATAGTTCGACAGAGATGTATTCATGTTTGTCATCTCGTCGTATGACGTGTTGTTGCTTTTGCGGTGGGTCAGTCGTCCTCAAGAGATATGGAACAAAAAAGAACATCGATTGTTTATTTTGGAGATGCCCTAATTGGAAGACGATGGACTGTGGCAATTTCAGGTGGGCAACCAACGAAGAAATCTCCAACAGCCCAATAGATCAATCATGAGAATGTAAAGATAATGGCTTAATTCTCATGATCGGTCTATTGGTCTCGTAATCGAAAGGTTCACCTGACGATGCCCTAATCAGCTTGATTGGCAATGATACAGTTCAGTTGAACCTTCCATTAGGCCTCGTTTTCTGATCTCGTCATGATCCCAATGTACGTCATACACATCTCTAAGGATTTTATCCATATAATCATATTGTAACCTCGTAGATGTACACTCAAATGCATAAAGATTACATAGAAAAAGAGGACCACATAGCTTACTATCATTTTGAATGAGATGTGTCAATTCCCTAATTGACGTAAGGGCAAATATTCTACAACAGCAGAAGCGGCAGAGCTCTACTTGTCACTGCACAAAAAAATGCGAAGGGTTAGTACCGGTCCGAAGGCATAAAGATCGAAAGCTACAATAGTACCTACAATGATGATCCGCTGGAGGGCCACCAAGAATCCCTCAAGTTCCAACATGAGCAGATGAGCCACTTCATGGCCTCATCCAATATGTAGTTGAGCATCCCGATGCCGATGTGCTTGGCATCATCTTCGACCACATGGCAGGGCAGCAGGCATCCTCATGGCTGGCATCCCTTCTTGATCCTTTTTGACGACCGACCAGTAGTTACCCATTCATCTGCTTGGCCCTTTCACTTCCAAAGGTAGTCCTCTATAGCGCGATGGTGGGCTTGTATCCCTTCGGTCAAAGTAGTGTGAACCATCAAAGGAGGCTGATTAACCTCAACACGTTGCTGATGGGCCGTAAATCATATAGCCTTAGCACCACCATGACGGATACGTTGCCTCTCGGCTGCAGCAGCGGGTCCCCCTAGTCTTAAAAGGCCAGAGCCAACCTCACACTTCATTGGGGACGACAAATCTTTCGATGGCAATGTCGACAGTACAATCATTGTTCTCGAAAGAAGATGGCGACAACACATTGGCAAAGAAGAAGAAAGGCGAGAAGGTAAGCACAATTACAGAAGCTACCATCTTTCTCATATTTTAACCTAGTCTCTGGAAAAATCAGCAGGGGATCGTGGCGACTGTTTGATCTATATGGTGCCAATCACAAGCGTTCAAAAATCTATGCAACCGGTTAGTTATCATACGATGTGGGGATGAACTAACTTCCGCCACATCAACATCCATTCGAGAAATGTGCTTGTCCTTTCGAGTCCTACATTAAATGTGGATACAAACCTGACTTTCCGCTTCTCGAGGGTATGCGCTTGTGTTAGCCAACATAGTGGGATCTCTTTGCCCTAGACGCATCCTTTGGACTCCTTATTTCCAAGACAAGAAGCATCGTCACATCAGATGAGGTCGACAGACCTCTCGGCTTTGCTGCAACACAGCACGGCTTCAACCTCATAGCACCAGCTCAAGCATCAGGAGAAGCCTCATATTGAGCAACTAAGGCAATGGCCATGCGAGGACCTCTTTCTTTTAGACTCCCGACCTGACTGAGAAGTTTAAGTCTAACACTCGGGAAGGAAGTTCATGACTTCGGATCTTTTAAACCAAGACTACATTTTTGATCTAGTGCATCTTTCAGATTACCAAAAGCAGAAATAACGAACACTTGCGACAAAGTAAGACAATCTCAACAATGAGCAAAATAATTTTATTCATTAATCGACATGGGATTACAAAAGTTGTCGACCTGTAGCGTACAACTTCAAAAGCAAAAGAAAAGAAAACTACATAGCAAGCCCCAGGCCTGGTTCATCTTCACCGGTGCATCTTCATCTCCCGGATTGCTGGCAAACCCTCCAGCTATGACTTTTCTCAGCTCCTCATTGGCTCGCTATCGCTGGTCCCATATTTGGGCCATCTTCTCCCTTAGCCGGTCGACCAAACCCTGGAGGAAGTCATTGTAGGAAGATATATGCCCATAAGGCAATTTATCTTGATTATACGTCTTGTTCATACCGTATATGGTACGTATTATTCTAAGTATAAAATCATTTGTATTAATATACTTAGAAAATATACATAGACTTATAGTTAGGTCTTTACATATCTAGATGAGATCTCGATTATGAGCAAGTAAGCGACCGAATAGAAACGTAAGTCTTAAACGGTTCGTGATCATAGATGTGTCGAGAACTGGATATCGACACATCGGATAGATCACTGTGTCTTCGTCTTACCTTAGGGTAATGGTGATCTCATAGTCATTCGACTTGGTGAAGTCGGAGCCGAGACACAGGTGCTCATTGGGGAATGAGTTCACTGAACGACCAAGTTAGAGTTGTTAAACGGTTAACTTTAATAATCTGTCTTTAATAACTCTAGGGTGATGATAGGTTAGTTGATCCTTAAGACCTGAAGCCATCTGTACCAACCTGTGAGCGAACGGTGTAGCTTAGACCCATGATCTAGCTTCGAGGACAAGTCCTGATGAAAGATCTTAGGTTGGGTTGCACCTGAAGCTCTCGAGGTAAGTAAGTGACTAAGATGGGATTCGTCACTTCCATTAAAGGGAAGTTAGTGTTACAGGCTCAGTACGGTCTTTACGTTAATCCTCGGCCGGGGTACGTTGCAAGTAGTACAACGTGTATACAATAAAGACCGCCGTATACTGACCAATGTTGTCTAATAGGGTTGACAGAAAACCATACCATAGGCCAACAATAACACAGTCTTGACGAAGGGATTTTAGCTAACGGCATTCATCACTGACACAGCCAATGCAAACCCTATGATACTTTTGTCAAAGGGTCGATCACGTTATGATGACTCTGAAACAGGGACGACAGCTACTGCTCGTAGTGACCGTCGTCTAGGGGTTTCGAGCCCCAACCTGTAGTAAGGTCAGGCTGTAGGGTCTCACACCGAGTAGTGTTCGTGTCTTAGTAATAGGAATATAGAATAGAGAGAAATATCATTTGATGATATTGAATATTCACAAAGCGGTTGTGAATATTAGTCGCATTAAGCAATAGGGACAAAACGTTGCATTAGATGCAAACTTTGACTAAACGTGTTGTAAATTGGTTACGACGGATTTAGTAGGAACAAACAAGTTGGAAAGGGTTACCTGGATGACGGGATCGTCCCGGTCTAAACACAGGTTCAACTGCGTCCAAATCGGAGCTCAAACGAGCCCAGAAACAGTTCAAGGGGAAGTGGGTTAGACCCACTGGGCCAAAAGGGCCCATGAACAAAGACAACGGGCGCAGCCCGCTTGCTGCAACGGGCGCATGCCCGCTTGCTGCAACGGGCGCGGCCCGCTGTGTGCAGCGGGCACGGCCCGCTGCGGCGCCCGCTGATGCAGCGGGCACGGCCCGCTGCATGCAGCGGGCCAGCGCCCGCTGCAAGCGGGGCGCGGCCCGCTGCGACAGCGGGCGCGCGCAGCCCGCCCGGTCCCCTTGGGCGGGCGCGCCCGCAAGGCTTAGCGGGCGCGCCCGCAACTTAAGTCAAATTAGGGTTTTTTGAAACCCCTAATGACGGCTACGAATTTTGAGAAATTACTAAACTTTGAGCAATTGTTTGAGGGGTCAAACGAAGTCGAAATTCGTCACCGTCAGTTCCTACGCGTTCACCATTCCAAGCTCTTCTGATTGATAGCTTGTTTGGTGTCTGAAGTTTAGTATGCAAGGAGAATTAATTAGTTAAAGTTTGACTTTATGAAAGGCTAACTTTAAAGTTGAAATTAAGCCAAATGGCTTAATTGATTTTCCCTCTTCATGCGGAATGTCCCACATTGCCCGCAACGAGTGAGTGAGTGCTCACTCCCTATATAAACAGGGGTGCACTCTCCTCGTTGAAATACACACCAGTCAACGATCGAGTAGCTCCAGAATTTTAGAGCAAGCTCGATCCGTGACTAAACTCTCTCTCTATTTTCCTGTTCTCCGGAGTAGTCCTAGCACGACTACAAAGGGGGTTTGGATCTGATCCGGACGTCTAAGACGCGGGTTTCTTCTCAAGTGAAACTTTCTACCGCGTGTGATCGGCTCGGAGGCGAAAGCAGCTCGGGCGGATCGGTGCGAGGGTGCGAGGCGGCTCAGGCAGATCGAGTCAACGCGGCTCGGCTACGAGGAGCTTTTCAAGACGGTGCGGTACATCTTGCCTGCCCCAGGGCCAAGATTTCGGGTATGTGGTTAAGCATTTTTAGTGTAGATTTTATTAGTCGCTTTAGTGTAGATCCTTCTTGGGGTGGTCAGATCCACCCCAAGTTGGCATAGATCGGGCTAGGTTCTGGCTCCCCAGAGCCTAGCTAAATAGTTTAGCTAGTGTAGAAATTTTGATTTCTGGTTTTCCGCTACGCTTTTGTGCCTCCATGGTCCGTCCGACTTAGGACGGATACAGATCCAAGCTCTGGGGGTCCGCCAAAACCCCAACAGTCATTTGCCACCTCCAAAGACATTGTTTATCTACTGCATTGGCGAATGATGTAACAAAAGTGGCACAACTCCACTAAGTCATGCATATAAGAGCAAAAAGGTTAAGCTGAAGCCGGAGCACTGAAGTCAAAGGCAACGAAGAAACTTGCCATTCCCATGCGTTTAAGGGCCCGGATATCCTCGACTCGAGCTGGCCGACAGCAGCTTCACATGTCGCCTCCAACATGTGCTCCAATCCATCTAGGCCGAGGAGCTCGATAGCCTCATTGGGGTCACACCCCTGCTACATCCATTGCTCCATGCCCTATTATCGGACATCAGGTCCCCACCATGCTGGGGGGATTGCCCCGTCTCGGGTGGTGGTGGACCCGGCATTCTCTCAAGGCATGTCGCCCTGGCCCTTCTAGGTGGCGGTGCAGTAGAAAGCCCTTCATCTGCAAGACTTTTTCCCTTCCACAGATGCTCGTATTACGGTTGGACTCGACATCCTCATTCGTACCCACCGGAGACCTTTGCCAAGTCTATACATTAGTCGGAATAGAAGCAAACCACTTAGCCCGAGTGAGCCTTCTTATCTATTCCACGGACTCATTCTCTAGGAAGAATTGGATGTGCATCTCTCACACATCACTCATGGATGCCCCGACCGGAGTGGGCTCGCTCTTCAACGACGACGGTAGAGGCTCCAATCGTATGGCCTATGAATCACTCTAGTCAAAGAAGCTGTTGTGCCCTGACATGGTTTTGTCACACGAAAAGGATGAAGAAGAAGAAGAAAGCAAAGGAGCAGGAGTGCAAGTAAGAATTATTGCTGCCATCCCATCCTTTTATAAACGCAGAGACGACGGGAAACAACATCAATTGTCAGATCGGCGCGTTCTAAGCTATTCGATCATCGCGACGGGCCAGCTTCCACCCACTACGAATCAAGCAACGTCACGTCGATGACTCCTCGAAAACCAGAACTTACCACTCAAATCCTGCATTTAATATGAATCGTGTCAACAGTTCCTTCTCCACATCCCGATGGTCCAGTACCCGAGAGATGGCGACCACGACAGCACACCATCACGAGTTCGCTTCCACCCAAGCGACGATCTCCATTCCTTATTCCTAAATCAAATCAGACTGGCCAGATGGGGTTAGCCACAGCCTCAGTTCAGTTTAATCTCCTCGTCTCTCCATTCCCGATCGCATGGTCATAGCTTGGGTCGATAATGCTTAGCCGGAAAGACGAAGGGCCATTGTAAATAGCAAGTTTCACTTGAGCCCCCTGTCAACACGGACAAGTACAGCCTGTCAGATATGACCCACCATCCAGGACCTCCTGACCTAGCTCGAGAGGTTAGCCCGACCTTGACCCAGCTCAGCTCAGCACATCTATGCAAGGACGATCTCAGGGAGCAAGGTCGGCCTCCTCAGCCTCAAGGCCCGAGCAACTGTTTGCTCGGTCAGCTCGGTCCACTCCAAGTGGCATAAACTCGGGCGATCTATCCACCCTATGTCGATAACCGGCTACTTTGTCTGTAGCCGCGGTCCATTATCTCTTGCCATATCTATGCACACGCCTGATTTGTAAGAGACAGTTACGCCAGGGAATCCATGTGTGCCTGACGTGATTTGACCCCTCTTTGGCTTCTAAATAAGCGGTATGATATCTTCATCGCTACGTACGTTCATTTTACGTCTCCTATGTACTCAAACCCTAACTCAAACCCCCTAATGGCTATGTGCATACACAGGCTCAACCCATACCCATCCATCTCGCACGTGCTATCTTACGCAGATCACCTCCTTTCATCCATCGTCGCCTGACTTGGGCATCGGAGGGTAAAAGAGGGTCTGTCCCCCGACCCGAGAATACACCCTCCGGTCCTCTGATGTATCTGCTTATTTTTTAAGGTACCTGAGAAGGACGACGGCCCAGAGAAACTATCATGTCCGGGTTCATCTGTTGCGGGAATGCTTACGTCAGCGGGTCGGCCAAGGCGTTCAAAGACCTGGTCTGGTCTCCGCGAGATCCATGCATCAACCGTAAGTAAGAAAGAGAGACAAAAAAAAGAGAAAAACAAGAGAGGGAGAGACAGAAAAAAGAAAGCTTGCATTTGTAGTAGCAATTGAAAATTTAAAATCGTAGAGCTTGCTTCTTCCAATCTTTCTGTTATTACCCTTCCGGTATAATAACACAGTTCTCGGCATCGTATATCCAAAAAGTTGGAGGCCACAGGCTGATGGTTTGATTAGCATTCCGCTCTCCAACCCATTACCCATACCATCAAAAATTGCTCAAACAAGATAACACGAGATAATTGGCAAAATAACATCGGTCAACCGTCACTTTTAATTTCTACCACCCTATTTAAAAAGTTTGCTAGAATACCACCCCCTTAAAAAAGAGACCAAAATACCCTCTTCGTTCCCAAACATTAAAACCCAACAAAAGTAAATCCCCTGCGAAAACAATTACAGCCGACGACGTTCTCCCTCCGGCGAGCGAAGCCCAGCACCTCGCACCGTCTCCAACTCCCCTCGACAGCCTCGACACCGCTCATCACCGCCAACCCATAACCCAACGCCGACAGCACCCCATCTACGTCGGCGCCGAACTCCGACCACCCCGCTTCGCCGTACGCCGACTACCCCGCAACTACGGCAAAGCCTCGCCGTACTCCGACAAAGCCCTATGAGCCAATATAACCCCAATTTGCGCCAATTTGCGCCAATATACGCCAATATACGTCACATATATTGGCGTATATTGGCGCATATTGGCGCAAATTGGCGCATATTGGGTTATATTGGCTCATAGAGCTGTGTCGGAGTACGACGAGGCGTTGCCGTAGTTGTGGGGTGGTCGGAGTACGGCGAAGCGGGGTGGTCTGAACCCAACGCCGAAAGCACCCCGCTTCTACGTCGACGCCAAACTCCGACCACCCCGCTTCGCCGTACTCCGACCACCCCGCATCTACGGCAAAGCCTCGCCGTACTCCGACAAAGCCCTATGAGCCAATATAACCCAATATGCGCCAATATGCGCCAATATACGTGACGTATATTGGCGCATATTGGCGCAAATTGGGTTATATTGGCTCATAGGGCTTTGTCGGAGTACGGCGAGGCTTTGCCGTAGATGCAGGGTGGTCGGAGTACGGCGAAGCGGGGTGGTCGGAGTTTGGCGAACGGGTGTATTTAATTTTGTTGGGTTTTAATGTTTGGGAACGAACATGGGTATTTTCATCTCTTTTTTAGTTGGGGTGTTACTCTAGCAAACTTTTTAAAGTTGGTGGTAAAAATTAAAACTCATGGTTGACCGATGACATTTACCCAATTTTGTCAGATAACACAAACATCCTTAAACATAACGGCCAATTCATGTTCATAGGCTGAACATATATGCAGTCTGGATCACGAAGAGGAAAGAAGAAAGGGCTTCATGCAAATAAACAAAGCGCGATTCATGGGGAGACATCCACGCCGCATGCACACTGCACACAACACCTTAATTTCTCAGATGAAACAACAAGGTAGCAAAGAACAACACTAGCATAATTAATTAATCTTGCTGCTGTTCATCGTTGGAAGTGGCACTGGCTGCAATATTATTCATCCTGTCGATGACGGAGATGAGCGCATGAGATCCTAATCTCCGGCCATCTCCACTTGCCACCATCGCCAGATACAGCTGCTGGAACAACGCCGTCCCTGGCAACGCAGATGGCGCTGCTGCCCGCGAATCATCGACACCATCAGCAGTAGCATCAAGGGCCATCCCGAGATCCTTGACAAGATACTCGGCGAAGGCGCCGGGAGTCAAGTCTCTTCTGCCAACGATTCTGTCCCCAAACAATTCCATGGCCTTCGATCCTGCCGCCCCTCCCCTTACTGCATCCAAGAATGCCTTGGGATCCAACCCCGACTTCTCCGCAAACACCACCGACTCCGTGAGTCCTAAGATGCTGCCGCTCACCGCTATCTGGTTGGCTATCTTCGCGCTCTGCCCGCTGCCCGCCGTTCCCATGTAGGTGACCTTGGTCCCGATTATGCCGAAAAGAGGGGAGAGCCAACGTACGGCCTCCTCGTCGTCCGCTCCGGCGAAGATGGTCAGCTTCCCGTCCCGAGCCCCGATGTCGCCGCCGGAGACGGGGGCATCCACCGCGTGGCAGCCCCTCGACGCGGCGGCGGAGGCTATCTGGCGGGCGAGGCCGGGGAGGCTGCTGGTGGTGTCGACGACCGCGGCGCCTTCGGGGAGGGCGGAGAGGACGCCGGTGGCGGGGTCGAGGACGACGGAGCGGACGTCGGAAGGGTGGCCAACCATGGTGAAGACGACGTCGGAGGCGCGGGCGAGGTCGGCAGGGGTGGGGGCGAGGAGGGCCCCAGAGGCGAGGAGGGACCGGACGAGGGGTTTTGAGGGGTCCCGGGCGTAGATGGCGAGGTCGTATCCGGAGGATAGGATGCGGGAGGCCATGGCTGCGCCCATGACTCCGGTGCCGATCCAACCGACTCGGGTGACGCCCGGTTGAATTGGGCTCGGTAATCTTCTAGTAGCAGCGCCGACAGTAGATTCCATGGCCCTTGTTTTCGAGGAAGAATAATCAGAGAATTAATTGGGAAAAATTGGATCTCAAGCTCGATATCCTTCCTTTCCAAATGAATAGATTAACAACGCAGTGTCGCTTGCGCGGTGGATAGCGAGGCAGAGGGAAGAGGACACAAGGCGTGATTGGTACAACCACATCGGATTGTGGACGGACGTAATGGAGCCACTCAATCTAGTTTCGATTTTCATAAAAGAGAAAAGGAGTTGCTTGGTTGATAGACTACGCATCTGGTTGTATGGCCTTCACTTGATGAGTAGAACAGACGTCTGGTGCAATGAGCCCAATCGTCTGGTTGCTGGAGGGTTGATTGCTCTACTTGATGGTCCAGACGTCTGTTTTGGTGACCTACAGACGTCTGAACAGTGAGTCAGACGTTTGGTTTTCCTTCTTCAGACGTCTGAATACTGTTTGTAATTGTTACGGTCTTATGGCCGGCCAATGTAATGGAGGCCCACATACAAAGTAAGCCCAAGCGAACAGCTCTTCGACCACCTGGGAGGGGTACTAGGCCGGAAGCTCGCCTCGCCGTACAACAAGCTCGCCCCCCAAGGCCAACTGAAGAAGATCGCCTTGTCGATCAATATGATTGCCATGCTAGGAAGAAGCTCTCCTACTATCCAACAGGAAGCGCGGTCGGACGGTCCGAAGACGCCAAGCTTGACTCTCCCCAAGGGCGACCTATCATACATATCTCTGACAGCGTGACGTAGGGCCACCTACCCTCCATTAATGCCAGATGTTAAGGGTGAGAACTGATGGCCGCCCCTCGCGTCTCATTAATGCGTCTGACACCATCTGACACAATTAATGCGTAAAATATCTCTGACATGTCTCGCCGACCTATCACTTCTCCTCCAGCTAAGCAGACACAATAGCTGATGGGACGGCGAGCAACTGATTCTCAGCTCTATAAATACCCCCCCTCCTGCCTACATAGAGGGGGTTGATCAGTTAAAATCTCTAACTCTTTCCAATATTCAAGGTCGGATATCTCCCGCATATCTGTGCCTTCCTCATAAGCTCGCCAAGCTTCGCCGATCTACCTTAAGATCGCCAAACGTGTCCGACACACTTATTTCAAGTCATCTATGGACTTAAGCATTGGAGAGGTTACGGGCTGACAGCCAGCCCCGCCTTTCTGACGAGTTGCTATTCTCGCAGGAAGCTCGCCTCAGCTACCGGGAGACAGCGATCTTCGGCGACCTTCAGGCAACCTTGGATCCTTCACCTCCGAAGCTAGTTCCGAGTCGTGCTAACATCACCATTAGCCAAAAACTTGTAATCATTGTATCCGTTATTCCCTTCAACAACAAATTTCATTGTTGGCAGACTTGACCCACAACAGTAATTATTCTCCAACTCCCTATTTTTTGGTGCCATCTTTATATACCTTATTCAAACGTCTGGGGTGCTCTTCCCAGACGTTTGAACAGTGAGTTAGATGCTTGGGAGGTGTGCTCTAGATGTATGGCTCATCATGGAATTTCTTCCATTCTTTTATATGGTACGCTGGACATCTGGAAGTGTTCTCCCAGATGTCTGGTCTTGCACAAAACATAAGAGCAAGTTAGCACATTGCAGAAGATCAAGAAAAATTCATAACATTCCCTAAAAATATGATGACCTCTAAGATACGTCAAATGATCATAAATGCATATTATAGAGCTTAATTAGACATCAAAATGTATAGGAATGCCATGAAATAAAGGATGTTGAGTACATGGGCTCAGCCCGTTAAACAAGTAGATAAATCCTACCGTGGCCCATAGCATTTGGGTTGAATGAGTCAACCCAACCTCCCTCATAACCCATAGCCTTTGGTTCGAATGAGTCAAATCCTCCTCATAAATAGCCATTAATAGTGAGAGTTTACTCTTCATCATAACCCACTTACAAGAGCCATAAATGGCTAAAATAATGGTGGCGGTTACTCCCATAATAGACCAATTTAATAGCCACTAATTGAGTAATAAAGGGCTATATTCATTAGGTGGAGTTATGGGGGGAAATGCCACTTAAAGAGGGAGGAAGTTACAAGTCAACGAGAGGGGTAAATAGTCCAAAGGACAATGAGATAATGGGCCATATCTCCAAGAAGGCTAAGTAATTTACACATAATTTTACATCATCTTGCTCTTTGATTCTCTTCTATTATTTTCCTCGAGAAGAAGCTAACTTGAGTGTCGGAGGGGAATCGGTCGAGCCCCAACCCCGACCCCCTAACGATCTTCTCATGTTGCAGGATTACGGAGATACCGCGAAATTAGATCAACATCCATCCATGGAGTCCTAGCCTAGCTCCCTCGACCCGGAGACGCTCGTTCACGGGCCCCACTTCAACCGCTGGCGAGGCTCCACCATGGCGAAAAGAGCCAGCTTTAACCCAAAATATTGTTATCGTAAATTTTGGCTTTAACATAGGGTAAAATACATAATATAAACATGTAATCAGTAGCCACCGAGGACATTTATAAAAAGGTCAGATACAACACTTGAACAAAGTTCAAACGAAGGAGAATAGATGAAGAGAATCGACATATTGACTCTGTCAAACCATATAGTTGACCAGCCTTTTAGGGTCGATCATTTGCGTAAAAGAATGATCCCTTGGAAGGACAGATTTCTCTGCTAATCAGGTCGCCACCCCATAATCAACGAAGACTGATTCATTATATCATACTTTATGAACATGTTTGACAAGCTCATATTCAGTGCATTCCGGGTTAATGGGGATGGACTTATACACTGGCAGCATCCGAGCTTGCTCTTGCTTAAGAGGAGTGAGCTCGATCGACTTAGGATGAAGGAGGCCCCCATGGCCATCAGTATGCCGACCCACTTGGAGCAAAATGCCACGATAGGATTCGGGGGAAATCACCCGGGTCCACCTCATGGATCCATAAGTGGTGCAACAATTGGAGTTGTGCACTTGTAGGCACGCTGGCATAGATGGTGTTAAGGCTAAAAATGATCGAAACAATTATGTTACTGACGTCGACCGTCCATAATGAGTCGGAGCCTCATCAGCCGGTTGAGTGGGACCCTAGGTTGGAAGAACCATGGTCGTTGATGGATGATGGTTGACTTGCGATGCTCGATAGACCCTCGAGCGGTCCGTATATCGATCGATCGAGGCTGAGAAGCTCAGTAGTGACCCTCTCGTGGGATCGGGAATCGTAGATCTGCACCACAAGGAAGAGTTAAGGGGGACGGATCTGGGTCCCGACCTAAATCACCCCCGATACTTAAGTTAGAATGGAATTTAAGTAAGAGAGGGAGCTTGAAGCAGCTGATATCGACCCACGGAGGTTCGTCTAAGATTTGACGTCGCAAGCCATTTTGTGGAAGAAATGTAAGATGGAATGTGTAGAGTCTATGTATATTAGATCTCGTACCTTGGGAGTTGGAAACCTTTTACCATTGTCTTTTCAGGTTTTTATAGGCGTTTCTCTGATGATTGCGAGTAATCGTTCCTCAATGATTCGGACGGGATCTTCTCCGGGATTTGTGATAGCGGCTGTCCATTTACTCGGTCTCATTAACTCCCCCTGAGTATCAGCGAGAGCTTAACGGTCGAGTGAGCCATTCGTTTGATTGGATATTACTCCGTCTTAATGACGGGTCTCGGGTTGCAGGCCCTATATGGGTCGGATATCTTGACACTGTTTCATAATCCGTACCCGCGCACTAATAGATGGGATCCCTTAAGTGTTGCACTTGCATTCATAATCATTTCATATGCATCATATGCATATCTATGAATGTCTGTCTTTACTTTACACTTACTTAATTATGTAGATCTTACTTTTCATTATTTCCAGTGATGCCCTCTTTATGCACATTAATACAGTTGTTTCTCTTTTCAGTACTTATCGGTATATTTATTCTTTTATGAGTTTGTAGTATACTTGTTTATAGTCAGTGATCAAACCTTACTAGGTAGAACAGTTCTGAGAGTGACCCTACCTAGCGTAGTTAGCTTATCATACTGGGTCACGTATTGACGTGTCCAATTTATTTTTCCAGGTTAAGGAGCAGGTCAGACTGAGCTTGACTTGACCAGGAGATTACTCATAGACGAAACCCTCAGAGGGTGACCTTGTACAATTGATTCTCATGGGTAGTCTATGTATAGTGTGTGTACATCTTTGTCCTTTGTGGATTTTATGTGATTCTTTTCTGTTTTCCACTTTTATACTTGGATGTTGAGATGATGTATATAAATGTACTTTGTATTATAATAAAAGAATTTTGGACTTTTACATTATTTTCAATTGTTTTATGTGTTGAAACTTTATTTGTACTTTCCAGCATGTGCGCAGTGACCTGCATATTCTTTCTAACCTCTCTCATTCTTTCTCTTTCTTTGTAACACTCGCTACTCTGTGAATACTTGGGACGAATTCATACTGTTCGTGTATCCTGTGGAGCGGGACGTTATATTTGGTGGCCCATGCAGGTCACCACACTGCGACATGCGTAAGATAGTACATGTAATGTTCCGTAAGTGTTCTATGGTGGGTAGTGACCTTATAGTATAGACTGGGCCATCGTTAACATAGAGCCTTAGCGTTAGAAGGCTAAGGATGAACCTGGTATCGGGTGGACAAATTGTCATCTTTGGGTGACGCCCTACAGTGTATGATGCCGTGTCTATAGGTGTAGTTAGTATATATTCGTGGATTGGTATACTTGGTTCTATACGTGTGTTATATGTTATATGTGTACGTTATATACATTTGAAGGTATGTATAGACATATGTAAGGATGTTTGTATGTATACATTAATAAAAGTATATTAGTGTGTGTGTCTTTATTTGTGTGAATATGTGTAAATATACGTATGATTGTATGAATATTTAAGGAAATATATGGCATGATTATAATTATATTTTATGTGTATACTTGTATTTAAATGGCTTGATAGTTGCGTGTATTAATGGTTATAGTGACATATAAATAGGTGATTAGTGGTGTACGTCTTGGATATATAACTATGTATCTGGATATAGTTCTACCTAGATATGTATGCGTATGGTTGGTTTAAGATCTGCGTGTGCATATGTGGATATGTGAAGTAAAGTACATCTCTCTGTATGTGTGTTATTGTTAAGGTCGTCCTTGTAGAATTGTCGTTGTCCGAAGGAGACGACCTTGTCGAGGTCGTCCTTGTGGAATTGTCGATGTGTGAAGGAGCCGACATTGTTGAGGTCATCCTTGCTACAGAGGGGGAGCAGGCATCTGGATGTCGTTCACGCTTAAGCTTGCGGAATTGGGTCAGATAGAGTAGATTTGCTTGGTAAAGTCGTGTTGGTGTCGTGGTTGAGCCGACCTCCTAGGATGCTCCTGGGAGGTCCTGATGGCACGCGTAGCATCCGCACTTGGATGCGGTGGGCCCCTCTGTCAGGCCTGGCTGGGCCCAGCTCTAGAGTGCCCTTGCTCAAAGTATCTCTAACAACATGCAAGGAAATGTCATGCCATGTTGATTCTGCTTATGACCGGGCACATGCTTCAATGTTGAAGCCACACCCCTCACACCTCGTGTATCATGAATAATTTTCTTGTTGTTGTGAGTGGGGGAGGCTTTTGGCCTCCCCACCACTTATCCCCCCATTACTCCACCACTCTTTATGTGGTGGAGACCTTTGGTATCCTCCATGTCTCTTGGTATACCCTATGAAGTTTATAAATAAAGAACCATGGCTATTGGCCATGGTTACTCTTCTCCAAATATCTCTTAACACGTTATCAGCACCTACGCTCTTATCTTTTTTGAGCTTTTTATCCTGTCTCCTCTCAAAAAATCAAACACCAAAACGCGCGAAGGAATCTATAGTTGCGGCGATCCGTTGCGGCGATCCTTTTTTGGCGTATTAGGAGCATGGATTTTTCTTTCTACGGATCTTCTCGTTTTGCGATCGTCCCTAGATTTTTAATCCCAGAGGTAATATTTATCGCTCCCGTAGATATTTACAAACAAATACTTTTAGCAACGATTTTATACAGCCTATATCTAGGCTTGTTTAAATCTGCCATTTTACTGGACAACATCAAAAATCAAATAAAAAATAAATAAAACCAATTTTTAATACCCCAGGTGATTTCTATCACCCCCCCCGAAAAGGGGCTTTTGCGATGATCGGCCACCCCCCGAGGGGAGGGGGTTCTATGACTCCCGGGGCATGTAGCCCATCGCCCCTCGGCAGTGGGGGGGGGCCTCCGTCGCGTGCCCCCCGAAGGGGGGCCTGCAGTCCATCGCCCCCCCCCCCCCCCCCCCCCGCAGCGGGGGGGGGGGGGGGGGGCCTCCGTCGCAATCCGCTCCCCCGAAGGGGGGCCTGCATCCCTACGCCCCCCGCAGCGGGTACATTCATTTAAACGGATATCACTTAGAAACCAAAGATGAAAATAAGGTTGAATATCTGCATGTAACTCGTTAAAAAGATGACCAGAAGATCATCTGCGAGGGATTCAAGGGACTTCCGTCGGGTCTCTACCATACATACACTCAACCAATAGAAGCCAATATGAGTGAGCACCAAACGTGCCCATCACTGCCAGAGTTCCGATTCTGGCACAACAGACTTGGCCACCCTGGATCAGCAATGATGGGACGCATCATCACTGAATCCCGTGGACATAAATTGAAGAACATGAAGATTCTTCATAAGGGTGAATTTCCTTGTCCCCTTGTTTCAAGAGAAAACTTATAACGAGAACCTCCCTCCTGAAAGTGGGATTAGAGTCTCCTGGCTTCCTTGAGAGAATTCATGGTGACATTTGCGGACCTATTCACCCCGCAAGTGGCCCATTTCGGTACTTCATGGTACTGATTGATGCATCAACTAAATGGTCTTATGTGTGCCTCTTGTCCACCTGCAACCTAGCTTTTCCAAAGCTATTGGCACAAATAATAAGGTTGCGGGCTCATTTCCCCGATAACCATATCAAGAAACCACGTCTTAATAATGCGGGCGAACTTACTTCACAAGTCTACGAAGACTATTGTCGGGCAACAGGTATTGAAGTTGAACATCATGTAGCACATGTTCACACCCAGAACAGATTAGCTGAGTCCCTTATAGAGACTCCAATGGATTGCACGTCCATTACTTATGCAATCCCAGTTGCCGGTGGATGCTTGGTGCATGCTATTTTATATGCTGAATCACTTATTAGGATAAGACCCTCTGGAGGTCATACATTATCCCCGATGTAACTTGCATATGGTGCACCTCCGGATATCTCTCATTTGAGAGTGTTTGGTTGTGCGGTATATGTCCCAATAGCACCAAAATGGGTCCTCAGCGTTGTCTAGGTATCTATATTGGGTTTGATTCGCCCTCTATTCTCAGATACCTTGAACCCCTCACGTGGACGCATTCAAGGCACGCTTTGCTGACTGTGAATTTGATGAGAAAATTTTTCCTAAACTAGGCACACAGCCTAAGAAGCCTGAAGCTACTGAGACCATTAGTTGGGACCAAAAGTCTTTGTCCCTATATGATCCGTGTACTAATCTGTGTGAAGATGAGATCCTGAAGATCCTTCACATTCAGAATACAGTACATCTTTTACCGGATAAGTTCACGGACAACCAGAAGATTGTCCGTTCACACGTCCCTGCTGCTAATACACCAGCTAGGATTGACATTCCCATAGATGGATGCAATCCACCAACAGCAGAATTGCATGTACCTCAATTGAAAAGATGACGCCCACCAGGTTCGAAAGATAAAGTTCCTCGAAAGAGGAAGATTCCTGGAGATAATAAGAGTATCCCTCCACAGGATGCTGAGCTTAGGCCAGCTACTTCTCCCCTCCTTATTTCCCCTGCAGAGGAAACAATAGGAGAAACATCATTAAATTTTGTACGTACTGGAGAGGTATTGGACAGACATAGCACAGTTGTTGTCGACGATTTTGCCGTTCACGTCACTGAATATGACGATGATGTCGAACCACGATCTTTAGCGGAATGTAAACGCAGAGATGATTGGCCAAAGTGGGACGAGGCAATAAGAGTAGAGCTAGACTCACTCTTGAAATGCAAAGTCTTTGGACCAGTAGTCCAAACACCAGTAGGTGTAAAGCCTGTGGGATATAAGTGTGTTTTCATAAGAAAAAGAAATGAAGATAATGTGATCGTTCGCTACAAGGCACGCCTTGTAGCCTAGGGTTTTTCCCAAAGACCGGGGATTGATTACGAAGATACATATTCCTCGGTCATGGATGCGAACACATTCCGATTTTTAATAAGCCTAACCTCTCTGGAAAGCCTAGAAATGCAGCTCATGTACATTATGACTGCATATCTATATGGCGATATAGATAAAAAGATCTATATGAGACTTCCTTATGGGTTTAATCTACCCCCAGAGATGAAAGAGATACCTCGGGACGTATTTTCTGTAAGGCTGCATAGATCAATATATGATCTAAAGCAATCGGGCAAAATGTGGTATATTAACAGACTTAGTGATTTCCTTGCACATCAAGGATTCACAAATAATGAAGTCTTCCCGTGTATTTTTATCAAAAGAACGTGAATATGATTCGTCATCATAGCAGTATATGTTGATGACTTAAATCTCATATGATCTCCTGCAGAGATCAATGAGATATCTGAAAGCCTAAAACATACTTTTAAAATGAAAGACTAGGCAAAACAAAGTATTGTCTTGGCTTACAGATTGAACACCTAAGAAGTGGAATCCTATTACACCAATCGAATTATACAAAGAAACTTCTACGTAAGTTTCATATGGATAAATGTCATCCTTTAGGTACTCCTATAGTCGTAAGATCACTAGATGTACATAAGGAACCCTTCCGGCCTCTGGAAGAGGGGGAGTAGATACTGGGTCCTGAAGTACCATACCTCAGTGCCATTGGAGCACTTCTATATCTGGCTAACTGTACGCGTCCCGATATAGCGTTTACACTTAATCTCCTAGCCAGACACAGTGCAGCGCCTACAAAGCGCCACTGGAACGGAGTAAAGCATCTTCTGTGATACCTCCAGGGTTCAATAGATCTGTGACTTTACTACCAGAGAGGTGCCTCACCCAATTATTTGGTTATGCCGATGCAGGTTATCTTTCAGATCCGCATACGGCAAAATCACAGACATGTTTTGTGTTTACCTACGGAGGTACTGCTATTTCCTGGAGATCGGTAAATCAAACCACAACAGCTACGTCATCCAACCATTCAGAGCTCATTGCGATCCATGAAGCAAGCAGAGAGTGTTATTGGCTACGATTCGTCGTCCACCACATTCTTCAATCCACTGGCCTGAAGACTGGTGATTTGGAGCCTATTGTCCTGTTTGAAGACAATGCTGCGTGCATTGCTCAACTTCAAAAGGGCTACATCAAGGGCGACAGGACGAAGCACATATCTCCCAAGTTTTTCTGTACACATGAGCTAAAAGAGGATAAGCAGATTGAAGTTCAGCAGATCCAGTCCTGTAACAACTTAGCTGATCTTTTTACCAAATCTTTACCAAAATGTATTTTTGTAAAACTTGTAAAAGGAATCGGTATGAGACAGCTGAAAGACCTACAAGCCTGAAGCTTGTACGGATGAGGGGGAGTAACTTGTGTGTTGCACTCGTTTCCCTTAAGCTGTTGGTTTTTTCCCACTGGGTTTTCCACAGCTAAGGTTTTAACGAGGCAAACACTATTACTCAAGATCCAGAAGTATCCACCCCTTTTAGCTTTATACGCTCAGACCAAAGTAATGGATGGATAATGGGGAGTGTTGTGAGTGGGGGAGGCTTTTGGCCTCCCCATCACTTATCCCCCCATTACTCCATCATTCTTTATGTGGTGGAGACCTTTGGTATCCTCCATGTCCCTTGGTATACCCTATGAAGTTTATAAATAAAGAACCATGTCTATTGGCCATGGTTACTCTTCTCCAAATATCTCTTAACACTTGTTTCATACTCTTGGACTAATTAAAGTCGATTGGTAAAACCCACGGTTTTCTTGGGCATGGACTCGCCCTCTCGCTCTCTGTTTTAATATTAATGCACTTTTACCTGTCTTAACGGAGACCACAATGCGTAAAGCCCGCATTAATTGACAGTTTTAGGAGTAAGGAATAAGTATACGCTTGTGATTATTGCCAACTGCCAAAAGAAACCTTACCCTGACTAATTATACGTGTACTCTTCCAATTGTAATGGACCGAGTCAAGTCAGAAAGAGGAGTACAAATGCAAAGTGGCGGCATAGACATCCAGTCCATGCTTATATAGAGTCGTAGTTGTTGGCAGGGACAAATAATTCAAGTACATGTACGTACGCCATGATATATGTATAGAAGACGTACGGAAGATGGAGAGATCGAAAAGAGAGGGAGAGAAATATTTTGAAGACTACATGCCGATCGATGCATGCGTAAATAGAGACGGTAATTAATCATGGCAACTGGTTAGAGTTGTTATTAAAAGCACCGGGAACAATTAGATCCTGCAAAAGCCCGTAATCAGGGATGACTTGGCCGTGCTGCCGCCGCCGCTGGTTGATGTTGCTCGGGTGAAGAGATACCGCTAGTGGTGATGATGAAGATGAAGATGATGCGGATGGTAAGTTTTGCATGTGACCAAGGCTGGGGTTTATAGTCCCCATTAGTTGCAGCAGGTTGTTGATGTTGTTGCCCGTGTTAATTGGTTGAGGAAGAAGCTGCTGCTGCTGCCGGTGATGATGCATCAGCATTTGATCATGACGCATCATTGATAACGGCGAGAATATAGGGGGAGAGGACGAATGGCCGGGATGCTGAGCCAAGAGATGAGAGCTTCCTCGAATGGTGGCGGGGCTGTGATGTGTGTGCTGTCCTTCGTAGGTGGTGATGACGATGCTGGGGTCCTGATACGATCTCTCCACCCTTTTCTTCACCCCACATTTCTGTGTCGTGCACCGATAGTAGCTCCTGCGCCCATGCAATATTAATATAATTATGTGGAAGGTAATTATCACAGATTCACATTTAGTTAATTAATTTAAGTAAGCATATACTTATACCTGGGGTAAGGGCTGTTCTTGACGGCCTTCTGGCCATACTTCCTCCAGCGATAACCATCTTCAAGGTGATCGACCTCGCTTTTCGTCATGAACGCGAAACGCGGCTCCCTTTGCCTTTTCTCTCCCTTCTTCCTCCCCTTGCTCTGCCTGTTGAATATTGTTTCGTTGATAAACTTTATTAGTGCACCTGCCCCCCCAATTAGAGTTGCATGCATGACAGACAAATATCATGCTCGATCGGAGAGAGATCACAAATTATATATATAATTACCGCAGTATTTTTTGTACATGGCTGCATGATGAATTGCTTTAACTGCAGTGACAACTAATTAATCATATATATATATAATATATGGATCCTGATTCCTGACTGGGCATGCATGTTGAGATCAGAACCCTAAAAAGTGATCTTTTAATTTGTATTAGGAAATTGAATTAAAGTAATTAATATATAAACACTGGGAATTAATGAACTTACAGTTTCTTAGACTTGTCCGCGGCACCGCCAACTTGTTGATCATCGTCGTTGATATGGTGATTCGGCTGCTGCTCCTGATTTAATTCCTCATGAACAGCTTCCTTCACATTATTATTGATGCTAGTGCTATTGTTCTTCTCGTTCTTGACATGGCCTGCCTCGTCGTGGTCATTGATATCCATGAGCTTGTTGTTGCACCTTGTACTTGAATCCTCCTCTCCGGCTGCAGCCTCAGTAGAAGAAGAGGATATGGAAGAATTCGCAGTGCTTGTTGTGAGAGGTGTCATTTCACCGCCCCCACAAGCAGATGCAGCAGCAGCAGCAGCATTAGGGTAGTCATGGGCACGTATTGTCGCAGGAGAGGCATGGTCAACAGTATTCATCATCATCATCATCATCATCATATATTTGGGATCCATGTTTACCATTAATTGATCGCTGCTGATATTAAAGGCCGGCGCACTTTTCCCATCATCTGCAGAAGGGCCCGATTCAGTCGACGGTGCAGTACTCGGAGGATGATGATCCGAAGATGTGATCATATTGAAGGCGCCCCTTGCACCGTAGTGATCTACAGCAGGAGGAGGAGGAGACGACCCGTGCAAGGAGTCGAAAAGGTCGAGGGAATTATTGGATGGCAGGCGAGCATCATGATGGAGGAGGAGATCGTGAATATTGACGTCGATGGGCGTATTATGGAGGGGATTAACATTGGCAGCAGGAATAGGAGAGAGGAGGGATCCGGCGTTGGAGGGATGATGATCGTCATGAATATTATCAGCAAAGGAAAAGGAGCTGAGATGATCGTGTCGGGGGAGGAAGCTCAAGTGTTGATAGAACAGATCCCTCTCCTCATCGCCTGACATGATTGATATCAGCTGGCTACTTAATACTAATAGCTGCAGTACTCAAGCAAGGAACAAGGAAGAAACGCCTGAAAATGGAAGAAAGATGGCCTAACCCTAACAAGAGGATGTAGCTAGTCTTCTTCCTCTCCTTCTCTTTCTTGTTTAATACTTGTTTGAAAATGGTGACGAAGACGAAGACGCTGTGGACATAGGACTTTTTGGTTGCAACTTGCAACATACGATATATATATATATATATATATATATAATTAGTGGTCAGCAAACTCTTAATTTTTCCATCTCTTTAATTTTTTCGCACAGTCGAATGGTGGTGCGGTTCTCTTGTAGGAACAGTAGCATTATTCGATCAAATAATTGGTGTGTGGGAGGGGGGTTGTAAAATTGAATCAAGAAAGTGAAAGGGCGAAAGCCAAAATATTTGGACATTATTAGCTGGCGGGTGGGCGATGATGCTGTGCTGGCCATCCTGATTGAGATTTTAGACTGATAATGTAAACACTAAACAGTGTGTGTGCCGGTGATGGATGGCTGAGTCAGTCCTGTAGCCGACCATGACCACCGGCTACTACCGGTCGGTCGCTTCCTTTTTCGATCGGCATCCCCCTCCGTCAAACGTTCAAACCCATCTTTTTGGTGTTTCAGGAATTGTTTTCAGAGTCTTTGTTTGGTATGAGACTATGAGGGGTGTTTGACTCTAGTTGTATTCCCTGTCCTCCCCGCCGAAGATCCTGCTTACACGTGTCACCATCGGTTTGACCGGTCCAATTTAATCAGCACGTGAGAATCTCTCCCGTGACACGTGGAACTGCAGTGCATTCCAGCGCATCACCCCCCCCGGCCCCCGCGGGGCCTAATTGATTTTGATTGATTGTTGTTGGCCACCTCTTCTTGCGTACCCGGGCACATAACAAATTAATTATATTTATGTACTAGAAATAACCGGTGCATCTGGCGCACGCAAACATCAAAATTCGAATGGGCAGGGGTTAGATGAGCTCAGGCTGCCCAGTCAAAATTCGAATGGGGGGATCGAGGTCTTAATGCGGAAACAAGTAGAAATGATACGGTCGGCAAACGAATGCCGCTTCCATGACAAATTTCTTTAAGATTTGTCTCTCCCATGCATGGTCTACCGTTCGTTTGTTTCACTTTCACCCGCTGATCGATGTTTTTTCAATTCAACGCCCTAAAAAACAGAAAGAGATGTAAGCAGGGGCTCGTCGCGGGGGGCTTAAAAGGAAGACGACTAAGAGGACGGGGACTTGTTGTTTCGGTCTTGACTTGAAAAATCAATCATGAATTTTTTTCCTTGTCTATGTATAATTGGTGTTGACGTGATGTAGCTTCGCTGGGTTGGGTTGGGTTGGGTTGGCATGCAGCAATTAAAGCATGTGAGGATTTATATATAGAGATATATAGAACACTCTACCTTATGAATTATGAATTGAGGCAGGCCTTGGAAAAAGGTAAAAAATTCTAATGGGACTCATGCTTTGTGTTTTAACTCCGCCACCCTACAAATATGACTTCAATATTATTCCAAGGCATTGATATGAGACTCAGAGGGAGGGAGAGTCAAAACTCAAAAGGGAGCAAGGTGTATGGTTGAGGGGGTCAGTCTCAGTCCGTCCAGGAGGAGTAGGAGGGAGAGACAACAATGAAAGTCTAGGCTGACATTAACTAATTGATTGCTTTAATGATCCCCCATTTGGCTTAGTTGGATGGGGTTGTTGTTTGCTGCTTCAGCTCTACGCGCGACTTTTTCTCTCTTTCAACCTTTTTTTAATAAAAATTAACTTTTCTAGGGAGAGACCGAGATCATGAGAAAAGATATGGGCGCATGAGATTGTTGACGAATTAACAAGCGCATGTGACTCAATGTTACTTATTTGGATGATTGTTGGGTTATTCGGACTGATGACTCGGTCTCCTCTCATCTCTTGAGTTTTGCGTGGTGGACTGTTGACTCAGCATGAAGATCTAGTCCCCTTCATTCAGTTACTGCACAGTTGCACACTTTATATATATGCATGGCGCATACTAATATGTTAAATAGGACCTGCAACTACACCTGGTTAAAACCGCGAGAGTTAAGAATATGAGTGGAGTGAGTAGTTGACTTGAGAGTTGAGAATCTGACGGATACTAACCAGTATGAAATCAAGACTTAGTTAGCTATGAATGCCCATACATTAATACCAAACCGTCACAGTTTGACTCTTTATGTTACTAAATTATTACGAGTATGGTGCAGGTATGTATTATGTGTACGCAATTAGACTTTGGTATAGCATAAACAAATGATACCATTATCAAGGGAAGATGGGTGTCTTGATTTTCCCAGTCAATTCAAATTAACAGAAGATAAAACTAAAGATGTCGACTAAATTTGAAATGGTCAAGCCGAGAAGGGAAGATCTAATCTATTATCTAGCTACGAATACGATGGCTTGACTTGGTCTCCTCGACTAGATATCTCATCTACCATCCACGTCAAAGATTGTTAGCTACTCTTCATTAAATAAAAATGCAAAATATGGAGGCAGGTAGGGTGCTCATTCCCTGGGCTTGCAACAATTAGTGTGCAACCAATTATATAAGTGCACATATAGTTAGCTCCTTCTGACCTGCTTTGATTTGTTCCGTAGATTAATTCCAAGTTGTATTCGAGGAATGGAGAATGAATCTTTTTTTGCGACTCCCGTCGATTCCACATTCACACGCACAGGTTTCCACTCGTTTGGTGGCCTCCAACATCGATCACCCCATTTCAATACCCTAATCTCAACTTCCCATCAATAATTTAAGGCCACAAAGTCTAAGGTTTATTATATCACCTACAGTATATTACGTGGTGTAATTAATCTGACCTCTTATTTGCATGTTGAGATTTGAGAGAGAGGACATGAGAGAGAATTACGCATAGATATTATAATCCCACGTCTTTTGTATGTTGAGATTTAAGATAAGCAAATGGATATTAATTTTCACACACGTACCTTCACTAAAGATAAGCAAATGTGATCTGCCCTCGAAATTATGCATAGACAACTAATGGTGTTGTGAATTATCCAATGCACTCGTACGCAGCTTCATTCACCCCTTCTGCTTGCTCGGCTCTAAGTTTCCTAATAAGTAACAAACAAATACATCTTCATCCAATCTAACATATTTGGAATTTCAGTACCCCATATGGTGTCATCATTCAAAAATAAAGAAAAGAAAACTGGATTGTTTTTGTGTGTGCGCGCCCAGCCAACCAACATCCATTCTCTCTTGGGTAACCAACAGTCCGAATATAAGTTATACACAAAAGTCAGGATTAAGCTTGGGGCCAGGAATTATGGTCTTGACTAGGGAAAAGGTGGTCATGGTGAGATTAATAAGCAGAGAAAAAAAATGATGATTGTGATATGTTATGATGGAGAGATGAAGGTTCTAGTGGTGGTAAGTATGTTAAGGATGTGCGGATTGTTTTCGGGTGTTTTCCAATCACTGGAATTGTTGGAAGGTAGTCTGGATATAGCTGCAGACGTATGGTGACATGTGTAGCTGTCTAGGCACTGGACGAGCTAACTTCTGGCTGAAGGGGATCCAATCTGAGCTATGGAGTTCAGGTTCGAGCTATCTCACAGCTATATGCAGTACATGAAGCTCGTCTGAGGGTCGGATCTTTGGGTTAGAACTAATTCCCTCCAATGCTTAAGTCAGTGGATTACTTGAAAATGCTCGGTGAAACCATGTTCGACCTGTTGGGAGGTCGTCCGCTTGTTCTCAAGCCTCTATGGTGGAGATGTAAGTTAGATGGAGCATATTTTGAATATAGAAATACCTGAGTGTATTTTCTTAGAGATTCGTCCTGTCCCTCATTGTTCGAGTGACTATTTATAGGCGATGGTCCTTTGGATGACGTTTCGGAGTAACGTTCGAGCATTGAAGATACTTTATTCTATTTGGCCTAAGATGTCAGCATTGATGATGTGCTAACAGTCAATCATTGTACACACTGTTTAATGGCCGGTCATATTAATCGAAGGAGCCCAATAGTCAGTTGAGCCGTCGCTTTGAACGAGGATGTGATAGGCCACATGTGAGGGCTTCTGGATTGTTGGGCCAAAGTTGTAGGCCTTGTTAGGCTCATTGGCTGAAGATAAATGTCTGGACGACTTATGGGACAGCTTAAGGCCATATCAATGACCCACATCTCCCGAGCTCATCTGACGTAGCAGTTGAGGTGATATATAGAGATTGGATATGCGCAGTAGTCGGGACGACGCATTTAATGTTGACCGTCAAATCTCCATGCCCTAGGGTTTGCGTGCCAAAAGTGCACAGAATTCGAACAGTCGGTGCTTCGAGATGTTGACACAGTCTCCCATCGGACAGCCAAGCTTGATGCAACTCTTCGTATGAAATAGAACGATAGAGGAGAGAGAGTTTTCATTCTTGCAGTCAGATAATCTCGTATTCATTCTCACCTCTGTTCTGTGTTTTCCTCGTTCGATTTCGTCATTGCCTGAGTAAGGTCATTCCTCTTCATGTCAATTTCTTTCCTCAATAATCTGTAGGTTATTATGTTAAGAATCAAGGAAATCCATGCCCCTGAAGGTACTGAAGAGATGTCAGATGTCGTCTAGCCTCTAGAGCTCACGCACGCCTTCGATAAAGGAAAGGGCTTGCTCATCGAGCCCTCAGAGGCCCTACTTCTGCGAGCTAGGGATGATGCATTTTCTGTACCTAAGGAGATTCGAAATATGGCCCACACAGTCTCTTACTTCTGGGTTGATAAGATCATAGCCGAATATATTTTCCATCCTTACGGGGTTCGGGACCCTTTTTATAACGACATGTTCTGTTTTTCCAAGAAGTGTGAGGTCAGGAACATGTGACACACATTGAGACCATGATGAGATCAGATAATAAGGCCTAACCTAAAATGTTCCTAGACATTGGAATTTTGAGAATGCGATATTATTGTTCCGGATAGACCAGTGTATGTTGAGCTTAACCATTAGATGGTAGTGGCTGGCCTCACAGCCGTTCGATGTGGGTACACCGTGAGACAATGCACATATACTTGTTGGGAGAACAAGTTCACAGAATGACTCGCAAGAAGCTTCTGCATAGTATTCATACTACGACTGTCAACAGAAAGCTCTCATGTGATAATAGGTGATGCAAAGTCTATGTTACTTGAGATGTGCTAAAGGACCTTGAGCGTGAAATGATATACTTTGGATTTTACTGACGATCGATATTACACCCGATACATAGGTACTCACTGGGTATAGTTGGAAGCGTGCGAATGGAGTGGCCATCAAGATAGGATTCGTCTCCTCCGGAGTATGGGAGGTTAATTTTGAACAGACCCGGATGCGACCCATAGTTAATTCCTGGCCAAGGCAGAAGGATAAACTTTTTAGGGGTAACAAGTTGTATCCTGTTGAGTATTGGTGTTTCATACCAATTTTATTTTGATGATGATCGCAACATTATGTTGTTGCTAATGACTCTCATGTTTTAGTCTCACAGTTTTATTTCAAGAATATCTTTCTTGGAGACTAATCACTTGGTGCAAGGATGGACATCAAGTGGAGAAGGGCCAAAGCTTGGACTCAAGGGGTGCCAAGGCTTGGAGATGATGGAGAGCTTCAAGGCTTCAAGATGGAAGACTTAGACTCTAAGGAAAGCAATGTAATCCATGTAATATTTCCTTTATTGCTTTCTCTCTCATTTGAGTCTAGGATTAATGTAATGCCTTGTTAGATGGTCTACTCATACATGCATATGCATTTAACCATCTTAGTGAGACTTATGATTATCATAGAATCCAACCTAATAGGTTCATCTTGTCCAAAGACTCATTTGGAGTTTCTGGCTTTCCATCAGTCGCCTGCTGAAGGAATAACAGTCGACTGGGTGATTTCTAGTCGCCTGTAGATCCTTCTACAGTCGACTGATATGCACTGCTCAAGTCAACATTTCAATTGACTCAACTTGAGCTTTTCGCATCAGTCCACTGCTGCTCAGTTTACAGTCGCCTGTATATTTACCGTCGCCTGGAAATTGGTCAACAGTCGCCTGAGTAGCGTAAGTGCAATCTCTGCCTCTTTCTGTTTTTTCTCCATCTTCTGCAGCAAATGACTGATTAAGGTTTTACAGTCGCCTGACTAATTTACAGTCGACTGTATTATTGACATCAGTCGCCTGTCTGCTTATCTGGAGAAAGAGTGCAGCTCTCTGTTTTATTCCATCCCCTGCAGCAGTCGCCTGCTGAAGGTTTTACAGGCGCTTATCCTGTTTTCAGTCGACTGTATTGTCTTCTTCAGTCGATTGTCCTGGCTCAGATTATAGCCGTTGGATATTTTCTAGCCGTTGATCAGTCGACTGTCTTATGATCATCAGTCGACTGTTGATGTCGCTTTCACCCAGTTTCTAGCCGTTGCAGCTGTGGGCTGTTGGCTGTTTTCTTGGGGTTTAAGGGTTATTATAGGGTTCCTATATATATGGGTGTGCTGATATCTCTAGAACTTCTTGATGCTATTGAAAATCACAAGAGATCTATAAGCCACTCATAAACTCTCTCAATTCCCTCTTTGGAGCTCTCATTCCTTTTCATGCATTGAAAACCAGCTCAAGGGAATTCATCTAAGTGCTTTCAAGCATATCTCAACACTTGGAGATCCTCTTCTATGTCTTGCATTCATTTATGAGTAAGCATCTCAAGGCATAGGTAAGAGTATTTATTTTACTTGGTGATTCTTGTAACTCTAATTCTCTTTGTGGGAATTAGTCTTTCTCTCTTTGTGGGAGTTTATCTCTTTGTGGGATTAAGATATTCTCTTTGGGGGAATAACTCTCTTTGTGGGAGTAACTCTCTTTGTGGGAGTTTAGTGTCCTAGTGTATGGCTAACCCTAATTCTCTGAGTGGGAGTTAGTGATTCTCTTGGTGGGAGTCTTGACCCTCGTGTAGGGTTGGTTGGGTCCTTGTGTAGGGCAAAATCCTCTTTGTGGGGTATCTCCTTGTGAGATTTGTATTCACTTCTCTTTGTGGGATTATAGTGAATATTGGTGTTGCTGGATGTACCCAAGTTTGGGGAACCAGGGTAATTCCTTGTGTTTGCGTTTGGATTGATTGTGTCAATTATTTTCTCTTGCATTTATTATTCTGCATTTGCAAGTTTAATTTTAATTGGACAATTTTATTGCCATTACACTATTCACCCCCCTCTAGTGTGTTGTTGTTAGTATTGCAAGGGTAAGGCGATCCTTACAATTGGTATCAAAGCGAGGTTATAGCATACTGCAACGATGGCATTCAACGCCTCATCCGCGTCTCATGAAGAAGGTCATTCAACCGGTCGATCCCCGCTCTTCAACGGAACCAACTTTCCAAGTTGGAAGATCAGAATGATGATCTACATGGAGGGTCAAGACCTATGGGACATCACGGAGGTGCCATTTGAGAAGCCCACTACATCGACGGCTTCAAGGACAAAGGCGGAGAAGGACCCAATCAAGTTCAATGCGAGGGCTATGAATACATTCCATTGCGCCCTCTCAGCAAATGAGTTCAACCGCATCTCCATGTGTAAAACGGCCAACGAAATTTGGCATACTTTGGAGATATGTCATGAAGGGACTACAAAGGTAAAGAAATCTATACAAACTGTGTTTAGATCTAAATATGAAATGTTTAAGATGCAGGAAGGAGAAAGCATTTCAGAGATGCTCACAAGGTTCATTGATATCGTGAACGCTTTGGAGGGACTCAGTCGTGTTGAGAAGATCCTTGACTCTCACACATCTCATTGGGAGTCAAAGGCCAACAGAATTTTGGAGTCATATGACACGTCCAAATACACCGTTGAGGAGTGCATTGGTAATCTCATGACGTATGAAGTGAAGCTTCAACACAAGAAGGAGATTCAACCATCAAAGCCCGAGAAGCCGGAGAAGCAAAAGGGGATTGCATTCCATGCCAAGGAGGAGCCAATCAAGTGGAGGGAGAAATTTCATCGAGAAGCTCCTAGTGAAGAAGATGAGCTAGAAGAAGCGAGTGGAGAAGAAATTGAGGATCTTGCCTAGCAATTCAAGGCATTCCTCAAATGCAAGCAAGATAAGTCTTTGTCAAGGTTTGCCTCCAATTCTAACAAAGTTCCCACTTGTTATACTTGCAGTGGAAAAGGTCACTTATCCACCGAATGCCCCTCCAAACCCAACAAAGAAACTTACAAGGGTAAAGGGAAGAAGCATTGGAAAGGGAAGTCCAAGTCCAAAAATCACAAGAATGGACTTGTCGGGACTTTTGATGATTCAAGTGAGGATACATCTAGTAACGAAGAAAAGGATGTAAAGGATGATGCTCATGCGTGCTTTGTAGCAATTAATGCTCCTACACCTATCCCCTCTGGCTTAAATGAAGATGAGTTGGAAGCATGGCTCAACTCTTACAACTCCTATGAGGAATCGTGCCTCATGGTCGGGGAGAAGTCTTCATCAAGCTCTAGCAAGGATGAAGTCGATGATGAGATTGAGGAGAAGATCTAATACGAGGAGCTTGAATATCGTTTCGGTATGGTTTCCGAAAATACTAATAAGTGCATCAACTCTTACAACAAAATAAAAGCAAAATTTCAGATTGCTAAGAGTAGGTTGCATGAACTAGATATTTCTAGTGTAATTCATGATGAAATGCATGATTGTGACACTAGTGAGAGAGACACACTCCTCTCTCAAGTTAAGGAATTGAGTCAAACTAATGAGAATCTTGTTGCTCAAAACCTTAGCTTAGAATCTCGCATTCAACAACTTACGTTGAAATGTGAAGAGGAATCCCATAAGCTCAAAAGCTTTGTGTATTCTAGGGATTCACTCCACGATTTGTTGAAAAAACAACATCCGGCAAATCATAGAGGAGGTTTGGGGTATATTCAAAATGTGGTACCCAAACACACCTCTAATTCCTCTTATGGTGCAAATACAAGAAATATTGCTAAAGCACCTAAGAAGAATCACCATGCTTTCTTGTACAACAATAACATTAACAAGAAGCATTGTCACGCCCCGCTTCCCAAAAATGTGGAGGCGAGACGTGAGAAGGTCCGCACAAACTTGAAGCTGTGAAGCTCCAAGTCTGATAAGCGTATAGAAACACTTATTATGGCAAGTCCTTGCAAAACGAAACGAAACAACAATGATAATAAAGAAATGAGACGACATTTTATTGAATCTCGAAATGTCCATAAACAATTTACAATATCGTAGAAAAGCCACCAGACTAAAGGAAAAAGAGTCTAAGGCCCAAACATGGCCAATAAGGTATAACATACATACAAGGGTGCCACGCACCAACGACTAACAGCAACCTAAGCAAAGGAGTGTACACGAGCGGTCTTCAAGACAGGCCCCTGGTGTCCACTCACCACCACAGCAAGCAACATCATCAGCAACACCATATTCCCTGCAACAAAACTCTGGCTCTGGGTCTAACATGTGTCACCCAAAAGAGAGAGGGGCACATGTCAGCAAGTCTGGAAAGACTTGTGCAAGGAAACTGAAAGTAGGCAACTAGCAACCTAGCAGTTTAGTATGAATGACATGGCAGTTATAACATGAGTGCACAATTTAAAACATGGCAAGACAATTTGTACAAGGGAACAATTTATCGGGACAAGACAAGAGTAGCCAAGCTACTATCAATTCAATCAATTCACATTTTGTAGGTGTTTACGCCATTCGCTGAATGGCATGGCATTTCAGACCGATCGGCACTAAACACTACTCGGTACCCACACGATATGGAGCCTGGGGTCCCCGAACATTGAGCTCAGCTAGTGAGCCTGAGGTTGCCCCGCACATTGAGCTCGCATTCTTAGTTCACAATTCAATATATCGAGCGTTGGGGTTTCCAACTCATTATGCTCGCTTCTGGTCACGAGCCAGGAACACAAGTATGGCGTAGGGTACACCTAGCCGGAACACGTAATCCGGGCATTGGCTATCAACCAACACATGGCCCGCTTCTGGAACACGAGCCAGGAACACAACATTGTAGCGAAGCTACGCAATCACAGCAATACCTAAAGAATGCGAGGTCATGACAATTTATTTGCGTACCGTTAATTAAATTAAACGTGACAGGCAAAATGCAATGACATGAACATATTCGCGTACCGTTAATTAAATTAAACATGGCAGTTAAAATGCAATAGCAGTTAAGGATGCATGGATGACATGAACAGTTAATACGCGTACCGTTAAGGAAAGTAAACGTGACATACAAGCATGATGAGGGTGACGGACCAAGCTTCGTTGTCAAGCTAGGTCAATGGCGTCTAAACGGCTATCCTTTCACCGTCTAGTCTCTTTTACGCTAAAGCAAGGTAAATGGCCTAAGACATGGCCCAAACCAAGAAATGCAAGTTTCACTTGCCTAGCACCGGGGATGACGACCACTTCGTCACACGGATGCTATCTACGGGGGAAATCGCTTTTAAGGGGAAAACAAACATCAAACACATGAAATTAATTAGGGTTTTTATACAAATATAATTAGGTTGAGAAAACAACGGTAGATCGATTTCTTACCGAGAGGAGATGGGAGAAACACTCCGGGGAACCCTAGGATCAAATCTGGAGAAGATTGGAGAAGTTTGGGGAAACTAGGGTTTAGGGGGATTTGGGGATTTTGATGGATTTTGATGGAGATTTGGGGAAGATGAGAGGTGGAATGAGTTGATGGAGGGTTTAGATGATGAATCTAGGGCATGGAATGAAGGAATGAAGCTTGGAGGAAGATGGGGGCTGAAGGGGGAAGATTCTAGGGTTTTGGGTCGTGTTGGAGAAGATGAAGTCGTTTGGGAGGGGTATAAATAGGATGGGCTGGCGGCTGCCCAGAAATTAGGGTTTTAACACTGGTTAGTCGGTCAAAGAGCAACCACTGACCGACTAGTTTGGCAACTAGTCGGTCGGTCGACCAACGCAGACCGACTAAGTGTAAACAGTAACTCCTGAACGAAAATAGAATTTAGAGTTAGTCGGTCCATGAACAATTACTGACCGACTAGTTTATCATCTAGTCGGTCGATGAACGTTCTTAGACCGACTAAGAGCAAACAGTAACTAGTGTCAAAATAGTTGAAAGAGTTAGTCGGTCTGAGTACAAAACTTAACCGACTAGTTTGGCAACTAGTCGGTCGAGAGATGAGCTTAGACCGACTAAGAATGAACAGTAACTCCTGAATTATTGATTCAAAGAACTAGTCGGTTCTAGTTGATTTCCTGACCGACTAAATTGGAATCTAGTCGGTCGGTCGATCTTCTTGAACCAACTAACGTGCACGAAAAGTGCCGATTCGAAGCGCGATGCTTCGGGAAGATTTCTATGGCTTCTAGGATCGATTTATACTCTAAGATATGATCGATATGAAGCTCGTCACGAGTGACTTACTCCGAATTCATTGATTCTAAGGAAGAACCTAGAAGATCACATCAAAAGGAAAGAAAACGAAAGATAGGAAATCTCAACGAGATGAATGAAAGCGAGAACTATGGAAATGGAAACCACACAAGGAGAGAACCCACCATCACAAGCAAAACACACTGATAATCCATTCATACAAAAACCAGTCGTTACATCCTACCCACCTTAGAATAAAGTCCGTCCTCGGACTTTCTAACTATAGCTATATCTAGTCACCCTAGTAACTACCCTTAATCAATATCACATCAAAATTTCAACCAAGTACATTCATTTCGAGTGCTTATATATATGCACTAGAAATCAAATATTACTACCACTACACACATATTTTCACGCACATATAGTCCTATAACTATAAATTGGTATAGCCACCCACAATCGTGTGCGTAACACAACCAAGCACACACAATTCAAACACCATACATACATCCTCCATCACTATTCGCCATCACATACAATTATACCAAAGTACATAGAGTATACCCACTCAAGCTTGAGTGAGACTCAAATCATAGCAGGACATTTATATGCGTAACACAGTATCCATACACATACCAATACCACTCCAAGGCATACACATCCACGTATCACATATTTTCACACCATATCCATCCATTTATAATTACCATATCAACACATCAACTACATACAAGTTTAAGAGATGCAATAGTCGGGTATACCTCCTGATATACACGCATACGACATCTCATAAAACAAGTAGTACCAACCAAAATTATCATTCTGTTATCATACGTATATCACATCATACACAAGCAGAAAATTACCTACACGCAACATACAAATGCCGACACCCATACCACTCTATACACACCACGAAATCAACACTACGACGACATAACCACTTAACTAATGGGCCCACCAAACTATAACAAGGTTGACACAGGCAACGACGGGCTCTATGGCTAGACAATAGGAAAGAAATTGAAACCAAAAGCGTAACGAATAGAAGGATCGAAAAGCATGAAAACGGTCGTGTAATGATGTAATGATGCTCCATTAGGACACATGGAAAATAGTGTAATTAACATATTCTAAAATACGAAAAGTTTGAAAACCGTTATACTTCAAAAGTTGGAGTCCCTCTTCGTATAAAAATATTTAGGGGTCGGTAAAACAAATTGTTTGAAAACGAGTTTGAGATGAATATACGTAATAAGGGGAAAAGTGGTTTATTGGCTTATATAAAATCATCATGAGGAAAAGGAAATCGTTTACTCGAACATTAAAACATAGGTCAGAAATGTTATGCGACAGCAACATAAAAATTTTGGAAAAGTTTTGAGATTCCAAGATTGAATTCAGATCAAGTATAGTGTGGAGAGTTCAAGCGCATGCTAAAGGTTTTCCGAATCTTAAAACTGAAGAGAAATCCCAAATAAACCATATCGAAAATACTTTTAGAGAAATCCAGATTTGCCAACAAAATTGATTTATACAAGATCTTAATGTACGAGCAAACGAACGTGGTACCGATATATAAAAATAATTGAAGTCATATTTTAGAAATTATCTTAAAAGTGTGTATGGTGAATGGAAAGATAATATCTTAGTAGTATGGAAAGAGAAAAGGATATTTAAACTCATCAAGTTAGTATTAAAACTTTTAAACCGTTTTATGAAGGGTCTAAGTCAGGAATGATTTCGAAATAGTAATTTTTACAAAAATTGAGATAAGGAAAGCGTTGATCATAAAATCGACTTGCTGAAAGCCGAAGTCCAAAGGGACTTGAAAAGTTTATTAAGAGTAAGCACGAGGTGTTTTCGAATAAAATTTTAATGGCACAAGTAAGAAAAGAAATTATGAATCGAGTTAGGAAAATAGAAATACGGTTCAGAATGAAATTGGTATATGAAAAAGGACAAGACATTTATATCGATGCGAAAGCATATGCTGAAAATATTATAAACTTCTAATCTAAAAATCTTAACACAAGTTTCGATATTTAAAAACATAAATAATTTAAGTCGGCGAAGGAGCATGTAACCTTACATATATCAAAAGTGTTTCGAACAAATTTAAACTTAACGAAAGAAGAAGATTGAAGATACTTTTAGGGAAATAAGGATTCGCCAAAAGAACGTGTTGGTATAAAAACTTTTGAAGTACGAGTACGACGATCCTATAATTGATATATACAAAAATTAGTTGAAGTCCATTCAGTTTGGAAAAATACCCCTAAAGGTATGTAAGATAAGTGGTTAAAATAAATTTTTGTAGTTAGGAAAAAGGACGGTATATCGAACCATCAGGATAATAATAAAGTTTAAAAATCAAAATGCGAAAGATACATTGTTAGAAAAAAAAAAAATAGTACAAGATAGTAATTTTAAAATTACGACCAAAAGTCTTCAAAATTCAAGAACGACTTTTAACTCCATCGAAATTTAGGGAGACATATTTAAAGAAGTTTAGAACAAAATTTAAATTGAGTGAAACTTCAAATAAGGAAAGCATTCGAAAATAACTTTGGAAGAATCAAGATTTGCAACGGAAAACATTTGAAAGATCAAGGATAATTGTAATGAGGTGGTCATGTGAATTGAGGACAAGGGAAGTGGTTATGGAAACATAATTTTCCAAATATCTGTAGTCGGGAAAATGTTTGAACATAACTTTGATTTGTTGAAAGCTAAAATCATCTGTGACTTGAAAAGTATATTAAGGGAGCGCGACGAGTCATTTGAATAACATAAATAAGAAAGGAAAATTCATAAATCGAATTTGGAAAATAGAATTGCGGCTCAGAATTAAGTCGATTTATGAAAATGGACAAGATATTCAAATAGGTATGAAAGGTATAGGCTGTAAAACATTATAAAACAGTAATCAAAATCTCGTCAAAACTTTTGAATTTCAAAATTTTAATTTAGGTCAACGAAAGAGTACGAGATATAAGTATACATATAACAATTGAAATTCCATTTAGCTTGGAAAAGATTTTAAAGTATGTATGCTATGCGATTAAAATGGATCTCATAGTTAGAAAATGGTATATCGAATTTTCCAAAATAGTATTGGAGTCTTTAAACCGAAATGCGAAAATATAGACAAGAAAATGGTTACGAGATAGCAATTATAATTTCAACCATTAGACTCCGAAACCTACAAGGAATTTGACTCAATCGAAAAGTGAGAAATTTTAAGTATATACGTAGCGGGTTTAAACAAAATTTAAACTTAACGAAAACTTTAATAAGGGAAATCGAAAAAATAACTTTAAAAGAATTAAGCCTGCGAATGGGGATATTCGAAGGATCAACGATTATAGAAACGTGGTGGTCATGGGAATCGAGGCAAGGGATTTGGTCGGATGATCAAAGCATAAATACGCCTAGGTTATGACTTAGGAAAATCTATGAAAACTCTTACGGTCAACCAACTAAAGATTATGGAACTAAGCGCTAAGACTTCCATAAGGGCTAGACAGCGATGAAATGAGTTCAGCTTGGTCCGAAACCGATGAACCCAAGCGAGAGACCAAAGAATTATAGAAGTCTATCCTAGTCAAAGCTAGACAGGAACCACTAAGGTAACTCTTAAGGCGATCAAATCAATCACTAACATGGAGTCTAACTAACAATCAAGGATCCCTAACTAGCAAGCACAAACTTCTAACTAAGTCTCACTATGGTTCTGATCTAATGGATTTCCTACCAAGCTAGGACAGATGCTCTAACACGCCTACCAGCCACCTAAGACATAGGAACGCTAAGAACCTAGACTCGGGCTTATAACTTGGATGTTCTAATTTATTTAATGGACATTCTATAATTATTATTGTTGTTCCGATAGTTCGCATTTGCAAATGGACCTGCATGGGCCACCACTAAAACCTGTCACGCCCCGCTTCCCAAAAATGTGGAGGCGAGACGTGAGAAGGTCCGCACAAACTTGAAGCTGTGAAGCTCCAAGTCTGATAAGCGTATAGAAACACTTATTATGACAAGTCCTTGCAAAACGAAACGAAACAACAATGATAATAAAGAAATGAGACGACATTTTATTGAATCTCGAAATGTCCATAAACAATTTACAATATCGTAGAAAAGCCACCAGACTAAAGGAAAAAGAGTCTAAGGCCCAAACATGGCCAATAAGGTATAACATACATACAAGGGTGCCACGCACCAACGACTAACAGCAACCTAAGCAAAGGAGTGTACACGAGCGGTCTTCAAGACAGGCCCCTGGTGTCCACTCACCACCACAGCAAGCAACATCATCAGCAACACCATATTCCCTGCAACAAAACTCTGGCTCTGGGTCTAACATGTGTCACCCAAAAGAGAGAGGGGCACATGTCAGCAAGTCTGGAAAGACTTGTGCAAGGAAACTGAAAGTAGGCAACTAGCAACCTAGCAGTTTAGTATGAATGACATGGCAGTTATAACATGAGTGCACAATTTAAAACATGGCAAGACAATTTGTACAAGGGAACAATTTATCAGGACAAGACAAGAGTAGCCAAGCTACTATCAATTCAATCAATTCACATTTTGTAGGTGTTTACGCCATTCGCTGAATGGCATAGCATTTCAGACCGATCGGCACTAAACACTACTCGGTACCCACACGATATGGAGCCTGGGGTCCCCGCACATTGAGCTCAGCTAGTGAGCCTGAGGTTGCCCCGCACATTGAGCTCGCATTCTTAGTTCACAATTCAATATATCGAGCGTTGGGGTTTCCAACTCATTATGCTCGCTTCTGGTCACGAGCCAGGAACACAAGTATGGCGTAGGGTACACCTAGCCGGAACACGCAATCCGGGCATTGGCTATCAACCAACACATGGCCCGCTTCTGGAACACGAGCCAGGAACACAACATTGTAGCGAAGCTACGCAATCACAGCAATACCTAAAGAATGCGAGGTCATGACAATTTATTTGCGTACCGTTAATTAAATTAAACGTGACAGGCAAAATGCAATGACATGAACATATTCGCGTACCGTTAATTAAATTAAACATGGCAGTTAAAATGCAATAGCAGTTAAGGATGCATGGATGACATGAACAGTTAATACGCGTACCGTTAAGGAAAGTAAACGTGACATACAAGCATGATGAGGGTGTCGGACCAAGCTTCGTTGTCAAGCTAGGTCAATGGCGTCTAAACGGCTATCCTTTCACCGTCTAGTCTCTTTTACGCTAAAGCAAGGTAAATGGCCTAAGACATGGCCCAAACCAAGAAATGCAAGTTTCACTTGCCTAGCACCGGGGATGACGACCACTTCGTCACACGGATGCTATCTACGGGGGAAATCGCTTTTAAGGGGAAAACAAACATCAAACACATGAAATTAATTAGGGTTTTTATAAAAATATAATTAGGTTGAGAAAACAACGGTAGATCGATTTCTTACTGAGAGGAGATGGGAGAAACACTCCGGGGAACCCTAGGATCAAATCTGGAGAAGATTGGAGAAGTTTGGGGAAACTAGGGTTTAGGGGGATTTGGGGATTTTGATGGATTTTGATGGAGATTTGGGGAAAATGAGAGGTGGAATGAGTTGATGGAGGGTTTAGATGATGAATCTAGGGCATGGAATGAAGGAATGAAGCTTGGAGGAAGATGGGGGCTGAAGGGGGAAGATTCTAGGGTTTTGGGTCGTGTTGGAGAAGATGAAGTCGTTTGGGAGGGGTATAAATAGGATGGGCTGGCGGCTGCCCAGAAATTAGGGTTTTAACACTGGTTAGTCGGTCAAAGAGCAACCACTGACCGACTAGTTTGGCAACTAGTCGGTCGGTCGACCAACGCAGACCGACTAAGTGTAAACAGTAACTCCTGAACGAAAATAGAATTTAGAGTTAGTCGGTCCATGAACAATTACTGACCGACTAGTTTATCCTCTAGTCGGTCGATGAACGTTCTTAGACCGACTAAGAGCAAACAGTAACTAGTGTCAAAATAGTTGAAAGAGTTAGTCGGTCTGAGTACAAAACTTAACCGACTAGTTTGGCAACTAGTCGGTCGAGAGATGAGCTTAGACCGACTAAGAATGAACAGTAACTCCTGAATTATTGATTCAAAGAACTAGTCGGTTCCAGTTGATTTCCTGACCGACTAAATTGGAATCTAGTCGGTCGGTCGATCTTCTTGAACCAACTAACGTGCACGAAAAGTGCCGATTCGAAGCGCGATGCTTCGGGAAGATTTCTATGGCTTCTAGGATCGATTTATACTCTAAGATATGATCGATATGAAGCTCGTCACGAGTGACTTACTCCGAATTCATTGATTCTAAGGAAGAACCTAGAAGATCACATCAAAAGGAAAGAAAACGAAAGATAGGAAATCTCAACGAGATGAATGAAAGCGAGAACTATGGAAATGAAAACCACACAAAGAGAGAACCCACCATCACAAGCAAAACACACTGATAATCCATTCATACAAAAACCAGTCGTTACAAGCATGTAGGTCACAAGGTTATGAGGAAGAATGAAGACTCTTCATTTTTTGCTAAGAAGCAAAATCATCAATCTATGCATGCCAAGAAATTCGTTTCTACTCCTAAGCATGCCACTTTCATCCCTCTTGCAAAGGCAAAACCCTTGCCTTGGAAATCCTTGAGTTTATGGATTCCCACTAAGGTTAGTGTGCAAGAGAGGGATAGTTACATCAACTCTTTAGTTAGAGATGTGATCACCTCATGTGATAACATTAGGAAATCAAACTCCTCTTGGGTTTGGTTCCCTAATGTTTAGGTTCCCCACACACATTTGCATATTGCATGGGTATTGTGCTTAAATGTTTATTTTTGCATACCCATTGGTTGTGTGTGTGTTTCATGATATTGAAAATATTTTCAAATTTATTTATTTTTCATGAAAATGGGAATCTTGGGGATTACATTGACAAGCATGCATTTATTGATCCATATGTATGTCAATGGGAGAGTTAATATGTGTATGTTTAAAATATTTTTAAAACATATTTTGACTCTCAATTCGGGGTGTGATTGAGATCAATTTTTACAATTGGTTATTTTTTGGTCTTAAACCAAACCCCTTGGATATTGCCAACATGTTTCTTGTTATACTTCCTTTTGGCAATATCATTGTGTATCATTGAAGCTTGATTTTTCCTTATCTATTGCTTTGATACATTTCAGGCTCATGGCTCCAATATTTCTATTAGATCCTAGAAGTCAAAACTTGACCATTTCTATGATCTAGGGGGAGCATGGGATAGTGATTGATACCCACTAAAATTTTCAATTTGGTATCATACATCTCCTTATATCTTTCATATTGTCACATCTTGATTAAGATGACAAAGGGGGATATTTTTGATGTCCACCTTTTTGACGATGTCAAGGGGAGAGATATATGTATTATGTAAATGTCTATCTTGTATTTCATACATATGCATATTGGGGAGAGATATATCTATGGGGAGAGATATATGGGATTGCATAAACCATTCATGTTTGCATGATATTGTCTATTACAATTGGTTTATGTAATCCATGCCTATTATATGTCACCATGATCTTATTTGGTATAATGAGTATTTTATATTGTGTATCTCATTGTATAATTGGTGCATATAAGTAGGGGGAGCTCATTAGCATTGTGCTTTAATTCTTTGTGTTTTATATAATGTGTATCATCATCAAAAAGGGGGAGATTGTTGAGTATTGGTGTTTCATACCAATCTTATTTTGATGATGATCACAACATTATGTTGTTGCTAATGACTCTTATGTTTTAGTCTCACAGTTTTATTTCAAGAATATCTTTCTTGGAGACTAATCACTTGGTGAAAGGATGGACATCAAGTGGAGAAGGGCCAAAGCTTGGACTCAAGGGGTGCTAAGGCTTGGAGATGATGGAGAGCTTCAAGACATCAAGATGGAAGACTTAGACTCTAAGGAAAGCAATGTAATCCATGTAATATTTCCTTTATTACTTTCTCTCTCATGTGAGTCTAGGATTAATGTAATGCCTTGTTAGATGGTCTACTCATACATGCATATGCATTTAACCATCTTAGTGAGCCTTAGGATTATCATAGAATCCAACCTAATAGGTTCATCTTGTCCAAAGACTCATTTGGAGTTTCTGGCTTTCCATTAGTCACCTGCTGAAGGAATAACAGTCGACTGGGTGATTTCCAGTCGCCTGTAGATCCTTCTACAGTCGACTGATATGCACTGCTCAAGTCAACATTTCAATTGACTCAACTTGAGCTTTTCGCATCAGTCGACTGCTGCTCAGTTTACAGTCGCCTGTATATTTACAGTCGCCTGGGATTGGTCAACAGTCGCCTGAGTAGCGTAAGTGCAATCTCTGTCTCTTTCTGTTTTTTCTCCATCTTCTGCAACAGACGACTGATTAAGGTTTTACAGTCACGTGACTAATTTACAGTCGATTGTATTATTGACATCAGTCGCCTGTCTGCTTATCTGGAGAAAGTGCAGCTCTCTATTTTATTCCATCCCCTGCAGCAGTCGCCTGCTGAAGGTTTTACAGGCGCCTGTCCTGTTTTCAGTCGACTGTATTGTCTTCTTCAGTCGACTGTCCTGGCTCAGATTATAGCCGTTGGATATTTTCTAGCAGTTGATCAGTCGATTGTCTTATGATCAACAGTCGACTGTTAATGTCGTTTTCACCCAGTTTCTAGCCGTTGCAGCTGTGGGTTGTTGGCTGTTTTCTTGGGTTTTGAGGGTTGTTATAGGGTTCATATATATATATATATATATATATATATATATATATATATATATATATATATATATATATATATATATATATGGGTAAAGTGTTCCTAGGGTGACTCCTTAGATTAAATCTAAGGAGTCGCCCTCATTTTCTCCCATATCCCAATATTTTTTTGGATTTCATTTTTCTTGGGGTTGTTGTTCATATCATGGATAGTCAACATACCAAAAATCAAGGCATTCCAATTCTTTTAGAATCTCCATCTACCCGTTGCAACATCAACGGTCTAAAAACATGTTGAAAACCCCATGAAGTTGCAACGGGTAGATGTGGGTTCTAAAAGTATTGGAATGCCTTGATTTTTGGTATTTCGACCATCCATGATATGAACAACAACCCCATGAAAAATAAAATCTAAAAAAATTGTGGGATATAAGGGAAAATGAGGGCGACTCCTTAGATTTAATCTAAGGAGTCACCCTAGGAACACTTTACCATATATATATATATATATATATATATATATATATATATATATATATATATATATATATATATATATATATATAGGAAAATTTTCAAATGCAAACATTTCGCACCGTGCGAAAATGTTTTTAGTTTCTTTTGAAATTTTTTTTTTCAAAAATTCTTTTTTCCACCCTCATTATATGTTGTTATACCCCCCTCAAAAAATAATGGTTGAGAAATAATGACATTTGGTCTTCGATCAAGGCATTTCATCAAATTCGCAAGTTTTGAGACCGTTAAATTTGTAACGGGTGGATGGGTGCTCTAATGCCCAACGGGTTCACCCATTATTTTCCCTGGGGTATATAATTGTATGGATTAAACATCAAAAAAAGAATTTTTGAAAAAAAAAATTTCAAAAAAATAAAAAAATTGTTTTCGCACGGTGCGAAAAGCCCTTTTTTCGCATTTGAAGATCCCTCTATATATATGGGTGTGCTGATATCTCTAGAACTTCTTGATGCTATTGAAAATCACAAGAGATCTATAAGCCACTTATAAACTCTCTCAATTCCCTCTTTGGAGCTCTCATTCCTCTTCATGCATTGAAGTCCAGCTCAAGTGAATTCATCCAAGTGCTTTCAAGCATATCTCAACGCTTGGAGATCCTCTTCCATGCCTTGCATTCATTTATGAGTAAGCATCTCAAGGCATAGGTAAGAGTATTTATTTTACTTGGTGATTCTTTTAACTCTAATTCACTTTATGGGAATTAGTCTTTCTCTCTTTGTGGGAGTTTATCTCTTTGTGGGATTAGGATATTCTCTTTGTGGGAATAACTCTCTTTGTGGAAGTAACTCTCTTTGTGGGAGTTTAGTGTCCTAGTGTAGGGCTAACCCTAATTCTCTGAGTGGGAGTTAGTGATTCTCTTGGTGGGAGTCTTGACCCTCGTGTAGGGTTGGTTGGGTCCTTGTGTAGGGCAAAATCATCTTTGTGGGGATATCTCCTTGTGAGATTTGTATTCACTTATCTTTGTGGGATTATAGTGAATATTGGTGTGGCTAGATGTACCCAAGTTTAGGGAACCAGGGTAATTCCTTGTATTTGCGTTTGGATTGATTGTGTCAATTATTTCCTCTTGCATTTATTATTCCGCATTTGCAAGTTTAATTTTAATTGGACAATTTTATTGCCATTACACTATTCACCCCCCTCTAGTGTGTTGTTGTTAGTATTGCAAGGGTAAGACGATCCTTACATATCCAACATCGAATATTATTTGTGCGCATTTCGCTTTAGACATAAGGTGTATTGGGTTTGATATGAGGCCGTACCATAGACATTTTAGCAACATAGTGATGAAGAAGGGACTTACTGCATGGAATTTGTCACGGTAAGACTCAGGATTTGGTTCTAAGAGATTTCAGTCTCCATGCAAACCAAATAACACTGATTCCTTAACAAGGGTGATGGCAGGCATGGCTAGTGCCTTTACCGTACCTTGAATGTGATTCGTGCACGTTGGAATTGAGCTATTAGAGTCACACACAGGTGACGACCACTCACGATAAATAAAAGAATGCGCTTCTTGTACATGTGATGTCTGGGACCCATCATATGTGTTGTGATCTAGCTTATTATAGAGAGAATGTGTGTTGCAAGAGTTGCAAGTGCACATTGGAAAGATTCGTAAAGAGTTACGAATGTTCCAAGCAAAAGGAGAAGACGTAAAATCAAAACCAAACCCGTGGTAGGTGGATAGTTGACTAATAATGCATCAGTAGTCGACTAACCAGTCTATAGGAAAAACAGTGAGTTTCCTAGTCGACTAGTGCTTTATCACTAGTCAATTAATTGGGCACTAGCCGACTAGTTCATAGGCACTAGTTGACTAATTGGGCCAGGTGCGTGAAGGGTGGTGGTTCAATGGTTGGGTGCAGATTTGATTCAATTATTCGATTTAAAACTGACATGTACTTATAGAGTTGGACTCTAATATGAATTCCTAAGTGTTTGGAGATTCATTGGAGTTTTGGTTTGACTAATCCACCTTGGTTTTAGGATTTGAATTAGATTCAAATCAAGAGTCCTAGAGGGATTGGAAAACATATTCTACATGTCTTCTTCTAATAACTCAATTGGAAATTTGAGTTAGATAAGAATTTGGATTTGAGTATAACTCCTCCTCCTCTCTCTATATAAAGGGGTGGCTTGTGGGTTTATTTTCTTGATGGAGACAAATATTCAAAACCACAAATATCTATGTGGCCACGCAAGGATCCCCCCGACTCACGCACATAGGATTCATCCCTATGCTTGAGCATGCAACCAAAAGGCAGGGGACAATAAATCAACCAAGGGCATTTTCTTATCTCCTAGAGAATTTTCTTGTGGGTGGATATATGCCTGCAATTGTTGCATGCAATCCTGTCTCCTTAGAATCAAGCCACGCACCGAGAGTGCGTGCTTCTTGCACGATTTTTGGTGCATATATTTAGGTCCCATGCATGTAACATGTTTCGATGTACATGCTTTCGATGCAATGGTTGCGTCATCTCGAAGACGTACCTTCTCATACTCTAAATCTCTAGTCATATCGATCGTGAGTCGAGTTCGAGCTCTGGATGAGCTCATGGATTGTGACGAGGTGGTCACCGCTGTGCAGCTTTTATGGTACAAAAAAGGATGGAGCTGCAACACATGACCTTAACCGGAAAAGTTTTTGGATCCATGGATACTGCGTAAAAATATCCCTGCCAAGGTATGAAACTTTTATTAGCATTAATTTCAAGTATCAGAGTAGATCTTGGCTATGATATGCTAGTCATAGAAAAATTTGATTTTTCAGTCTTTCGCTACATGCTAAATAGTTTAGTGTATTTAGCATATTTCCTTACGCTGTGGATGACAAGTAAACACTAGATGGGGAAGATTAGTGTATAAAAATTCAGCTAGAGATTCTACCTAAGTTAACAATTTGAGTTACCAAATTTTAAATTAATTAATAATTGTCTCAAGCAATTAGTATGAGTAGAATTATATAAGTAATGGATAACAATAATAGAAAATAGGGAGCACGCAAAAACAACAGAATTACCCTGGTTCAGATACCATCTCACTAGGCTTATTTTACATCCAGTCACCTGAGTTCCACTTGGCTAAATTCATTATTTCCTAAACAGTAACAACACCTCTTCCCATGAGGAATTTCTTACAATACTTCTCTTTCCAAGATAAAACTTAACAACTCACACGATTGAGGATTTTCACTTACACTTTGAGAATGAATACACTTTTACCTATAGCCTTGTTTTGAAGCCTTATGTTGTGTAGTTGCTATAGTGTTGATCTCTCCAATGGGTGATGAAATTGAAGGCTTTGGGAGATCGAGAAATATTGGCCAAAAAAGATTTGAAAATCCCTTTTAAAACATAGGCCAAGAACACTATGAGGGCTTTTTAAGAGAGGTTGAAAATGCTTTGAAAAATTACTTTTTTGCTCAAAAAATTCATACTAAAACCTCAACAATCCTAGCATATATAGGGGTGAAAAACTATTGAAAGCAGTTCCCTAAAACATCCCTTCAACAGATAGATCGACAGCTTTCCGAAAATCGTGAAGCTTTGTTTTTTGTCCATCTCGCTGATGGTAGTCGAATGCTGTTGTTGGAATAGTATGCTATTATAGAGGTAGTCGACTACTTCAACAACTGTAATCGACTACTTTCTATAATCAGTGGCTGTCATACTCTTCGTCTCGATGGTAGTCGAGTACTATGTAGAAGATAGTCAACCGAATACAGATACATAAAATACGTGCTTTTAAAACCATTAAAAATACTTTAAAATATTTTAAAATTATTTTATGGTGTTAAAGTGTGTGTGTGCTTCTAGCAAAGCCTTTACAAGATAAGACAAAAGAATAAAAAACACATCAAATATATTTTTACACCATATTTCGCTTGATGTATTCTTAACTCCTCAAGCTTTTGTCTTGCTCTAATTGATCCATGGCCTTGGTTAGCTCATCACTAATCCCTTGAGTGCTATATTTGATTTGTCTTAAGCTCCAGCACTAATAGATATTAGATGCAACATTTGCTCATCATCAAAACTGTTAGGTATTGGTGTTTCGTACCAATATTATTTTGATGATGATCACAACATTATGTTGTTGCTAATGTCTCTCATGTTTTAGTCTCATAGTTAACATTTCAAGAATATCATTTTTGGAGACTAAATATTTGGTGCAAGGATGGATATCAAGTATAGCAATGCCAAAGCTTGGACTCAAGGGGTGCCTGTTGGATCATTGGGCCGGCACTCGAGATGACTCGACAGACGAATGACTAAGGCCCACGGGGCCCACAAGAGAAGCCCGACATCGACTCTATCTGAGCCCATTGGCCAGTCGACCGTTGCTTTTCCCTCACTCGAACGTGTGATTAAAGACGGGATCGTAATTCGCAGGAACGTGTGCAATATTTGCTCCTATTAAAGGGGAAGATCATGGCCCCATAATGGATGGCCGTTATGTAATGCCCTATTTTGCACTATACGTGTATTCTACTGAACACAGTGGTATTTCTACCTACGGTGCATACGTAGGCATGAAATAAACATGGATATCAATGTATGAAACGTAGTGCAAGGGGGATTGGACCGTAATACGTGGCTAAGGGAAGTGAATGCGAAGTGTGAATGCGGGAGAAGTGCGGAAGACGTCGTGGGTGCAAAACAACAGGAATGTGTTGGACGTGCGTGCGTGGTGCATGTATGCATGTGTAGGCATGCATGCGTGTGTAGGGAAGCCATGCAAGTGTGAAAGGGGTTAGGGGTCAATGGAAACCCCGTAAATTTTTAGAAAGGCGAGGGGCAAAACGGTCATTTGGACTAAAACTGCTGTGCGTACATACTAAAGTTGTGTGTGCATAAAGTAATGGCATACTTGTAAATACTTGAATATGTGAGGGGTAGTTTTGTCATTTAATAAATAACATGGCTTATGGGATAAGCCATGAATCATTCTAGATTTCTCTCCCTTCTTCTCTTCTCTTCTCTTCTTTTCTTTTCCTCTTTTCTTCTCTTTTCTTCCCTTATCCTTTTCTTCTCCATTTCTAATTTCCCATATCTCTCTCTCCCATATCCCCATCCCCACTCATACTGGCCGAAATTCATTCATAAAAAAAATTAAAGAGAAAATGGGAAGAAGAGGAGGAAGAAAGGGGAAGAGAAGGAGGAGAAGATGTTGTAGCAAGATGGAGTTTCATTGAGGCTAGGAGCTAGGAGGAGGTAGGAGGCTGGGGAGAAAACATGAGGACTTGGAAATTTATCATCTTGAGGTAGGAATCCCTTCTCTAATGGTTTATTATGTTAATAGGGGTTAAATCAATGTAGTTTCATGTAATCATCATGCAGAATTTTGAGGACAGATTCTGTTTCATGTTCATATGAGCATATCTCTTAATTTAGGGATAAATAAATTTTGAAAAATATATATACATGTAGATCTTGAAGTTATACCCCAAAATCATATAAATTTTGATATATGTTCAATTCAGAAAGTGGGAGTAAAAATTCCATCTTTATAACATGTCTGTTTGATTTCCAGTTTTGACACATTTTAGTAAAATTGATCACAACACCTGCACACACAATGGAATTTCATGTTCTTGGTCTTGTTGAAAAGTTAACAAGTTTTTCTAAAATTTCATCACAGTGCTTATATTTCGAATTTCTGGCTGAAACATGCCCAAAATTGGCTTTCAATACAGACCCTGAAATCTGTCTTAAAAACAGATTTGACACATTTCACCAAATAATTCACCATAAATCACCGACTTAATATTTTTACCTGAATTTTATCTGTATATCCCAACCTACCATACCTACAACTTTCATTTGGAAAGTTTTGTTAAAGTCTGATTATCATTTGGTGATATCATCCATCTTGTAGGGCTGCATGTACATTTCCTGAAGCTGAAATGGTTAAATGGTGTGATAAATTGTGTATTCTTGCTAATCCACTCTCTATGACACATGATTATTGTTTTTAACATGGAAGGTAGACTAATGATATGTTTCTCCATTGGAATTTCTAATGTTCTTATGGACATACACGTCACGTTCATCACGTGTTTGTGAAAATGCCACATTGAAATGAAAGTTGAAAAATATGAGAAATGGGTTTGTAAACACTTGTGTTATGAAATATGTTGTGAAATAGTAATGATGGGGTCATATAAAGCATGGTTTCATATGTTATGAGTGGTGAATTGAAATGGCTATCTTGAAGGGCATGACACTTGGGTGCGTGACCCATTTGATATGTGATTTAATTACGATGGAGGGCATGACACTTGGGTGCGTGATCCATTTGATATGTGATTTAATTACGATGGAGGACATGGCACTTCGGTGCATGACCCATATTGATATGAGTGTGGAATGTGAAACCATGCAACGTGTCCCCTTCAGTGCTATATATAATGTTGAATGAGGTTTTAGAATGTCTCAATCCTCTTTAAGGAGGGTGAGTTAGCAAAACCCGGGTTTTAGGTGGGATTTGAGTAAATTGTGGATATGAGGCCTGGACTGAGAAGTTGGGGGAAATGATTATGTGATATGTGATATTTATACCCACTCGCCTTTACCGGGAGTGGAGGGGATATTTATACCCACTCGCCTTTACCGGGAGTGGAGGGGATATTTATACTCAATCGCCTTTACCAGGAGTGGAGGGGACATACTGAGGTTGTGTTATTATGTGGAGATCCTCACTCCTGCCAGGGACGGGGGAGCTGAGCGGCCCGGTGTCGTACAGTGCCCGTGTCCACTGCGCCGTGTGCTATATTCACCCCAAATTTGGGGTGAAGTCCAGGTCCTGGTATCACACAGTTTACCCAAGTTTCCAATTAATTCAATTATAAAATAATAAAATAAGAATTTTGCATGTTACTTCTTCTGCTGGCAGCACTTCTCTCTACTTGTATTGATGTGACACCGTGTACTTGTAGTTGCCTTGTTGTTCCCTTCCTTATATATTATTTGTAACACTAACACTCTTTTGCAGCAATTCACTCCCTATCGGTAGGTATGTCTCTATCTCATTTGCTTTTACGTCATATTGTGGTATACCTTACTTTATGCTATGTCACTTAGCCCCCATGATCATACCTTAATTTATAACCAGAGTACTTAAAACAGTAACAACATAATTTACCATTAGCGTTGGGATATCCTACTGGGGCACGCATTGACGTGTTCCTCCCCCTTTTCAGGTGGTAGCAGGTGGGGTCTTCAGCAGTTAGCTTGGAGATGGAGAGTGGGTAGTTCAGGGAGTTGAGTAGTACTCTGGGGTAGTGGAGTTGGCAGTGTCCTTTGGAGGTGTAACTTGAGTTTAAATTTATTGATGTATATTGATACCTGATGTTGTGTTGGCCCTTATATTAGAAATGTGAAATTGTGCATGTACTCTTTGTGATGTTGTATAATTGGAATGTGATGTCCTTGTTGTTATATATAGAGCATTACAGGTACTATCCCAGCATGTGCGCAGTGGCCTGCCTCTGTCTTCATCATCTCTCTACCATTCATTTTCTTCATCACCTCTGCTCTTCAGGATACTTGAAAAAAATTAATTAGAAGCTTCGGGTATTCTGGAGATCGGGGCATGACACGTTATCTCCCCAACATCACTAAAGGGACACATGATGCCTATAAATACAGAAAGGGTTTCAATTGTCAAGGTACGAGATCTAATACATAGACTCTACTCCTTTATGTGATATTTCTTACATCCTTTAGGTGATATTTCTTACATTATAGAGCTTACGACGTCAGATCTGAGACGAACCTCCGTGGGTCGATCTTAGCTGCTCCAAGCTCCCTCTCATCCTTAAGTTTCCACACTAACTAAAGCATCGAAGGAGATTTGGGTCGGGACCCAGATCCGACCCCCTAACATGTCTTTGCAGTGTAGATCGACGAGTTGCCATCCTCTACGAGGGTCGTTTTCGAGCTCCCCAACCTCGAACGATCGATGTGCAAGCTGTTCGAGGGTCGATCGAACACTGCATCCTAATCAACTTCCATCTTCCGACCCCGGTTCACCAACCTAGGGTCCCACTTTACATGCTGACGAGACTCCGACTCAGCACGAAGAGCCCACGTCAGCCTGACAATTGTTTTGGTCATTTTTGGCCTTAACAGTGCCAAAGCTTGGAAGATGATGGGGAGCATCAAGGCATCAAAAGATTGAAGTTTAGACTCTAGGGGAAGCAATGTAATCCATGTATTATTTCATTTATTGCTTTTCTTTTTTTGAGTCTAGGTTTATTGTAATGCCCTGATAGATCTATTAACTCATTCATGCATATTCCTTTTCCATCTTAATGAATCTTAGGATTATCATATAAAACATTCCAATAGGTTCATCTAGCCAAATACTCAAACTGGAGTTTTTGACTCTCCCACAGTCGACTGATGAAGGCATGACAGGTGACTGGATGACCTCCAGGCGCCTGGCCAGCCTTCTACAGCCGACTGTGTGCGCAGGTCAAGTCAACATTTCATGAATCTTTCTTGAGCTTTTGGAAACATACGATCAACTGACGTTCATTTTACAGCCGCCTGTATTCCATCGGGCGCCTGGGATTTGTTCTCCAGTCGGCTGTGTGCCAAAGTGCGTAACTTGTATTTTCTGGGTTTCAACCCACTTTAAGTCAGTCAACTGATGAGAGGTTTTCAGTCGCCTGTCAAATTACAGTTGCCTGAGAATTGTTCATCTATCGTCTGAAGGCGCTAGTGCGAAAGTTGCATTTTTCTCAGCTCCTTTCCATCCCATGTGACAGTTGCCTGCTGAAGAATATTAGGCGCCTGCACCTTGTTCAGGCACCTGTGTAGTCTTCTACAGTCGCCTGTCCTGGCTCAGATTATAGCCGTTAGGATTTTTATAGCCGTTGACCAGTCGACTGTCAGTTATTCATCAGTCGACTGTCCTAAGCGTAAACTACCAAAATCTAGCCGTTGTAGATTTATTCATTTGGGCGTTTTGCTTAGGTTTGAGGGTTTATTTGGGGTTCCTATATATAGGACATGACTTAGTTCATTATAACTTCTTGGACACTATTGCAAATCATTAGAGATTGATTAGGCCACTCTCAAACTCTCCCATTTCCCTCTCATGTGCATTTCTCTCTGTTAGTGCTTGGGTTCAAGACTAACGTTGTTTTGATGATGATCAATACATTATGTTAGTGTGCTAATCAATCCTATGTTTTAGTCTCAGTTTATTTTAATGATTATATGTTGATGAGACAAAGCATAATACTTGGAGGATATTACAATGGATATCTTAAAGACCTCCAAGAGTGAAGGTGTGCTCAAGCTTGGATGAAGTCATGAAGATCATCTAATGAAGCCAAAGCGTGGAGCATGACGATGGATGGACATCTAGAGAAGCATTCTCAAAGCTTGGAGCTTGATGAAGGGAAGCTCATCAAGGAGTGCCAAAGCTTGGAGATGATGGGGAGCATCAAGGTATCATGAGCTTGAAGACTCAGACTCTAGGAGATGCAATATGTAATTCATGTAATTTCTATTACTTGCTTTTCTCCTTTTTGAGTCTAGGTGTAATGTAATGCCTTGATAGATGGTCTAATCATTCATGCATATGCATTTAATCATCTTAGTAAGCCTTAGGATTATCATGGGATCCAACCCAATAGGTTCATCTTGTCAAAAGACTCATTTGGAGTCTCTGGCTCTCATACAGTCGCCGGATGACGGTTTTACAGTCGACTGGGTGATTTCCAGTCGCCTGTCGAGCCTTCTACAATCGACTGTGATGCACGGCTCAAGTCAACATTTTTATTGACTCTACTTGAGCTTTTCGCATCAGTCGACTGATGTTCAATTTACAGTCGTCTGTGTTTCTACAGTCCCCTGTGAATTGGTCGACAGTCGACTGTGCGCATCTTGTATTTTCTGGGCTTCATCCCAATTTGCAAGACAGTCGACTGATGATGTTTTTACAGTCGCCTGTATATTTACAGTCTCATGTGAAATGTTCAAAAATTGCATTTCTTTCTGTTTTACTTCCATCCTCTGCAGCAGTCGACTGATGAAGGATATACAGTCGCCTGTCTATCTTACAGTCGACTGTACTTTGATCATCAGTCGACTGTATGCATACTGGAAGTAAGTTGCATCTCTCTGTTTCATTTTCATCCCTGCAGCAGTCGCCTCATGAAGGATATACAGTCGACTGTCTGTTTTACAGTCGCATGTGTAGTCTTCTCCAGTCGACTGTCCTGCCTCAGATTATAGCCGTTTGGATTTTTCTAGCCGTTGAACAGTCGATTGTCTTTTGTTCATCAGTCGACTGTCTGTGCCGTAAACTGCCAAAATCTAGCCGTTGCAGATTTCTTCCCTTTGGGGTTTTGGTTAGTTTTATGAGCTCTTCTTGGCTTCCTATATATAGGAGATGGCTTAGTTCATTTAGAACTCTTGAAAGGGTTAGGAAATCATAGAAGATCATTTTATCTCTTCTCTAAGCCACTCCTCTCCCATTCCCTCATTAGAGCTTCAATCTTATGCTATAGCATCTAAGCTCTAGGGAATTTCTCCAAGGGATTTCAATCTCATTCCTCTTCTTGGAGAACACCTTTCTTCTCTTCATTTCATACACTTAAGTGAGATGTGTTAGGATTCATTTCTAGAAGAGAGAAAGATCATCAAGTGCAATCAAAGCCTCATCTCAAGCACTTGAGTTTCACTTTCATGCCTTCTTCTTCACATTGGTAAGATCATATCAAGGCATAGGTAAGTGTTGTTTCATTTTGTTTTTGTTCGAAACCCTAATTCTCTTTTGTGGGAATTTGATACTCTCTTTGTGGGAGTTACTCTCTTTGTGAGAGTTTGGTTCTTTCTGTGTGAAAGAACAAATCCTCTGTGTGAGGTCTCTCTGTTTGAGAGTAAGGATATTTCTTTGTGGGAATCCTAAATCCTCTGTGTGAGGTATCTCTTTGTGGGATTTGTATTCACTTCTCTTTGTGGAAAATATAGTGAATATTGGTGTGGCTGGACGTACCCAAGTTTTGGAGAACCATGGTAAAATCCTTGTGTTTGCGATTGTGTTGTTGAGCACTCTTTAATTTCCGCTGCTTATTGTCCTTTAATTTTAGTAACTTTTAATTAAGCACTTTGCTTGTCATTACACTATTCACCCCCTAGTGTATGTATCCCCGCATGGTCCATTACACTCGCTTCATGTATTGAAGCTTAGCTCAATGGAAATCATCCAAGTGCAATCAAGCTAAATCTCATCACTTGGAGATTCTCTTCCATGCATTCTTCTTCATATGAGTAAGTTCATCATCAATGCATAGGTAAGAGTATTTGTTTTACTTTGTTTTCTTTGAAACCATAGCTTTCTGTGCGAGAGCTAGTTACTCTCTGTGTGAGAGTATATCCCTTGTGTAGGGTTGGTTGAGATCTCTCTTTATGAGAGTTTGAGTCTGTCTGTGTGAGAATCCAAAATCCTCTGTGTGAGAATCCAAAATCCTCTGTGTGAGGTATCTCTGTGTGAGATTGTAGTCACTTCTCTTTGTGAGAATTATAGTGGATATTTGTGTGGCTGGACGTATCCAAGTTTGGGGAAGCAGGGTAAAATCTCGTATTTGCGTTTGCTGATTGTGGTGTTTAAATTCCTCTTGCATTTATAATTCCACATTTGCAAGCTTTAATTTTAAATACGTAATTTGTGCCATTACTCTGTTCACCACCCCTCTAGAGTTTGTTGTTGTTAGTATTGCAATGTAGACGGTCCTTACAAAAACCACAGGGGGTGAGACTCAATATCTCAACATTGATAATGATAGATTAGATGTAGAAAATGCTTTGCTAATGAAAGATTACAATGCTAATATTGATAAGCTTATGAATGTGTTATCTTTAAGTAAGTTAAAGAGAAATTGTTGCTTAAGTTTGATAATTTTAAGGGTCATGTCAGTTTAAGCACAACTCCTTCATGTATGCATGATTTCTATTTCTAGTAGTGTTGTTAAAGCTAAAAAGAATGGTGTTAATTCTTTGCAAGCTAAGAAAAGAAATTATGCTTTCATGTACAATGGAGTTGCATGCAAGAGGAGTGCGAAATCCCATGTTTCTAATAGTTATATTCATTGATTGGATTTTGCTTATCATGTATTTATGCATCATTTTATAAAAAAATTCCATGCCTAAGCATAAATTGCATGATAAGATGTTCAGAATTTGAACGATATTGATAGACATGCATATATATACAGTATTAAGAAAAAAATGCATTTATCTCATAATTGTTTGTCTTTGCATACTAGGAAAACAAATCCAAAGTGATTTTGGGCTCCTATTGGATGATTATCTTTGCACCCATATTTTTAGGATATCCATGCTTCTTTATGTTTATCTTGTTGATACCCAAGCTCAATTGAGCTAGATTTAATTTGAATTATATTGTTTGACCCATATGACTAATCCCATGGATCCGAATGGCAAATGGTACCAAGATACTTGTTATTTTTTAGGTACTCATATATGATGGGATTATAAGCTAGCCCCCAAACTACACTTCAAAAAATATGATTAATTCCAAGGAAAGGATCAAAAGTGATGAACAACTTTGCAGGTGGAGCCCAATAATTTTTGCCAGTATATTTGAAAGTATGTTTTATTTTTATAATTGGCATCTTTCATGATATTATCTCATTTGATGTTTAAACACTTAATATCTAGCATTCCCCATTATTATAACACTTGGTAGCTTTCATAACACTTGATTTGATATTGAGTCACAAACACTTTCTTTAGACTTATGTCATTTTGCATATATTTAAGAAGAGAGATTTGCACAAGCGGAGAAATATTTTTAAGGGGAGAAATGTTATTTGATTAACAAAAGGGGGAGTGAACTTATGTTTCATATCCTTCTTTTTTTTTTTTGGGATACAACGGAAAATATTTTCATATCCTTCTTTAATGATAACAAAAGAGGGAAAGAAATTAGATGACATGCATCATAATTTGATTGCAACATTGTTAAATATTGTTAACATGTTGTGTTGCAGGAAGAGAAATTATTTTTCCTTTTTTGTATACTTGTTTGTATATTGCTGCATCTGAATCACGAATCCGAATAGCTCCGTTCATCGTCAACCTGATTTGATTTTAAAGGATGGTTTCTTATTGATGATAAATTTGGAGACGGCGTTCTTAATATTATCTTTACCATGAGGTATTATCAATGGACATCAATCACAGCACTGCGTCGTCTCTGCTCTAACTCTCACGCCATTGGGTCGCTCCTACACGACTCTGCTCCCCTCATCACCACCCATGACATGAACCGCAACAGCAGCAGCATCTTTCCCGACGAGGACAACGACAGTGACGACGGCGTCAGCAGCCATGACATCAACCGCAGCAGCAGCAGCAAGAAGGAGAACAAGAGGAGGAGGGGGAGGAGGAAGAAGCAGCCTAACGATGCTGAGGTAGTGAGATGGAACATGTCCATATCCAAACACATGCGCCACGGCCACTGTGACGCTGCACGCCAGCTGTTCGACGAAATGCCCCGACGTACAACCGTCACCTGGAACGCCATGCTCTCAGGTTACATTTCCAACAACCAATTCCCACTTGCCCTTCACACCTTCAATACCATGCCTCATCGCGATGTCGTCTCCTACAACACAATCATTCAAGGATATGTTCGCAATCGCAACCTCAGCGCAGCCCGTAAACTCTTCGATGAAATGCCTGTCAAGGACACTGTCTCATGGAACACCATGATTTCAGCCTATGCTGAAAGTGGCCATGTCGAACTTGCCCGTCAATTCTTTGATGCCATGCTACACAAGAATTCAATCTCCTGGAATGGGCTTCTCGCCGCCTACGTCCACAACGGCCGCATCGATGCTGCAAGGGAGCTGTTTGACTCTAATCCTCACTGGGAAACTATCTCTTGGAATGCGATGATTGCTGGCTATGTCCGGAGGAAAAGGCTGGTTGATGCGCGGTTGCTTTTTGACCTAATGCCGAGACGAGACACTGTATCATGGAATACAATGGTTTCAGGCTATGCCCAAAATGGCAATATAATAGAGGCGAGGAGGCTCTTTGAGATCGCTCCCAAGCGGGATGTCTTCACTTGGACAGCCATGGTTTCTGGGTATGCTCAGAATGGATTGATTGAGGAAGCAAGACGGGTTTTCAATGAAATGCCTGAGAAGAATGCGGTTTCATGGAATGCAATGATCGCGGCCTACATGCTGTGCCAAAATTTACCTGAGGCAAAGCAGCTCTTTGAAGCGATGCCATGCAGGAACATCAGCTCCTGGAACACTATGGTCACGGGCTATGCGCAAGCTGGGATGGTTGAAGATGCACGTCTTGTCTTCGATCGGATGCCCCAACATGACTCGGTCTCTTGGGCAGCCATGATTGCTGGCTACTCTCAGAGTGGATTAGGTGAAGAAGCATTGCACCTCTTTTTAGAAATGGCAAGGAGTGGAGAAAGGGTGAATAGGTCATCATTTACTTGTGCTTTGAGCACCTGTGCCGACATTGCTATGCTAGAGTGCGGAAAGCAGTTGCATGGAAGGCTTGTCAAGGCTGGATATGGGTTGGGTTGCTTTGTGGGGAATGCACTCATTGCAATGTATTGCAAGTGTGGGAGCATATGTGAGGCATTCGAGGCATTCGAGGAGATGAAGGAGAAGGATGTGGTGTCATGGAACACTATGATAGCTGGTTATGCAAGGCATGGATTCGGTACAGAGGCACTCCAACTTTTTGATCGGATGAGATCAAAGGACATAAGACCTGATGATGTCACCATGGTAAGGAGTTTTGTAGCTTGCATGAAGACTTTGCTAAAATTTGTTTCGTATATATTACTCAAACTGATAATTATATGTTGATATAATCCTCATACAAAATTATGTGTTGGTTTTTAATAAAGTTATCAAAAGTAAATATATTCTCACTCTTCGAAGTAAATTCCAGGCATCTACAATTCAAAGTCTCAGAATGTTTTTAATGGTATCCTAACCATATATTCACACATCCAGGCGTGCACACACTAAAATGTCCAACCATATGACATTTACATTTTATCTACTTAGTTAATGAGATCTATTTTATGTTTATGTAGTAGACATATACAATGTCCAACCACCTGACATTTCCCTTTTATTTAAAGCTTAGATGCGCTGACACATGAGTTTTTGAGTTTCCAAATTTCGACATGGTTTTGGAGTCAACTGCCGGGCAAGTATCGAGCAAGTGTCAGTGTATAGCACGTGTTAGACACGTGCATAGCACTCGTTTCGAAGTGTCCGTGCTTCATAGATTATACTTATTGACAATAGTAAAGAAGCTGGATGATAGGAGAGGATGATATTGATAAAGAACTTTTGGTAAATGGTTTAATGGGTTTATATTTACTGTTGGTGGTGTTTTTCCTTCTGAATGTTTCTAAGATTTAAACCTTTAGTCCGATATGTGTCATATAAGTTCCTGGAGGCCTAAAATAAGGAGAACTCTTTAGTTTGTGTTTGTTTCTAATCATTCTGGATTTGATCCTTAAATATTGATGATAATTTCCTAACTTTGCTTTCTTCGTGTTCTTGTGCAAATGATTTAGTGTGTTATATCCATCATGTGCTAAATTGCCGAGTTTAATCTTGCTTCTGATATTTTAATTGTTGCATAAATAATTTTATGAAATCGATGGTTAATATATATAACAGTTATATTGAGAGGACATGCATATATATGGTGAACTGCCTGGTTGTGTTGGGTTTCTCTGTATATTGTGAGTTTAAAATGAGTTTTCAACAAGTAAATTGAAACCAGTTGTTCAATCATTTGACAGTCTACTTTTGCGATTTCTCTCTCTTGCCGGATTCCTTTCTCCTTATGGCCTCCCTATTTCCGATGGAGCTGGGGCTCCATTCTTTTCAATTTAATAGTAAGAAGAAGAAAAACTTCTTGAGTTGCATCTTCCCTTAAAGAACATTTAGAAACTCCCATATGTCCGGCCAAAATTGTAGCCAGGTAATCATAGCCAAATCAATAATAGGTCCCTTGTTATGAAGCCACCACCTCTGGTATGAATGGGGACTGAGGAGAAAAGAAATTAAGTTGAATAATAAATAATGCGTCAGAAGTTGATTTCGCAAAAAAAAGAAGGCGTTAGGACATAGCTATTATAAAAATAGAAGGAAGAGCTGTTAGGAACTGCCCGTTGATTTCGGAATCTCATAGCTCAATTGCATTGCTTCCAAGTTCACGAGTACATGCATGTAGATAAAACATAAAGGGGAGGAGGAAACAAAGTAAACCATTAAAAATCATGTCATTCGTTGCTACCGGATGGGTAGAAAATAGTCCGATTCAAAATAACATGAATAAGATCTCTACGGTTATAGTTGACACAATATTTAGCTTTAAACAAGACACACAAGCACACACACAAAAGCATGCCAAAACATGTGCACACACACATGCACACACATGCTTGTGCAGACCGAAAAGGGTTTTGAAACCTAGTTCCCAAGCTAGATAAAAAGAAGTGTTGTTTTTACTGTTTTTCTTGATTTGGACGGTCTCTGGAATTATCCCTTTCAAGCGCATATCACATACAGAGTTTAGTCATTACAGTGAATGACCTAAGCAAAAAATTATCCAATTTTCAGTTCCACTTCAAATGCTTTAATCATCTGTAGTGATAAGCTATTGCATATATCATTCACTAGAGTCACTGGACCTGATCAGTTGATGCTAAAGTGCACTTCAATTTCTTGGGCACTCTTTTTTGTTTCATTTTTATCAATTTTGCTTCTTTCCAGATTGCAGTCCTATCAGCATGCAGCCATGCAGGATTAATTGATAAAGGCATCTTGTACTTTAACTCGATGCACCGGGAATTTGGTGTGTCTGCAAAGGCAGAGCATTATACTTGCATGATCGATCTTCTGGGCAGATCAGGACGATTGGCAGATGCACGGGCTCTTATGAGAGGGATGCCAATGGAACCAGACGCCAGCATGTGGGGTGCTTTATTAGGTGCGAGTAGAATACACAAGAATAGCAAATTAGGAGAAGAGGCCGCTGAAAAGATTTTTGAGATGGAACCCGACAACTCTGGAATGTATATTCTGCTTTCAAACATGTATGCATCGTCTGGGAAATGGACAGACGTACGTAAGCTGAGAAAAACAATGCAGGAGAGAGGGGTGAGGAAGGTGCCTGGCTTTAGCTGGATAGAGGTGAAGAACGTGGTTCATACGTTTTCCGTTGGGGATTCAGTGCATCCTGAGAAGGACAAGATCTACTCTTTTCTAGAGGAATTGGATATGAAGATGAAGAAGGCAGGCTACGTGTCTGCTACGCAGATGGTTCTGCATGATGTTGAAGAGGAGGAGAAGGAGCACATGCTTAAATATCACAGCGAGAAGCTTGCCGTTGCATATGGGATTTTAAACATCCCCCCTGGAAGGCATGTTCGAGTGATCAAGAACCTCAGGGTGTGTGAAGACTGCCACAATGCAATCAAGTATATCTCTGCAATTGAAAATAGGTTGATAATTCTAAGGGACTCAAATCGCTTTCATCATTTTAATGATGGTTTATGTTCATGTGGAGATTACTGGTGATATGAAATAGTTGTAAATGTGCCTCATTCTGCAATAATTGGCTTAAATATCACATGTGGTACTTTGTCAGTAAACCTAGGATTTTTATATATATGAGAATGTGGAATACAAAGAAAATGGTTTCGAGAGGAAACTGCTATCCAAGTTTTAGATCTAAGAGATAAAACTTAATCTCACTTATCTAGGGTTCTAAGGTAGATCTAGGGTTTACTCTCTTGATTTTCAACCCGAAGACAATAACTCCAGCCCTAAAAATAAATAAATACGTACATACATACATATGACAAATCTATACACAATTACAAATAGCCCCCAGCATTCACAAAAATGCCCAAAAATTTCATTAAAAACGCCCCCGGCTAGTTAGCCTCTCTAGGAATTGCTTTGCGCCGCCACTTCTGATAGGTTAGAATCTCACCATTACTCACCTCCCTCCCAAAAGAGTCACATTGTCCTCAAAGTGGAAATCAGGGAACCGTTGTGCAATAAATCCGAAAGGTTCCCAAGTGGTCTCGTGGTCTGGTAGGCCTTTCCACTGAATCAACACCTCAAGTATCCCCGTAGCCCCCATGCGAACCCTCCTCAGCTCTGTCGACTCCAAAATCATCTTAATGTCATCGGTCAGCATTATTGGGAGCGAATAGGAAGGGGTGTGGTCCTCAATGGTTTGCTAAAGCTGCGATACATGAAAAACATGGTGTATGGCGGACTCCAGTGGCAGCTTCAACTTGTAAGCAACCTGGCCGATTTTAGCATCTATCTCATAAGGCCTGTAGTAGCGAGACGACAGCTTCTCGTTCCTCCGGTATGCCAAAGAGCGATGTCGGTAGGGCCGTAGCTTCAAATATACACGGTTCCACACTACGAAACGTACATCGTGCCTGTGTCCATCGGCCTGAGTCTTCATAAGCTACCGGGCTCTCGTCAGATGGCGCTTTAACTCCTTCAGCACTTGGTCCCTCTCCTTCAAATATTGCTCCACCCGTGAAATTGATGTAGAACTGTGGTCGCAGTGAAGTAGATGTGAAGGGTCACACCCATATAGGATCCGAAAGGGCACGATCTAAGCAGTCATATGGAAAGAGGTGTTGTATCAATACTCCTCCCACGCGGGCCACTTCGCCCACTGCTTCATAGCCTTAGAAACAAAACAACACAGATCTGTCTTGATGCTCCCGTTGACGACCTCCGTTTAGCCGTCTGTATAGGGGTAATATGCGGTGCTCCTCTTCAAAACCGTCCCCTGCTTCTTGAACAGCTCTCTCCAGAAATGGCTAAGGAAAACTCGATCTCGATCGGATATAATGGACTCCAGAACCTTATGCAACCTCACCACCTCCCGTATAAATGTCGTCGCCACTGTCATTGCGTTGTTAGGATGATGGATCGCCACAAAGTGTGCATACTTGCTGAGCCTATCAACTACCACCAAGATGACTAAATACCCATCGGATCTCGACAGTCCATTAATAAAATCCATCATCAACTCCTCCCAGACTCGATCTAGCAAGGATAGGAGCTGTAGCAATCCACTAGGGATCATCGCCATGTACCTGTGCCGTTGGAAAACGTCACACTTCGCCACCATCTCCGCGACATCCTTCCTCATCCACTCCCAAAAGAGCTCCCTAACTAGGAGCTGGTAAGTCTTGAGGACTCCAGAGTGGCCCTCAACTGCGACCTCATAAAAGTCCTACAAAATGTTCAAAATGTGTGTAGAGCTACTTGGAAATGTGTGTAGAGGTCCTAGCAAGACCAATCGCCTTTAGTACAAGAGACGCTGCCCCTCCAATGAGTACCCTTGTAACGGCCTGTTTTCGTTGTGTACGTATTTCCGTAACAAAACATTTTAAATGATTTCAAAAATGGGTAAATGAAATTTTTTCTATTTTTTTCGTCGCTCAAATCTGAAAACGGACTTCGTATTCGTGATCCTCGCGACGATACGAACCCATGGCTATGTTTTCGTAATTTTTTGGAGACGTTTGGTCTCAGGGGCAAAATCGTAATTTCGTAATTTTAATTATTTTACTAATTAAGTTTTACTAATTAAGTTTTAAAATTTTAATTAACCTAATTACCTTACCGACGCTTAGCCGCCCACAAGGAAAATCACAACATCATTTCTAACCCTTTTTCTACGCTTCGTCACCTAATATCATTAAATCCCCACCAAACTTATTCAATGGGGGTTGAATCGTTTGATTTTTTGATTAGTTTAATTTAGTTATTTAAATTCCTCAGCTTCTCCCCTCAACACTCACGCACGCAAACATTCCTCACCCTCACTTGCTCGAACCCATGCACGTCGAAAGCCCCCCCTCACGTTCTTTCTCTCTCCCATCGAGCCCTATTTTCTCACCGTCTTCGACCCCAACCTCTTCCCCCTTCGCCGCATCGGAAGCTCCCATGGCAGCGATCGCCATGCTTCGCCCCACGAAAACCCACTTCATCTCCTTCCCAAGCTCTCTTTCTCTCTCTCTCTCTCTCCCCCCACTCGTTCGAAGACCCCGAAGAGCCCTTCCTCCTCTATTTTGCACCGAAACCCCGCTCCGCTCTCCTCTCTCCGATGATGGCCCCGAGCCTCTCCGACGAGCCCTCACCCCCAGCAGCCTCAACCCCGAACCCATCCTCAGAATGCTCCTCGCCACTTCATCGACTTTGCTCCTCCCACCGTAACGCCTCCCTCCTCCACCTACATCGTCGACGAGAGGCCCCAGCATCTGCTAACGCTCCCTTCTGCCTGCTGCACCCACACCGAAGCTCCACCTCCCCTCGCACGACCAGGCCCGGTTCTATGGTAAGCCCACTAAGACAGCCGCCTTAGGCCTCCAATTTTGAGAGGCCTCTCCCTAAAATTATTTGGGCCCATTTTAAAGCCCACAATTATTTTTGACTGCAGGTCAAGGGCCTCAAAATATCCAATGCAAGTTGCCTTGCAATGGGCAGATCACGAATCAAATGCTGCGATTGCGCGACAGCGCGAGTCGTGCGAAATCAAGGCGCCGCGATTGGGGGAATATCAAACGTCGCGCGAGTCGCCTCTCTCTCTCGCCTCTCTCTCTCTCTCGACGCTCTCTCTCAGTCTCTCTCTCTCTCTCTCACTCCGGCTCTCTCTCTCTCTCGCTCTCGACGCTCTCTCTCAGACTCTCGGTCTCTCTCTCTCTCTCTCACTCCGACTCTCTCTCTCTCTCTCTCTCTCTCTCTCTCTCTCTCGACGCGCTCTCTCACTCACTCCGACTCTCTCTCACTCCGACACTCCGACACACACTCTCTCTCTCTCTCTCTCCCTCCGATTCGGCGATTCGGCCTCCGCGGCCCGCCCCTCCGGCCCTCTCCGTCTCTGGTCCTCTCTGGCCGCCATCACCGTCTCCGATTCGGAGGTAAAATTTTTTCTTTTTGCTATTTTAATTAGGGAATTGATGGATTTTCAATCTATGGTTATTGATTTGGGGTTTATGCATTTTTACCTTAATGTTGTGCAGTTAGATTGGTTTTTGGAACTTTGATGATGGCTTTTCAATTTTCAGTTTGATTGGGTAACCCGTAACTGGGTTTTGCAAAATGACAACCTTAGACTCATTACCTTCAAATTTGTTTAATTTTGACAACTTAAGTTTAATTTTAAATTCCATTAGTGCAAAGCTTTGGTGAATGAATCAATGATGTGTCTTTGTTCTTAAGTTTGGGCATTGTTTACTGCAGAGAAAGTTTAGGAATTAGGATTAATAACCATTAACCAATGAGAAAGTTTATGGGAACAATAGTGCATGTCATCGTTTAAAAAAGATAAAGAAAAAAGTGAGCAGTTGACAGCAGACTTGTTTCCAAGTCTATATGTTCATTTGAGCCTATTGTTGAAATAAGTTGAATTATATATACTCATTTTGCATTGGTGACAGCATTATCTTCAAAATGACTAATCTGACATTTATAAAGGACTAACATCAAAAGTGATGTTTTATATATATACTCAAAAATGACATTTATATATAATTCAGAATGACTAATCTGACATTTATATTATTTTGCATTGTTGAATTATATATGTTCATTTTGCATTGGTGACATTTATAAAGGTTCAGCAGAGTGATGTTTTAAAATCTGACATTTCTTAAATTGCAAAACTATTTTAAATTCCCTACTTCAGACTCATTATCTTCAAAATGACTAATCATACTCTGTTTTTCATTTGCAGTTTAAGAAATACATCATTCATCACTCATCAGATTGGCTAGAAAAAGAGGCGATTGATTGAATTTGATTCAGACAAGAGACATCATTCCGATATTTCAGGTCGTATCTATCTAGACTAAAGCATTTTAAATATTGATTTTTGTGCAACATCGATCATTTTATTATCTATTTATTGTGTTGTGTATTGTTTAAACAATGTCGACTAGAAAATTTGCAAGTGGATATGAAAAACTAAAGAAAAAAAAAGAGTTGAACAATTTCTTCAATCTCAAAAGGGTGCTCTTGATAAGTTTATTTTTAATAAGCAAAATGAGACTTCTTCTTCAAGAGAAGAAATACCAATTGAGGAAGAATTAATAAATAGTGTAGACAATATTATGGGTGAAGATGCAACAATAATGGAAAATACTCCAACATTTAATGAGGAAAATATAGAGAACACAAAAGAAGATGAGATAAATTTTATGACTGAGGAAGATATTTATGACCCGGGTAATTGGAAAAATATTGATGTGAAGTTTAGAGATATATTGATAGAAAGAGGTCCTATTCGAGAGTGCAACTTGAATTTTCCCATTGATGAGCGTAATAGACACTTCTCTACTACTTTTTATACTAGAAAATTAGCAAATGGAGAAATATATGATAGAAAATGGCTTGTGTACTCTAAAGTAAATGAGAGAGTATATTGTTTTTGTTGCAAGTTGTTTAGTTCAAAATTTTGTGCTAGCCAACTTGTGAATGAAGGAACAAATGATTGGAAAAACCTTAGTGCTAAGCTCAAAACTCATGAAACAAGTCACGAACATTTAACTAGCATGAGTAAATGGGTTGATGTAGAGAAGAGATTTAAAAAGAATGAGACAATTGACAAAAACATTCAAGAGAATATCAACAAAGAAAAAGAGCATTGGAAACAATTGTTAGTGAGGATTATTTCTGTGGTTAAACATCTTGCGAAATGTAATCTTGCATTTCGTGGGACGAAGGAGAAGATCTATGAACCTAATAATGGAAACTTTTTGAGCATTATTGAGATGATTGCAGAATTTGATCCTGTGATGCAAGAACATGTTAGACAAATACAACATGGTGAGGTTCATAATCATTATTTGAGTCATGCCATCCAAAATGAATTGATTGAATTGTTAGCTTCTGAAGTTAAACAAGTAATAATAAAAAAATTGAAACAATCAAAATATTTTTCTGTCATACTTGATTGTACTCCCGATGCAAGTCATCAAGAACAAATGACTCTTATTGTAAGATGTGTGAATACTTCGGTAAGTCCAATCAAAATTGAGGAGTATTTTTTAGAATTTTTGAAAGTAGATGATACATCTGGAAAAGGTCTTTTTGATGTACTTGTAAGTGCTTTGGAAATACATAATCTTGATGTAAGTGACATAAGAGGCCAAGGCTATGACAATGGATCTAACATGAAAGGAAAACACCAAGGCGTGCAAAAGAGGCTTCTAGATATAAATCCTAGAGCATTTTATACACCATGTGGTTGTCACAGTCTTAATCTTGTGCTATGTGATGCGGCTAATTCTTGCACCCGAGCTTTATCTTTTTTTGGTGTGGTGCAACGTATATATTGTCTGTTTTCTTCTTCTACAAAAAGGTGGAAGGTATTGCAAGACAATGTGCCTAAGTTTACTGTTAAACAACGATCTAATACTCGGTGGGAAAGTCGAATTGAAGTGTAAAGGCCATAAAATTCCAAGCTCCAAACATAAGGGATGCTCTTCTTGAATTAGCGAATATTAGTGATGATGCTAAAACAAAAAGTGAAGCAAACTCTTTAGCCAAATATGAGATAGAAGACTTTGAATTTCTATTGTCTATGAATATTTGGTATGACATATTATTTGCAGTGAATATTGTTAGCAAAAAGTTACAATCTAAAGATATGCAACTTGACATTGCTATTGATCAATTAAACGGTCTTATTTCTTATTTTGAAAAATATAGGGAGAATGGGTTTGAGTCTGACATGGATGCTACAAAAGAAATTGCAAAAGAATTAGATGTTGAACCCAAGTTCCGTGAGAAACGTGTAATTCATAGAAAGAAAAGGTTTGATGAAAATAATAATGATGAGGTTAGACTTTCAATTGAAGAATCTTTTCGAATCGAGTTTTTCCTACATATAGTTGATCAAGTTGTTGTTTCAATTAAAACGAGATTTGAACAATTTGTGGAGTATGAAAAGATATTTGGATTTTTATTTGATTTAGAAAAATGTTCCCATGAAAGTATTTTGAAGAGCCGGTGCATAGATCTTGAATATTTTTTGAAAGTTGGCGAACATTCCGATATTGATGGGTGTGATCTTTTTTCAGAGCTAAGAGTCTTAAAAGAAATCTTACCTGCAGAAATTAATACTCCAATTTTGATTTTAGATTACGTTAATAAGACAGATTCTTTTCCTAATACAAGCATTGCATATAGGATATTGTTGACCGTCCCAGTAACAGTTGCTTCAGCGGAAAGAAGTTTTTCTAAGTTGAAAATACTAAAAACATATTTAAGATCAACCATGACTCAAAATCGGTTAAATGGATTGAGTATTCTTTCTATTGAGAGAGATATACTTGAAAGTATTGAATATAAACCTTTGATAAAAAACTTTGCTTCTCAAAAAGCTAGAAAAATGTTTAAATAAATTGAATGAGATTTAGTTATTTGAATGCTCCTAAAAATTTTGCATTGATACTTAGGCCTCATATTTTGTTTCGCCTTAGGCCTCATTTATGCTTGAACCGGCCCTGCGCACGACACCGCCGCCGCCCTCCTACCTCCAGCGAGCCTCCTCCTCCGAGCTTTAGCTCTCTCGCCTCTCCCCCGTCGACAGACCCACTCTGCCGTCCTTCCTCGACTACGTGAGCTCCTCGAGCTCCGACGATGGCCTCCGACTCACACCCCCGAAGCCTCGACAGCACCCTCCAGCTCAAGTTGAGCCCAGGCCCTCCGCCGCCTCCGCTCGGGTCTTCCACTGCCCCGCCATTGCTTACGCCGTCGCCGCCCACCATCGCCGCCACCGCCACCTATGCCGCCTCCCCTCACCGCCGTCCGCCGCCTGACCCCCGACACCGTCCGACGCCAACCCCCCATGCAGCAGCAACGTAAGAGAGATGAAGGGAGTGTAATTACGTATATATATAAATATTATACATTAGTATAAATACTAGTATATACATAATATTATTAGTATATATGATTTTATAATAAAGAGAAGATGAGTAAAAATTCACAATGAATAATATACAAGTCAGAAAAATACACGGTAAGGCCCAGAAAATCCGAAACGACGAAACGGATCAGTTGGCACTAGTTTCATGGCCAAAAGGCAAGAATATCTCCCACAATGATTTTTCAAAGTCAAAACTCAATAAAGCTAATTTCGCTTTAAAATTCATATCACGAGAATTTCACGTACACTGACATACGAGAAAAATATATGTTGTAGTACTAGTCAATACAGACGTTTTGACATCTTGTTGGAAGAATTCTGACGTACGGTTTCCCCTAAATAAATCTTTGAATATATGTCGAAAAAATCGATTCTTGATTTAAAATTAATTTTGGCACTTTTAAAAATTATGAAAAATACCTATAAGCTTCAGAAAAATGTTCTCGTCCTAGATAAAATTATTTATCCCACATCTAGCCTATCTAAAAATTATTAGTACGTATTTTGACGAGTTCTAAGGTATTATAAAAATATGAACACGTTAATAAAAATAGATAGAAAATCGTGTAACTTCTAACTAGTGATTGCTTATGATTTCAGGTACCATTTCTCGTGCACGAGCACCCTTAGAAGCTCTAGCTCCAGCCTCGGCTTACTACGACCTCAAAACCGCAAGTCACAATGAATTCTAAATTTAGAAAAATTAGTTAGTGTACTTGTATGAACTTAGGATTTCATAAATAGCCTTATAACGGCTATCGACCTGAACAAACAACCAAAGACCTAACTAATCAGGAAACTAAACCAAAGACCTAACTAATCAGGAAACTAAACTTATCGTCTCAGAACGACTATTAACTTGGGTTTACGACATTGCCAACTTTCAACTTTGGTAGCTGTAGCCCGCAACCGTCTACTTGGGTAAATTGTGTACTAATGGAAATACAACATGCTTGAATCATGGAATCAGCATCATAGTTGTTGGACTTGTTTTTATCCTCAAATTTCTTAGCATCCGCTTTGCCTTACCTTCTGGTTTTCAATAAGAAAGTCAACCAGTGGTCCTGGTTTAACTATCATGGTAAATATGAAACTATCATACTCTTTGTTAATATAATCGATGGAACAGACGTGAGTATTGGCATTCTTAACATTGGTGCCACCCAGTGTCTAGATCGTTTGCGTCTAAGTTTGGATCACACTGCTTGCGGGGATAGTGACCTGCTTGGCCAAACCTGACTGGCAGTGTATGCATGGATCAATGTTAGAATTCCAATTATCATCTATTCGCAACCATTGATTCTAAATACCTTCCAATAGGTTTCTTTAACCTTTTCATCGCATGTAAACTCATATTCACCATGATAACTTTTGTTCACTCTTGTCCATCATGTACTGTTACTTGTCACTTGAAAAACTTTGCATGAAACATTGATACACTTGTTGCATGATTGCTCACGTTGAAACAGTCACACCACCTGCTGCATGCCATATATGACTCATTGTATGCTAATAAATTATTGTGGAATATCATGTGGAACATCATGTGGAATATCTTGTGGAGCATCCCATATAAAACATGTACATAAAACATTTGATACTTCACTGGGTTTGGGGTAACTCATAGTTTGAGAGAGTGGGAGTGACTGGAGTTCATTTTCCCATACCGCTGCCTGTGTTTCGGCATCCCGACCAGCTGCCGGTGTTTCGGCAAAATACATGTAGTGCAGCCTGTGTTCCGGCAAAATACATGTAGCGCTGCCTGTGTTCCGGCATTCGTCTGGGTAAGCGCACCCAGACAAGAGATGAACTCAATGGTTGCATATCATAGTCACCGGCTTAAGTCACGTAGTTTTAGTGTAGTTACTGCTTGCACAGTCACCTTTAATTTACGCATTGCATGCACATTACTTATTACACTTGTGTAGCCACTCATACTTTATTTATCGCTCTGGTATGCATGACTGCATTTACTTTACTTGTTGCACTTGTCTTTAGCTACTTCTTTAGCATGTTCCCATACTTAGCCTGCTTTATACTTGTGCACTGCTTTTATTCTATTTTTAGAATTGTTGTGACTTACCTACGGTTCAATTTTCGTGGCACCGCAGACGACGTGCATGTTGAGGTAGACGTTTTTGAGTTAGCAGAGCCAGAGTTCGACCCTGAGACCGCAACTTTTAAAGTTATTTTCACATATGTACTTCCTTTCTTTCATGTATATTTGTTGGAGCGTATTGTACAATATAGATTGTAATAAATGGACACTATTTGAGTATTTTTGTACATCTCTGCATCGTGACTATATTGTTTTCACTGGTGATCTGCAGACATGCAAATGTAATCAAATAAGTAATGGCCCCTCTGAGAGCGGGTTGTTACAACCCTGTATAGTCTGTCGAACCACATAGAAGGGTTGACTGAATTTTTGCCAAACCTTCATCCTCCTCGATCTCCCACTGCAAGGGCTCCCAATCAAGAACCACCGATACCGATAAGGCGGCCAACTGTGAATCTATCTAACATCGTGATAAAGCATCTGCCGCCTTGTCCTCTAGCATCGGTCTGTACTGAATCTCAAATTTATTTATATCCCAATAGCTTGGTTAACCACCTCTAATGCTCTTCAGTCACCATGCATTGTTCTATCAGGTACTTGAGGCTCCTCTGATCTATGCATACTATGAAATGACGATCAAGCAAATATGGTCTCCACTTCTGCACTTCCAAGACAATGGCTATCAACCCGCGCTCAAAAATGGACTTGAGCCGAATTTTGCTATTAGCACCTGGCTCAAGTAAGCCACCGGCCTCTGGTCCTGCATCAACACGGTGTCTAATCCATAGCCTGACACGGCTGTCTAGACATTACAAAAGGCTGTCTAGACATTACAAAAGGCCAGCTAAAATCTGAGAGGGCTAATACCAGAAAACTCATCATGGCCTCAAAAGCTCTAGTGTCCTCCTCACCCAATTTGGAAGTTGATACTTTATCCGTCATAAGGCACATGACGGAAGCAGCATTTTATCCTACTTCGTCCGTACGTTCTTAGCCAGTATCATTTTAGCAGTTTTCTTTTCTATGCTTTTTTAACTTATGTTTGTTGCTTTCTGTTCTTCAATTATCGTGCCATTGGCTTTTTGTTAGCAATGGCTGCTTAGCCACGCAAACCGTCCTTGGCGAGCCCAAGGCGTCATTGTCTTTTGAGAAATCCCAACTTAAAACACACCACAGAGGAAAAATTACGCATACCACATAAGTGAGAACAAGCCATCTCTGGCCAAAAATGTTTCATAGGCATCATGATTAAGGTATTCCACGCATGACAAAAGAAATGGAATGGAGACAAAGATGAAAATGGACGATCAAAGCAGACCAAAATCATAGCCATCAACTATAGTCCTCAAGACTTCAGAGAGAGAGAGAGAGAGAGAGAGAGAGAGAGAGAGATCATAAGCCATAATCCCAACTATTCTGGGATAGCAACCTAATCCGGACAACAATCTACAATTCAATTGACAAGTCGATGTAAGTCATAATCCCAACAATTCTGGGATAGCACCCTAATTCGGACAACAATCTACAATTCAATTGACAACAAGTCGATGTAATTTACAAAAACGATACAATCATCAAAATGTCCCTTCTCCACATCACCGCCTTCCACAAGCTTTGCACAATGGACGGTATACATCAGTGTCTCAATTATAGACCCAATCAACAAAAATGATACAACCAAAGGCAACATCTCTCTTTGCTATTTTTCTGAATATAAACGTACGTACTCTTTGCATGAAGCAACAGAGAACAGGCATACGCATCAAGTTTTTCCCCCCTCCATAAAGAAACAAAACACAATGTGAATGACCTTAGAAATCAGAACAGTGCAGACAAGTATACTGACAAATCAGGAATTGAATATAATTAAATAGCTTATACATGCATGCGAAAATATAAGACAGCAACAACCCAATTGAAATAAGAACGTGACCCCCAGCATATTTTACCAATTGCCCTATGGCCTTGTGCTCGCCAGTAGCCACTCCTGGAAACAACCTTGCTGCCTTTAAAACTTTCCCAACGTCAGTAAGCTACCAACATTGTGAAAAGTAACAGTATACAAGTAAAATTTCAGTCAGCTTTCCATAAGTGGCTCTGACATCATAAAGCATTCAGCAAACTAATTTAAAAAATTGCAAAAAACAGTTTATTTCTATTCAATGAACCCAAAATCAACTAGAACACCCAAAACTGTGGAACAACGCAAGAACCTGAACCTATCCACAGCTCAAAAATCTGCACTCTAGTGGGCACCATCCAGCAGAACCTTGGACATCGAGATTTCAACCTGCTTTAAGAGAACTCTCAAAATGCATACTAATTATAAAGATTCAGAGAATTTAACGAGCAAACGAATAACATACATTCTTCATATGTCTAGGCCAGAAGGAATTACCAGGCAACTTTCTTTTCCAACTCAAATAATTTACCAGTTGCCATACTTAGCGTTCCATGTCCAGAAAGAACCGTATAATCTAAAATTTAGTGGGAAACGTATCTCAAAATCTATGCTATTATTTGCATACAATTCATATAGCTAAGAAAAAGACTCATACCATGCTTCTCATCTGAATGCATTTGCTAGACCTTTGCAATGTGAGCTTCAGCCAATGAGGAACTAAGGTCTTCCCTAGATTGGGATCTACGGCTCTGAAGCGTCTGGCCTCGGAGAGGTGTCATGAATGATGAACCTATTCCATTACCAAACTGCATCTGACCCAAGCTTCCAGAAGAAAAGCTATGTGCAAAACCTAACGGGTGGAACGAAGATTCTGTAAGCTGAATGTTGCTGCCTCCCATGCCAAACGGATGTTCCTCAGAGTTGGTGGTTGTAGGGCTCAGTGGTGTCTTCACTTTTCCATCCCCTGTAAAAGAAAATAAATAGAAAAGAAAAGCCATTCAATGCTGTTGTAACCAGATATATATGAAAATGAAATTTCAAATAGAAAAGGAGGTATTACTGACAAAAGATCTATTGGTAAGCTCATATGCATTTGCAAGATTATGATACAAGCTATTATTAAGTTTTATTTGCACTTGCATACATTGTAATGGACTACAGAAAAAGGATTACAGTTTGGCATCATTTGGAAACAACCATCTTAAGATTTCAGAACAAATTTCCACTCCGTTTAATTTTTTATTCAGTTCTAACTATGAGTTCCAACTACTTAATTTCAAGAAATTCGTGCTCATAAATTGCATAATACCGGGACAAGCAACCCAAAATTGCAGCGATTCAAATATAAGAGATTAGGAAGACAGCGACATTGTTACAAATTCAACAATTTTTAGCAACGATCCGATCAAGTATCAAATAGGCTTGAGTTCACTTACTTTTTGATATATTATGATTTCAGTATGCGGAGATCATTTTCACATAATTAAAAAAAAAATCAAGAAACCCCTGAAAATGTGCTGCCATTCTTACGAAATTTCTTATGTTAACAGCACATATCCATTATACATACATGCATGCATGAGGATAATATCTATCAAATAACATATGAGCTAAGGCCCTTATATGCAGCCTCAAAAATTTCATCATATCATATTTTTTCAAAACAAACCGTTCATTTTGATCTTCGTATTATAAGCCCTAAAACATTGAATATTTGGTGAAATTAAGTAGTTTTGCTTGTTCATCTATCGGTCGTATATTTTTTGAAACAATCAGAACCCGTTAAACTTGCGACCGGGTAGATGAACGAACAAAACCTCTTAGTTTCATCTAATATCTGTTGTTTTGAAATTTTAGAATAAGAAGATCAAAATCATCAGTTTCAATCGTCTGAAAAAAAATCCAGAAGGATGGAATTTTCGAGATCACATATGAGGCTTAACTCCATATAGCATATGATATTTACTATTCTTTGTATATATAAGGTTAATAAGTATCAGAAGGCACCTGTCGTGTTTCCTCTAATGTAACGGTGTGACGGCCGTTCATTGAACAGAGCAAATGAAACCACATAGGTTGTACTTTTCATTTTTATTTCACCCTATAATAGGATGCAACATCTGCCACACTTGAGGAACATCCTCAAATGATATCTGTTTTCCATTACTCTTTCCCCTCATATATATACACACAAGTTTCTTTTTTTTGGGGATTTTTTTTAAAAAATTTCCTATATTTAATCAATACAATTATATACCTTAGGAAAAAAATAATAGGTACCCTTTGGGGGATTTGACCCTTGATCAAGTCGTTACAAATTCAAGATTTCAGAACATTATATAAATGTATATATTTGCAATGCCTTGATAGAGGATCAAATCCCATTGTTTTTCAACCAATTTTTTGTGAGATATATAATTACATGGATTGAAGGATGGAATTTTTTTTAAAATTCAAATAAAATCAACAAATCTGTTCGCACCACATGCTCCGCGAGAACACTTCTCAACACACACACACACATCAAAAAATAAAATCAACAAATCTGTTCGCACCACATGCTCCGTGAGAACACTTCTCCACACACACAAACACAGATAGAGCAAAAAATGTACCTAAGAACGTGCGCAGGTAGAATTACCTTCGCACGCCCCCTCTGTTCGGTGTTTTAAGTAATTTTTTTGAATTTTTTTTTGCAAAGCTAGATATACTTGTTATGAAGCTCCCCACAAAATTTCAGAATTCTGGACAGTTTTGCGCAACGTTTTTGAAATCGATGAACGGAGGCTTAAACGGTGTTGGATTGACCTGAAGTTTTGTTGGGAGCTTCATAAAGTATATCTACCTACTGAAAAAAATTCAAAAAAAATACTTGGAAACCCCAAACAGAGGGGGTGTTCACTGGTATCTCTGCCTGCGAACGTGCGCAGGCACATTTGCCCTATATATATAATGGGTATCATACGCCATATGAGGCACCCCTCAAATGCCCTCTCACATAAAGGGGGCAAGTACAACCAAGTACAAGCCAAGCCCTTGGTTGTACTTGCCCCCTTTATGTGAGAGGGCATTTGAGGGGGTGCCTCATATGGCGTACGATACCCATTATTCTCATATATATATACTAGTCATAATCCGTGCTCGCGGGGTACGGTTCATTTAAGATTTTTCCCCGCGAAATCTTTATTCCCCAAAAAATTATTTTCACAACCAAAATTTAAAAAAACAACAAATTAGCGTAAAAATATTTAGCGGCACGGGCACCTTCGGCGTGTGCGCCTTCCATGCGGAACAACAAATACAGCGCGGGTGCTTTCGGTGTGGAACAACAAATTCAGCGCGGGCGCCATCGCGCCATCGGTGCGGAACAACAAATTCGGCACGGGCTCCTTCGACTCGGAATAACAAATTAGCATAAAAAATTTAGCGGAATTCGGCACGAGCACATTCGTCGCGGAACAACAAATTCGGCCCGGGCGCCTTTGGCGTGGAACAAATTAGCGTAAAAAACTATGCGGGCGCCGTTTGTTGGCGCGGAACAACAAATTTGGCGCGGACGGCTTTGGCGCGGAACAAATTTGGCATAAAAAATTTAGCGCCTTCTACGCGGAACAACGCGTAAGCGCATTCGACACGGCTTTGACGCGGAACAACAAATTTGGCGTAAAAAATTTAGCGCCTTCTACGCGGAACAACGCGTAAGCGCATTCAACACGGAACAAATTCGGCACGGGCGCCTTTAACGCGTAACAACAAATTAGCGTAAAAAATTGCATGGGCGCCGTTTGTTGGCGTGGAACAACGCGCGCGAGCATTCGGCGTGGAACAACAAATTTGGCACGGGCACTTTTGGAGCGAGACAACAAATAAGCATTAAAAAATTTAGCGGAAGGAACAACAATTTCGGTGAGGGCGCCATCGGCGCGGAACAAATTAGTGTAAAAATTTAGCAGAACAACAAATTCGGCACCGGTGCCTTTGGTGCGGAACAACAAATTAGCGTAAAAAATTGTGCGGGAGCCGTTTGTTGGCGTGGAACAACACGAAAGAGCATTCGGCGCGGAACAACAAATTTGGCGCATGCGCCTTCAGCCCGGAACAACAAACCTCAGGGTATTTTTTGGTGACGGTATTAACTTCAATTTTTTACGCTGGTTTGTTGTTCCGCTAAATTATTTTACTTTATTTAATTTACTGGATCATGTTTCTCCACAATATTTCCCAAGACACTTTTAATTTCAAAGTTTTGGTTCCCAAGACACGTTCCCCCCAAAATTTAAGTTTTCCCACTAAAATTTTCACAAAATCCAATCTCAACCATTGATTTACCAAGATCAAATCTCAGCCACTCTTTATCTTGTCCTAGTCAGCCTTAGAATTAAAAAAAGGTTGTCAAATGTATAATAGATATATGAAAATAATGAGTATCATATGACATGGAAGACATTTTCTCATATATAAGACACAAAAAGTGGGGTGGTATAAGCTCACATGAGCATGTACTTGTGGTACCAACCCACTTTTTATGTCTTGGTATATGAGGAGATGCGTCCATTGTCATATGATACCCATTATTCTATATTATGTGTGTGTGTGGTAAAATTTACCCGATTCGACCCGACCCTGCCCTCGTGGGCCGGGTATGGGTAGGGGCCAATCCAGGTCGGGTAGGATCCGGGTCGACCCAACCGACCCGGATAAAATTCGGGTCGGGTACGGGTTTGACCCCTCAACCCGGATTACCCGAATTTCATCTGTTTATATATTATAAATATACTAGTCATAACTGTTGCCCTTGGGCACGGTTCATTTAAGATATCCCCTTAAAATCTTTGTTCTCCCCAAAAAATTAGTTTCCCCTCCAAAGTTTAAACGAACAAAAATTTAGCTTCGACGCGGGCGTCTTCGGTATTCGGGTGCGGTTCATTTAAAATATCACCTCAAAATCTTTGTCCACATTAAACATTATTTTCCCCTCCAAAATTTAAACGAAATTTTTTTTGCTTCGGCGCGGGTGCCTTCGGGTGTGGGAAAAAAATTTAAACGGGGCCAAAAGAGAAATGCACTAAAATGAAGAGGGGAAGTTTAAGATTTTTGCACAACCCTTTGGAATCTTAAAAAAACCTTAAACTTCCCCTCTTCAACAGTGGGCACGGTTCATTTAAGATTTTCCACCGCGAAATCTTTGTTCCCCCAAAAATTATTTCCACAGCCAAAATTGCGCAGAACAACCATTAGCGTAAAAATATTTAGCGACATAGGCACCTTCGACGCGAAACAACAAATTCGGCGCAGGCCCTTTCGACACGGAACATCAAATTCGGCGCGGGCGCCTTTGATGCGGAACAACAAATTTGGCAAGGGCGCCTTCGGCACGGAACAACAAATTTCTCATAAAAAATTTAGCGAGCGCATTCGGTGCGGGAAATTATTCTCATCTTGTTGCCCCATGCGTCGAAGAGATGGTGGGCCCTGTGTTGAGGGAGAGATCATTCGATCTGCAATATTGAGTGCAAGTTAAAGTTTTTTTCTCAAATGCATTAATTGCTTGTACTCTGCTATTCCCTAGAAACTTTCATTCCCCAAAAATTTTCATTTCCCCAGAAACATTCATTCCCCAAAATTTTCATTTTCCGAGAAACTTTCATTTCCCAAGAAATGTTTTTCCCTCCAAAACTTTTTACAAAATCATCTCAACCATTCATTTATCAAGATTAAATCTCAGCAGTTCTTCTATCAACCCTTTTCATTTCCCCAGAAACTTTCATTCCCCAAAATTTTCATTTCCCGAGAAACTTTCATTTCCCCAGAAATGTTTTTCCCTCCAAAACTTTTTACAAAATCTCATCTCAACCATTCATTCATCAAGATTAAATCTCAGCCGTTCTTCTATCAACCCTTTTGTCCTAGTCAGCCATAGGATTCAAAAACAGTTGTTAAATGTAATATAAATATTAAATATAATACAGGGCCTCTACAATTCCACTAGTGGGATTGTTGGTTAGAGCTTCTCCTTGTGTTTTAGGAGGCTGCCGGTTCGATTCCTAGAAATCCCAATCGGTTCATTTTAAATTTTAAATTTCAAATGATAATATTTAGAAGGAATATATAATAAAACTCTAAACCTAACAACAAGAGCTTCTTTAGCACGATTGGTTGGGGGGTTATTTCATGTACTTGTGAGGTCATGCGAACGAGCCCTAGTGGGTGCAAATTATTCTAAAGTGATTTTTAAGTTTATACATAGAATTGAATGTAAAGATATGAATAAATTAAAGATTGTAGATTATCAGAGTTATGTGGTGTTTGTAGCCCGTTGATATTACCTTTGGCCGCTGCACTCGCGGCCGTGAGTTCGAGGACTGGCATTTGTGATTTGTTATGTAATAATTTTTAGTATTTTCAGCTTGTACCCGACCCAAACCCTATCCGAACCTGACCCGAAAGACAAACCACGTCGGGTACGGGTGACCCGGTTTGCACCCGGGTCGGGTACGGTTTCCGAATCTTGACCCGGATTTAATCCGGACCGGTTTCAGGTTTACACATATTCAGGTCGGGTCAAACTTGACCCGACCCGAACCCGACCCAACCCATGTGCCACTCATGTATGTATGTATAATGGGAAACATATGACATGTGGTTAAGCCACATATGCGCCTCAAAAAATCCATCTATTTTTTCGGACGATCGAACCCGTTTGTTTTCATCTTCATATTTTAAAACCCCAAAACACCAAATATCGGGTGAACCTAAAGGATTTTACCAATTCATCCCTGTAACGCACCGTCTCCGGGTGCCGTCACATTTATACAATTACATGCAGGTCCTGCAGATACCAGTGAAAACAATGTGGAGCAAGCAGAAATAACACCATTAAAGTACTCTTTTCATTACATTACGTACATATTAGGCTTACAGAGTTTCAGTACAAGGAAATAAAACTACAACCCACTATCACTCTTAAGGCTGAAATAAAGATACATGGAAAGAAAATGCCAACACACTCACACTCAGCCAGCCCTCAAGACTCAGCGTCATGTACGATTAACTCCGGCTCCTCGTACACCGGTGCCTTCGGAAATTCATGTTCATCACCTAGTGGGACAATAGAAGTTGCACCACTACTCAATAGAGTATATGATATCTAACCAAGCAACAATAATAATAGTGACGATGCATAAACAAATAGGTATAATGGCGAACAGTTATAGATGATACAGTGTGAAATGCAACATGTTATGGTTATGCCGATGCCATCGAACTACTATAAAGTTGTATTGTTAATATGAACTAATCCTAGATTGTGACTTATAACAGACAGCATGATGTGCAGCCCAGAGACCATCTTGGACCACGGGGCGCTACCCCGGGCCGAGTGACAAGGACTCAGTATCCATAAACGAAAATCCTCCCAGATATGAGCCGAAAGCAGGGCTCCAGTCGCTCCCGCACTCTCAATTATAAGTTTCCTAAAACCCAAGCGAGTCATGTGAAGTTGTTTAGTTAACAGTTTGGTGTTATGTGCAATATTCATGTCGGGTCATGTTGTCTAGATTTCCGGTTATCTTCTAGGTTTGCATGTCAACTATACCAATGTCAATGATATCATAGTTCTCAGGAGCATTACGTTACGCATTATCTCAACTTACGCAATCTAGAGGAGTTTCTTAATATTATGCCAAGTTATAGTCCCTGCCTTAAACAGAAACATCTGTATCAAGTGCCAAATCCGGAATCAAGCCAAAATCACTTTGTATTCATGCATCACCCCTAAATTGCTCAAGTGAAGATATGAGATCAGTTCTCTAATTATTATAGCAAGAAAAGTATTTCGGGATTTCTTTCATGGAATTCAACTTTTACTTGTTCTTAAGATTACTGTGCCAAATCTGTAATCAATATAAAATTACCGATGTTCTTCTACTTCTACACACTAGTATATGAGATTTAAGGAAACTAAATTTAAAATAAGAACCAAACCTTTATATTAAAACTGGGCTGAAATAAAAGATTATAAAACTGAAGTTATAACCATTTTTTTAGAATTAACTGAACTTTTAAACATCTGAAAATGTGGTCAGAAAAATATAATAGTCTCGGGGATCAGATTGTTGGGAATCTCATCACGTTGTGGGAAAACCCGAGCCTGTGGCAAGGCCCACAGGGACCGTGATCCGAACAACAAGGAATCAGATCAGATGACCAAAGACAGTGGGGTATGGGAGCCATAGAGCCCCAAATAGCCGCACAGGCACCCAAAACAACAATGCAAGGAACAAGCCGAACCCCCAGAACAGCCAAGTCGAACCCCAAGAACAACCAAAAGTGATACAACACCGTAAGGGGCCAGCCAAAAACACAGAACAGCCAAAGTCGAATCCCCCACTCAGTCCAAATCCACCATCCAAGACCCGCGATCAGCCAAGGTAATGAGCCGAAGCCCCAAAAGAGCCCCAGCACAGAAACCTGAGACCCCACAGCAAGCAGGCAAGGGAGCCAACCCCACAAGAATACATCAAAGGGAATCTAGTCCTATATTATTTCCCAAAATCATTTCCCAAAAATCCCAACTTTCATGCAAATCAATAATCGATTTCATCTCAGAATTCAAATATAATGAACTGAAATTAAACTGAAGCTTGAGGAGATGGGAGCTACCATAAAATTGCCGATGAACCAAAGAAATCAAGAAATCCGAAGGTTCAGCACAGATCCGAATAATATCATCAAGAAAAATAATTCCAACCAAAGGAAGATCCAACCGAAAGCTCTAAAAAAATTAGAAAATACTTATAGTTTTTGCATGAAACATGAAGAGGGAAGAAGAGATGAAGATATAGGGTTCGGAGGAACCCGTAGTGGAAAACGTGGGGGCGATCATAACACATGATTTGTGTTAGAGGTGACTGCGGCTCCTGAATGGCCCGCTAGGGTTTTCACCGATCGAGGAGGGAGCGATCATGTTGTACGATTCGATCGAAGATCACGCCGTATGATTTGATCAAAGATCGCGGCGTGGGATGCGTCGACGAGTGAAAGAATGATGGTTGCCGCTTCGATCGTGTCGCGAGAGAGAGAGAGAGAGAGAGTGTGTGTGTGTGTGTGTGTGTGTGTGTGCGCGCATTTGGGCTTGGCTGTGAATACAAAAGGTGAAAATTATTTAGAGGGCCCGAGTTGGGCTGGTCCGAAAAGGTGTTATTAATATGGGCCCGTTACAATCCAACCATTACAAATTTAACGGTTTCGCATGAATATAACTTTTTGCGATGGGTGGATGAACATGCAAACCCTCTTTGGGTTCACTCGATATTTAGTGTTTTAGGATTTTAGAATATAAAGAACAAAATGAACTGTTCTGATGTTTCAAAAAATACGGGAAGATGGAGTTTTAGAGGGTAACATACGTGGTTTAGCCACATATGTCATATGTTTCCCATTATTAAAAAAACACACACACACACACAAACATCTTGCTCTAAAGCGTCCACCAGTAAAATGAGCTTTTATTTAGGGTTGACATGGCTCCAACAGAATTAGATGGGTTTGAAGTGCCAATACTTGTTGTTCAAGTGCTAGCATCCAACACATGTCTAACATGAACATGCCATTCATTTTGAATTGTACGTGCTGCATAGATTTTTGTGCTTGTATATACTACCTTCTAAATATTATGTATTTTCATATACATACTCCATAAGATTTTGCATACCTATTCATTCCCCTCACTTCTACAAAAATTCCATAACAAAGCCATAATCATATATAAAGTGCTAAGACATACAACAATATTTCACAAATTATAGAATTGCTTGGCCCATCAAATTTAACCCAATATATAAAAAGCGCCTTGCTCTGATCTATTTAGCATGTAAAGAAAACACGTATTGTCTACAATTCCATAAAACCGCAGCAAGAAACCCTGAAGGCAATGCAATCTTGTTATCATGAGAGAAACAAGCTTTATTTAGCCTGCAACCAGGGTAAAATCATATCCAAGGCAGCAAGCCCTTCGAAAGTTTTATAACCCACACCAAGCAAAAATGCCAGGGAAACTGATCAACAATAGTAAGACAGACACCTTTCTAATGATATATTTAAGAGAGTCAGCCAGCTAAAGGCGGTAGCGAGGACAATAGAGTCTTCCACTCAATTAGCAAGGTTGATTCGACAACAAAGGGCACTAGTTGTACTAACAGCTGTAAATCCAATGGTATGCGACCAAATAATAAGAGCAACTGGTCAACTGTTAAGCCAAACTGTGGTGGTTTTTAAGCAGTTTGATTTTCAAAAACATTGATTTTCAAGGTAAATAGCACACAGTACAAGTCAGTAATATCGAAATAGTTAAAATTTATATTTCGACAAGATCAAAGCATTTGCATGGTTGCTACAGGTTCATAAAGGTCAAAATACCATTACGGAGAGGAGTAATCTTACAAATGTGCCTACCGGTTGGAAGGAACAACACAGAGAAACCTAATGAAGAGAATTTCCTATTATACCATAAAATATCCTTTTTAAGTTGCTCTCTCTTGAAATTATCCAACAAATTTATTAGAATCAAGTCAGAAATATGATAGACCCTTTCGGGTCTAAACCTGCCGCAACCATGGGCCCAAGCCCATGGTTAGCCGCCGGCCCCCCTTTCTTATGCGCGCGCGCCTCTCTAGCCTAGGAAAACCTAGTTTCTTTTATAATTAGGGGGGGTAGCCGCCTTTGTTGGGCATGCTTGGATTATTGTTATTTGTGTGATTTCATAGGTAGACGAGTGCGGACGTCCTCTTTGGCGTCTTGGGAGGAGAATACCACTCTTTGGTATTCAATTATCTAATTCTTGCTACTAAATTCTCAATAAAATCCGTGCCTTTTGTTAGTGTCTAACAATTTGGTATCAGAGTGTGACGATCCATGATGGCCGCGATGAGATCAAAGGATAAATTCGAGGCGTTGGAGGAAAAGTTCATGGGAGAAATTGAAGGGGTGAAGAAATCGGTGGTGGAATCCGTCGAGCAATTGAAGGCAAGTCAAGCGAAGAACGACGAGCAATTTGCAAAGATCCTCTCCATCTTGACGGCTAAATCCTAAGACGAAGGAAACCCTAATCCGACACCAAAGGCGACAACTTTGAAGAAGGAGAAGGAAAAAGAGGAGACTTTTACCCAAAATCAACCCTATTTCGGGGAGGAATTGGACGAGGAAGAAGATGAAGAGCCATGAAAGGTTGATTATCGCGAGGAGGTGCGGCGAAACGCAGTGGAGTTTCAAAGGAGAGGCGGCAGCCCTAGCCGCCCTTTTCGGACGACGCACGCATGCGAAGAGGGGCCGCCGACCCCCCAAAACGCTTTTGGGGGCCGGCCGCCACACGACATGGGCGGGGCCCCCTCCTGCCCATCGTGGGGCTCGACAGGGCTGGCCAGGCCCTGCCGGCCACTGCCCAGGTCCGGCGACCCTGCCGGACCTCTGGCAGGGCCCGCCGGCCCTGCCAGGTGGCCGACAGGCCCCGCCTGAGATGCACAGGGGCTGGGAGCCCCCCGGCAGCCCCCGGGGGGTGACGTGCGCAGGCAGCCACCGGGAGGGGTTTTCGAACCCTCCGGGCAGCCGACAGCAGGGGAGGATGCTCGCGGACAGTTTTTGGGAGGGTTTTTCGACCCTTCGGGACAACAGCCAGCAGCGGAGGACCCGTTCTTCGGAGACGGACGCGGAAGAGACCATGATTATGACGGCGGAGGTGGCTACAAGGCGGAGTTCGGCGATGATGCAGGTTGGGATGACTTCGAGGGTCGGCGTGGAGATTACCAGGGAGACTATGGGGGCCATGGAGGAGTGCCACCGAGACAGTACGAGACCCAGGATGAGAGGAAACAGTACTACCGTCCGCATCACCGAGGAGAGGGGAGGCCCGAGTAGGTGCACTTTGGAGGAGATTGCAGTGTGTGGAAGCTGAAAATGCCGCTATTTTCTGGGGAGGATCCACATGCCTGGTTGTTCACTGCAGAGAGGTACTTCGCAGCGCACCGCATGACCGATGCACAGAAGCTGGAGGCGGCATCCATTTGCATGGAAGGGAGAGCCTTGGGGTGGTTCTAGTGGAAGGAGAGGAGGCAGCAGATCCGGGGCTGGGAGTAGCTGAAGGACCTCGTGCTGGAGAAGTTTAGAGATCCCTGCCTGGGGAACCTACACGAGCAGCTATATGCCCTCAGGCAGGAGGGGCCGGTGCGGGAGTACATCGAGAGATTTGAGACGCTGGCAGGGTGAGTACACGGTGTTCGGACGAGTCACTGGAGGGCACCTTCTTGAAGGGGCTGTGACTCAACCTTCGAGCCGCAGTGAGACCCTACAAGCTCAGGGGGCTTTCAGAGGTCATCGAGATGACGCAGATGGTAGAGGACTCCCAGACTGAGGATAGGAGAGGTGGAGGCAGCTACAGTGGGCAGTTACAGCGGGCCACCTCGACTGGAGCAGGCGGAGCGGGGGTCACTACTGAGGCAGTTCAGGTGGGGCTTGAGAAGAAGGGGGAACAGAACAACCTATCACAGTCTGGGGGCCAATTCCGAAGGATGACCGATGCGGAGATGAGGGAGAAGAGACTAAAAGGGCTCTGTTTCAGATGCGACGAGCGTTTCACTCCCGGACACCGCTGTGCGAATCGTAAGCTGCAAGTGTTGATAGTGGAGGCAGATGAGGATGATGACATGGAGGACGAAGGGATCAGATGGGAGGGCGACTTCCACTTGGAGTAGCGCCGCTGGTACCTTCATGCACCACCTTGAGGACAAGGTGGCTCTTTGGGGGGAATATTGATAGACCCTTTCGGGTCTAAACCTGCCGCAACCATGGGCCCAAGCCCATGGTTAGCCGCCGGCCCCCCTTTCTTATGCGCGCGCGCCTCTCTAGCCTAGGAAAAACTAGTTTCTTTTATAAATAGGGGGGTAGCCGCCTTTGTTGGGCATGCTTGGATTATTGTTATTTGTGTGATTTCATAGGTAGACGAGTGCGGACGTCCTCTTTGGCGTCTTGGGAGGAGAATACCCCTCTTTGGTATTCAATTATCTAGTTCTTGCTACTAAATTCTCAAATAAAATCGTGCCTTTTGTTTTGTTAGTTCCTAACAAAATACCACCCCTTGTAGCTCCTTTTCCTCTTCCCCCTCTTTCAAACGCTCACCAAACCCACACCTCCTCTTCGGTTGATTAGCCTTTAATCTTCTACTTGTAACATATTAACTTTCTTCTTCCCCTGCTATTTTTTTCTGCACCAATCTACATAAACTCTGTTTCGAGGCCTGACCCAAACCAACACATGTACAGGCTTAACTTACCCTATGTTAGGATGTGGTGTTGCAACGATCGGATAGGTCATGTTACTGATCTGGTCAGTAGCAAGAGGCCAAATAGGGAAGATTGAACATTGTTAGTCTCCAAATCCAGCATGCTAAGTGGCACAAGTCATCATCATCATCCAATGTCGTCGTCGTCATCTAAGCCTTTTCTAATTGTGGGCCTGATATCAATTGGTTGTCAACCTGATATCAACTGTCTCTTTAGTCTTAATTGGTGCCAAAGTCTTGTCAAAGCAAATTATTGGGGGGAGGGAGAGAGAGAGAGAGAGAGAGAGAGAGAGAGAGAGAGAGAGAGAGACTTTCCTTAATTCTGAGGGAGTAAGAGGTCAGTTGTCATCCAAATTTTCCTAGGCTAAAATATAAAAGCTCCAGTAGTGTTCCTTGACATGTCAACATAATAGGACTTAAAATAGTATAAATATGCATAAAGACTGATTCAATTATCAGTGACTTACTACCTGAGCAATGAAAATGGGTGATAATATATGTCCTAAAGCCAATACCAAAAATCTTTTTAGGAGCCAAAACACACAATAATTTGAGAACAGGGTTGGGATAACTAAGTATTCTTTGAGAATTTTAACCAAGTCGATTCATAAGGAAAATATACCTGTAGGGCTCCACCGCTGGAAGTTAATAAGAGAAGAGCTCCCACTATTCTGTCTTGAGAGAGGGAGGTATGGTCCTCTAAAAATTTTGGGCATCCAGTTGAAAGCATATGATATTGCACAACAAAGGAGTATAACCGATATCAAAAGAAAAGTGAGAAATACAGCTGGATGTATGCCTCCATGCAATATGTTGTAACCATGAAACTCTATTTTTCTTGAGAATGCTTGTCCAGCCTCCAGCAAAGCAACCCCCAGCGTCCAAGTGATGCTACCGGATCCTATGAGAACTTGGTGATCTGTGATGTGCAATCCATCTCTTAACAATGATGCAATATATGGTGCCCTAAAGCAGTATTGTTCTATAAAAGGCTGTGGAACAACACTATTCTTTGCAACTTCCCATGTTTTCTCACAAAATTCACGACCCACCTGCAACATATCATCTAGGGTAGCATCAGAAGTCAAGTTGAAAAACTGATACACCACAAAGAAGCCTGACATGGCATAAAACTCTCCACGTGGTAAGGGTAAGTTGTCGGTCAGGGCACATGGTCGTAGTTCACAGTCAATTCCAGAGCTTAAGTTTGACCACTCAGACAGATTGACCGTTGTTTTTGCAAGTGCGCTGCAATCTTCCCAGTGAGGGGCACCAACTAACTCAATTGGCACACCTGATCTTCCTTTTCCCACAGTTTTGCCTCCAGAGAGAGGACTTCCGTCTGGGCTAAGCATGCCACACTGAGAACACATGTATTCCTCCCTATATCCAGTCTGCAAGCATGGATGCCTAAGCTCTATTTTCTCATTATTTGAGCCAGCTCGTCCATGTTGCGATCTTAGAAGATGAATCACTGATTTATCGAATGCATCATTTAGACCATATCCCGAAAGAGAATATGCACTAAGATGATGGTTGACGACTCCAATACTCAAATCTATACTTGTTTCATCATGCATGGGGTTTCTGGTCTCGAATGTAACTTGCAATGATGAACCGCCCAGATCTAGTGCACCGAATGTTTCTTTAGCTGGTGAGGAACCTAACATACCCATATGGTAATTTAGAGCTATCCATCCATAATAAGCTTCCTCCATGCCTGTAATAATCTTGACCCAGTTTCGTTGACACAAAAAAGACGAACTCTTCAGAATTGACCATGCCTTCTCCAGAAGCCACTCTGAATCAGAGTTTGGAAGCTTACGAACACCAGCTGTGGCATATAGAAAGAGAGAGGTACGTTTGTGTGCATGTTTGGGTATTTGCTTCTCTGCCCACTGCAAAAGTGGCTTTATAGCAGCCTGCAAACCAGATTCATTGTGTACAAGTTTACCAAAACCAGGCTCTGTTTCCATCCGCTGATAAGCACGGCCATTCAGTAAGGTAGACTTTTTCTCAGGACCTTGAGGTAAAGATCTCAAAATAAAAGGCAAACTCCTATTGTCTAATCTCCGAGCAATTGACCACTCATAGACAAAAACTCTAGTGCCGGTACTACCGCAATCAAGAATCACAAAATATCCTGGCACTTTATGTGACAAAGAACCATCATAATATCTTAAGGATATATAAATAAAAAAGAATAATAATATGAGGACAATAAGACCTATTAAACTTCCCCGTAACCATTTTTTCCATAAGGATGAGGTTGTTGACAAGGACCTCTCCTTTGAAAAGCTTGCGGCAGCACCTTCTCTTTGTAAAACATGAAGAGGTTTGTTATAAATGCTGCTATTATTAGATTCAAGGTCAAAATCACTTGCCCCTTGAACCGGTTTAGTAGATCTTGAGAAATCTTGGAGAGAGTAGGAAAGTCGCATGCTGATTTATCTCCAAGACAAGTGAAGCAGAACTACAATTATAGCCTGCTCGAGAAACAATTAGTATCTACCACATTATGAAACTTTGCAGGAAAGATAAGTTGCTTCAGTGCTGCTGGGTCACATTTGGCTGCAAGGCCTTGTTCTTGGTAGATAATTCTTCAATGCACACATAAAAACTTGGTTGCATGAATCTCCAAAACTACGCATCTGGAAAAAAATAAGCGAACAAGATTTGTAAATTTGTCGTTTTTGTCCTCTCTTGTCAGAGAGTTCAGATTTAGCACCACTCATATATAACCAAACTAAGACGCTGTCCAGCCAAAAGGTAAATAACAAACAAATGCCACTTCAATCACCTGATACAATCACAAAAATTTCCTTGGCTGCAGCATGTTGCTATTAGAAATAATATATGTCATCCAACAGAGTGCAAAAACAGTTAAATATGAACAGCAAAATTCCTCCATTAAAAAAGCACATAGAAAAGTGCTTTAAGTATACAAGTGGTCCTGGTCCAGGACCAGAAGAGTACAAGAAAATTGGACATCACAATCAATTTGCACAGAACTGGGGAAAAAACATTTCAATGTCTAAAATGTCAATAGGAAAATGGTATTTCATTTTTGACACTTGAGCAAATAGATGAAAATAGCCACCTGCGTAAGAATTGTGAAATCAAGGCTAATGCTTAGAAACTCGAATATGCCATTTTGTATTACCTCCTCATAAGATAAAAAAGGTCAGGTAGAGAGGAGACTGCTTCTAGAGTAATATATGATGCAGAATACGCACAATGTTGTTTAGCAAGATCTAGCAAGACATCCGCATTCTTTATCGGAAAGGATCAAGCAAAATAATTAATGAGAAATAGTTACGAGGGTTTGTTCAACATCATCTTCTTCTCTCCCCTATCCCATTTTTATGTCAATATTTCATTTTCCCTTTTCTATTTTTTAGATTATTTCAGAACACATTTATTTTACCTGCTTAATAAGTTTTTTAAGTTTTTTTAAACATAAATTGGTGTCAAGATTTTGATAAATATTTATGAGTTGATTTAATGTTTCTAGTTTACCACAAGCAATAAAAAATAGTCTTTTTTATGTTTCTTCTAATAAACAATTAGTCTTGACATGATTTATTAGATATCCAAAAAAATTAAAGATCATATCCTCTTTCCTTTGATAATGATGATGAACATGATAACGGACATCTACCCACATTCAAACTAATGTCTAAAGTCTAAACTAATTTTATTAATATTTTTACATAACTGTATATATTTACTTTTAGTATTACTCATGAAAAATATTCAACAAACTTGAAAAATACAATTGTTTACAAGACCTTTCACATACCATATTTAAATAGAAACCATGAGACTACATCTATCTGAACAGTTAATGAGTAATTATTTATAAATTCTTGTTTAAATATATAAATATAATTTCAATAATCAAAGAAGCCACATTTAGCTTGTCAATCTATAAATAATTCTTTTATTTCCACACCAAATGTCACAATAAATTACAGTTGAAGAGATCTTTTTAAAGAAAAGTCTAAGAGAAATATTGTTTCACATGATTTATTTACACAGAATGCATGACGATACTATGTAAATATCCTGATCCATGATGGTCGCTTTACATGTTCCAGTTCTAATAGAATGTGGCATAAATAAGACCTACTTGGAGATACTTAAAAGGTATTATTGACTTGAAATTAAAGCCAATAGAAAGAAAATTCAGCTTGCTGGCTTTTAAACAAGTCCAAATTAATATGACGAAAGAGCAAGTTGCGGGCTGAATCAATCAGATGTGTCATTCTCTCCATTAGATCAATATTAAAGTCTATTTAGAGTAGAAATCTTGGGTTCAATCTATAGCAACTTGTTTCCCAGTAAAATCATTGTAACATCACTATGATTACAAATCCTACAAAGTGAAGAATAATTTAAATATTTCTGAAGTTTTTTTAAAAAAAGAAGTGCTGTAATCCTCGCTGAATAGAGTTATTTTCATATCTAAATGTATGAGAATCCCTTAGCTGTAACCAAGAAAAAGAAGAATAACAAAAAAGTCTTATAGCAAAAAAACATAAGAAAATCACACCATTAAATTATCTAACAATTTCTTTCTTATTCGTACCATTATCATACCAATTTATTTTCTTATTCCTCCCATCCAACCTCTAGTAAATGAAGGCTTAATCTCCCCTATCTATTTTTCGCTCATATCCCTGGTATAACGCCAACTTAATGTATTACATCTAGGATAAATGTTTCACAGGCAGCACCGGCCAGAACTTTTTGTAAAAATAATTCTCCAGTTTCCTATAATAAATAGGATCCAAAGTTAGAGCACCTTGAGCTATATTCGGGAAGTTAGAATTAAATATTTTCCCTTGAGGGCCTGGAATCAAAGTTTAAAAATGCGGCACAACACATGAAGATTACAACTTTTAGTGGACCCAAGCCCCCTTTGTTCTTTAAGTGAGAATCTGCCTCTTTTCAGATGGGGTCAAGTGCTTGTCTTCATCCCTCTTTTCACATTCCGACTGTCAATTCTTTTCTTCCCAGTCAATCTCTGCTCAACCTCTATGACATCACAGCCTTAATCATGATGATCTCCAATGAGAGTCAGTTCAAAATTGAATGCAAGGCTTCTCCCATGAGAGGGTAAACTAGAAAGAGAAGAGGAGACGATGTAATTAAAGGTTGTTATTCTAATATGAAATGGTGGGAGGAAATGTGAGGAAGGAACATTGCTCTTGTAGGTACGAGATTGCATCATGTATGGTGAGTGACAAAGAATTAGAAGAAATGATTCATAAGAAGAAATTTCCTCCTTGTTAATGCATATTTAAGAAGGGTTTGACTTCTACATTCGAGTTTGACAGGAGAAGAGTGACTAAGGAGGACATTCGAGAAACCACAACAAATATCACAATATCGTCTCAGGCTTATGTTTGTTTCATAATATCAGGCTCACGTTTGTTTCATAATATCGGCCGATATTTCAGATATTAGATATTGGATCGATATTTAGAACACTGCTAACCGCTACAAATTCATCCTTAAACATCCTCATATCCCTGTTTAACCACAATCGTTCAACCTATAAGGACGTACTAAGGGAAACCATAGCTTTCTTCCCAAGGTTAGACCAAGGAGGCAGAATATGGACTTGGTGCATCTAGGGTTCTAGAAACTTTAGCTGCTTAAGATAAGTGGTCGGGTTTAGATAGGGTTCAGATCTCGATCCTGCATAAGTCTAATATAGTCCCACTAAACCGAATGGGATGTGTGGGATCATAAAATTTTCTGTTCTTAATAGGCAAGTAAATTTCGTAAAATGGTTGTACATTGTAACCTTTAAGAATACTTGCAAGCCGAGCACATGAACTTCGAAGCTTTCAATTGAAGTGAGAACAACACTTCCGACCTTAAAAGTAGAAAGCAACATAGTATCTCGAGTATCAGAACCTAATAATCGTATCTAGCCAAGTATCTTCCAATCCATGGATAATCAGCATCAAAATTGCTTGACATGAAACGTACTTGATAGTCCATGCAAGCATAGGTAATGTCCACAAAATTCCATTGTTGCAAGGTGCCATGAAGTGTGGTGGTAATATTTTTAATCCTCACTGCTTGTAGTTAAGAAAGCATACACTTGACTAAAGTTTATCATTCAGTCGCTCACCAATTGCAAGTATTTTCGACAGTCACATGATGTATAATCGTATTTATGAATCTAATTGTCCTTCAAAATAGACAGTTTTATGATGTGATGTCACATTCGGTCAAGTGAGAGAATGTTATACTTGAGTCAGATCGAGACCTGATCCGAACACGAACAGTAATGATTCGTAGAGCCTTAGCTACACCAAGGTCATGTTTAGCCTCCATAGTCTGAACCTTGGGAAGAAAGGTGGACTTTCCCCTAATGTGCCCTTGTAAGCTGCACGGTCACGATTCAAGAGTCATCGAAGATTTCTGAAGGACAGTCTATAATATTAAGGATATCTACTAAATGACCTTGATCTTCTCCAAACAAGAAAAATCTTAAAGACATGGTCATTGCTAACCCTTGCTCTACATCATGTTCGCTCCTAAAATCAGTTTATATGTTACGTATTGGATTCATAAAGAATATCCATCTTGTGACTTCCTCTTTTGTCGGGTGAAAAATTCCATTCGTTGCATTGGTGCTATCATCATCAAGGCGATCCTTAGCGTAACATACTCACATATTTATTTGTTCTGCTACATAAATCTAGTATATATTGATAGCATGAATTCACGATTAGGTCTATATAAATGCATTGCTTCAAAATATGTTTTTTGTTTTTATAATTTTTCATATGAAATTAGTCTGATTTATTGGGTTATATAAAAATATTCTTAGTTATTGAGTTTATCCAGAAAAATATTTAATGAAAGTGTCAAAAATGTAATTTCAAAAAAAAAATTGAGACCTATATCAAACATACTTATAATACCATACTTTGTTTTGTATTAGTTCTTTTAGTCATAAAATATTGCAAAATTCAAGACATTTAATGATGTTAATTAGTAATCTCTCACTTTAAAGAAAAACATGTTTTTATCATTCAATTTAATTTTAATTACCTAATTTATTTTATTTAAATTTAATTTTTAACTAACTGATTTGTTTAAGTTCGTGAATTGCTGCATAGATATATAGACATGTAATTAACTAACTAACAAATTTAACCTTCTCTCCTTATCATGTCCTTTCCTCCTCTAAAAGGAAAAAAAGTGTAGATAGAAAATGAATTGAGAAAAAATCTGCAAGCAGAGCACCGCACTCGTTCTAGGCACTGCTTCGTGTGCATATATATTTCCTTTTACCTTCCTGCTTCCACTTCTCATTTAGCAAACAAGACGGTAAAATGTTTGAAACTACTTTTGATCCTCGCACGGTAATCATCTTGCTCTTTCACAGTAGATTACTGAGTTGTTTTCTCCTCTAATCTTATCTTTCAAAGATCATAGGTGTTATTATCTAATCTCAAAAACACTAACTGTTGGTGAAAATTTTCAGATTTAATTCGTAAGGTGGCTTTGAGGAAGTTTGTTAATGAGAGTGATTGAAACTATGGCTACTTATTTAAGAGATAATGATTAAAAAGATGACAAGGGCCAACCGTTCAAATCAATGATGATGAGGCTTTATTTATTAACCATTTGTTGTCCAAGATGGTTTCTTAAAGATTGAATGTAAGGTTCTTAATTTTTTCCCTTTTTGTATTCACTTAGGCTAGCTGTGAAATATTTGGTCCTGAGTGATCCTTAATTCCAGTTGCTCGGTAATGGATTATGTGACTAGTAATGTTACCTTTTAGTTTTGAAAAAATCTTTGACGCTATTAACCAATCATGTTAATGGAGCGTATTTATTAAATGTTGTCTTGCGATTTTGTTATGAATTTACATGATATTCATATTGATGTATTGATTTTTTGCATATGATTACCATATTGAGCTATATGTGTTATAGGCGCATGTGTTATTTTTAACGTTGAAATTGGAATGTCAGGCATCATATGAAATTTTGTGTGGCTTACAATTTAAGGTTGATTCTTTATTTTGGTGTGATTTTATTGAATGTGTGATTTTATTGAATGTGTGATTTTGGATGTGATGCATAATACAGTACTATAACTTTGTAGATGGTTAACTTCAAAAAGCAAATGATCTTGATATGTTTGGTGGGGCCGCAAGTAGTGTAATTTTTATAATTATCACAGTAATGATTTACAACCAAAGTGAGCCTAACTCGATCCCATGCGAGCATCTTTTAAAAATATGTGATGTATGTAGGAATAAACACATGTATGATATTGTGAGACTTTAAAAGTTGTTTTAAGTTTATCAAATGTTAAGTTTATGAAATCAACCTTATAAAACATATTTTCATAAAACTACCATATACTTGAAATTTTAAAGCTAATTACCTTGAACATGCTGTTTTTTGTTAATGATATGATAAATCTATGAAATATTGAGGAAAACTTCAAGGTAGTTAATTCTTATGTTCAAAGTATATGATAGTTTTTAGAAAACATGCCAAATTAAACTAATTTTCATACATTTAGCCCATGACCACGTGCAGTTTCCTTGTAGATACTATATGTTAGCAGAAAAGTAGTTGGCTATGTTCATTCGTATCGTAGGTCATACAAAATCATTAGTAGACATTTCAAAAATTGTTAGGATATATGTTAAGTCAGGGATTTGTACCTAAAGCAAGATCCCAATAAGACTCGTAAGTCAATGATAACCCTTATTGATTCTTATTTTTATGGTTAATTAAAATTAAAATTGAGTTAAATCAAGTTATTGGTAATGTTCAACTTAAATATTTCCATGAATAGTAAATTGTGCTATATTTCCTCTACCGTAGGATTGCATTGATCTTACTAAAGGCACTCACACATTGGTGCCACACTAGCAACTACGCATGTACATCATTTTAGCGGCCACAAAGGTGTCACCCAAAATATGCTACAACATTGATTTAACACGTCTATTTAAAGGTCAAAAATTGACCAAATTTGGTGAATTTTAAGCTACACCATTGGTCAATACTTAGAAATAGTTTAGGGCCTAAATTTATCATAAAACATTTAGAATGGATTTCTATTGCATACACAATTTAAAAAAGCTTAGACATGAGCTTCGATGAAAGCAATGTTGGAGCAATTCTACGTCATTGGTGTCAGCATAAGGGATCATAGAAGAAGAACATCGGCAGTGGCGACGAGTTAACGGATGATGAGGGACGAACAGAGTCGTTATCGGCAACTTAAAGGAAGGTGATAAGATGGAGGGGTTTTTGGTGGCAATAGTTTAAAGGGATAGCAAGAAGATGGAAGAAGAACAAGGTTGTCAATACCAAAAGATGAACGGGGAACGGACTTGCGAGGGAAAGAGTCATGACACCTGATGCGTGAGAATTATTATTATTTTTTCATTTTCAATGTTGTTGATCTGGCAACTTAGAAAGCCAGCTAGCATACACCGTATCCTTGTAGGCACACATGTATACTAATATTCAAGCATTCATACTCAAACCCAACGAATGCAGACCCCAAGTGGCGTGGCTCCAATCAGAAGTAAAAAGACAAATAGGGGGAGTTAGGACCATGGCTTTTATTTTATTTTTTTGTCCTTGGCCAACCACCACCCAGGCCTGCATACCCCATGTATGAAAAGCATTACTTCTAATATTGTGTAGAAAAGATGTATTTCCCTTATTTGAAGCGGTCCAAAACTGACTACTGACGGGTCTGACGTGGAGCCCATTCACTTGTAGGGGATTAGCCGCTATAGCCACTAGCCCTCATAGAATACGAAACAACTTTATATTTTGTAAATAGCTCTTGGTACATGTAAATGCACGGGCATATAAAAAGCCAATTTGCACAAATTAAAATTATGTATTTGACTAGTTAAATGATATATTAAAGAAAGTATAATATTTAAATCATTTATTAGCTAAGAAATGTCAATGAAAATTAATAATTAAGAAGTCGATATTAAATGAGCACAAATACCATTTAAAATAAAGTTAAATTTATTTTTTAAAATAAAAAATTATTTTTGTTAGTTCATGACAACAAATTGGACTCACATTTCAATTAAGAGTATGAGTGAGTTGTAATTATAATAGCAAACATTTAGTCAAACAATTTAGAGTTGGGCTTTGTGTGTGTGTCATTTGCTATAATCGGGTATATAATCCAATTATAGCTAATGACATCAATTGTGTGTTGGGTAGGTTGGTGTGTTCATTAATGGGTCTCTAACCCAAACCCAACGACACGTGTAACAAAAGAACTGTGCATCAAGTGCATCTTCATCTTCTTCACCATTTCCTCATTCTCTGTATAAAGTCAAATCAAATCAAATCAGCAAGAGAAGCCCAGTATATGTTGTAGCAAGATCAGTGTTCTAAATATCGGATATCGGTCATGTATCGGCCTAGGAAATTTGATATCGGATTGCGGATATCGGGGATATATCAGGGATATATCGGGGATATCGGAGTGTCATATCGGATGCTTAAAAATGATGACATATGCAAATATAGATGTATCTAAGAAGATATAAACTATACTAACTCAAATAAAAGTATGTTTTGGTTATACTTCTCTCGTTAAACATGAATATCGGAGATATTGACCAAATATTGGTATCAAAGTGCCATTCATATCAGAGGTTAATATGATGACAAATAAAAGCATATATGTGTCTAAGATAATATAAATTATAGAAACTCAAATAAAAGTATGTTTTTTCAGTATACTTACCTCGTTAAACGAGAATACAAGTCATCCACTTTATAGAATATTTCTTTAAATGATCACAAACCAAGCGAGTTAAATACCTACAAAATATGATAATAAAATCAGTAGGCAACTAGGCATGCGTTAAAAATTTATAAACAGTAAACATGACTAATTTAACATTTACGATATGAATCATATGATTAGGCCAAACCTTCTTCAATGACAAACTAATTCAAATTGTTATATAATAAAAAGTAAAACAAACAAACATCATATTAAAAGCAGAAGATAATATTAGTCCATGGATTTAAAACATGTCCAAGTCTCTCAATTCTCAAACATCGAAGTCATCAATAATCATCTCCATGATCGGAATCATCATTGGCCTCATCTAGCTCGTCCTCCGATGATGATTCTGATGATGATTCGAACTCTTCTTCTTCCATGGCCGGTTCTTTTCCTTTGGATGATGAAGATGCTCCTTTCTTTGTTCTTCTATATGTCACCATTCTTGAGCTCTTCTTTCTTTTAGGTTTAGCTCACATAGCTTTGGCAACTTGTCTCCAAGTCAACTGCTCACCTGGAAACACCTCATCATGCTATCAGAAACTAAAGCACCATCATTTTTTGATACCAACCATTCGGAGACCTTTTCATTATCATTATAGGCAGCCAAAGGAACCCTATCTTTATTCTCATGCTTATTTTTCAGCTCGGCATTGAACTTGACGAAGACTAAGTCACGTAGCTTGATGTGACTTAGTCTATTTCTCTTCTTGGTATGAGTCTACAAAAGATAAACAAATTATCATAAATTGGCTATTTTCAATAAATTAAAAGTTTTAGAATATAAATATATGATGAAATTATTATATTATTTACCATCTCAAATGTGCTCCAGTTTCTTTCGCACCCAGAAGAGCTAGTTGCAAAATTAAGGACCCTCAATGCCATATGTTTCAATTCTGGAGCATCGATCCCATAGAAACTCCACCATATGACTGCCAAATTAACAAATATAAAAATCATCGCTTAACATGTGTTTATTTAAAAAATTGGTAAATAATGAAAATTATACCTTGGTTAATTTTTGGATTTTTTGCAGCATTCTTTGCAAAATCCCGACCAAATGAACCCTTTTGGTTTTGATAGAGGTAGAGCTGCTCTCCAATCTTCTCAATAATATCATGGTCATTCCCATACATGATATGCATACACTCCACAAAACCATCAAAAATATTACCATTTTCAATAGATTCCTTCTTAGGGTAATAGTAAAAAGGGTTCAAGTAATACCCGGTCTTATGCTAAGGTGACTTGAGCTTCTCATCCCATCTTTTATCTATTATCTTCAATATTGGAAGATACATCTTCTCCTTCTGGGCAAGGGCCGATGCAATTTCATCCTTGATTTCAACCAAATCCCCATACACAAAAAGCCCATCGACGGGACTTTATCAACATCCACTCTCCTCAAAACTTTTACCAAAGGAGAGAAAACCGTTAAAGCTAGGTCAACATTATCCCAAAACTTGTTACTCAGCACAATCTCTTGAACCTACAAAGTAAGGATTAATAAATCATATGATTAAAAAATTGATAAAATAATCTTATATTAATATAAATAAATTTTAATTAAGATTGCCTTTCTTCCTACAAGCTTACTGGAAAGTTCACACACTTCCCATTGTTCAAAACTAAACAGCTGCTTCAATTCTTTTTTCTTATCTCTTAATGAACTTAAAGATAAGAAGGCAGTTGCAAATCTAGTCGCGTCGGGCCTAACTATGTCTCCTTTTGTAAAGTCTCTCATCAAGCTTAGACTGATGGTGTGACTGTAAATTGACTGTAAATGAAAACGGAGACATATCTGCCCATTGTAATGGCACTCCTCATAGGCTTGATTTTGGCGATGTCCACGAGCATCAAATTAACAGTGTGTGCAGCACAACTCGTCCAAAAGATTCTTGGCCTCTTCACTACCAGTATCTTTGCCACTGCCATATTATTAGATGCATTGTCTGTAATTATCTGAACAACATTATCCTCTCCCAGCTTCTCAATTGCCCTATCAACAAAAGCATGAATAAACACCCAACTATGACGCTCGACCGAAACATCCTCCGAGTCAAAGAAAGCAATCCCAGCTGGGCAGTGCACCACTATGTTCATGATGCTCTGTTGCTTTCGATCAGACAAAGCATCGGTCATAATGGAGCATCCATGAATGCTACAGCTCTCTCTAAAAGACTTCGGTCTTTCAGTAGTCTCCTCCACCTCTTTCTCAAGACACATCTCTCCTAGATCATAAGGAGTGGGAGCCTCCAAGCCTGGCCCAAATTAACCGACAGCCTGCAAGATTTGTTGAAATGATCCAAGTGTTGCAGCATTAAAAGAAATTCCGGCTTCGAAGAACCACCTCGCAATATATCGGATCATGTTCTCCATTCTCTTCTTTCTCTCCTTCGAATCAAGTGGTCTGCTTTGTCTTTCCCATAACAACATCCAAATCTGATGAAGTTTAAGTGGCATACCTATCCATCTGTCATATCTTCTTAAATGAAGAAAAAACACTTGATCGTGATGAAGACTCCTGGCGGGTCCCACTCTCTTGTTCCTCTTGGACATGTTCTCTCCACAAATATTAACGTCATCCATTAAAGCTTGCACCCGCGTCGCCTTGCGCTCCTTTTCCTTGTCAAGCTTGGTAAGAATTTCTAGCATTTTGCTCTTCACATCATCTTGGACACTACCACATGGCCTCACATTTCCTCTTCTTCCTGCAAGATGCGCCTTGAACCGGGTAATTTCTCCATTAACAATTTGATTGCAATAGTTGCATTCGATCTTAGTCGTACTATGGATATCCACTTGCTTTCCATATGCCCAGCAAAGGTCCCCTTTTGGAACACTTTTGCTAGAAGCTCCAGATGACGCCATCTTCACACACTATAAATCCATATACCTTGAGAATCATATGACAAAAAAGACATCGAAAAATATTAATAAATAAAATAAAACAAGTCAACAATGCAACAAATAAATAGTAAATAAATAGTAATTGAATATTGTCAAAAAATGCAATTTTACATTGAATATTGTCAAAAATGTAAATAAATAGTAATTGAATATTCTATTATGTATTTTTCAAATATTTTAGACTCATGTTGATGTAACTCATAGTCATCAATTTATATTTCACTATAATACTTTAGTAAATACGTATGTGATCTCTTTGTTTTTTTTTGCAGCCATGCAGCATCGCATCAAGAATTACCCATGCATCCATGATCATGCAAAAGAACTTGCTTATAGAATTGAGAGCAGCAAAAAAATCAAGAGCAGCTTACGGTTACTAGGCAGTTATCACAACGAGTCTACGAGCAAAAAATAATGCAGGAGGCTTGACTATAACTTAGAGTCTAGATATGTATGTAATATACTAATATGTATAATTAATTACGTAAAAAATACTGTAAAAAATACTGCATGACAAAAATCATGCATGCTACTGGCAAATAAGACAATGCTAATTTTATAATAGAAATTGTTAAAAGGAATTACATTAACAATAAAATAATAACAAACAATTGAACAGTTCATAATATGAACATGACAGACTATTCATATAAATTAGAATTTTGAAACTAAAAACATCAACACTGAAGCAAAAATTAAAATTTTTACCGTGATAGGTGGCGAAGTGAAACCGAGAGGCCAAATAAGCTGAGCGGAGAACTGAAAATAGTGGGAAAACTAAAAAACATAACGTAAGAGGCGAAGCAAGTAGATGAACTGAGCGAAGAAGACATGGGTTGCTCGGCCACCATGGTTACTTGTGAGCACCAAAAATTGAAAAAAAAAACAATATTTGAAAACAGCTGAAAAAATTGGAAACTTTTACCTTTTGTTGTTGCTGCTCTGAGCAGCGAGATCGCCGGGGGTTCGGACTCCAATCGGCGGCGAGATGTCGGCGAGATGTCGGTGAACAGTCGGCGAACGCGAGATGGCAATCGAAGTCGAAGGGAGCTAGGGCGCTGAACAAGAGATGGCAATCGAAGTCGAATAGATTTTGTTTTAATTTTGCCCAAAAAGCCCGATAGATTTTGTTTTATGCAATTGGTTTTGGGTCGGGTTGGACCCAATATTTAGTGGATCGACCCAACCCGTTAACCCAAACAAACCCAAGTTCGCCAGGAGCCGATATTTGTAGATATCGGCCGATTTTTCCAACCCGAAATATCAGCCGATATCGCGGGTTGGGACCGAGATTGCGCCGATATCATCCCAAAAATCGAAAACTGCATTTAGATTGCTGATATCGTATCGGCCTACTGGAAATTCCGATATATCGGCCGATAAATCGGATTGCAGACAGATATTTAGAACACTGAGCAAGATTAAAGAACTCGGTTTCAGTTTCGGTCTTCCCAAATATCTTAGGTTTCGGTTAGTTTTGTCTGTTTTGGACGTTTTGAAGATTTGGTTCATTTCGTTCGTATCAGCAGTTTTGATAGTTTTGTTTTGGGTATTAGTTTCGTTTTTAGAGATTTTTTTAAAAATATACATGCACATAGTTACCTATTATATATATGGTTATACCGTATATATACACCGATAATTTATACTAGATATATAGTTGTACAAAAATTTTAGCTCAAATTTCTATAGGACCCTAGCCTGCTCTTTATTATTTTATTAATATAAAATTATAACAATACATAAAATGATGGGTATAATCTGACCTTATGATACAAAAATAAAGAAAACAACACAAAAGATACAAAAATTCTCACTCTAAATCATATCATCTAGTTGTGATGCAGAGTTGCAAGGTGAATATCAATATTGCCTCTAATCCGGCCTTAAAATGATATAATCATGTTATCATATGCATAAGGCCGACTCTGCTCGATGAAAGGTATTTCATGACTACCATACTACTGGATTGCTCATTAATATTTGAACCATGTTGTAATAACTAGCATAATCTCTATGAACAACATAATGTCTGTATGGTATATTATGTAATAATTGTCAAGATTATTGAAATATCAATTGGAATATGATTGATGCATGGCAAAATTATCATAACTTTCATAATAATCAGAACGTTGATACCTAGATAGATCAGATTAACTGTATGTATCGTTCCTCTTTTCTTCACTTTGATGCCGCCTATCATACTCTTCATACCCATGCAAATAAGTTGTATCATAAGTATGATCCTCATTTCTTTGAGTAGGCTGATTGTAAAGCATCATAATCTCCATCTGTAGGAAATTGTTCATCGAGAGATAAATCATTGCTTCTCTCTTAATTATTGTCGTCTTTCACTAATATGTGAGATTCACTTAGCTTTAATTTGGTCACGGCTGATTATTTTTTGTCCGTTCTGCTTTCGCACGTGCTTTGTCTAATCAAGAATTGTCTCGATCATCGAGTAGCATGTCTATTTTCTCTCAGGTACATTCCTACAATGGATTGTTCTCGTGAAAAATTTGATCCAAGTCAATCCGTTGATCTTCAACTGTTCTCCTCTTACAGTATCTTTCTCACAGCCTTATATTATAATACACAAACCAGCTATTTTTCATTGTTAAGTTCTTGTTGTGTGTGTGAATGAGTGAGAATTTGAACCAATTCCCTTCACAGTTTGAAGATGATACCGTTTGGCTTAAAATAAGTACAACTAAAGGTGTAAGATTTGAAGCTTACTCTTTTCCAATGATTGACCAACAGTCAACTATAAAAGTTCTATTGATTAGAAAAGCAATATCAGTTTATGAAAACATACAATGAACTAAGTTTCTTAAAGATACCAGATATGACATGCTTTATTACCATACGTATCTTTTGGGAGCTGAATGCATCAACTTTCATCATGTATAACTCCACCTACAATTATCATGCATAATTTCAGAATGTAAACGACTAGATCAAATCGTATATCAAAATAAAAAGTTCTAAAAATCATTTACCTTTCTATCTATACCAAGTTGCTTCAAGATGTTTGATTCCAACATATCAACCATATGTTTAAATCCAACTAACACATCGTTGTCATTTGCTACTCTGATAGAGTATTAGAAATGAGGATTCAAAAAATAACCTGTAAATTGCAACATGTAAATAAATGATTTATATCATATTACGTTTACCTATAAAAAATTAAAAAAATGATATTTACCTACGATATAAATATCTTGATGGACCTGTCTATACCATCTTTTATCGATCATGTCTCATCAGTTTCGGTATCTTCTACCAATATATTTGATTTCTTCTTTTGCTTGGTACATGGCCTCGTAAAGATAACATATCTCAGACTTATCATCTTGTCGGCCATTCTTAGACCTTTCACCAATAGCTCAAATACAGTAATAACATTAAGAATATCTTACCAGAAATTATCACCAAAAATTATCACCATGAATCAGATTATACATATAAGTTGCAACAATTATATCTTTAGGTTTGAGCTTAGGAAAATTTTAAAAAAAATCTCTTGAGCTGATCGTTCTCCTTAAATCATCCAGATATACATAAATAGCGTCCAATACAATAAAATGGGTTGCAAACTTTGTGATTGCATGTATGATCAACTCTTTTTCGGCGGTCTCTTTTCTCATCAAGCTGAGCACCTAACCTTTTCGTATATAAATCTTGTTACCATTTGACTTTGCATGATGTTGACATATCAAAAAATATCAAATTAATAAAATGTGTCACACATGGAGACTAATAAAGATTTCTTTTTACCTCAGTAACTGTCTAGCAGAATTATGGTTTCCTTCATTATCAGAATTGTAAGTTGTAATACCATTTGACTTTGCATGATGTTGACATATCAAAAAATATCAAATTAATACAATGTGTCATGCATGGAGACTAATAAAGATGACTTTTTACCTCAGTAAATGTCTAGCAGAATTGTAGTTTGCTTCGTTATTAGAATTGTAAGTTGTAGGGGTGTGCATGGGTACATGGTACCCAGATACCCGATCGAAATCTACCCGAACGGGTACGTTCCGGGTAGATACCCATTAGTTCCGGGTAGGTTTCAGGGAGGAAAATTAAAAATCGGTGTGAATCGGGTCCGAGTCCGGTTCCGATCTATTGGGAACGGGTACCCAGACCCGGAACCGATATCATAAACATTATAGTTTTGATTGTCCTCGACATATTTTGACAAGATGCATGCCAATGATGATGATACAAGGCATGAACCACAACAACAATGTGCGTAAGGCTTTTGCCTGAGTTGTTGATGTAAAGATTAATGTCCAAAATGCTAATCAGAGGTGTCACTTGGGTGAGCAGTATCACATGTCTTTTTTCCTTTTCTTTTCTTTTAATCATTATTAGGCAAACTTTAGTTTTCATGCCTGGTCATTGTAACATTATATCTGAAGCAGTAGATACTCTTGCCCACGATTATGGTTCAGACCTACTCAACTTTTCGCTTACGTTGGGCAGCCATCTCCTTCATATGCATTATTATCTCTTGACAGTCTTACAATATCAACACTTCATGATCCACATTGAAGTATGTATTTCAAGTTAGGAATCAACTTTATATAATAGAGTCATGCGCATGTGAGAAATTATATGAACCTTTTGCATAAGAAACATCTATAAGCATATTCATTGGATATGCAGGCATTCTTCTTTATGATGTTTACTCAGCAGTTGATTTGTCTGATACTTATGTATTATATGAACCTTTTTCAGTGTACCCGGAACCATAGGGTCCGGGTAGGTTCCGTGTATATGGTCCAACTGGATAGATTTCGGGTCCAAATTTTAGGAACCTGTCCCTTACCGGGTAGGGTCCGAGTAACATAAAAAGGGTATCTGGCCCGCACACCCCTAGTAAGTTGCAACAATCATATCTTTATGTTTGAGCTTAGCAAAATTTTCGATAAATCTCTTGATCTGATCATTCTCCTTAAATCATCCAGATATACGTAGATAGAGTCCAATACAATAATATGGGTTGCAAATTTTGTGATTGCATGTATATCAACTCTTTTTCAGCGGTCTCTTTTCTCATCAAGCTAAACACCTAACCTTTGTGTATATAAATCTTGTAACCATTCGACTTTGCACGATGTTGACATATCAAAAAATATCAAATTAATAAAATGTGTCATACATGGAAACTAATACAGATGTCTTTTTACCTCAGTAACTGTCTAGCAGAATTGTAGTTTTCTGTCTAGCAGAATTGTAGTTTTCTTCATTATCAGTTACTACTTGAACTATTCTATACTCTCCAATTATATCTACATATTTATCTATCAAATCAAATATGTATGGACCATTTTAAAAGCTGTTGGTTGCATCTGAAACAAGAAACATTGTCACATGGGTCAAATACAAAAAATTAATAATTTTTCTTCTACTCTATGTTGTCTAACCATCACACAAAGTGTATAATCATATTCATAAAATGTGTGTATAATCATATTCATAAAAAGTTTCAGTATAAAGCCTTTTCAACCTACATGTTTAATAATGTGTTGGAAAGCTCCTATACAATGGATGGAGTTATATCATGACTTACTTCTGTGAAAGTATTCCATGAACCGGTGGTAAATTGTTGACTATGTTGTGTGGAATGTGTTTGTAGTATATAAATTTGACTATACTGAAAACTCTTGGTATTTTTAAAACCATTCATTGCAACATTTATAATTGTCCAGGGTTTGCCTACTTATTTAAAGTAAAAAGGTAGGCACTATCTATACCAGATTTGAAAATACTAGATGGTCTGTTGGTAACATGAACTGTATCGGATTTGTCTTAACCAAACGATCATGCTCTTATTATTCTACTAGTAATTCTTATTTTTTCTTCGGTAAGTTCTTGCATAGTTGCTATAAGTGCTCTTCTAATTTCTCGATCCTCGGCGTCAACATCGTTCTCATCATCTTCATCAGGCCTAGCGATTAACTCTTTATGCATTCTCTTCTTCTCAAATTTTGACATTTACTTTTCTTTTCTCTTGGTAAATATGTGTGCCTTCATCATTGCTCACACTTCTTTTAACACTTCGGTACATGTCATTGCATCTCCAACAATTCCCACCAAATATTCCTTAAGGCAAGTCATGCCTCCATACATTTCTTTTTGACAATAGTTGCACCTTAATGTCTATGGTCATTTCCAACCATTTTACCATGAGCCCAACCAATATCTAACTTTTCTCCTTAAGAATTTTTCGAGACATCTTAATTATCGTTTATAACTGAAGACAACGTATAATAAGTTAATTATTATATACCATTTAATTATTAAAATTAATTAATCATAATACCATATCTCTTATGCTAATTGTATAGCAAAGTAACACATTATAGAATATACTACTACATAATTTTAAATCTAACAGTATCCTCTAAACATTTAACATTATATTAAGATTTTAATAATGAAATGTAACTGCTTTGTAAAGTCTACCCAACGTACTTCAAAATAAATAATGACCGATAACAATAAAATTAAGCTTGACCAATAACAATAAAATAAAATATCAATAACAAGTAAATTAAATTAATTATGAAATTAAATTAGAAATGAACATAGCTACTAAGAAATAAAATTGGGATATAACAATAAAATTGACCAACAACTACTAAGAATTGTTAAAGAATATTCATATTTCATTATGAAATATTAGTTAATATTATTTATATAATATTATTTAAATAATATTAGTTAATATTAGTTAATATTAGATAAGAATAATTTAAGAATAATTATGCAAATAGGAAAAATTTAAGTGCATAACCGCATGTAGTTAATGGTAAACATGAAATTAAGTGTACTATTATTTCTAAGTTAATGGCAAATTTGTAATGTGTGTTCTCCTACTAATCTTACACAGTTTGCTCAACATATTTCATTTATTTACAAGTTTGCCGCTCTCTTAATTTTACATGGAAAAATTATGACAAACTTGTAAACGAATGTAATATGTTGAGAAAACTATTTATTATGACTAGCAACCGTGTTACATTTACTCAACATATTATACTTATTTACAAGTTTGTCATTCCCTTTATTTTACATGGATAGATGTTAGTAGCAAACTTGTAAATTAATGTAATATGATGAGTAAACTGTTTGCTGTGACCATAGCTGCGTTACGTTTGCTCACCATATTACTCTTATTTATAAGTTTACCATTCTCTATATTAAACATGTATATGTAAATGGAGTACTTGTAACAAAGGGCAAACCGGTGAGCATTTTTGTACCGTGAGCAAGTCCTTACTAAAAACGAAGGTGCCAAGGTTACTTCTTCGTCAAGAAAAAGTTTAAAAATCAAATCTCGTCGCCGCGTTAAACATTAGGGGTTTTTATTAGTACCAACCTCTCGCCCTCGCAGCTGTCGCCTTCTCGACATCACTGCTTCCTCTGACATAGTAAGTCGATGGTCGTCAATGTCTCTTCAATTTCACTTGCAACTTAATGGAGATCGTCACCTCCTCTTCAAAATTCTTCACAATTCGTTGGCGACCCGACAGTTGTAGCTCAAAAGGGTATGAAAAATTAAATTTTTTTCTCAAATACTACTTCCCATCAGAAAAAATATTATTTTGGAATTTTTATGATCGTTGATGTTTCTCTTCAAAATTTATAGGCTTATTTTCTTCACTGTACACTCGTAGGATTCACACTGTTCCCATGAAAATTTGTTGTGTATTCACATAAATTTTTTGTTGCATTTTTTAAAGTTTAATTAATTTAATTTAATTTAATTTAATTTTTTTGTTCTTCATTTGCGTTTTGGCTAGAACTGTGACGTTTCGGCCCTTTTTGGTCGAAACCGACCGAAACCAACCAAAACATCATGGTTCCGGCCAAAACCGATAACAGGCAACCGTGTTGTCTCGGTGATTTTTGAAACTAAAACAAACGTATCGGGTGATACCTTGATCCTTGGGTGGTAGTAGGAATTATCTTTCTGATTTGATTTGAGTCGACATGCACCAACGATTGGAAGAGGTTTAACAATCGCACAAGATATAAACCTCAGATCTATGTCGAATTTCTTTGTTCTCAAATCTCTCTTCTTTAACAATTGAACTTTCTTGTCCCCTCTTTCCTTAACTGTATTTCATTTCTAATATACGCTTTCAGGTCAAAAATCAACTCTTTTGGTAAAAAAAAAGTGTTTGGAATAAGGATCTTTTGATGTCATTGTCCAAGTAATCACTCTTTTGGATGACAAACCAACAGGAAGCTGCGCCTCTCATGTGTAAGAAATCGATCTTTTGTGTATCTAGGCTGTCCAATTTCCATCTTTAACGTCTCTACTGGTTGAGTTCATTGTCTTTCTTGAATTATAAATGCAGACCACCTACAGATTCATATTCCTCACTCACAAATACTTTTTTTGTTTGAGTTTACTCATCTATATATTCCTTTGGCTTTTTGTTCTTCTGTTTTTGATAGAGAATGCTCTACCATGGTTTCGTGAGTTTTCCCTAGTTTAGCCATCAAATTAGTTAGCCATCAAATCTAGTTGAGTTTTCTTTAGCTAATCGATTTGTTTAAAATTTCTTTATCTTTTTTGCCCAACTAGACCAGAAGATCGAAGCTGAAAGATCAACCCTCTCTGAACATAACATAGCTCGTCAATCAAATACTTCACCTATTATTTATTAGGAGACATGAATGAAAAGAATGTGAATCGATCGGTCAAACTTAGTTGCCAAACTGGGGGTTCACGCAAGGCAGATCATCTAAGCATATGTCTTGCCTATGTTAGAGCATAATTCAATGAATTTTATTATGAAAAGCATAGGTGCATTTGAAAGTTGACAACCTTTATGAATTGGATGGGCATAACATCTATTTACGTTCAAATAGTACTATATTTACGCCTTTACATTCAATTGTGTTTGACCATTGGTTTTTGTTAGACATGAATTGATGGGACCTGTTTTCTAAAAATGTTTATTTTCTCAATGCCAACGTTCGTCCCTGAATGATTTCAAGCTTTCAACACTTAACCATTTGATGTAGACATATTTTATTGTCAAGCTATAATTCTTTTTTACTAGAAAAACTCGCAGCTCTAGAAGCATGCAACATTTGCAGCTGTAGATGTATAATTCGTCAAAGCTTAAGAAAGTTCCCAAGTCTATATTATTGAGACCACTACATTTAATCAATCTCTCTTCAGTGATAATGAATTGCAAGGCAGAACATCTAAGCATATGTCTTGCCTATGTTAGAGCATAATTCAATGAATTTTATTATGAAAAGCATAGGTGCATTTGAAAGTTGACAACCTTTATGAATTGGATGGGCATAACATCTATTTACGTTCAAATAGTACTATATTTACGCCTTTACATTCAATTGTGTTTGACCATTGGTTTTTGTTAGACATGAATTGATGGGACCTGTTTTCTAAAAATGTTTATTTTCTCAATGCCAACGTTCGTCCCTGAATGATTTCAAGTTTTCAACACTTAACCATTTGATGTAGACATATTTTATTGTCAAGCTATAATTCTTTTTTACTAGAAAAACTCGCAGCTCTAGAAGCATGCAACATTTGCAGCTGTAGATGTATAATTCGTCAAAGCTTAAGAAAGTTCCCAAGTCTATATTATTGAGACCACTACATTTAATCAATCTCTCTTCAGTGAGCGTACTTATGACATGTAATACTGATATGACTGTATGAGAATATATGGAAGTTATAGTATTTTTCATGTTATACAACACATGACACCATACATCTGTGCCTCTACAGTCTGTAACATACATACTGAAGTTAGTCACAGTGTTTACATTATTGGAATGTACAACATTGATTACACTTAGTCCCCAGGGATTCTACAACTTCTCTACATTTTAGTCTATACTTCACTCGTCTAGGAGTTGGCCATTGCGAAATCACATTGAATAAGTTTTCAGTTCATGTCATGCTTTAGCTTATGGGCCATCAACCAAATGTATGAATCGTAACTCACAGTTGATACTAGCAATGGTTGATGCATGATGCATGCAATGTTAACAGGAAACAAATTTATCGTTTCAAGTTCTGGTAGAGTATATTTCACTTAACGAATCACTGTGGCATGTATCTGAATACAAAGATTAGGGATGATGGCCTTACTATTGTTGTAATCATTATCTGTTAACACCGATAATTCCTTTGACATTACAATAAGCAAAACATGATTTCAGAAATGTAATTACAGTAAGCGTATGCATAATATGAGCATAACTAGGGACCAACCTCCATCCTATTCCTATGGTGATTTTTGTTGCAGTAATCTACACACATGCCCCATACTAGCTGCTTCGTATGATTTCTTCAGTCCTCCTTTTCCTTGGCTTGTTACCCGTAAGTGCATTGCGTAAAATCAACAACTGAATTATCATTATCGTCAATATACATGACCTCGATTTCAATATTATTAATATGTGGATCGTTAGGATCTGCTACAGCTAGGTAATTATACAAAGCTACATAATTAAGCAGAATAGTGCAGGGTAAGAACGATATCCACTGACTTGAGAAGGGGTTAAGGCGGATTGGCCAAGAGACTTTTTCATTCAAAATGTCAAAATTACATTCAGTTTTCATTCTATGGGAAGAACATTGTAGGTTGAACAACTCCTTTGGATTTCAAGGTGTATGATCACCATAATCATTGATGTCCAATGCCACATGATCAGGGGCGGACCCATGTAAGCATTGGGGGGCGCCCACCCACCCCACCCCCCCCCAAAAAAAAAATCCAAAATAATTCCCTACTTCTAACCGGTCCCCCAACAATTAAAGCCAAGGCCCATGCCCCCCACCCCCCCTAAAAATCAGATGAAAGAAACCTGCGGCTGGAGTCTGGCAGCCTGCGAGTCGCGACTCTCTCCCTCTCTCTCCCTGTGAGGTTGCGCCTGCGACAAACGAAAGAAAGTTAAGAACCCCCCCTCTCTCTCCCCCCCTATCTCGTCCCAGCGGCCACAAATCCACGATTCACTCACCGTCGCGTCACCGGCCACCGCACGATCATCCCCACACCCCGGCTCCAGCGATAAGGTCAGTAATTCGTTTGTGTTAGGGTTTAATCTGTTTAGGGTTTAGGGTTTTGACGTATTGTACGGTGAAATCGCTTCGAGTTCCCACTTCCAACCGTCGATATATTCTTTCAGGTACTAGAAAATAGAAATTATTGTGAGGCCGCCGCGCGCCGCCGTTGATTCTTTCAAGCATAAGCAGCAAAGGTTAGATGTGAAGAGGCACCTCCAGTGCCTCAACAGACAACAAGCCACCTCAAACCAATCCAGGTCTTCTTTTTTAATAAAAATTTTCTCCAAATAATATCTAATTAAATAGATGTAGTTCTATAAATTTTTCAGCCTTCTGCATTTTGTGGGTTTTAGAAATTTTCGATTTTTCTTTTTGTGTCACTCCCCCCAGAATTATTAATGCTTTCCTCAAAAAATTTCGGGTTTAGAAATTATTAATGCTTTCCTCGAGAATCCCTATAACATTTTAAACTTAATTCGGGCATTCTCTAGAATTTTTTGCTCTAAATTCACTCAGCAAAATTTATCTGGTTGTATTGCATATTTGCATATCGTAGCAACACGAATGATGAAACTCTGAGGGGAGAAGTAAGAAGTGTATTTTGTTCTTATTTTAAGTTTCAGTTTTGTGAACTTCGATAAGTGATTGATCTTAGATATGCACCAAAGTTAATGTTAGTTAATGAATACAAGAGCATAAAGAAATTTCCCAAAAAAAGCAACAAAAGGGAAAGAACATTCTGATAAACTTTTCAAACCCAAAACCAAATACATTTATTTATCAGAATTCTTTGTAAGAATAATTGTAACTGGTACATACATTTATTTCTCAGAGTTTGCAAGATTTTTTTCTGATAAGAAGAGTTTGCAAGATATTAGTAGAGATGAAAAGTTTGTTGTTAAGACTACGACATGATTTCCCATATTTACATGTCAGCCAACATGTTTGACACTTTGTATTAGGTAATGTGACTTCGGTTTAACAATATAACCAATATATTGTGTTTTTTGATAATCATTGAGAAATGTCAAGGCTCAAGAGGATGCAAAAATGGGTGTTATAATCTGAACACCTCCTTCTAATTTAGCAAAGTAGTTAATTAGTTTATCACTGAGTTTAATTTTTGATTAAGGGGTACTTTGTTAAGAGCTGTATGAACTTTAAATTGATCCACATCCTCACCATTGCGGCGTTGTCGCTGTCTCCGAAGAAGCGATCAGGGGGGTGGGTCCCAACTTTCGAGGCGTACTGATTCATTCAATAAGCTCAATAAAGTAAGCTCATTTTCTTCTTTTGAATTGGTTATTTAAGTGTACTTTTTGCTAGTGTGCATCGTCAACTAATGGTAATTGAGTTCCAGTAATGCTAATATTCTTGCTTACTGTTTATATAATATTGTCTATTAAACTATGTTATATTTCACAAATTATACAAGTTTATCGACTATAAAAATTTCTTTGTTACTAGAAAAGCTCAAGCTTATCCATATTATATTTTATTTTTTAGATGAAAAAGTCAACAACAATCGAATCATTCTTTAAAATGGAAAGTGTTGAAACTTCAGTGATAGATAGTCATGTGCATTCGGAGGAGGATCATGCTCCAAAATTTCAAAGAGTTGAAATCGACGAAGAGTTTGATATTAACACATTAGAACGTGATCCGGGATTACGGTCGCAAATATAGAAGTATCCAATTGAGAAGCGCGATGAAGTTCGAAGAGCTTATATTAAAGCTGGTCCTTATCATTGTACACTTTCAAAGTATCCAACGTCAAGTGAAAAACACTCACGAAGTTTTCAAGCATCATGGTTTAAGCTTTTTCCTTCTTGGTTAGAATATTCTCCTACAACAGATGCTATATTTTGTTTACCATGCTTTCTGTTTCATAAACAAAATGGACCTTCTGGATCTGATGCATTCACTATTAATGGATTTTGATCATGGAAAAAGGTGAAGGATGGAAAAAATTGTGTATTTTTGCCTCATATTGGAAAAGATCTCAATTCACCTCATAGAAATGCTGAGAAAGCATGTGCAGACCTTATAAATCAGTCATCTCATATCGCGAGAAGATTTGAGAACTTCACATCATAGGAAGTCGTGGAAAACAGACTTCGTTTGAAAGCTTCAATTGAGACAGTTAGGTGGCTTGTATTTCAAGGTTGCTCTTTTAGGGGCCACGATGAGTCTAAGTCATCAAGTAATCGTGGAAACTTTTTACAATTGTTGAGTTTCATCGCCTCTTATAATGACAAAGTAGCAGTGGTTTTGGATAAAGCTCCACGCAATGCATTATATACATCACCAAAAACACAAAAACAAATTTTGCATGTCTTAGGAACTAAAGTGAGGAATGACATTCGTGAAGAAATTGACGATTCAAAGTATTGTTTAATTGTTGATGAAGCTCGGGATGAATCTAAAAAAGAGCAAATGTCAATTGTCTTGAGATTTGTCGACAAAGATGGCTACATTCAAGAGCGCTTTTTGGGCTTATTCATGTCAAAGACACTGCAGCATTAACTTTGAAAGAAGGGATTTTTTTCGTTGCTCTCTCAGTACAATCTGGATGTTCAATTTATCCGAGGGCAACGTTATGATGGTGCAAGTAACATGCATGGAGAATGGAATGGTTTGCAAGCTTTGGTTTCAAATGAATGTTCAACATGCTTATTATGTTCATTGTTTTGCTCATCGTTTACAATTGGCATTAGTTGCTACATCCAAGGAAATTATTCATGTCCATTAGTTTTTTACAAAGTTAAATTCCATTATTAATATTGTTGGTGCATCATGTAAGCGCAATGACCAACTAAAAGCTGCTCATGCTTCAAATATTGCTCATTTACTTGAGATTGATGAGCTTCAAAGTGGAAAAGTACGTAATCAAATAGGTTCTCTGCAAAGAGCTGGTGATACACGTTGGAGTTCTCACTTGAAATCAATTTCTAGTTTGTTGAATATATTTAATGCAACATGTGAAGTTTTATTGAACATTATTGAGGATGGAGCTACTTCTGCTCAACGAGGTGATGCTGATTCAGCTTATGAGGCAATGACTACTTTTGACTTTGTTTTCATTTTGCATCTTATGAGAGAAGTTTTAAAGATTTCTAATATACTTTGTCAAGCTTTGTAACTCTAATCTCAAGACATCTTAAATGCAATGCATCTTGTTTCATCAACTAAGATGCTCATTCAAAAGTTAAGAGATGATGGCTGAAACAATTTGGTTACAACTGTGAGATCTTTTTGTGAAGCAGTCAATATACCTGTACCAGGTTTTAGCGCTCGTCATATCGCAAGAAGAGGAAGAGCTCGACATCAACAAAATAAAATTACATTGGAACATTATTATAAAGTTGATGTTTTTAATACAGTTATAGACTCTCAGTTGCAGGAATTGAACAACAAATTCAATGATAACACAGTGGAATTGATCATTCTAAGTTCAGCTTTAGATCCAAGAGAAATGCGTGTATCATTCAGAATTGATGATATTAGGAAATTGGTACAAAAATTTTACCAACAAGACTTTACAGAATATGAGATGGCGCAGTTGCACATACAATTTCAACATTTTGATCATGTCCGACAACTTCCAGATTTTAAAGCATTGATAACAATTTCTGATATGTCAATGGTTGGTAAAAACTAGAACAGCAGAAGTGTATCCTCTTGTGTGTAGAGTGATAACTCTTATTCTCACACTTCCAGTTTCTACAGCTACTACAGAGCGTTCTTTTTCAGAAATGAATATAGTCAAGACCACACTTCGTATCAAGATGGGAGATGATTTCTTGTCTGATTGTTTGCTTGTGTACATTGAGAAAGAAATTGCTGAAAATTGTAGATGATTTTCGTGACATGGAAGAAAGACGTTCTGTATTTTAACATGGTGAGAATATAATGACATATTTTGAAATATTTAAATGAGAGTTTAAATGTTATTTGATGTAATATACTCCATATGAATTTATTTAATATATTTATCTGATGCTTTATATTTTTCGCCATTGCCCCCCCCCCCCCCCCCCCCCCCCCCGCGCGACATCTCATCCTGGTTCCGCCCCTGCACATGATGATAAACCGTGGCAATGTCGTGTATCAAGCATCACACATAAAATACTTTTCTACAAAGCATGAAAAATCGTGCATATGTATTGCATCTTCAACAGCAGCACTCACTCTTAATAGCTGATTGTCCTAGAAGATGCGAGAATGGATATTACCATTATACACGTGAGCCCATTTGGCAGGGGTAATGATGACATTTCTTTCAATACTGTGAAGTCATTGCAATCCCCACCATACCAGCCATGACATTTGTAATTTTTTATTAGGAGTCGTAATTGAAAGCATATTTTGGGTCACACCTTTGTGGCCTCTAAAATGAGTTACATGTGCAGTTGGTGGTGTGGCATCAATGTATGTGCCATCAGCAAGATCAATGCAATCCTATTATTAAATGATATTTTCAAGTTGAAAATATTACCAACAACTTGATTTAACTTAATTTTAATTTTCTTTTACCTTAAAAAATAGGAATCAATAAAGGTTATTGATGAGTTATGATCTCACTAGGAGCTTGCTGCATGTACATATCTCCAACTTCATATAAATCCCCAACACTTTATAAAATGTCTACTAATGATCTTACCGCACCTAATAGCTTCATTACTTTATACTTGGACTTATGACTAAAAATAGGAAGGAACATAGCTAAAAAGCTCTTGTATCGATATAGGAATTGTATCTATGAAGAAACCATATGCACATATTAATCTTGAAAGATCAAAGAATGCACAAGATCGTAGGCTATATTTTATGAAAATTACCTAGTACATTGGCACGTTTTCAAGAAAACTATACTGCACTTTGAAAATTAAAATTAACTACCTTGAAGTTTCCCTCGGTATTTCGCAGATTTACCATATCGTTTATGAAACGTAACATCTTCAAGGTAGTTAACTTTAATTTTTCAAGTAAATGATAGTTGAATGAAAACAAGTTTTATAAGGTTGTTTTCATAAATTTAGCACGTGATCACTTTCTCAGGTAGTCTAAACAACTTTCAAAGTCCCCTAATATCATACAAGTGTTTATTCCTACATCCATAACACATTTCTAAAAGATGCTCGCGTGACATCGGATTGGGCTCACTTTAGTTGTAAATTATTAGTGCAATCATCATAAATATTACACTACTTGCAGTCCCACAACACATTTTCAAGACCATTTGCTCTTTGAAGTCGACCATCAACAAATTTTTAGTAGTATATTAAGTATCACGTTCATATTTACAGATCCAATAAAATCACACCAAAAATAAAGTATCAATCTAAAAAATTTAGCCACACAAAATTAGTTCATATGATATATGATATTCCAATCTTAACGTTAGAAGTAACACATGTGCATATAACGTGTATAGCTCATTATAGTTATCATGTGCAAAAATCAATGTGAATATGAATATCACGTAAATTCACAACAAAATCTTATAAATGTGTACAATTAACATGATTGGTTAGTGTAGAAGAATTTTGAATAAATCTAAAAAGGTAATGTTACTAATCACATAATCTATTACTGAAGCAACTGCAATTAGGGTCAATCAGGACCAAATATCTCACAGCTGGCTAAAATCAATTTAAAATGCAAAAAATAAAAAATCAAGAATCTTACCTTTAATCTTTAAGAAACCATGGTGGATAGCAAATGGTTAACTAAAGCCCTACCATTGTTGATTCAAAGGTTTAGGTCTGGTTATCGCTTTAATCATCTCCTACCTAAGTAGCCCCTGTTTTTCAATCGTTCTCTTCAATAAACTTTCTCAAAGCCGCCCCGAGAGTTAAATCTAAAAAATTTCTCCAAGGTTTTTGAGATTAGATAATAGTGACACCTATGATTTTCAAAAGAGAAGACAACTCCCTCAATCAATCTACTACAAAAAACAAGATGATCAGATAGCAATGACCGAAAGTAGAACTGAAAATTTTTACCCACAGGTTTGCTTATTGAGAAACTGAAGCAAGAAGTGAAAAGCAAAAATATATGCATACAAAGCGGTGCCTTGAACAAGTGTGGTGCCCAGCATGTAGACTTTTTCTCAATTCATTTTCTATCAATATGTTTTCCTTTTGGAGAAGAGGAATGTGCAGGATATGGAGAGTAAGTTAACTTAGTTGGTTAATTTGCCAACTCTATTAGTTGGCAAAACAGACATGTCCAACAGACAAGAGAATGATCAAAGAAGCACGAAACATGACATTTATGTGGCATCAATACCAAATCTCTACAAAAACTGATTTCACGATGTTCGCACGGTGGCAATTTCACTAACTTCCTGATGTTACAACAAGTAACTACTCAAAGATTTCAAAACATGAATGTTAATTTTTGAAACATGCTCAAGTTACAATAACAATTAAACAGCAGGCCAGTAAAATGAATGTGAGCTATTGAAATTTCAACTCTACAATTTCCCAGAACCTTGTTAAAGCAAGCAGTTTAGGACTAATTACGGAATTATTGCTGAGCAACAAACACACCATAAGATATTTCAGTCAACCCAACATAAGAACTTCCAGACAACTATCAAAATCCCCCATTATTCTTTACAAATAAGGCTTGTCCAGATTGAAAAGATGTGATGAACGAGGAGATCCATCATATAACAACAAAGACACCTAACAAATAAGGCTTCTGAAGCTTAATTCATAATATAAAGATTCAGAATATCTGCTTATTTCACTCTTCAATGTGATATAATACTTAATAACAATCTGTTTTCATTGCAGGAAAATTTTGAGACTTGTCCAGATTGACCAAGGAACGATCTATCATGAATTATGAAATCAAATCCTCTCCTTGTATGAGAATAATGTGTAATCCAAGAAGATTCCTCATATGGAACGCCCAATCTAAATCCCATTAATAATTGTGCTGAAATTGCGAAGTAGACACATTTCTTTAGTAAATTAAACATAAACAACATAATTGCAATGTAGACCAACAACTTGTTCAGTTACTTCCACATAATAGCGTCTAATTTGACAAGTTAACACACATATCTTAGCATGAAGTCATTCTTCACTGCTACAAAACAAGAAGTAAAGCAATATAAAAGTAGAGCAATATCAAGCAACATCAGCCATCTTAGAATCACAAAAAAACTGAAGTCCATGTATGAGAGTGGCAATATTGACAGCTTTCTGATACATTAAGCAACCATAAATCCAAACACTTCTATTAAAGCAACACTTTGAATGGTATTGCATTAAAATCAGGAAAAACATGAATAGCTAGCAAATCAACTCAAGTCTACAGTCCAAGAAATACAAGTATGAATGAAGGTAATACAACCACAAGCTAAAGCATAACAATCACTTTCTAGTTATCTCTCCATATTCAATCATCTATCCGTTACCTTAGAATTTTTCCTCATCTACTCTTCACCATCATGTATGATATGAGCTTCTTCTTCATCTCTCACTCAGTTTAGAACTTCCTGATCAACTTGTGCAATAAGTCATTCGTAAGGATCAACACACATAAGGTAATTGCATAGTATACATGCACAGTTTACTTTTGCTTTTCCATTGGATGGTGAGGTAAGCTTCCACTACCCAAGATTGAAAATTGCTTCTTCAATACTCCAAAAACATGATCTATTGCATTTCACAAAGAGTTCCGATGGTTATACACCTCACAAGCATTTTCCAATTGTCGAGTTGAATACTCCTTAAAGTAGTATTATGATCCACGAAACAGGGTGAGAAATCCCGATCTCAACATAAGTCACACATCCCCTAAGAAACGTTACCTAAAGTGAATAAATAGTAGAATTAGTATATACACAAGTTTAAAACTTTTGAACATACGAATTACATAGTAGCATTTAGTTGTTATCTTAGGAAACAAATATTTTATAGTGTCTTATCAATGTATTATTCAGTATTCTAAAATCTAAGTTTAAGCCTTCCCAACCAGTTATACATGAGCTTTAGGTCAAAAGTGCAAGTTGCTAGTAAATGTTGAGTAGTGAAGTCTTTTTAGCCTTGATATATGTTCACATCTTTTGCTGCTTTCACACGGAAATGATACATATCAATTACACCAGCATAGCTCTATAAATATGCTATTAGCAATATTGATTATTAATACATAGCATTAAAGTAAATGTTTGAGAATGTTATCTTAAAATAAGGCCAAAATCTATTATTTGTTTTGATTTACAATGAAATTTCAAAGCCACCTAGTTGCTTTAAAAATTAATCTTCAAGTGATATTAATGCTTCCAAAACTTTATGAAAATGATGATTGTCTCATCAGAATGCATGAAGTACAATTTGCCTACCCAATTCTTCCGGTTATGTGAACGAATATAGAGAAACTTAGCAACTTGTTCCTCCACTGAGCTACGCATTGTATAATGAAACCGACTTGTCTCTTGAAATAGCAAACACAACCTACTAAAAGCATCAACCCACATGCACAACTATTCCCATCAATCTTTATCACTTAGTCTTATGAGCTGTTTCATAACTTCTCGTTGTGCTAAGATTGATTTATTTATATACTCAGCTTGCAGTACGGTTGTTGCCTTAGCAACTGCATAAGTAATGCATATAACCATGGTACTTACTACACATTTAATCTTCTTCGACTCTATCTTCCTTTCGTGATCTTCTAAAGAATTGAATGAAAAAACTATCCACTTATTTTAACAAGCCAATTATTTAATTCGACTTTAAAGTCAATGTTGGTTCAGCCCTTATCCAATGTCCATATCAATGAACACCTCCACATTATTATAGTATTAATTATTTAAAAAGGAATATTTAATATTTTTGCAAGCAGTTGGTAATGATATGGCTATGTATTGGTAATAATTATCTACTTAGACTTCAATATGGTCCTTAACTTAATAAATCTTTGATTTATAGCCACAAGAATCCCTCACAGTATAAACAACTAGTCTCCAAGGATTACGTAATAAACACAATATATATTTCCTATTAGTTGTGTTACACGCTACAAACATAATTAAATTATTTGTGTTGAACAATTGAATCATAAACAAAAATGTAGTTTATTAGATAAGCAGCTTAAATTACAAATGACCTAATCATGCAGGGTAATTGTGTATATGGGCCAAGCTCATCACACATACAAAAAAAGTAAGTATGTGACGAATTTTTCTTGCACTTGCAACAGTTACAGTTGAATCCAGCACCATCAAATTTTTTTTGATTAAGCCATCAATTGAAACCCCTAACAAAAAACAAAAAAATCAAGGAGCATGTCACGAAGGATGTCACAGCAACTTCAAAATTATATTTAGCTAAAAGTGATTCCACAAAACAACAGGTAATTCATAATAGACTTAAATTCCAAATAGAACAAGTAATTTCACAAATAATTTCTACTTCAAACCTTTAAGACGCACACTCACAAATAAATTCATATTTGATAACAAACTCATGAACCACATTCAAAAGTGTTTTTTCCAACAGATTCAACCACACGAATCCCAAATTTCTCAAAAATCCTAATAGCTTGAACCATTAACCAAACAAAGGCACAAGCCTCTTCATTATTCATTCAATGAGTATTTTCATGTCACAATTCTGATAAATTTCAACGTGTGCTTTAACATCAATGAAAGCATTTGTAGCAGTGTTTGTCAAACTTGCATACCTGAATTTTGCATGGTGTTTAAAGACTACCAGCAAACAAAATTTGTGAATTGTGTTAGAACTTAATGCAGTCTATGAGTAACAGATTCTTATTGAACAAACTACAATTTGACGCATAGAACAAACATCTCAGCTCTTCGTGACCCAACACATGCAAATTAATGCTCGTTAGTATTTACATTAACAAAAAGTAACCATAAACATTGGAAATTTATCGATCATCCGCTCGCTTAAACCAAAGGTTCTCCATGACCCCTCAAGGACAAGAATATGTGCCAAATAAATTTTCAAAAAGAATAATAAGATCCAACTTAATTCACTAAAAATTTTAATTTTTACTTGATTCAATAGGGAACAAAGAACATTTGCAACTAATTTCACAAAAAAAATCAAATCACCAAAAATCACTATACTCATTGAAAAAAATTACCTAAACCCCATCAGAGATCTTCTAGAGAGAGAATTTGACTCCGAGCGAGGAAATCAACGCCGAGCGCCAGCGAGTGAGGAGGGATATCGAGAGCAAGCAGAGACAAGAGAGGGGATGTATGGAGATCGATCAATAGATCACGTGATGAAAGATCGATCAAGCGATCAAGCGAAGCGAGATCGATGCAGACGGGAGATCAAGAAAGAGAAGGATGGAGATCATATGCGAGGGGGTGGATGAAGCGCGAACGAGGATGGGATCGAGCTAGCGTGGACTCGGATCCTTCTTATTTTCGCTGTCTCTTGCGTGATAAATGGTAAGAGAGTGTTAATATATTTTGTGAACAGGAATGTGTAAAGACGTCACTATGGGCATGTTTCTTTTTTTTTAGAATGTGATTGGGAAGGTTTGAGGGGTGGAATTTTGACGTGAGGAAAGTTTGGTTTTGTGTTTCTTTTAGCGCATGTTCTTTTGGTCGGCTTTGGACGAGAAAGTGGGGTTTTCCCACTGTTCACGCAACTATAGCAATGAATCTTGTTATACTTTCTTCTAGTCTATTCTTTTTCTGGACTTTGGAGGTGGGAAAATTAGCACCGCTAGCTCCCTCGTGGCGCAGGCGTGGATGAGAAATTCTCAAATTTGTTTTTTCCGGGATTTGCAGGGATTACGCTTGGATTCTTGCTGATGTGGGTCCCATGGGGTGTTATCACCTCTATCGATGTCATGCTTCCTCCTCCATCACTATCGCTGCTTACTGTTGCTTTTTTGCGAAAACCCTAAAAAATTTTGCTTCATTTGGCAGAGTTGATTGCGCCTATTTGGGTTGTCGAAGTTGATCCACTGCTCGGATCTCGTCGGGAGTGCCCTAGGCTACTTGTTGTCGGTGAGGGGCGTTTCCTCTTATGTCTTTTGTCAACTGCTTTGTGAAGGAGGTATGATTTCTGAATTAGTTTCATATCTTTGTTTGATTGTTGGCGGATCTACACCATGAATGAATCTGGGAGTTCATTTTGTGCTGCAAGGGTGGCGAAAATTGTGGATTTCTATCTATTAAGGGTTTCATATTCCGAAAATTTGTGGATTTCGCTATATTAGGGGTTTCTTATTCCGAAAATTTGTGGATTTCTCTCAAAATTTGTGGATCTCTCTTTTAGGATTGTCAACCCCTTTTAGGGTTCATGAAAACCTAATTTTTGGGAGTTCATTTAGATGAACAAGCAGCAAAGGCAAGATCGACTGATTTTAATTGATATTCAAAAGCATTAGCCAAATATTGTATCTTGGGATAATAATCTCCCAATGCAGCTCCTTCAACGAAACCATCGACAGAATGCATTTCATACACTTCATTACTTAGCAATCCTTACCCATTCAAGCAAGCTGAACCCTTATTTAATTCGGGTCCATTAAAAAATTTGCCACATGAAGAAACATACATAATGCACTTGAGTCATCGTTACTATGGATGATATGTATGGTCATTGATATGGTATGCTTGGTATAATTCAAGAAATCAGCAATGACATATTTATGTTGGGTTATTCTGAGGGCAATTGGTTAAGGATTCATGCATGGTTTGGATTTGCCTTGTTGGTTGATGTATCACGGTGTATGCAATGATATTTATTTTTTGTTATATGGTGAATGTTGGCTTCATATATCAAGCTTGCAAGACAGTTTTGTTTTCTACAAGCCCAATGATGACACGTACGCATTGCTGCATGGTTGATTTATGTAATTCGAGACTAGTGTAAGGCTGGCTAGAAGGTTCCTTCAGTCCCCAAAGTGTTTTTGATTTTGATGTTGCTTCAGAGGCATTGATATGGATTTTTATGAGGTTTTAATTCACAATGATGGTGTTTGATTTGGAGATGATATGGATTTTGCTTATGTGTTTCATTTTTCCTGTGTCAGCTTGATTACTATGGTTTCTATGATGGAGAAGCATGAAACTGTTATATTTTGCTTCAATGTTTGGGTAGATACTGTGTCACGCACCGCTTCCCTAAAATGGAGGCGAGACGTGAAAAGGTCCGCACGAGAGTGGAGCTGTGAAGCCCCAAACCCGATAAGCGTCAATAAAATATAAGCAGGTCCCTGTAACCACAAACGGAACAACAATAATAACACAAGGAGAGACAGAAATAAAATCTCAAATCTCAGAATTTGTCCAACATGAAAATTAAGTTCAACATCCAGAAAAGCCACCAGGCTAAAAGAAAGAGTCTAAAGGCCCAGAATAAGGCCAACAAAAGGGACAACATAACAAAGTATAGGTGCTACGCACCGACAACAAAACAGTCTAAAACAAAAGGGAAAAGCTCAACGAAGACACTAGGACTGGTCCCCAGTGTCCACGTACTCCTCGCCAAACACAGGCTCGGGCTCGGCGTCAGCAAACACCTCGTCCTCAACAATATACTCAGGCTCAGGATCTAACATGTGTCACCCAAAAGAGTAAAGGGGCACATGTCAGCAAGTCTAAAAGACTTGGGCAAGGAAACTGAAAGTAAGGCAAACTAACAACCTAGCAGTTATAGTATGCATGACATGGCAGTTATGGTATGAGTGCACAAGTAAGACATGGTGAAACAATAAGTACAAGAGAACAATTTATCAGAGCATGTCAAGAGTAGCCAAGCTACTAACAATCTTAATCTTTTCACTAGTCACGTTTCACGTTGTTTGTAGATGTTTACGCCTTACAGCTGAACTGTTGGACGTTCACACTGATTGGCCGCTTAACACTACCCCAGAACCCAGAGTTTACGCCTTACAACTGCAGTTGCTGATCGGGCAGACTCCCAGTTGAATGGCCGCTTAACTCTTACCCCTCCCACATGTGAACGAGCCAGGGTCCCTGTACACGAGCTCAGTAAATGAGCCAGGGTTGCCCCGCACAAGAGCTCGTTTCCTGGATCACAAACCAGGGGCGTATTTCATTTGGCATAGGGGTGCACCTAGCCTCAATCATTTCACAAGGTGTAGCGGAGCTACGCAAATCACGGGAACACTTAAAGAATGCAATGACATGACAAGTAATTTGCGTACCGTTAATGAAAATTAAACATGACATGGTAGATGTGCAACATGATAAATGTCGGATCTAGCTTCGTTGTCAAGCTAATTCCTAAAATTGCGCCTAAGCAAGTATCATTTCGTCGCCTAGTCTCTTTTACGCCTACAACAAGCAAATGGCCTAAGACATGGCCCAAAACCCTAAGTGGCAAGTTTCACTTGCCTAGCACCGAGGATGACGATCAACGAGACCGTCACACAAATGCTAACTACGACGATGAGATCGCTGCCATGGCAAAACAACATTCATTTCATTAGGGTTTCACAAAAACACAAATGGGTTATGAGAACTTTAAGAGATCGATTTATTACCTTATCGGAGGCGGAAGAACGATGCCGGGCAAGCACGGCAACGGAAGAAACGATCCGGGGAACCTAGGGTTCAGATCTGGAATGGATGGGGAAAATCTGGAGAAAAGGGGTTTTGGGGATTTTTGGGGGATTTTGGGGGTTGGAGATGGCCTAGGGCATGGTGGTTGGTCAAAATGGAGAGGGAAACTCCAAGGGAGGAAGGAATGGCTTGGGGAAATGTTGGAGAGTGATTTGGGGAAGAAGGAGGCTCAGAAGAATGAAAGAGGGATGAAAGAAATCGTGGGTGGGGTTTAAATAGGAAGTGCTGGCGGCTGCCCAGAAATTAGGGTTTCGACACTGATTAGTCGGTCAAAGAGCAACCACTGACCGACTAGTTTGGGAACTAGTCGGTCGGTTGACCAACGCAGACCGACTAAGTCCAAACAGTAACTCCTGTACAAAAATAGGATTTAGATTTAGTCGGTCAAAGAACAACTACTGACCGACTAGTTTCTCATTTAGTCGGTCGATGAACGTTATTAGACCGACTAAGAATGAATAGTACTTGGTATCAAAAATGATCATAGAGCTAGTCGGTTAAAGAACGATTGATGACCGACTAGTTTGCAACCTAGTCGGTCAACCAATGTTCTTAGACCGACTAACGATAAACAGTAACTCCTGAGAAATTAACAAAGCCAACTAGTCGGTCCCTGAGGTTTGCCGACCGACTAAATCGTCATCTAGTCGGGCGGTTCCCCTTCTTGTACCGGCTAACGTGCACAAAAAGTTCCGCAATGGAGCGCGAAGCTCCGGGATCGATTCCTAAGACTCCTAGGCTTGATCTAACAATAAGATATGACCGATATGAAGCCCGTCACGAATGACTTACTCCAAAATCGACGATTTCAAGGAAGAAGCTAGAAAATCACGACGAAACGATCGAAAGTGAAAGCTACGGAGACGAAAACCACTCATGAGGAGAAAATCCACCAAAGCATATATAATATAATATAATAAATCCAGATACATGAAAACCAGTCGTTACATACTGAAGGCGCAACTGCCAAGCCACAATTAGAGAAAATGAAAAAAAAAATTATCTGAGTGCTCAAATTTTTTTTCCCATTTGCTTTGTTATGTAATGTGTTAATAAGTTTATATAGAAATTGAATTGTATAGAATTGAATTGTGTGCTGTAGTTGTGCCATAAACATCTTTTTGTAATCAAAGTTATGTACCTTGATCGTAGAATTTTATAATTTCATATGTCTGTATCAACGTATGCATGATTTTATGTTTGATTTAAATATGGTTTTAATGGATCACCAAGGGGGAACAGTCGGGTTGTATAACATGTACCTCGACCGCGTCGATTATCATTTTTATCATCTTACACTTTTTACTATACAAAGAGGGTATGGCAAACCGTTTACATAGAGAGCCATCAGACATGTGTGATCTTCATAGAAAATCCCACATGCGTAGAATTCTTTATGGGAGTGAAAGTAGTTGTTTACACTACTTAAGAATGCAGAGCCATGCGTTCATGAATCTGGCAACTTTAATGAGACAAAGGGATATTCTCAAAGACACTATTAATGTGTCCATAGAGGAGCAGCTGGCCATGTTTCTGCATATCGTAGGTCACAAGTCAAAGAACAGAGTCATGCAAGTTGATTTTATACGATTCGGGTCTACAGTTAGCCGGTACTTTAACATAGTAATGCAATCAGTTTGTACCTTGAAGTATATATTCATGAAGCAAGCTCCAAATGAGACTCCTCCTGAGATAGTCAATAATCCTAATGCGTTTCCATATTTCAAGGTAATTGTGTGTTGCTGAATAATTGGCAGTAGTCTATATTTAGTTAAGGCGCATGCAACATTTGCCTTATTGATGGAGCTTGTAGGATTTCATTGGTCTCATTGATGGGACACATAGTAATGCCATACTACCAGCCAATCTCGTTCCCCGATTTAGAGGACGTAAAGGGGTGACGCAAAATGTGCTTGTAGTTGTAACGCCAAATAAAAGATTCACTTACGTAATGGCTGAGTGAACTGGGCTTCAGGCCCAATAAACAGCCCAACAAAATTATTATACAGTTTTGGGCTGTAAAATTTAAATTTAAAACAAACCCCAAAAACAAACTCTAGGGTTAAGGAATGCAAAAAGCCCCCAACCCTAGCAATTTACAGATCCAGTTCTCCCCCTTCTCACGCGGCGGCACACAGAGAGCCCCCCTGTCGGTGCAGAGTATAGAGCCCCCGGCTGGGGGGCGCCAGACAGAACCCCCGGCGGGGGGTGTCGCACAAACCCCCCCCCCCCCTCGGCGGGGGGGGGGGGGGGGGTCACCGATCAGAGGCCCCCCCCCCCCCCCCTTCAGGGGCGGCGCATGGAATCCCCCCACCATCGGGGGGGTGCAGACAGAGCCCCCCCGTCCCGGGGGGGCATAGCGGGCGGACCCCCTCGAACGGGGGGGGCGATAGAGGCCCCCCGACGGGGGGGGGGATCCGACAGAGCCCCCCCCCCCCCCCGTCCGGGGGGCGGGCGACGACAGAGCCCCCGTCGGGGGGGATCCGACAGAGCCCTCCCCGGTCCGGGGGCGGGCGGCGACAGAGCCCCCCCTTCGGGGGGCGCACGGAAAACCCCCCCGCCGTCAGGGGGGTGCGCAGTCAGAGGCCCCCCTTGGGGGGCGAACGGAAACCCCCCGCCGTTGGGGGGTGCGCAGTCAGAGGCCCCCCTTCGGGGGGGGGGGCGGGGGCGGCGAACGGAACGACAAAGCCCCCCCTCCGGGGGGGCTGAAGGGTTTTGGGGTTATATATATATTATATTTTAATTTTGATGTTTATCAAGAGGTTGAAGATTTATACAAGCCTCAAGAAAAGCTATGTAAAATCATAGCTAACAATATTGTGTAAGTATCTACGAGATCGAAAAAGTTACCTCTAGATCAAAGATCTAGGGACGATCGTAATAAGAAAAATCCGTAGATAGAAATCCCGCTTCCGAACGCCTAGGAAATGCCGCAACGAAAAACCGCAACGGATCACCGCAACAACAATTAGATTCCTTCGCGTAGGAGTTTGACTTAGATGGGATTTGGAATAATTTTAGTGGCTCAAAATTTGTAGAAGACACGTGCTGATAACGTGTTAAAAAATCTAGAGAGAAGAGTAACCATGTCAAATCCCCATGGTTCTATATTTATAATTTTATAGGGTATGTGAAGAGACACATAGAAACCAAAGGTCCTCATTACTCCAATAAGTGGGGAGTAATGGAGGGATAAGTGGTGGGGAGGCCAAAGGCCTCCCACTCACAACAACAACAACAACAACATCATCATTATTATTATTATTATTATTTTGGCTAGATGAATTTCGGCGCAAGAGGGAGAGGGACAAAGAGTGACAAGGCAAAAATGAAAAAGAAAAGAAAAGAAGAGGAAAAGAAAAGAAGAGGGGAGAGTCTTCTTGCAAATTCTTGAAGCTTCTTCCCTTCGCATCCAAATCCCATGAGCTTACTAAAATACCCTTACCTAAGATGACAAATTTCTCATGCACCAAAGATATCTAACTTTGCCCTTCAACTTTGGGTATGAATTACAATTCATGCCATATAATGAAAGGTAATATAAATACCCTTCTCCTTGAGATATTATTTACAAAGGGTGACATCCCTTAATCTCCTACATAAAAGCCCTCTAACATTGGGTGAAAATTACTAGCTATGTCATTCCTATGCACAAAACCCATATTAAGACAAAGGGTATACTAAATACCGTATACAAAGGGTATTTCACACATATGGATATTACATTCTACCCACCTTAAAAATAAAGTCCGTCCTCGGACTTTCTAGGCTAAGGGTTTCAGATCTAAGGAGGGCTAAGTCTAGACTCTAAAGCCATCAGCACATACCCACCCTTATGTGTCCAAAGATATAACCACCTCTCACCCTTATATGTGCTTACAACTAGACCAGCACACAATCCATATCACAGAAGTCCCGTACACATAGCCATCTTATATACCTTTATAAATACCCACTACACACACACACACACAAATACCCACTACACACACATACATACATACATAAAATATTATAAAATGAAATATGAGATTCATAAGTGGAGTTTAGTAAGTCTCTCTGAATGGGGTTGTTATGCTTAGGTGGATGTTGTGCCTCTAACGAAATGAAGAGCGGCTGCATAAACAAAGGTAGATGTAAAAATACTTCGGGCCATCTTAAATTTATCATCGTATCCATGCCCTCATGCATATTCTCCTCGTCAATGTGTACATGCTCCGCAGTCTCCTCGGTGCTCTCACATAGCTCGTAATGCGGAATCCCATCAAAAGAAAAAGGTTGAGTGGGCTCTTCAATATCGGAAATTCTGCTCTCACCCAAGTACTCCTCATGTCCATCCTTGCTAGAATAGGATCACATTACGCTTCCCTCGAGTCTAACGAACGCTCCATCATCCATCTCATCATCAACTGAGGTGTGGTGTTGGATGTGGTCATCGTCGAAACATGTCTCAATGGTGGTACCTGCAGGAGTGGAGGAACTTAAATCAAAATCTTTAAAGCTTTGTCCAGATGAAGTACCTCCCGTAGTGCATGTGATCGATGATGCGTTAGACCTAGTAGCTTCCTCCAAGTAGTTCCAAGCTACGTCAGGCGGCATGTCAAAAAGTTGGCCACCATTCATCCTCGTCATGAACTCCTGCATGTGCAATTATAGTCCTCCAAAGAAGAAGCGAATGAGGCATTGTGTGTCGATCTCATGCTACGGCAACCAAGCAATAATGTGTTATACCTCGCCCAGGCTTGCCAGAAGGTCTCTCCGTCAGTTTGGGTGAAGCCAACGATCAGTTCTCCTGGTGTATGGTGCCACTCTGCCTGGTCCCCAACTGTAGACGTAGCTTCACCTCCACCATACAATGGAAGACTGGTAAAGATATGCATTGTGCTAATATGGTCCTCCAGATGCTCTCCCCCCGACGGTGTAATCTCAGAGATCTTACCCCATGAACTCTGTTCTGACTGCCTTTATGGATGGAAAATCTGGCTCAAATTGAGGGCAATCTGTTGAACGTGGGTATTGATCGTTGTGATGAGGGAAGGAGCTGTTGTTTGGCCTTAGGTTGAATTTTTTTCCTAGTAGAAGTCCAAGGCTTGATTTTTTTGGTGGAGGTGGATGCGTATATGTTCGGGCATATTGATGGGAGGGGTCATGATAGAGGTTGTAGTTATATGAATGTGGGTTGTAGGGATGAGTATTATATTGGCATTGGATGGACATGTGCCCCTGCATCCCACAGATCTCATAACTTCGTGCAACCCGCAGATTTTGTTCGTATCATTCCATCTGAGCAGCTTGATATGTCGAAGCATCATAATCTCCTGTGTATAATTGACCTAGCATCCACATCATACTCCAAATGCATCAGGTCACACAAAGATAAGAACTAGGAAAAGATCGTCAATAAAATAAGAGAATAGTAAAAAGGTGGGGGTGGTGGTAAATTTTTTTCTTTATTATTTATTTTTATATGTAGTCTAAGGAACTTAAGATTAAGCTAATATCAGTCAAAAACCCACCCCGGCAATGACGAAAAAAACTTGATGTGTGAGTTTTAATATTTATACCGCAAGCGCACAGTGTTGTTATAGCACATACGTGTAGATCCACAGGGAGGTTGTTTGATTGAGTACTAGCCGCTCTTAGGTTATAGTTAGCTACGTGTGTATTTTTATAAAAGAGAAAATAAAGATAAAAGGAAATCTATATGGCTAGGTATCCCCTCTATTGCGGGCTGAACATGGAATTGAACTCCTCCGTCTAGTTATTGAATTAATCCTAGGGTGAGGTTGTTGCATCTAATATTGACACCTATCCCGAATTGTCGTGATGCTATGATAGGACTACCTATCGTGTGGCAAAGCCAACTGTCGTTGGTCATCAGCACACGATAAGTGCATGGCACACAACAATGTTCTCCAACCTTCCTTCATGCCACTGTCGTGGATAGAAGTCCGGTCAATGCCCGGAGGCTCTAATATCGTTAGCGACATATATACTATATTGCTAATAAAATATCTAGGGCAAAACCTTAATTCGAAAATTCAATAACTAAACAAATTAATTCATCCACATTCAATCTCCCAATAGGGTTCAACCCAAACCCTAGATAAAAACTACGACATATACATCAAAGAATTCATCACAGATATAACAGAAGGAAACATCACAGAGATAACACAAGAATAAATGGGAAAAATACAATAAAAGAGGAAGAAGGCATTATCTTATAAGATTCGCAATCCAAAAGTCTTGATACAAGTTTCTCCAAAGGAAGAAAAGCCAAATAAACCTAACCTAACCCTACTCCTACTCCTAAAATACTTGCAGAGGAAGAAGAATAAAAAAAAGGAAGAAGATACCCTTCTCACGGCGCACACAACCTCTGAAAGACAACCCAACAAAACTCTAATGGGTTCGGGTAAAACCCAAACCAAACAGCCGCTGCACGATCGTATTGACAATCGACATGGTCGTGACGCCTCAATATCACAGCATATGGCTTTATTTAGCTTTAGAACGATACGGTCGTGTTACACGACCGTGTAACTGTAATTCACAGAACAACTTTTTTGTTTATTTCCTGGCACGGTCGTGTGTGGGGGTCACATGACCGTGTCCAACTCTTTAGCAGCTCTCCTCTAAACGACTTACAGGACCCACACGACCGTGAAGCTGGGTTGTGTGGGGGTCTTCATTTTCATCTGCTCACACGGTCGTGTGTGATACATTACACGACCATGTGAGCCTTCATTCTGCTTGGGCTGGTTCGAGTATGAGTGACAAGGTTGTGTGCTAGGACACACACGGCCGTGTAATGCCCTGCTAAGCTACTACACAAGTACTAGAGGGGGGGGGGTGAATAGTACTTTAAAATAATTAAGAGGATAATTCCTAATTATCTTGCAAACTCTACCAATTAATGCGGAAATGCGGAAATGTAAATATGACAACAAACAAGACAATCGCAAACAAGCAATATTACTGGGTTCGGATCCACCCAAGTCTCCCCGACTTGTTCCCGGTGATCCTACGTCCCAACCACCCGGATCCCCTCCGGATACTTGAGTTAGAAACCCTAACTCAAGATTTGCACTATGAAATACTTGTGAAGAACCTTCACAAAGTCAAATCATACACAAAGGAAATTGTGACTCCCACAACCCGGGATCACAAACAAACTCTCACAACCGAGAGTGAATCACTTACAATATCAATGTAAAATGAAATAGAAATTGCTTACCGACAAAATCATATGCCTTGAGTATAACTTACGATTTAGGGCAAAACGGATTTTGGGGAAGATGAAGAGGCACCAAACCCTAGCTCCAAGTAGATGACCAACAATGGAGAGCTATGAGGTTGTTGGTGACCTAGGATCAAGCACTAGGCTTGGAAGGCTCACAATCAATGAATCTCTCTTTTGAAATAAGAGTGAGGGAGAGATTCTTTAAAGGAAATGAACGAGCTTTAATGAGAATGAATGCTTTCTCTTTGATCTCTAAACTTCTCTTAAAATCAGCCTTGAGTGCAATGAATGCATCACACCAAGTATATATAGGTTAGAGGAAAGAGAGAGAGAAAAACGTTTCAATTAAAGCTCCAACGGCTCTATTCTGAACCAAACTATTCGGTCAAAGAACAACCACCGACCGACTAGTTCATCAACTAGTCGGTCGGTCAAACAGCATGAACCGACTAAGTGATGAACAATGAATAGATCGAAGTTCAGACTTAAGAAACTAGTCGGTCCAAGAAGACTTGCCAACCGACTAGTTTCACAACTAGTCGGTCGGTGAGTTAACTTAGACCGACTAAGAGATAAAACAAATAGTCTGAGTACAAATTGATTTTGTCGGTCCAAGAACAAATGTTGACCGACTAGTTCATCAACTAGTCGGTCGCCAAATGTACATAGACCGACTAACGATAAACAGTAACTTGGCATGTACAGTAGAAGCTCAACTAGTCGGTCTAAGAAGAATCACTGACCGACTAGTTCACAAACTAATCGGTCGGTGAGTCAACGTAGACCGACTAACTGTAAACAGTAAAGAGCTATGATTTGAGAAGGCAAACTAGTCAGTCCAAGAAGCATTGCCGACCGACTAGATCACCATCTAGTCGGTTGGTTCTTCTTCTTGAACCAACTAACATGCACAAGAAGTCGCGAATCGAAGCGCGAAGCTTCGGGAAAGTTCGTATGGACTTCTACTAAGATCCTATGTCTAAGATAGGAGCGTTATGAAGATTAAAACGTAAGACCTACTCAAGGCTTAACATTCTACGGAACGAAGCTAAAAGACTATAAATAAAACTTGACGAACCGTCTTCGAAAGATTCGATCCGAATCTTCATGACTTCTAAAATGGTCCAAAAGCTTCAACGAAGCTTTAGGCATACGATCACGTGCTTTGAGAAGTCTTGAGACGTCGCTTTGGATGTTCATATGAATTTGGCGACGATCTCCATAACTGCGCTCACAAAGTGTTAGTTCACGATATATTTATGTTTGTTCATCATCCAAAACCAAATCCGGGGAGTCCAATATCCAACAGGCCGTGTCAAGCACAGTTCTCTTCATATCATCTTTGTTTTAATTACATCGCTTCGCCTCACTTCTTATCTTCATTCCTAGACTCTAATTAGCTCCAATTAGCTTGATATTAACCTGAAATGCATATAAATACCTAAAGAGTGAAACAAGACAAAAATGGAGTGATATGATATATAAAGTGGGATTTTATATAATGTAATGCGTGAATAACTCCCACTAAAAACATGTGAAATATTCACTCCTCATATACTCATGCAAAGGTACGACCTTGATATTATTCCTAGATCAGCAACATATCTTTGGTTTGATTGTTAGTTAGAAATTTTTTGAATTTTATGTCTTTCGTTGCATGATCTAAATAGTTTAGATTATTAGCATTATAACCTTACAGTGGGGACTCTGCAAGATGACTTGATGCGATGAAATCTGAAATGGATTTCATGCACACAAACAAAGTATGGACTTTGAAGGATGTTCCCGAAGGGGTCAAACCAATAGGGAACATATGGATCTTCAAGAAGAAGATCGGTGCAGATGGAAAGGTAGAGACTTTCAAGGCAATGTTAGTGGCTAAATGATATCGTCAAATACTTGGTATAGAATATGACGAAATCTTTTTCCCAGTAGCCATGCACAAATACATTTGGATTCTGCTTGCTATTACAGCCTATTATGACTATGCTCTTGCAAATAGAGGTAAAGATAGCTTTTCTAAATGGTGATTTAGAAGAGTGTGTTTACATGACATAGCCAGAGGGCTTCTAATTCGGTGGAAGTAAAAGAAAAACTTGCGGATTGCTTAAGTCAATTTATGGACTAAAGCAAGCGTCAAGGAGCTGGAACATCTGATATGATGAGATAGTCAAAAAAGTTTAACTTCATCAAGAATGCCGATGGCCTATGCATTCATCATAAGGTCAGTGGGAGCACTGTCTCATTCTTCATATTGTACATGGATGATATACTATTAATTGGCAATAACATAGAGATGTTGGAATCAATCAAAGTATGGTTCTCACAAAACTTCTCCATGAAAGATTTGGGAGAGGCATACTATATACTCGGTATAAAGATCTATAGAGATAGATCAGGTAGGATGTTGGGATTGTCTTAGTCTAGGTATATAGACACCGTGTTAAAGAGATTTAACATGGAGAACTCCAAGCGTGGAATGGTTTCTACTTGTCATGGAATAACTCTCTCTAAGACTATGTCTCCCAAGACAGATGAGGAGAAAGCAAACATGAGTAAGATTCCTTATGCCTCGGCTGTAGGATGTATCATGTATTCCATGTTATGTACTAGACCTGATGTCGCATACGCACTTGGCGTAGGTAGTCGATATCAATCGAATACTGTAGAAATGCATTGGACTTTCGTAAAGAACATATTCTAAGTGCTTGAAAAGTACAAAATATATTCATGGTTTACGATGACAGTAGTAATCTTTCAGTAAAAAGATTTACTGACTCCATGTTTCCTAAGTGCCATGGATGACAGTTGATCAGAAAGGATAAGATTTCAACCTCAATGAAAGGAAAGTGGATGGAAGGGTGCCAAGTAGGATATTGTGGCTAAGTATACAAATGTACTGATGCAGCAAAGGAGGCGGTCTGGATGTTGAAGTTCGTTTCAGAACTTGGAGTCATTGATTGTTGATATAATACCTCTGTATTGTGATAACAGTGCGGTACTTGTTCTTGCCAATGAACCTAGATATCACAAGAGGTCTAGACACATCTTGAGGAAATTTCACTTGATACATGAAATTCAAAGATGCCGAGGCATAGAGATATAAAGAGTTGACATATATGATAATGTAGCTGACTAGGTCACGAAAGCCCTTCTACAAAACAGAGTGGAGTATTTAGTGGATAAAATTGGTATGAGGTACTGTAATAATTGGTTGAAAGTGTAAGTGGGAGATGTTGGAAAAATGTATCTTGAGGTCTAGACACATCTTGAGGAAATTTCACTTGATACATGAAATTCAAAGATGCCGAGGCATAGAGATATAAAGAGTTGACATATATGATAATGTAGCTGACTAGGTCACGAAAGCCCTTCTACAAAACAGAGTGGAGTATTTAGTGGATAAAATTGGTATGAGGTACTGTAATAATTGGTTGAAAGTGTAAGTGGGAGATGTTGGAAAAATGTATGTCCTTAAAACAATTATTGTAATTATAAAAGCATGTCGTTTGAAATGATCGTAAGCTATTTGGTAATCTTTATCTGTGTGATCCTCTATGTCACTTATGTGGTGGTTGTTTTGATTATATGATGCATGGATAAAGTCCTAGGAACTTATGACATGAACATTGGGATCATGATAAGATCGTGATAATGAGGCCAATGGTCTATCAATCATATGTCAAGAAATGTTCCTGGTCGAAGGAATATCAAGACGGGACATCGATATTCCGGTTAAACCAATGTGCATTAATCTATTTCATAGGATGGTAGTGCTAGCCTTATAGACACTCTGTGTGGAGACAGTAGTAGATTATGCGCATGTGCTTGTTAGAGAACAAGTTCACAAAACGACTCGCCAGAGATGCTTCCGTACGAGTGTCAACAGAAGATCTTAGGTGACAATATGTGCAACATAGTCCTTTGACAGGAAGATGTGCTAAATGACCTTTCATCTGAAAGATTATGCTTAGGCATGTGCCAAACATTGGCATTACTACTGTTATATAGGTACATGCTGGGTATATATGGAAGCATGTGAAGGGAGTAGCCACCTAAGACTGGATTTGTCTCCTCCAATATGGGAGGTTAGTGTCGCAATAGAGTCAAATGGATCCATAGTAAATACGTGGACATGGTAGTAGATGAACTCGTCAAGAGTTAACACGTGTTATCCAACTAATAACTATATGATCATAAGTGACTCAAGGGCTTAATGTGTAGTTGGGTTTGACTCTAAACCGTACATTAGACATCTTAGCGACACAGTTTTGATGAATGGACCGGACTGCACAGAAACTGTCACTATAAGACCCAGATTATCTCGTAGATATTCTAGTCTCACAAACTAGATAATGATGGTTCTGAAACGTGGTTGGCATGCTCAGCTAGGGCCACTACCAATCGGTGATACAATGTGATCGTGTTCACTACTGAAGTAGGAATCATACTATTAGAGTCTCACACTGATGATTAACTCCTCACAAAAAGTGAAGGAAGAAACTGTGAGTATATATGATATACAAGGGCAAAGATCACAAGGAGTTGTGATTAGATGAAAAGAAGAAGAAGATATAGTCATTTAGCAGTGACTAGTTGACAAGTGCTATGTCACTAGTCAAATAGTCAGCAACTAGTCGAGGGTCGTCTTTGAGCATCTCGAAAGGGTCTCTTTGCAGAGCTCCAGCACAAGACGTCAGCCCTGTTGTCACCGAGGAGACCGCATCCGATATGCCGAAGACCACCGAAGAAGTGTTTCCTGAAGCTCGAACTCCCGATGCCCTGGTCTTTATGATTGTATCTTTTTTGTTGTACGGGTTATGCCCATTTTTACATGTACGGGCTTTGCCCTTCCTTCATCAATAAAATTTATTTGATTAAGAAAGAAGTCTTAGATCGACTTAGAGAACCTCCGAGCTAGGGTAGAAGACTTGTGAATACTCCAAGTTTTAGGTCGGAACTTGGATTGGAAGCTGCGAAGTTAGCTCGTCTCAGGTTATATGGAACGGAGCTCGGCCCTGGTGCTATCTCTTTGCCCCCTCGACAGCTCGAGCTTGCGTACTGTGAAGGTAGAAAGGACGTGATGTGTGAGAGCATCCCATATGGCCAAGTCAGACATATGGAAAAAATCAGCCTTGGTCGCATAGTTAGGTCGGCCTGAGTGGTCTGCTGAGAGTGATCCCCGATCGTATAGCTAGATCGGTCCGTGAGGGAGTGGCCCTCGACTGTATAGCCAGATAAACCAGCGAGATCTTTTGAAAGACTTAAAATCTATGCACTTTGGAGGGAATAAAATGGGAGAAACCATTTATGGTCTTCTCGTTAATGTTCTTTTTGTGTTATTAGCTTGGCAGGGTATCATCAAAGAAACCAAAGAAAAATAGTACAATGTTTTGCTAGATCAACTTGTAATCGTATAGCTAGATAGGCTCGCGAGGGAGTGGCCCCCCAATCGTATAGCTGACCAGCGTGTGAGGTCTTGAGAGTAATCCTAGCTAGGTCGGCCAGTGAAGGAGTGGCCCCTGATTGTATACCCGACCAGTCCCGAGGTCTTTTGACATCCCTACTCGTATAGCTAGGTCGGCCAGCAAGAGAATGGCCCTAATCGTATAACCGACCAGCCTGCGAGGTCTTGAGAGTAATCCCCGATCGTATAACTAGGTCGGGTCACAAGGGAGTGACCCCACGATCGTATAGCCGACCAGACCGCGAGGTCTTGAGAATAATCCCAAATCGTATAGTTAAATCGGCTCGCGAGTAAGTATCCCCCGATCGTATAGCAGACCAGCGCATGAGGTCTTTTGATGTCTCCGATCCTATAGCTAGGTCGGCCCGCATTGGAGTGGCCCCCGATCGTATAACCCACCAGCACGCAATGCCTTGAGAATAATCCCCGATCGTATTGCTAGGTCGACCAGTGAGGGAGTGGCCCCCGATCACATAGTCAACTAGCCTGCGAGGTCTTCTGATGTCCCCGATCGTATAGCTAGGTCGGTACACGAGGGAGTGGCCCTCGATCATATAACCAACCAACCAACGAGGTCTTGAGAATAATTGATCGTATAGCTAGATCGGCCCGCAAGGGAGATGCCCCCGATCGTATAGACGACCAGCCTGCAAGGTCTTCTGATGTCTCCGATCGTATAACTAGGTCGGCCTGCGAGAGAGTGGCCCCCGAACGTATAGCCAACCCGCACACGAGGTTTTAAGAATAGTCTCTGATTATATAGCTAGGTCGATCGACGAGGGAGTGGCTCCCGAGTGTATCGTCGACCAGCCTACGAGGTCTTCAGATATCCCCGATCGTATAGCTAGGTCGGCCCGCGGGGGAGTGGCCCCCGATCACATAGCTGACCAGCCTGCAAGGTCTTCAGAGAGCAATCCCTGACCGTATAACTAGATCGGCTTACGAGGGCGTCTCCCAATCGTATAACCGAGCAGCTCGCGAAGTCTTTCGATATATCCTGCACACTCCAGAGAAAGTGAAATGAAAGAAGCCACAGTGGTCTTCCTGTTAGTGCTCTTTTGGGCTTATCAGCTCAGTAGGATATATAAATTTCATTGAAAGGAAAAAACCAGAGAGACTGAAATGAAAAACAACATAAGCGTTTTCTCAATTTCCTTGCTTTTTGCTGATAATACCCTCGTGGATGTTCTACATTTCAAAGATGGTCGAGAGCATCCCTAGGAGCTCTTCCAGCCAGACTATTATTGATAGCTTCCACAGGGCGTCCATGTAGGTCGTCTTGTCTGACCAACGTGGCCAGTGCTTCCTTCGCCATCATGTACTGCTCTGCTTCCTTCGCCATCATGTACCGCTATGCTTCTGATCGATCCAAAATGTAACCCTATAGAGACCTAGCTATGGCGCAAATTACACGGAGATAAATCCCTGGCAACGACGCCAAAAACTTGATCGGCCCCGAATATACACCCGGAGAACGATTGTAGTTTTACCGCAAGCACACGGTAAAGTGGCGAGCGAGTATCGAACACGAGGAGGTGGTGTTGGTTCCAATCTATCCTAGGTTGGCTCGACTACGAATGTTTTATCGGTGGAGATGGTTATGGAATGATGTAATGGAAATGGTGGTGGATGTCGATGTCGGTGATAAAGAAGTCGGTCAAATATCGATTCAAATACAATATAATAAAAGTGTCTAGGGCTAGGGAATTCCCGCTACGGATTGTCATACATCATTGTAAATAGTGAATCTCAATATTACTAGACTTGTGTTGAGGTGAACTAGTCGCAACTTAATGTAGAACCAAGCTCACGCTCTCGCGCTATTGCCGGTCTATAGCAACCTAGATTAGGGCCCACTCTCGTGCAAACCCTAACCTAAGCCACTAGCATGAAGATCGACATCATCATCCAATCGCACCTCGAGCCCACTCTCGTGCAAACTCGAGTTACGATCTAGGTTGTGATAGTTCGTATTCGTCCAATCTCTTGCAAACGAATATGTGTATAGATTTATAATAAAAATCCTAGCTTTGGTCCAATCTCTTGCAAACCAAGTCTAGAGAATTTCGATTATAAACCTAAATCGAATATCTAGGACTTCCCATCGATCGGAATCCAATCTCTTGCAAACTCCAAATCGATGGAAATTCCTAACTATCCGTAGTAAATCAATCCCAACCTAACCTCCTAGCAATTCTAGCAATGTAGAAATTTATTCATCACAAATCTGAAATTAGATCCATATAGTTCATCCCTATGCCCTAGAACATCGATTCTACTCAAGCATAGCAATAACGATGGAGAAATCGATAAAAAACATTGCTTGCATATATAAAGATATCAAATCAAAGATTCAAATAATAAGAACAAAGATACTTAGCTTTGATGAAGAATTCCAATCCAAATACAAGCTTTTTGATCCAAGAGAGGGCCTAGGGCATGGCCTAACCTCTAAAATAATCACTAAGAAAACATATGGGACCCTCCTCTAATGATGGCTACAAACCCCTTATATAGTCTCCCAAAACCCTAGCAAAAAACCCTAGAAAACCCCTCAAATTCGTGCCCAAAAACAGCCCTGGCCGCAACTTAAAATCTGGGCCCGCCGTCAGGCGGAGCGGTTCACTCGGCCGAGTGAACTTGTCACTCGGCCGAGTGACAAACCCTGTAAGAAAATAGTAAGTCGGGGGGTCTCATGGTCTGCCTTCGGAGGTGACTCGGCCGAGGGGCTTTATTCACTCGGCTGAGTGGCTTTTCATGCTCGGCCGAGTGGGACCTCTCAGAATGTCTGACAGATTCCAGTAACTCTGGCCTCTCTCTGGACAAATTTCCCGTGCCACTCGGGTGAGTGAACATTCCTACTCGGCCGAGTGGGCTGTTGTCACTCGGCCGAGTACACGCTGATTCTCTCTTGTGCGTATCCGCTTTGGTCGGTTGAGTGGGCTTTCTTGCTCGGCCGAGTGAGTGCTCCACTCGGTCGAGTGGCATGCTGTAAATGCCCAATCTTCTCCGTTTCTCCTCCTCGTCGCTCCTATTGATTTCCTTCTTCTTCCACTCATCATCCAACACAGTTGGCTTCTTGACAGGGCCATGGATGATGCTCTGGTACGCGTACGAGTCCATTAAGCTCATTTTTGCTCCCGATCGCTCCATATTTCCTGAAATCCAACAAAAACAAGAAATAGTGAAAAGTAACGCAATATCATCGAATAATCATGAAAATCGCAATATGAGCAATCGAAATGGCGTGCAAACATGCAGAAAAAAGGTGTAAAATATGGACCGATCAGCTTTCTTCGCCATCATGTACCGCTCTGCTCTGGAAAGGATCTGACCTAAGCTACGGGGTAGTCTATGCTGCAGAGACTTTCTCAAGTCTTCACATCAAACTCCCTTCTTGAGTGCAGCGATGGTCACCTTGTCATTGCAGCTCTCGACGTTCAGCTTCTTTGAATTGAAGCATTTTAGGACGTTCTGTTACGTCTCCCCTCTATTTGCACCAAGGTGAAGAGGTGGTGCGAGCTTTGCTTCCTCCTCCTTCCTGCCATGAATTGTTGGCAGAAGGCTTGGGCTAAGTCTTTGAACGGCCCAATAATCCAACCGAGGAAGTCCGTAGTACCATTCCTTCATGGCCTTTCGAAGAGTTGTCTGGAAAGCTCGACAAAGGTTTGGGTCATTGGCTTCCTGTATTTCCATCAATCCTTTATAGTTCTGGATGTGTTAATGTGAATCATCTGAGCCATCATAATTGTCCAGGTCGGGCATCTTGAATCTGCGCGGTGTCACGACCCGCTTTCTAGGATACCCGATAAGTACGAATCCCTATCACGTATTCCCAGAGCTACGGGTGTGAAGAAGAAAGACGAAGAGAAAATAGAAGTACATCAGAAAACTCCGCAGGCCACTGCGCACGTGCTGGGAAGTACAGACAATGCTCCAACTCAAACTAACTCAGACAACACAGTACAAAAAGACAAATAAGAGACAAAACATAATTCCATTTATATATCAAAGATTTACATCATTTCTTCTTTACAATATCCTCATGTACAAACCATCATATACAACACCTCATAACTCTCACCAAACAAAAACCAAAAGGTATAACACACTCTCAACCCATCTCACTCACCAACCCAAATCTCAACTTACACAACCCTCACATAAGCTCTACTGCTCCAGCCCCCTGACACAGCTTCTGCTACCAAACCGAACTTGAAACCACAAGGTGGGACACGTCACAGCGTGACCCAGTAGGAAGTTCTAACATCGCTAGTAGGATCCAGTTTTAGAACCGGTCCATCTAACTGATAATCCATCTACTGGTGATACAATGTCCACAGAAGGAAAGTATAAAAGTAAACAATCACACAAGTGCTGAAAGTAAAACTGAAGAACAGAAAGCATAGAATCACAATTATAGATTACGTTAATCTCAGAATTTGACATTTAGTTATTATTTGGAAACCCGAGTAAATCGTAGTACACTAAGGAGCTGGACTTCACCCAGGGTGGGTGAAAAGTGATATCTCAACCAGCGACACGAGCACTGGAGAGGCCTCTCGTAACCCCCCTTACGGGAGTGAGACAATTCTTGGGTTTTATTGGGATAAACAGAGAAAACCAACAATTACCTAATGGTACATCACGAGTACACCATTGGTCTCTCTAACTCTACTCAACTCCCTCTCCCGAGAGCGCGAGTGAGCATAAAACTGTGTCCACACTTAGCCAACTCCCTTGATCAGGAGTGCAAGTGGGAGTCACATCTGTGTCCGCTCCTTACTCCTATAATTTACTCATGTTTCCCTCGAACACGTATCTGGAGTCTCACCCATCTTAGAATGGATCGAGGACTGTAGATAATTATCACTCTTCCTCACTCTCAGTTGCATAATTCGCATTTATAGATTAATTAGCAGTCTCAATTACCGCTTTTCCACATTTCATTCCTCTCGAGCTTACGCCGATGTCGTGCTTTCAATAACGACCATCACATCATAACTTCCACAAAATGCATATTATGTATGAGCCCCACAATAATAATCAGATTTCATTCATTGAATATGACATAAGTACAACCATTGTATTGTACATGGTACACCACATGAACATAACGCATTAGGAAATCAACATGAGATTATATTACTCTTAATCTTAACATCAACATGGCATACATGGAATTTAACATAAACTTTACCATGGCAACTAGAACATACAATCTCTATGTTATGCCATATGACAAGTTGAACATGACATGTTTTGGAGCTTACTCATAATACACAAATTATAAAATCTGTCAAAAATTGATACTGCAGAAAGATCTGTATTTTTAACCTAATTACATTCAGAATTTAATTCCGATTTCTTCAAGTCATAGGAAATTTTCTTCCGTTTTCAAAAATACCCTGAATCACTATATTTGGATTTTTCTACGATTTACTATGATATTTCAAAGTTACTGCACCGTCTTTAACAAAAGTTACTGCACATGAAAAATTACAACAATCTTGCAACAACCTTTATCATGATTTAACTTAGCATGAATTTGATTAGCATTTAGCATTTAGCATTAAACATAAACTTAAGCATACATGATCGTTGGCATTCAAGTGATAGTGTACTACAACAACAACATGACTACAAAGTTACTATTGTTAATCATGATCAAAATATCAATATGACTGCTAATTATAAATGATTAAGATTAATCTCTTGGCTAAATGCTACCGAGGAAATCACCATGAACTTAATATCAATCTAATCTACTTTAGCATGAGTTTATGAGTACAAGGTGGCATTTTCATATAAACTTAACGACATAAAATTCTTTCTCTTATCTTAACACAACATGTTGAATTGTCTAAAATTGCTACTGCGAAAGATCCTTTGTTTGAGCCTAATCACACTAAAAGCCAGTGTTTAATTCCGTCACAAAGTTGCAGAGGATTTCCTGTCATTTTCAAAAACATCATGAATCACTATATTCTGAAACTTCTGTGATTTACTATAAATTTTCAAAGTTACTGCAATGATGGAAAAATTACAACACATACTCATAAATTCCTATTGCATTTGCCAATCTTTTAAACATGGATTTAAGAAAAAACAAATCCAAAAACTAAGACCCTAATCAGAGATGCTAGAACCCTACCTTAATGGTCCTCCAAATTGTCCTTGGCCCTTCTTATTCCTTGTAGACCCCAACCATTTTCTCTTCTTTTCCTTTTCTTTTCTCCTATTTTTCTTTGAATTTCTCTTTTAATCCCACTCTAAGCCACCTCATGCTCCCCTAATTTCCTCTCCTTATGCCACCTAACTAGTGTTAGGTGAAAATCAACATGCTAATGCCACCTCACAGGTAGGAGGTGGCTAATCATGGTAAATTAGGATTTAAATTTTAATTAAAGTAAGAATACTCCCATTATACTATGTATAGTTCACTAAATACAAGTATATTCCCTATTATACATCCTTTAACAATTCCAAAAGGTGCTATAAAATTTATTAAAAATAATCTTAATGTCACAGAAATTAAGGAAAATTATACCAAGCCTCCAAAATTTATAAGTGTATTTATACGCCCAGGAAAATGTATCAATACACGTATATGAAGTTTGGGATCATTACACGCGGCAATTGGGCCAAGGTGATTCTTTTCTTCAAGGGGGTTTGCTCCTCATCCGAGCTACTAGAAGAGCTTGGATGGTGGAGGCTGTCTCTCTAAGACTTCCTCTTGAGACCTGTGTGAGGCCCACGGTGAAGGCTATGACTTTGCCCACGATGGCTCTTTCTTCGTTGATCATCTGCCGGAGCGGGGTAGTGGTACTCAGCTCCACCGAGTGATGGATGCGGGCCACTGAGAACGGCTATAGTTGAGACGATTGGTGGGCTTGTGGTTGGCTGGGACTGCGGACCAGTCAGTCGTTCTATCATGGCGGTTAGTGCCTGAATGCTGGTGCTTTTATCTCCAATGAAAACACATGAAACTGCTCCAAAGTCACAAATTGCAGCTCGGGTGCTCCATGGGTGGACAGGCTTGGATCCACGAGGTGCGGTGTAGTATCTGATGCCTCTGCAGTAATTGACCTTTCAGGCCATTGGTTGGTGGGTCGAGTCGTCGTCAGTGTGACTAAAGACATGGATGTCGACTCGTTCCCACAGAAGGCACCAATTGTTTACAGGTGTTTTCTCACCACGTATATTATTACAAGAGAATGCAGATGGAGTGGATGTCGTTGGACGATGTTTGCAGTTGACTGGTTATTGAACGAGCTAGCCTCAGGCTGAGTAGGCTTCAATCGGAGCTACTGATGGCTGATTGAGCTCTGGACGAGCTGACTATGGGCTGAGATGGTGTCGATCCTTAGTCAATGGTCGCTGGTTGATTCAGGCGGGGCGGACGTCGCAATTTCATAATGGCTTGGTGGGAGATGTTTTCGGACATCGACTGAATATTGGACGAGCTTGTTAGTGGTTATGCCTTAGGCCAAATATTTGGACCTTTATGTTATGTCATTTTTTCATTTATAAAATGGTTCTCTTAATATTATTATTATATTACGTGCATGTTTCATTATAATAATGTTTGAATAGCTGTTAAATATTATTCTGAATATCCCTAGTCATTCATCAGTGAAGGTATAATGATGAATTAAGACTAGTATGAATTTGGTTGATAATTATGAGATAATTATATGTATGGTGATACAAATCAAACTTGTAGGTACTTGTTGGAGAACAAGGTACTTGATAGACTTGCTATGAGATCATTGCATGGATTAGTGTCATAAATGATCTCATAATAGTTATGTCATAGAATCTTTAGACCTGAGATCATCACCGTTTTCTACATGAGGAACATCATGTTTTGACATAACCAAACGTTATCTTTAATCAGATAATCATAAAGGTTATGATTGAACATGATGAGAATTATGCAGAGTAAAGTGAATGAACACCACGTAATTTGTCGTTCTCTTATGAGAGAGATATCTAATGGGCCCCTCGATAAGTAGGACTGCGAAATGCATGGCCATGCTCAGATGAATTAATACATGATCAATGCCATTTGATTTTATCAGTCTACTTAGTAATCGAGAAATTAAATGTTTGAACAATACAAGCATGACATTGTCCATGACTTAGTTCAAATAAGATGTCGTGTGACAAAAGGATTAGATATGTTCTATTGGTTAGGTTAATATCGGACTAAGGATATTCATATTAATTGGGTAGTCATAATGTTTTGTTAGAGACCACTTATGACTTGTGGGCTTATAATGGGATTAGGCCTACTGCCAATTTGATATGACCCTATTGGGTCGCACATATAGAAGGTAATGGATTTGATATGGTTTAAATGAGATTTCAAATTTAAACTTTGATTTGAAATTTGAAATAAGGCGATATATCTTAAATGTCAGATATTGTATCTTGTTAATATATTATCCATAAGATATCTCTGCGTAACTGAAACACGTTAACCACTCATCAGATTGAGTTAGTGTTAACGTGGGACTACACACACACACACACACACACACACACACACACACACACACACACACACACACACACACACAAGAAATTTCCCGTGCCCAAAGGACACTGCGATTTGAGAGGGGGGCCCACGCCTATACTAGCGCACTGCGAAGTATGAAGGGGGCCTGCGCCTATACATAGCACTCCAAATTTTAAAATTTTAAGTTTACAAATCAAATTTCAATTTTCAAATCTTCCCCACAAATTTCCCCCCAAAATTTATCCCAGTCCTAATCATCAAGCCCTTATCCTAGTCATAAGCCCTTTGACCTAGTCACTTGTCATACTGGGACAAAATTCAAAATCTTCATCAAATATAGAATAGATTGATATATATATATATAATATAAATATAGAAAGGATTTTCAAAACGCTATGCGGTCTCTGCCGTTTTTGAGGAAGTACAGAGTAAGAGAAAAACCCTAGTTGCAGATAAGGAGCTAGTACCCTTGCAATTTTCGTTCGTGACATTCGTGTGTGGATACTGGTAGAGAGTGGTCGTTCATTGAGCATCACCTACAGTCCAATTCATTCGACAATTAAAACGCATGGATCTTTGGTGGGTTTCTCTTTTTTTCCCGTTGCGTATAAGTTTTATTATGCTTATAGTAAACCCAATAGAGCTAACCCCTGGGCTGAACTCACCTCGCTTCGAATGGTTGGGGTCCAATCCGAGATATGTTTTCTACGTCCGAGCTATTCTGGACCTCCTTCAGTGTAACGACCTGTTTTCATCGACACAACTATTTACATATTTAACCTATTTTCAAATTTTTTTAAAACTATTTTATAATGGTTCGTCAGGAGTTTTTATGATTTTAAAATTTTTTTATAAAAATATTTCGAAGTATCAAACTAGTTATGAAGTATTTTAGTAAGTTCGGGTTTCATCAAATACCTCTAAATAATCTGATAAAAATTCAGTTTCAATTATTACCGCTTTGGCTTAATGAATTAATTTTCTATACAAACGTCATCAAAACGTTTTCAAACTTTTACAGTATCATTCTATGATCATTTAGGGCTTCCCACATTAATTTCGTAATTTTCTGATATCAAATCAATAGAGAACCCACAAACCCGCATCCTAAACATTTTGGCCTAAAACTAGTATCTCCGTAGCTCAAACCACAAAATGGATCTCGTATTCGTGATCCTCGCGACGATACGAACCCGTGGGTATGTTTTCGTAATTTTTCGGACACGTTTACTAGTAGGGGCAAAATCGTAATTTCGTTACAAATTTTACTATTACCGTCACTACTTACCTTAGCTAATTACTATAACCTAATTACTAATTACCCCTAACCATATCTAAAACGTGGGAGGGGACACGTTTAGACATTTATAAATTTAGTCTAAAGCTAAAACCTAATCGCATTAATTACATACCTAATTTCATTAATATCATTGACTAAGCTAAATACCATATGATATAATTAACCTATAAATACCCCCTAAACCCTCTCCCTCTCAGCTTAACCCAAACCCAACTCACGTACACATGCTCTCTCTCTCTCTCTCTCTCTCTCTCTCTCTCTCTCTCTCCCCCCCCCTCTCCCCCCTCCCCCCTCCCTCCCCCAGTTCTCGCACGAGAGCCCAGGCTGCCACTGCCACTGCCCCTTCCCCTCCACGTTTCTGGCGTCACCCCCTCCATAGTCGCCGCATTGGACACCCGCAGCAGCGCCCGAAGACCCCGCATCCTCGGAGCTCCGACAGCGCCCCTCCCCTCTTCTTCTCGTCATGCTCCGATGAACCCACGCTCACCGTCATGTCGCCGTCGTCTTCGCCTCACCTCCGACCCCAACCCACGCCAGCGCCCCGTGGACCACCGCCTCGCCTAGCCTAGCCCCCGCCTCCTCCTTCTTCCTGTGAAAGCCCATCGGCGAACCCAAGCGACCGGAGCACCCTCGAAGCAGCCCTCCATCGACGACGAGAGCTTCGGCAAGCTCCCCGTTCCGACGCCTCCCACCACAACTCTCCTCCGCCTGCTGAAACCATGCCGAGCTCGCCTCCATCGCCGTCTACCGCCGCCCTCTCATCGTCGAGCGCCGCTACCCACCGTACCCCGCTCGCTGCTGCTCCCCGAGCCCCACTGACGTGCTCCGCCTCCCGCCAAGCACCCCTGCTCCTCGCCGCTGCTGTCGTCGCCGCGAGCGTCGCCGTCGCTGCAAACCCCAACCGCCCGACGCCGCCCCGAGCCCCGCCGACGTCGACGGAAACCCCCCGCTGCTGCACACGAAAACGACAAGGCGAGTTAAAATAAAAACGTATTTTTGTATATATGTATCCGTATAAACCCGTAAATACGTGTATATATATATATTTATAAATGGGTTTTATTGGTCTTAAATTGATAGTAAATTATATACAGGTCAGAAAAATGTGAGACCAGCTCCAGAAAATCAGAAATGACATTCTGGACCCAATGACGCTGGTTTCATCTCAATAAGACGCTTAGTTTTTCCAGAATAAATTTTTAAGCCTAAAACTTAAATACTTTATTTTCGTTCGAACATCCGTAACTTGTTATTTTCACGTAAACTGTTACGTGAGGAAAATATATGTTGTAGTACTCTTCGAGACGGTCATTTTTACGGCTCACTTGAACCATTCCGATATGGATTGCACCGAGAAGAAATTGTTGAATAATTACGCTACTTAATTAAAAGTAGTTTTTAATTTGATTTTTGAGCTTTTAAAAATTATAAAAATTAACACGAGCTTCTGAAAAATATTTCCTCCTACATTAAAATTATTTTCATCGTATCTAGCATATAGAAAATTTTTGAACGCTTTTTGACAACGTTTCAGTCAGTTTTAAAAATCAAAACGATCAAATTAAATAGATAGAAATAGGGTAGCCTGTAACTAACGATTTCTTGTGTTAGCAGGTACCAATTTTTATGCACCAGCATCTTTAGAAGCTCTAGCTCTAACCCTGTCTTACTACGACAATCTCGATAGCGTAAGTCGCAATGAATTCTAACTTTAGAAACTTAGAAAGTGTAGAATTACAGCATGCTCGAAGCATGGATCGATATCATAGTTGTTGGACTTCAAAGCATTGATCAGGACTGACATTCTCTGTTGATGCTTCTGCCTTGAATTTTCAACAAGCAAAACTCTTTGGAGTGTTGTTAATGCCTTTGAACATCTTTGGGGTGAGACTATTGTGCATAACTCTATTGGTATGTAAGTCGGGTCTATCACAACCGTCATTAGTGTCTTTGCCTTTAGAACAACGGATTGACGTACCGTATTGAAAAGTAATGATTGAATGGTATATCGTGGAACGTCCTATTGAAATTGAATGCTTATCTGATGATGATGTGATGGGCCCATGAGTCCATATTGATACGAATACTAGTATGAACATTGGAATATGATAATACACGGGATACAGGGTAGTCTTGAGCTACGAAGTGTGCGGGAGTGACCGGGTCCACCCTTATTTGGTAAGCCGTACCATCACCCAGCAGGGGATGGTAGGTAGATATTCCATGGGTTACTCCGAGGAATGGGTGCACTTATGGTTGGATATCGTGCACTCGAGCTAAGACTGTTGCATTAGCTTGATTGATACCATTGTTTTGTCACGACTACTGACTAAGTCGAGACTACTCGAACGTGGCAGAGCACATTGGATACACGGGATACGGGTTAGTCTTGAGCTACGAAGTGTGTGTGAGTGACCAGGTCCACCCTTATTTGGTAAGCCGTACCATCACCTTGCAGGGGATGGTAGGTAGATATTCCACGGGTTGCTCCGTGGGATGGGTGCACTTGTGGTTACACATCGTGCACTCGGGCTAAGGCTGATGCACTAGTTCGGTTGTTTGCTATGTTTTCATTGTTCTGTCACGACTACTGACTGGATACGAAGGAGTCGAGACTACTCGAACGTGATAGAGCGGTATAATAATAAGCGGTCTTAAATTACTACTGGATCAGTGTCTAGAAAGGAATGGGAAGTGGGTTGGTCAACCAAAGGACTCGTCCTGTGGTCATAGAAGTGACCTGTGCCTTCAAGCCCTGACTGACTGGCTGGTTTGGTAGTTAAATTATACTTCTTCTTATTAGGCCAGCCTACACTATTATATAGTCAAGCGATGTATGTTTCCTCTTGCTCGCTCATTACTTTCCTATATAAGTCACGTAGTTTCTAGCTTTACTATTGCTTTTTAGTGTTACTACATCTACCTGGTTGTCTTATTATTGTCATCATATTGCATGCTGGTTAAAACATTATTGCTACCATATGCCAAGACACAGCTGTTGCTCTTGTACGTTATTTTTGCATTTGCACAGTCACCTTTACTTTATACATTACATGCACTTTACTTACCACACCTGAGCAGCCACCAGTACTTTACTTATCGCTCTTACACATATGCTTGCTCATACTTTTACTTTTTGCACATGCATGACCATCTTTCGTTTACTATAGCTTGTTCCATATTTTGCACTGCTTCTTTTCTATTGCTAGAATTGTTGTGACTTACCTATGGTTCCATCTCAGTGGCACCGTAGACGACGCACATATGGAGGTAGATGCACTTGAGTTAATAGCGCCAGAGTTCAACCCTGAGATCGGACCTATCGGAGTTATTTGCACTCTTATACTTTCTTTATTTCATGTATATTTGTTGGAACAATTTGTGCAGTATGGAATGTAATAATTGGACACTATTTGGGTATTTTTGTATATCTCAGCATCGTGGCTATATTGTTTTCACTGGTTAACTGCAGGACCTGTGCAAATAACAAATAAGTAACGGGCCCCGAGAGCGGGTCGTTACATTCAGCCTCATGGGGGAAGTTGTAACGTCTCGCTCCTCAGGATACCCGAGAAGTACGAATCCGTCCCAGGTGATCCCAGAGTAGCGAGTGTTACAAAGAAAGGAATAAAAGAAACACAATAATCAGCAGGTCCACTGCGCACTGCTGGGATAGTACCTGTAGTGTTTCTAAGCAAACAACCAACATTCTACAGAGAAGAACCAAAGAACATAGAAACAACACTGAGATAAGAGCTTAAATACTGCATTTTTAATATATATATATATATATATATATCATCAATATCCATATATGACATCACCTATACATCAACCCTCCCAAGACTTAAAGAAACCCCAAAAGTACAATGGTCTCTCTCTCCTCTCAACCCTCCACCCATTCCTATAACTCCACAAGTCCAGCTCTTCACCAACTCCATCTGCTACCAACTCCAACACCTGAATACCTGAAAAGTCAACGGTGGGGCACGTCAACGCGTGACCCAGTAGGACATCCCAACTCCACGGTGCACAAGGATGCAATGCACTAAGCAATAAGCTGGAAACTAACTCATGGCATATCATGGCAAATTCATATGTAATTGTAAATGATATCAATAACAAAACACATACCCGCGGCAAAAGAAAAGCCTGCAAAACAAGTAAGTACTACAGATAGAGAAGTGAACTGCAATATCAAGAAACTGAAACCTAGCAGTACAACATCATCCCAAGTACAATTACTAATAATAACTATATCTGATATTGCAACCACCAAAACTCCACTTTCCAACATACAACCATTTCAACACATAATGCATTCATGGCAATATTCATTCTCATAAGGTAACGATCACACATATATAACCACCAATCATACATAACGCTCAATGATGCCATGATGCATATGAAACACAAGCAATGCGATGCAATGCAATGCAATGTGATCCCATGAATGAGCCGGCATGCACGTGCAAGTGATTCTACTCCGTTATCAACGTGGAGCCACCTAATGGTATCAAGAGGTTGCCCACGGCGACTTCACCCGCCTCCTACCGCGGCAACTTTGTCCATGCCCATGCACTCCACCTCCGTGTCCTAATCACATCATCATATCACAACCCATGTGTATGGGTGTATCTTACATTCTTTGCATTTTGCTTCCATGTACAAGCTAATTCACATTTCCGACATATATACATAGCTGAACATAGATATATGCTTAGCTGAACACACCTATTTAAGGGACTGAACATACATATATGCTTCACTGAACATACATATATACATAGCTGAACACAGATATATACGTAGCTAAACATGGATATATGCTTAACTGAACACACATATTTAAGGGACTGAACATACTTATATGCTTCACTGAACACACATATACCATAGCTGAACACATATATACACATAACTGAACATAGATATATGCTTAACTTAACACACAATTTAAGGGAGTGAACACAGATATATACTAGCTGAACAAGCATATATTCACAACTGAACACACATATACTTCACTGTACATTGCTGAACTTCGCCAACAGTCACAAACACCAGTGGATATCGGCCATTTCTAGTGCGAATTTGATAAGACTTCATAAATGAAAGTTGTAGATACGATAGTCTTGGGTTCACATATAAAATTTTATGCAAAAATATGAATTATATGATTTATAGTGATTTATTTTGTGAAATTTGTCAGATCTGTTTTTCAGACAGATTTTAGGGTCTGTACTAATTGCTACTCTAGGGCATGTTACAGTCAGAATTACGAAAACATTATCTCAGAGAAAATTGTAGAGAAAGTTGTTATCTTTAAACCGAGATCAAGAACATAACATTCCATAAAGTGTGCAGAGAGTTATACCCGTTTTCGTGAAAGGTTTTCAGTTTTGATTGAAACCAGACCAGTAGGCATATCCGAATTTTTATCAAATCATGCAGTTAGAATTTGGGAAAATGATCAAAATGAAAGTTGTTCATAGCTACAAGACACACATCATATAAAATTTCCAAGGCATTCCTAATAGCCAATTAAGTCCAGAACTTAGTCAAAGTTTAAGCTTTCAGGATAAAGTTTTCAGCATCAAGGGCAAAAGTGTTTCATGAAAATTAATAATGTATTAAGCTCAAAATTAAACATGTAAACATACTACAAGGTGGAGTTGAGATTCCTACCTCTCTCAAGATGATGGAGCTTCTCTCCTCCTTCTCCTTCGTCCTCTTCCTCTCCTTTCCTTTATTTTCCCTTTGATTTCTCTTTCTCTTCCTCTTTCTCTCTTTCTTTCTCTCCCTTCTTTCTTTCTTTCTTTCTTTTTTTTCCATGAAGAGTTCAGTCATAAGGAAGAAAGGAGAAAATAAATGAAAAAGGAAAATGAAAAGTTAAAGAAGAGAGGAGAAAGTTGTAGAAGAAAATGAGAAGAAAATATCTCTTTAAAAGTTCCAGGTATTTACAAGTTTGCCATTCTATACACTCTTCATTTTTATATACACACACACTTTCTAAAATATCGCATATCTAGAAGCATCCCTCATACTTGTCACTAATAGGATGGCATGGAAGCTACTAACATAACTACCCCTCAACTTGGGTATAAAATTACATCCCAAGCCATCCCATACACAGCATACTTAGAATCAACCAGTGCTACATACATATGACACACATAGATACAATCTGTACACAGATATACAAGGATCTGTACACACATATGCACTACACTGTATATACATATATACTGTACTGGACATAGATATATATGGATCTGCTACAAGGGTTCAGTTTATAATACAACTGTGTACAGAATATAAGACAAGTGTGTTCAGTTGTAAAGACAATTGTGTACATAATATGCTACAAGTGTGTTCAATTGTAAAACAACTGTGTAAAGAATATAAGACAAGTGTGTTCAACCTATAATAGAACTATGTTCATAGTTAAATGAAGATCTGTACCCACAGATCTACTACACAAGCATGTGTACACATATATATAAGAGACTATACATACATATAAATTGCACTGGACACAGATATGAAATACACATATATACAACCAGAAGTACATACATATATGTGTCCACATATATATAACAGATGCACACACATACTCATACATATGCACATACTTATCTCACTAACTGTACATACATAGACACTCAGCTGGACATACATAGAATACCATGGAACATGTATATAGTCCCGACTACACTGTGAACACCCATACAATGGAATACAGACACTTATATTTAGTAGGAACACACGTGTATTACAATCTGAACACACATATACTACAATACTTACTAGCATACACACGTAATACTGTATAGCATACTATTCACACTACATAGATACCCAGATATACACTCTATTTTCACACAAAATATAGGCCATACGTATATGGCACTTTGGGCCATTACATTCTATCCACCTTAAAAATCAAGTCTGTCCTCGGACTTCCCAAACTAAGGGTTAACTTAAGGATGGCAGACTTAGACATTAAGGTCACTATACCCCAAGCATACTATAACAAAAGCAAGGCATACTCATATGCATACACTTACACATATATCAAATAGTCACACACATACACATACTCCTACATGCATATACATTTACTCACATATTCATACTTACCCTATTACACACCTACCTCTTATATACACAAAAATATAAACATACATACTTTATAGACACACAAGTATACGCCACATGATACTTCACATAGGGCTAATACACTACCACATATACACATCTATACATAGACATAGACATACAATCATATAAGTCTCCTAGGATACATCCAAACATACACATATATATCTCATCACATAAGGTCATGCAACATAACACAACACCATATCCCTACTACTATATATAAGGCACCCATTTCCATACAATAGTATAGCCACCCATACACAATAAGCATGTACAACCATACATATCATTATGCACATATCACGTATAGTACCACATGTGCATATACATCACAATAAACAACATAATGTACTAGTATACCAAGAATATGCCCACTCATACAAGAGTGGAACACATAGATCCACACATGGGTCTCCACACACTATATATACACACACTGCCTACATATTAATCAACACAATAGCTCTATTATACCTATATCTCATAGTTCAACCGTATACTAACACATATACCTTAAAACACCATCATACAGCCACATCTTCATACTTACACATATATACAACAGACTATCCATGTCTACACTCAGGCACTCTAAACCTCGGTTTCTAGCATCAGAGCTCTATCTTAAGGCTGGACTCCTACCCACCTTAAGAGTCAACTACCCTCTGAACACTACACGCACTACCCTTACACAGCCGCAGTGCGGTGACCTGCATGGGCCACCAACTTGTAACGTCCCGCTCCCCAGGATACCCGAGAAGTACGAATCCATCCCAGGTGATCCCAGAGTAGCGAGTGTTACAAAGAAAGGAAGAAAAGAAACACAATAATCAGCAGGTCCACTGCGCACTGCTGGGATAGTACCTGTAGTGTTTCTAAGCAAACAACCAACATTCTACAGAGAAGAACCAAAGAACATAGAAACAACACTGAGATAAGAGCTTAAATACTGCATTTTTAATATATATATCATCAATATCCATATATGACATCACCTATACATCAACCCCCCAAGACTTGAAACCCCAAAAGTACAATGGTTCTCTCTCCTCTCAACCCTCCACCCATTCCTATAACTCCACAAGTCCAGCTCTTCACCAACTCCATCTGCTACCAACTCCAACACCTGAATACCTGAAAAGTCAACGGTGGGGCACGTCAACGCGTGACCCAGTAGGATATCCCAACTCCACGGTGCACAAGGATGCAATGCACTAAGCAATAAGTTGGAAACTAACTCATGGCATATCATGGTAAATTCATATGTAATTGTAAATGATATCAATAACAAAACACATACCTGCGGCAAAAGGAAAGCCTGCAAAACAAGTAAGTACTACAGATAGAGAAGTGAACTGCAATATCAAGAAACTGAAACCTAGCAGTACAACATCATCCCAAGTACAATTACTAATAATAACTATATCTGATATTGCAACCACCAAAACTCCACTTTCCAACATACAACCATTTCAACACATAATGCATTCATGGCAATATTCATTCTCATAAGGTAACGATCACACATATATAACCACCAATCATACATAACGCTCAATGATGCCATGATGCATATGAAACACAAGCAATGCGATGCAATGTAATGCAATGTGATCCCATGAATGAGCTGGCATGCACGTGCAAGTGATTCTACTCCGTTATCAACGTGGAGCCACCTAATGGTATCAAGAGGTTGCCCACGGCGACTTCATCCGCCTCCTACCGCAACAACTTTGTCTATACCCGTGCACTCCACCTCCGTGTCCGAATCACATCATCATATCACAACCCATGTGTATGTGTGTATCTTACATTCTTTGCATTTTGCTTCCATGTACAAGCTAATTCACATTTCCGACATATATACATAGCTGAACATAGATATATGCTTAGCTGAACACACCTATTTAAGGGACTGAACATACATATATGCTTCACTGAACATACATATATACATAGCTGAACACAGATATATACGTAGCTGAACATGGATATATGCTTAACTGAACACACATATTTAAGGGACTGAACATACTTATATGCTTCACTGAACACACATATACCATAGCTGAACACATATATACACATAGCTGAACATAGATATATGCTTAACTTAACACACAATTTAGGGAGTGAACACAGATATATACTAGCTGAACATGCATATATTCACAACTGAACACACATATACTTCACTGTACATTGCTGAACTCGCCAACAGTCACAAACACCAATGGTATCGGCCATTTCTAGTGCGAATTTGATAAGACTTCCTAAATGAAAGTTGTAGATACGATAGTCTTGGGTTCACATATAAAATTTCATGCAAAAATATGAATTATATGATTTATAGTGATTTATTTTGTGAAACTTGTCAGATCTGTTTTTCAGACAGATTTCAGGGTCTGTACTAATTGCTACTCTAGGGCATGTTACAGTCAGAATTACGAAAACATAACTGAGACCAAGAACATAACATTCCATAAAGTGTGCAGAGAGTTATACCCGTTTTCGTGAAAGGTGTTCAGTTTTGATTGAAACCAGACCAGTAGGCATATCCGAATTTTTATCAAATCATGCAGTTAGCATTTGGGAAAATGATCTAAATGAAAGTTGTTCATAGCTACGAGACACACATCATATAAAATTTCCAAGGCATTCCTAATAGCCAATTAAGCCCAGAACTTAGTCAAAGTTTCAGCTTTTCAGGATAAAGTTTTCAGCATCAAGAGCAAAAGTGTTTCATGAAAATTAATCATGTATTAAGCTCAAAATTAAACATGTAAACATACTACAAGGTGGAGGTGAGATTCCTACCTCTCTCAAGATGAGGGAGCTTCTCTCCTCCTTCTCCTTCTTCCTCTTCATCTCCTTTCCTTTGTTTTCCCTTTGATTTCTCTTTCTCTTCCTCTCTCTCTTTCTTTCTTTCCCTTCTTTCTTTCTTTCTTTTTTTTCAATGAAGAGTTCAGTCATAAGGAAGAAAGGAGAAAATAAATGAAAAAGGAAAATGAAAAGTTAAAGAAGAGAGGAGAAAGTTGTAGAAGAAAATGAGATGAAAATATCTCTTTAAAAGTTCCAGGTATTTACAAGTTTGCCATTCTATACACTCTTCATTTATATATACACACAACCCATTCTAAATTACAAGTGGGCCATTCCTTTATGCACACACCCTTTCTAAAATATCGCATATCTAGAAGCATCCCTCATACTTATCACTAATAGGATGACATGGAAGCTGTAGTGCACCTGTCGGGCTACTGCACACGTACTAGAGGGGGGGTGAATAGTACTTTTAAATAATAGGGAGAGTTATTCCTAATTATCGTGCAATTAACAAACAACAATGCGGAATAACAACGATCAACAAGAATAAATGCAAACGCAAACAAATGGTTTAATGGGTTCGGATCCACCCAAGTCTCCCCGACTTGTTCCCGGTGATCCTACGTCCCAACCACCCGGATCCCCTCCGGATACTTGAGTTGGAAACCCTAACTCAAGATTTCCAATATGCCCACTTGCGAAAACCTCGCAAGTGCAAACTAACTACAAACGATGTCCGTGAATCCCACAACCCGGGATCACACAAACTCTCACAACCGAGAGTATACAATTCAAATAACGAATGTAAATGAAATGACATGCGTACCAACAAAATACCTATGCCTTGAGTATTCTTACCAAATTAGGGCAATGTGGATTTTGATGGAGGAAGATGGCACCAAACCCTAGCTTCAAGAAGATGACCAGCAATGGAAGCCTAGGGTGGAGATGGTGACCTAGAATCAAGCTTCTAGCTTGAATGGCTCACAATGGAGAGAATCTCTCTTGAGGATTTAGGGCTCAAGAACTTGAGGGAGAGATTCTTGTGAGAAGAGAGAGCTTGGAAATAAAGTTGATTGCTCTTCTCTTTTGATCTGAAAATATCTCTAATATATTGATTAACCCCTTCAAGAAATGAATCAGGATTCTATTTATAGGGGCAAGGAAAAACGAGTTCAAAAAGATCCCAACGGCTCTTTTCTGAAGCTGGTTAGTCAGTCAAAGAAGGATGCCCGACCGACTAGATCACAATCTAGTCGGTCGGTCAATGAGCATGGACCGACTAACGAGTTGACAGCCAAGATAGAAAAGTTCACGGTCAATATGAACTAGTCGGTCTAAGAAGACTTGTCGACCGACTAGTTGGACAACTAGTCGGTCGGTCAGTGTTCTTTGACCGACTAAGAGATGAAACTCAAAGGCTGGAAACAAGTTTAACTAGTCGGTCTAAGAACAATGTCTAACCGACTAGTTTCTCAACTAGTCGGTCGACAAATGTGCTTTGACCGACTAAGTGTAAACAGTGGCTCAGGTTGAAATTGGGAGATGAAAACTAGTCGGTCTGAGAAGGATTCCTAATCGACTAAATCGTCATCTAGTCGGTCGGTGAGCCTTCTTGGACCGACTAACTGTAAACAGTAGATAGCCAATATTGAGCAAGGGCATCTAGTCGGTTCATGAAGGATTGCCGACCGACTAGATCGTCATCTAGTCGGTTGGTTCTCCTACTTGAACCAACTAAGATGCTCCGGAAGCCGAGGGAAGAAGCACGAAGCTTCGGGAAAGTTCCTATGGGCTTCTAAGATAATCCTAGCTCTAAGATATGAGCGAAATGAAGATTATAAAGTAAGTCCTACTCAAGGCTTAACATTCTAAGTAAAGAAGCTAGAAGACTATAAATAAACCTTGACGATCCGTCTTCATAAGCTTCAATCTTCATTCTTGACTTCAATAAAGGTTCTTGAGCTTAAACGAAGCTTCAGGCACACGATCACGCGTATTGAGAAGTCTTGAGACGTCGCTTGAGATGAACGTATTCTTTTGGCGACGATCTCCATAACTGCGCTCACAAATAGTTAGTACACGATATTTATGTTTGCTCATCATCAAAACCAAATCCGGGGAATCAATACTCAACAGAAGCTACTAACATAACTGCCCCTCAACTTGGGTATAAAATTACATTCCAAGCCATCCCATACACATCATACTTAGAATCAACCAGTGGTACATACATATACAAGTATCTGAACACACATAGATACAATCTGTACACAGATATACAAGGATCTGTACACACATATGCACTGCACTGTATATACATATATACTGTGCTGAACATAGATATATAGGGATCTGCTACAAGTGTTCAGTTTATAATACAACTGTGTACAGAATATAAGACAAGTGTGTTCAGCTGTAAAGACAATTGTGTACAGAATATGCTATAAGTGTGTTCAATTGTAAAACAACTGTGTAAAGATTATAAGACAAGTGTGTTCAACCTATAATAGAACTATGTTCATAGTTAAATGAAGATCTGTACCCACAGATCTACTACACAAGCATGTGTACACACATATATATAAGAGACTATACATACATATAAACTGCACTGGACACAGATATGAAATACACATATATACAACCAGAAGTACATACATATATGTGTCCACATATATATAACAGATTCACACACATACTCATACATATGTACATACATATCTCACTAACTGTACATACATAGTCACTCAGCTGGACATACATAGAATGCCATGGAACATGTATATAGTCCCGACTACACTGTGAACACCCATACAATGGAATACGAACACACTTATATTTAGTAGGAACACACGTGTATTACAATCTGAACACACATATACTACAATACTTACTAGCATACACACGTAATACTGTATAGCATAATATTCACACTAAATAGATACCAAGATATACACTCTATTTTCACACACAAAATATAGGCCATACGTATATGGCACTTTAGGCCATTACAGAAGTCGATCTCTGACTGAGTAGTTCTCGGTCCGGGCTATAAGAGCCTAGCCCAAGCTATCTATGCCACGTCTGAACGGTGCTTATGCTCTAGTCCGAGCTATCTACTGCCTCCTGCACCACAAACTTCGTTAGGGGGTTCGGATCTGTTGTCCAACCGAATCCCCTCCGATGCTTAAGTTAGTCAATGACTCGAGGAGGCTCAGGGCAACTATGGCGGATCTGTTGAGAGACATGCCTCTAGTTGTCGCGTCGAGTATGGAGGAAACGTAGAAAACTAGGTCAGAGCAGATCCTGGAGTTTAGGGGTACCTGACCGGTGAAAGTTTCAGAATCCTCCCAAGAATTGAAAAAAGTCCCGTCTCTCGTTGCTTAAGAGACTACTTATATGCAGCAGACGTTAGAGGGCAGTGGACGTTAGAGGGTAACTTCTGAGCCTTTATGACGCTTTATTACTTAAGCTGCCGGCATTGATCATCGTCCATTGAATGCCCTCTTGACGAGCTTAACGGTCGGTATTGATAGGGAACCCAACGATCAACTCGGCTGTCGACTTAAATGAAGTGTCGGTTGGCCTCACACGAGGATCTCTGGGCTATTGGGCCGAAGTTCTGGGCTTTACCGGGCTTGATCATTTAAGGTCGACCCATTGTTGTATCAGCTGTTGGTAACTATGTCAAATTTCCATTTTGATGCTAACTTAAATCTAATTTGATGCCCACACTATAACAAAAACCTAAATGTACATCTGCTTGTCTTATTTCCAATGGATTTAGTTTCATCTCGATAAAAGGCTTATCAAAGAAAAATATCACCAAAAGAATCACGAACTGGTTAGAAACTCTGGAATATGAATTGGGTAGTGATCTAGACGGGAAGAATGAACTTGCGAACTTGAGCAGGTTCCATCCAAATATTACTTACAGGTGAAGAGTTTGAACTCAGTCCCTTCTCACTCTAATTTGAGCCGGGAGCTAATCAAGGATGTTGAGTGTTTTGGGGTGTTTTCTCATCACTGGTTGATAATTTGAAGGTCCGGGGGTCGTCGCAGTCACGTGAGATGCGTGCGGCCTCCGGGGTCGGTTATTCGAGCATTCGCTTGGGCGGGAACGCGCGGATCCGTGCGTCGATGTACCTAAGGGAAGCTTTGGTAGAGCGACTGTTTCTTGTAACGATCGGTCGAACGAGCTCAGGCTCGAGAACATTCGGACCCGAACAATGGAGCGCCGAAGGGTGGCTTCGGCTAGTTGATATTTCCTCCGATCTGCACAGATGAGAAAGCTTGTCAGGGGTGTCGGACCTTGGTTTCGACCAAGTCCCATCCGATGCTTAAGTCAGACGATGACTGATAAGTGCCCGATGGAATCAAGCTTGGTTCGCAGAGATACCAAGCGCAAATTCTCGAGCCGGTTAATGGAGAAGAAATGTAAAGTGGAAGAAAGGTCTTGAGAGGTGGAATACCTGAGACATGGGTTTTCTGGATTCCATCCCTTTGCGCTTTGTCTTTTGGGCCTCTTATAGGAGTCTGCATATCAACGCCTTCATGGCGTCCTGTCATCTCGTCCTTCGTGTCCGCCCGCTTTGATGGTCCCTTCAAGGGTCATGAAGGCGGACGTAATGGCGCATTGACTGGTGTTCAAGGCGGGCGCGATCTGGGGAGCGGTTTCATCAATCGTGGAGGGTCAGCAGTTTCCCCGACGTTGGTTTTGGACCACCGCGACTTGATACGCTAGCAGGGCCTTCCGATTTGGGCCCAATCCCCCCCCGGGCCGTGGGCTTGCCCTGCTTCGTTTGGGGGGGTTGAATCAATTGCCCCCATTGCTCGGGCCGTTCGGCTCTTGACGGTTTGGTCCAAGGCATGTGATTCATGTGGATTTGACAAGCGCGTCAGTCGAGATGACGTATTCAATGAATGTCATCATGTCGCTGTGAACCAAGAATTCTCCCGCCCTTTGGAAGTGGGATTCGGAGAGCCGCCTTCAGTGGGATGTTGACGAGTGTCCTTCTTTGGATGACCTGGATTCGGAGCCGCCCTCCATATAAAACGACATGGTTTTGGGGTTCCTTCTGCGCTTCTCGATTTTTCTTTCGTTTCCTCTCGTCGTTGCCGAATCTCTCTCTGTCTCCTCTTCGACATCCCCTTCTCCAGCTTTCGCAAGGTACTCTCATTCCTTACTTCCGTTTTTGTTTTGCTCAATGGAGAGGGTGCTGAGAATAAGAAATCCGCCACCTGATGCCGATGATTCCATCGCACCCGTCGGTGCATCTTCGTCCCGCGTGAAGGGAAAGGGTTTGCTATCTGAGGATTTGAACCAGCGAGGGAATCCTTCCGGGGCTGAGGGATCCGAGGTTCCTCCCGCGATTCTCGAAGCGGTCTCTACTGTCTCCTATTCCACCGCTGAGAGAGTTAGGGTTGAATATCTTTCTTACCAGTATGGGGTTCGGGTCCCGTTTCAAGACGAGAGGATCTGTTTTCCTGGGGCCCGTGAGATAGGAATGTACGTCGAGATGTTTCGAATGGGTCTTTGCTTTCCTCTTCACCCATTCATTATGCAGGTTTTGGAATTTTTGCAAGTGTCCTTGTGCCAGCTGACCCCGTACTCAGTCCCGGTCTTGGTTGGCTTTGTCGTGATCTATCATCTGCACTGGTTGGAGCCGTCCTTGCCGTTCTTCTTCTATTTCTACAAAATTATGACTGTCTCCTTGGCAACATGGCTTCATATTGACGTCAGGAGGGGCAGGGAATGTCTGCTGGGCTTGCTCTGCTGGGTCGGTCATTGGAAGAACGACTACGTTTTGTCACTTTCCCCGGGGATGCCAAAATTCTAACTGGCCGGGGAAGCTCGGGCGCATACGAGTTGGCTCTGGACCTCTCAGATGTTGATCGGGCCGCGATTAAATTCCTGACGGCCTTGCCCAGGGGGGAGAGCTTGGTCTGGCCTTTGTTGGACGATCTCCTCCTCAAAAGCGTCTTGTGGTCCCCTGATAAAGGCACTTTTCAGACTTCGTCCTTCTCCTTGGCTTACCCTGATTCTCCTTTCTTTTACAGGAATGGCGGGCCAGGAGTTAAGCCACCCCTACGACGTGCATCAACTCATACGTCGGGATGCTCGGGGCTCTCGAGGAAGCTCCTCTGGTCATGCGTCGCGCCGCACAGAGGAGGAGGTGATCCGTGCAGTTGAGCCACCGATCGGGACGTTGAAGTTGGTGGATGTTCCCCTGACTGCAGGCTCTTCTCCCGTCGTGACGGGGCTGATTGATGCCCCCTAAGCCTGGCTCCGACCTTGACTGCTGCAGGTTCTTTTCCCGTTGTGGCGGGCCTGGTTGACGCTCCCGCCGACTCGGCCCCCGAGGGGGCTCTGCTGGTCTTAAGCAGGATCCTGTCGCGCCGACCGGAGGTCAGATGCCGAAGAAGAAGCATTCTTGCTTGGGTTCTGAGAGGCCCGAGAAGAAGAGAAAAGGGAATAGTGGTTCCCTGGCGGCGTGTCCCTTGTCGGCCGCCCCTTAGGGAAGCCCCCAGACCTTGGAGGAGGCTTCTCCTACCCTCCAGGTTGAGCATACCCGGGTCGGGGCAGGGCGAACACTGTCTGCATTCAGGTCCAGTCTTGAGGCCTCATCTGGAGGGTCAGTTTTTACTGACTGTGACGTGGCTGTCTGGTTGGCACAGAGCTCCGTACTGTCAGGGGACCGCTTTCTCCTGGAGAGGGTTCACTCCAAGAGCCTGGTGGACTACATGGTATGACATATTCAGTAGGTAGGTCTTTTTATTCTCTCACTCCCATTTTGTTTAGTTTGACCTTCATCTCTTTCGTCTAGCAGGCGTCCTCATTGGCCGTAGAGGTGTAGCGGCGCTTGGATCGAGTCGTCGAGCCCGAGGCGGTCCTCGAGCGGGAGCATCTGAGGACAGGGGCGGCTGATCGAGCGGCCGAGGAGGCTCGCAAGGAGTTACTACCCTCACTCCACAAGGTCGCCAAGCTCACATCTGAGGTTGAGAGGTTGAAAGAGGCGTTGGCGGCCGTCGACGTCTCTTGGGCCGCCGTCGAGAGGTCTGCTGAGGAAGCCGAGGAGGCATTGTCCCTCGTCCAGGAAGCGCACATGAAGGAGGGGCCGAGCTTTGGTCTGAGATCGGTTCCCTACGGTGAGCGGATCCCAAGCGGCTTGTTGATGAAGTTATGAGGGGGTTATGAGGACGTCCTTGCCCCGAGGATTGTGAAGTCCTTCTTAGATGGATTCCGTCCTTGCCCCAAGGATTGTGAAGTCCTTCTTAGATGGATTCCTGGCGAACAAGGAGCGGGTTCGGCAGATGCTTCCTCCCCTCTCCGATCCCTTCGACCAGCTTGTCGGGGCGAGGGACGTCGTTGAAGCAACCAGGGAGTCTTCCTCCCAGGCTCCCACGTCGTAGGCGGCCATGATGCTTTTTCTTTTGCTTTCCCCCCATTTGTAACAACCTAGATAAATAATAGAAGTTATCCTCTTTTTGGTATATCTGTTGTGTGGGCGTGTTGTCGCGTTGTCTTTGTTTTGGCCTTGTCCCACTCTTGCCGTTGTTCGTGTCGAGGTTGGTCGGCGGTGTTGGGTTTTTAAGGACCCTCAGGGTACAAATCTCTATGCATGTCCTACGTCGGACGAACGATAGAGGCATAAAACAAGCAGTGGAAGAGAACGGTTAAACTATTTAACATGCAACCCTAAGGATTCAATACCCTAGCAGGATCTCTGCCAACTTAAGGTGGATCTGACCACCCCAAGAAGGATCTAAGCTACTGCAATATATTAAAAGAAAGCATTTAAACTACATACCCGGAACCTTGCTTGCACCGGCAAGGTGTACCGAACCGCATCCGCGCCGCTCCCCGTCCCAAGCCGAACCGCTTCCCGGACCGCACCGCGTCCTGAGCTGAACCGCTTCCCAAACCGTACCGCGTCCCGAGGCGAGCAACCCCCTTCTCGCTGAGCCAACCACGTGCCGAAGAAAGTTTCACTTGAGTGGATCCTCCGTCAAGACTTCGGATCAGATCCGAGCCCCTTCGTGGCTTTGCTAGAGCCCTTTAGGAGCAAGGCAGAAATTTATGGAGAGGAGAAAAATATTTATTTAAGCTTAGATCCGCGCGTGCTCCAAACTTTTGGGAGCCGCTCAGATCTAGAGCTTGGAACGAATTTTGAGGAGGGGAGCAGACCCCTATTTATATAGGCGGCTGACCCCTCCCATTTACTCAAATTTCGATGTGAGACTAAAGTTTGGAGTTAATAAATTCAATTTAGTTTGCCTTTCACAAAGGCCAAACTTCCGTGAATTTTAACTCCCTCACAGTTGAGCTTCATGATTGATACAACCTATCAAATCGAAGGGTGTTCAATGGTGAACGCGTAGGAAAAAACGACGAGTCAATCCGAGTCTGTTTGACCCTCCAATTGATCGTCCAAAGATCAGCCCAAAGTTACATTTCGCACAAAACCAGCAGCCGTCAGAAGAAATCTGCGCTAGGGTTCGAAACCCTAGAACTGGGGCCTACAAGTGGGCCCCGTTGCTATAATTACTGTGTAGCTCCAATTGGGACGCATGCAGCACGTGCCCCAACGGGCGCGTGCTTCGCACGCGCCCGTTGGGGTGTGTGCTGACTCACGCGTCCCAATAGGGGCGCTGCGCCCAATCAGGGGCTATTTTTTTAAATTGCTTTTAACAATAAAGCATTTGGGCTTTATTCATTGGGCCTGGTTTTAGGCTTCTATTTAAAACACTTTTAAATAGACTTATTGGGCTCGTTTGAACTCCGATTTTGACGCGGTTTGAACCTGCGTTAAGAGCAGGATGTTCCCGTCTTACCGGTAACCTTTCCTTGCGTTTATTTATTTAAATACACACGTAAACAATTTACAGCATATTAAACTCATTTGCATCATATGCAAAATTCATAGTCCCCTATCTAAGCTTAAAATATCATTTGCATCAAATACAAATGATCCGAGGGCATACATTCCCCAACATCTCCCACTTGTACTCAGGATCATTTATCCTGAATGCAGAAGATAATTGCAAACTTTTTGCAGTTTTCTATCACTTGCATCAAATGCATCATATTCTCCATATAATTTCTACCTATTACTAGACGAAGGTCGCACTCTGTGTGAGACCTCACAGCCTGACCCTACTACAGGTTGGGCTCGAACCCCCATACGGCAGTGACCACGAGCAGCAGTTGCCGTCCCTGTTTCAGTATCATAATTATGTGGTTAACTCATCGACACGAGTATTGTCGGGACCACCCTGACTGTGTTCGTGATGAATTCCGCAGTTTTAGTCTCTTCGTCTAAAATATGTCGTTTAATTCAAGTCTAGGGTACGATCAAACTGTCAACCCCAATAACTCAAATCCGGTTAGTTTCCATCGATCTTTAGTCAAATAATGTTGGACTTCTTCCAACATACTCTGGCCAGAGTTTTCACTAAAGAACGAACTAACTCTACGACACTAACTCCCATTGACTTGGAGAGACGAATCCTCTCTTGGTCATTTACTTTCCTCGTACGCTTCAAATGTCACCCAACCAAAGACCTTTCAACAGGCCTTGCCTCGAAGCTAGGTCAGTGATCTAAGTGACATCGTTCACGCATAGGTTCAAATAATGACCTCAAGTCAAAATACCAACTAGCCTATCATCACTAAGAGTTATCATTGACAGGTTGGTCAATAAAACCATATGATAACTCTTGTGGGTCGTTCAGTGAACTCATTCTCCAATGAGCACATGTGTCTCGTCTTCGACTTTGCCAAATCGAACGATCATGAGATCATCGTCACCGCTATACGGTGAAGACTAAGACACAATGGTCTATCCGATGTTTTGATATCCTTTTCTCGAAACATCTACGACCACGAACCCTTTTAGACTTATGCTACAGACGGTCAAGCATTTCTCCATGATCGAGATACTCATCTCGATACATGTTTGACCTTGCATTAAGTCTCAGGACTTTACCTAAGTTAATATCTAATGATAACTACATTATGATTTAACTTAGATAAATTTATACCAAACAGCTTACTGTTATTGCGAACAAGATGTTTGTACAATTACACAGAGATGTATGCCTCGAGGGCATACATCTCCAAACATCTCCCACTTGCAGTCAGGCCCATTTATCTCGGTATCTCATACCGCATTTACACATAAGTCTTTCCAGACTTCACGTGGTAGAGCCTTCGTAAGTGGATCTGCTAAACCGTCTACTGATTAGACTTAAGGGGTTTTCTATGTTTATCTTAGACCATTCGTTTGAATCTCATCCAAATAATTGCTTTTTGGTCCTACGGAATCCATTTAATTTTCCTGGATCTCATCCAGCTCATCGTACCTTACGACAATAATTTTTAATAAGTTATTGGTCATTTTAGACGGTTCATATTTTAAAGTGTCAAACTCTTTTGACCACTTTATCAAATATGTTCCATCCCCTTGATGCCCCGCATGTGTTTTATTCGCTCCCACTGAGCTTGAAAACTCTCTGGCCAATTTATGTATGTTCGTTCTTTTAAATCATATTTAGAAAACGAACTATAAATGAATGCTCCAGTTTTCATGGTTATCATGAGCGCTTACATCGAGTTCGGTCCCGAGTAGATCTGTACGCATCTACTGGTGAGACAGTTTCATCATAATCCGTTTATAGGAGTTAGGATGAAAATGTTCTCAACCAACGTTAGCTGTACTTCACTACTTTCTTTCTGCACCAATCTTCTAAACTCGAAGATTTACTTGCAGACATAAAGAAACAATTTCTTTGGGCACGTAAACTAAAATCCATACTTTATTCACGTGCATGGACCTATTCTGATTGCATCAAGTTGTTAATCAGAGTCTATACTCTGAATTTCATCCTGTAAGTTATTTTAAACCATCATTACAATGATGTCTAACTCGACTCTTCGTCTCACGAGACTCGAGTAATCCTTTAACTTCCTACGATTGGTTTAATGAATATCTTATTGATAATGTTCTCATAGAACCTTATCAAAACCTAGGCATTTCTATCTGGGACTTAACCCCAGAGGGAGGATCGTAACTCAGACAACTTAGCCATGAGTCGCACGATGTCTAATCAAAGTGCGATTCATGCTCTCTAACACATCCAATATGTTTAAGATACTTGTCCTGAGAGAAAATCACATTTTCTTTTATTTACGCAAGATTTATACAGCTAAGTATTCGACTTTTCGATCTAATCGAATCAGTTCAAATACTTCTGTGTTTTGTTCTCTATTTTATCAGACTTGTGTTTCATCAAGAACACATGTCGTAATAATAATAAGAACTACTTATCCTGGCTAACTTAGACTTGGGTCCGGGTACATCAGTATGTACAAGACTGTGAGTTCAACAACTCATTCTCCCACTGTCTTACAGATGGGTTTTGGCCATCATACCTTTGAGAATAAGATTCACAAGTGTCCGTAGACTTCATAATACGAGAGGTCAGACCCCTCTTTATGTGACTTGTGAAGCTTAGTCTCTTTGATACGGCCTAGTCTATTTTGCCATATAAGTTTATTACTATCTTGCGTATTCATATATTAACATTTAATATATTATAGTTTTTTACAAATTACTAACACAAAACATTGCTTCAGAAGCAAGGTGACGACATTCGTCAAAATATGTTAGACGTCTTTTGTATAACAATTATTCTGAAATCGTGACATCAAATATGTCACATTTTCAGTTCCTCATACTTATGCCTTTACTAATGATAAATAAAACTATCTTTCTCAATTGACTTTCCTGAGTGCCTTCTTCCTTTTCTAAATCTCATTTAGATATTAAATGTCACAACAAAATTACTAGCTGTACAAACACCTAACGTGTCCAAACACTTGAGCTTCACAACCTTGAGTTGACTCAACAAGTTGCTTGACTCAAGATCTAATTTGGATACATGGTCTTGTACCGCTCATGCACTCATCTTCGAATCAAACAGTTTGATCGAAGTTTCGAACCTTGCGGATCGAAACCGTTTTACATACAACCTTGAGTTGACTCAACAAATTGTATGGAGAAACTTGCTTTTGAACATCAATATGTTCCAGCTGTCTCATATAGAGGCGAGTGACATGTAGCGTGCATTTATTTTGATGGACTCAGAACTTAATGAAATCATATTTCTTAAGTCTGTCCTTAAGAAGGCCATTTTAATGTCAATGAGAATATAGTTTATTCTATCAATTAGAATTTAACTTGATATTCAATTAAGCAACCTATTTGACCAGTTAACTTATTCCGTTAGAATATTATATTTAGATTCCATTGGTAAACTTAGAACTTACCATAGTTTAGCATATGTTCAATATTAAATATAGATAGAATGGCTTTTATCAATCTATATCCTCCCACTAATTTCGCGATCATTTTAATCCAATTAATGAACGATTTAATTAAAATTAAATATAATGGGAAAGGGACCCGACCACCCCGAGTCTCACAACCTTGAGTTGACTCAACAAGTTGCTTAACTCTGCGATCGGTAGACGACTCTTCATCAATCACATCGAATGTGATTCCCTTATAGGTTTTTACCCCTAGCCACTTATGACCTTGAGTTGGCTCAACAAATCATAAAGACTAGTCTAGTCAGACCCTTACTTTCGTGTCCAATCCTAACTTACACCGGCACTCGGTTGATTCACGACGCGGCGGTTTGGGTTAATTCGAACTACATCACATGTTTAATGGAATTGGTTCCCAAAAGATATTCATGTTACAGCTTGAGTTGACTCAACAACTATAACATGAAATCCCCGGTTTCCAAATTCCAAAAGTAAGGAGGGCTACGGCTAATCTTGAAAAAGATTTTTAACGCAATTGACTTAGATATAGTTCAGGGTGTAATATAATCATGATTTGTGTCATTGCGGTCCAGCGGACACGTCCAGGGAATTGACTAAGCCAGGATCACTTACCCCCTGTCTAGCTAGGGTAACACAACAAACTTAGCCAAGCACATTGACCGGTATCATGATCCATTGAATGCCACTTATCATTTATATATGCGTGCCATAAACTAAAAGGCTTTTATTAACAACTAATTAATCCTATCAACTAGTTGAATCCTTAAAATTCAAAATTTTAGGATTTTTTAATAACTTTTATTAAATCCTTATCAACTATAAGGTTCACGTGCTATCCTTATCGTTATTAGGATTTTAATAAATTCATTTACAACGCTTTAAGCGTAGTCTTTTAATGAGAATTATTATTATAACGATTAAAATAATAATCGTCGTTAAAGGGACTACCCTAATTAGGAATTAGGTCTCAAAGGGTTGTTAATGATTTATTAAAACATAGCATGGCATTAAAATTCATTTCATAAATTTTAACGAGTTCTTAATGGCTAACCTAAAAGAGTTGTCTTGTGTTATCACATAAGGGACAAGAATAACATAGCCATTAAGCATAAACTACACTAATTTTAACGCATAAAATGAGTGTCCAACTATTTAACAATTAAATAGAAAAAGGTTTATCTAATAAACAATAAACATGCATTCTTAAATTTAACATTTAAGTTTAAAATTATGATTTTAAAACATTTTATTTTTATCTCATAAAAATATATTTAAAAAAACTTGTTTTAAAATCATCATAACATTTGCATGTTACTAAAATTTTTATCGCATAAAATTTTAAATCATTTAAAATAATTTTAAAATTATCACATAAATTTAAAACAATTTAAAAGGCATTTAAAAAACATTTCAATTACTTATATCGCAGTCCTAGATCATTATGCAAACCTGGCTCTGATACTAATGTTGGGGTTTTAAGGACCCTCAGGGTACAAATCTCTATGCATGTCCTACGTCGCACGAACGATAGAGGCATAAAACAAGCAGTGGAAGAGAACTATTTAACTATTTAACATGCAACCCTAAGGATTCAAGACCCTAGCAGGATCTCTGCCAACTTGAGGTGGATCTAATCACCCCAAGAAGGATCTAAGCTACTGCAATATATTAAAGGAAAGCATTTAAACTACATACCCGAATCATTGCTTGCACCGGCAAGGTGTACCGAACCGCATCCGCGCCGCTCCCCGTCCCGAGCCGAACCGCTTCTCGGACCGCACCGCATCCTGAGCTGAACCACTTCCCGAACCGCACCGCGTCTCGAGGCGAGCAACCCCCTTCTCGCTGAGCCAACCACGCGCCGAAGAAAGTTTCACTTGAGTGGATCCTCCGTCAAGACTACGGATTCGATCCGAGCCCCTTCGTGGCTTTGAGCCCTTCAGGAGCAAGGCATAAATTTATGGAGAGGAGAAAAATATTTATTTAAGCTTAGATCCGCGCGTGCTCCAAACTTTTGGGAGCCGCTCAGATCTAGAGCTTGGGACGAATTTTGAGGATGAGAGCAGATCCCTATTTATATAGGCGGCTAACCCCTCCCCTTTACTCAAATTTCGATGTGGGACTAAAGTTTGGAGTTAATAAATTCAATTTAGTTTGTCTTTCACAAAAGCCAAACTTCCGTGAATTTTAACTCCCTCACCGTTGAGCTTCACGATTGATACAACCTATCAAATCAAAGGGTGTTCAACGGTGAAAGCGTAGGGAAAAAATGGTGAGTCAATCCGAGTCCGTTTGACCCTCCAATTAATCGTCCAAAGATCAGCCCAAAATCACATTTCGCACAAAACCAACAGCCGTCAACAGAAATCTGTGCTAGGGTTCGAAACCCTAGAACTGGGGCCCACAAGTGGGCCCCGTTGCTATAATTACTGTGTAGCCTGAATTGGGACGCATGCAGCATGCGCCCCAACGGGTGCGTGCTGGCTCACGCGCCCCAACATGGGCGCTGCAAGCAACGCCCCAAATTTCTGGGCGCTGCGCCCAATCAGGGGCGCCAGCTGCCCCCTTTTGCAATTTTTTTTTAAAAATTGCTTTTAACAATAGAGCATTTGGGCTTTATTCATTGGGCCTGATTTAGGGCTTCTATTTAAAACACTTTTAAATAGACTTATTGGGCTCGTTTGAACTCCGTTTTTGACGCGGTTTGAACCTGCGTTAAGAGCGGGATGTTCTCGTCTTACCGGTAACCTTTCCTTGCGTTTATTTATTTAAATATGCACGTAAAAAATTTACAATGTATTAAACTCATTTGCATCATATGCAAAATTCATAGTCCCATATCTAAGCTTAAAATATCATTTGCATCAAATACAAATGATCCGAGGGCATACATCCCCCAACAGGCGGCTCGAGCTGTGGGAAGAGTTTCTTGAGGATGCTTTTAGCTGGTCGGGACCGATGGGGCGATTGGTCCGTCGGGGAGCCGTCCGTCGGTCTAAGTTCGATCGTGCGGTCACTCCGTTGGGGGGAATTGCCCACATCCTCATGGTCAATGGAGTGGTCAGCCAGCTGGAGGAGTTGTCCCCAGCCTTATGGTCGATGGAGTGGTCGGCCTGCTGGGTGAGTTGCCGTAGCCTTATGATCGCTCCTGAATGTAACCCAAAAGGGCGACCGTGTAGTTTTACCGCAAGCGCACGGTGTAGCGGTGAGCGGGTTATCGAACACAGGGAGGACGAATGACAGTGCCTGCTCCAAACAACCTGGCTATAGGAACAGAAAAGAGGGAATTTGCCTTTTGGCGATCCTGTCACAATCGTTAGACAAAGTATGGAGATATAAAATCAAATAAAGACGCCTAGGGAATGGGGAATCCCCGCTACTCACCGTATCTCGTCAATGTGATTCATTGGTGTCACCATTGCTAGGGTAGAATTTCGGATGAACTAGTTGCAACTGAATGTAAAACCTAGCTCACGCTCTCGCGCTGTTGCCGGTCTATAGCTATCCTAGGTTTGGGTCCAATCTCTTGCAAACCTTAGCCTAGGCAAGCTAGCATTAGGATCAACATCATCGTTCAATCGTGTCCCGAGCCCACTCTCGTGCAAACTCGCGCCGCGACCTAGGTTGGGATAGTTCCTACCCGTCCAATCTCTTGCAAACGAGTATCGGCATGGAATTGCAACCGAGAACCCTAGTATCAGTCCAATCTCTTGCAAACCGATACTACGGAAACTCAATTTCAACCCAATTCGGATTTCTAGGGTTTCCTATCGAATTGGGATCCAATCTCTTGCAAATCCCAATCGATATGAACTCCTAGCTATCCGTAGTATATCGATCCCAAACTAACCCTAATAGCAATTCTAGCAATATTTCTACCAAATCATCACAAATCGGAAATTTGGCTCGTAGGGTTCATCCCCACGCTCCAAGACGTTAGGACTACTCACAATTCATATCACAATTGCAAAAATAATCAATTGAAATAACAAAAAAGAATTCATCACAATATTCAAATAAGCAATAAAAATGAGATTTTTAATGAAGAGGGAGACAAACCAATAGAGTTCTCCAAGAATCCAACAAAAATAAACTTTTCTCTCCTCTCCAATCACAAAAATCAAAAGCTAAAAAATTTAATCTAAAAAGCTGCAAAAAGCAAAAGAAAAAACTCTCCCTAACCTAGGTTAAAAACTGGGGTTAAATACCCACCAAAATCGTCCAAAAAACTATGACCAAAATGCCCCTGCGCAGCCTGAAAATCGCAATTTACGCTACAGGCAGCGCGGCTCACTCGGCCGAGTGACAAAAGTCGCTCGGCCGAGTGAGAAACCCTGAGAATTTCCAGTAAGTCTGGGGTCTTGGGAGTCTTCACTTCGGGCGTTGCTCGGCCGAGTGAGTTGTCGTCACTCGGCCGATGGCTTCTATTCACTCGGGCGGTTGGCATTTTCCACTCGGCCGAGTGGGTCTTCTGAAGCTCAGGCAAACGAAAAACAGTAAGTTGGCTCTTTTTGATGGGCGTCGTCTGAGTGCCACTCGGGCGGACGGGGTTCCGTCACTCGGCCGATGTGGCTTCTGATGCTCGGCCGAGTGCACACGTGAAGCGTGTCCGATCTGGTCGGCCGAGCGGGGTCTCGCTGGTCGGCCGAGTGACTCCTTCACTTGGCCGAGTGAGACACCAAAAGTGCCCATTCAGCTTGTTTTTGCCTTCTCGTCACTTCTACGACGTTCTTTCTTCTTCCGCTTCTCTCCAATAGCAAAATACCCCTCGGGGAAGTCATCGGTGACACTCTGGAGTAGGCGTATCTCGGGATCACTCCAAATCGCTCCAAATCTCCTAAAATACGACAAAAACAACAAATCGTGAAAAGTATCACAATATTGTCGATAAATCGTGAAAAGCGTGATTTGAGCGATCTAAATGGCATGCAATCATGCGGAAAAAAGGTGTAAAACACGGAGTGATCAAAATCCCCCAAGCTTACCTCTTACTCGTCCTCGAGGAAGATAAGTAAAAGGCGAACTCGGTGGATTCGGAAAACGAAAACGACGAAAAACGAAAAACGAAGAAGAAAGAAGAAAGCGAAGAGGGAAGCTGCTAGATCATGTTTCAGGACGTGGGTTTTGCTTACTCATATAGCATGCACCGAATGTAAAACACATGTCAAAGAATTTTATTTCGATATCATAGTATACTGGTGCAAATAGAAATAGAAAACCCGAGAATATTGATATAGCATGAAAAACGGAATAATTTTAGAATTAACGTCATCTGAATCATTTAAAGCGGTATACAATATCGCAGATCACACACTTTTCAATTGAACGCTTTCTAAGAGGAGTATAAGAATATCACGCAATAGAATAGAAAGAATAGAAAAGTGTGGATTTCATGAAATGAGTGCTAGGCATAGATTTCTGGATTTCGTGAAGCTAAAACGATCTCACCGAGTATAGAATATTACTTAGCCTAGGTTGTCGTGCACCGTCAAGTAGTCACTCTCTCACACATCATTGGATTCCCTCCCCAAGCTTATCTATAAGCGTGGTGGCACAAAAAAGAATATTTACATCCCCATTTTTATGAAGCTCCAAGAGTAATAAAAACAAAAAGAGAGAAGAAAGAGAGAAAATGAGATGGGATCGTTTATTGAGATTCTTTTCTCTCTTTTTTTTCTTTTCTTTTCTTTTTTTTTCAAATAGCATATATACACAATGATCCCAAATCAAAGAGAAATAAGGATATGCAAGAATTTTTCTTTTTCTTTCTTTGGTTTTGGGAAATTTGGAGCTAGAAATTAATAGCGGGGGAAATGCCATATATTAGAATCGCTAGGGAGAGATTCACCAATGATTTTAAAATAGAGAATTGATGTTCAAGATATGTGGATAAAGAAGTAAATATGTCTCTCAGTTCACTCTATAAGACGTGCACGACAACTTCAGCAGGGTAATCTAATCTACTCGGCTTCGATCACAAAAAAGCAAAACTAATCCAGATTTATCATAGCTAACATCATTCAATCATCCTGAAGTGAAATGTACAAATCATGCATATAGAAGTGATATAGGAAAAGAAATCGGTACTCCAGATATAAGCATTCAATGCGTGAATCTTGGTGTGTTTTCTGCGATAGCATACATATGAATATTCAGACTCAGCTAATAATAAAATTTCATCCATTTTCATGCGGAAAAAAGTGTGGGTTACTATCTCTAAATGCAAGGCAAATCACATCATATGATATCAGCAATAAAATCTAAGACATGACAAATATAGCATGCATATAGAGAAAGCTAACTCCACGTCATCATCATCACAGAAAAGTCATCTCTAGCATGAGATGAAAAAGAAATAAAGATAAAGATAAAGATGGAAAATAAAGCTAAATACAATGCAGCACACAAAGAAAATAAGAAAAACGTGATGCATGGTAAAAAAAGAAAAAATGATGAAGAAAAGTGCAAAAGCGGAAAATGGCGTGAAAAACCTAAAAATAAAGGTGGTAAATCGAAAAGAACGTGAGAACTCACTCCCCCAAGCTAAAGTGCACAGTGTCCTCAATGTGCGTAGTGTGGCACACCGAGAGACGTGTAAAGTGAGGGGAAGGTGAGGATGCATGCATGAGGAAAAAGAAAATAAAATAAAGAAACGAAAAATATGATGCGGACAAGATGCATGCAGATATAGGAGTGATACAGATATAAAAGTGTGACACCAAAAACTCTCCCTCTCTCCCAAAAAAGATATATAAAGATATGAACAAAATGTGTACCCAAAAACAGTGAGGGGAGGGGGGCGGTGGGCAAAAATCAACAAGACCCAGCAGAGACGGTCAGCATGACGGTAAAAAGGATCGATGGCATCAAGGGTGCCTAAGGGGGTGGGGTTGCGCCGTCTCTGTCATGAGGCGGAGGTGGTTGTGGTGGTGGTGGCTGGGGAACAGGCTGCTGAGTGGGTGTGGGTGTGGGTGTGGAAGCAGGCTGGGCGTGTGTAGGAGTGGGGGTGGATACCTGCTGGGTGGGTGTGGGCACGCGAGGAAGCCGCTCGAGAACCTGGGTGAGGCAATAGTGAATGTGCGGAAGTAGGTCGAAGCGGCGAGCCATATCGGTGACGGTGGCGGACAGGGTCCTGAGGTCACCTCTGAGGCCACTCACCGCCCCCTCGAGAGCACGAATGCTCTGAAGTACAGTGTCGGGGGGAGGTGGGGCAGAGGGACGCACCTGTCTGTGCTGTGCAGGACGGGGCTGGCGTACTCGGGTGGCGTAGGTGATGGGCTCAGCAGGCATGTGGAGGAAAGGTGATGTGCTCGCAAGTGTGGGCCGAGCCTCAGTGCGAGGCTGGGGCGTAGGCTGGTAAGAAGTGGAGGCAGCAGCAATGGAAGCGGAGTATAAAAGTGGCAACGAGGCGGCCAGAGAGGTCGGTGACACAGACGTGTGGACAGACGCCACGACACTATCAGAAAAGACGGCTGCGGTGGAGACAAAGGTGGAAACCACGGTCTCTACGACGGCAGCAAAAGAGGGCTCTCCGCTCTCAACTATAGTCGGTGGGCGCTCGGGTAGGGCGGAGGAAACGGGCGCAACGGACAGAGGGCCAACAGTGGTGGGAGTGGTGGTGGGTGTGGAGGTAGTGGAGGTGGGCTCAGCGAGGGTACTCCCGACACCGGCAGAAGTGTGGACAGAGGTGTCGGGAGCAGCAGAAACATCAGGCTGCTGAGGGGCCACGGGGTCAGCAGGAGCAGCGGGGTCAGCGGGTGCAGCGTGGGCAACGTGGGCCTGCTCAGCCTCCTCGGCCTCAAGCACATAGGCGGCGGGGATCAGGAGATCCATCGCCGGAAGCCAGTCCACCTGTGCTGGTGCAATCTGTGTCCGAGCTGGGCTCAGAAGGATCATGTAATCTGCACCGAATGGACCGTGCAACCAAACCCAGTGCCGCTGACCATGCGGACGAAGCATCTTCATCCGGGCCATGACATCTATGGACAGTGAAGTGGGGCCCGGGGCTCGTCACAGGTCATCTGGAAAGTCCTCGCCGGTCATCAGGGCGAGCAAGGTGATCAGACCGCCGCAGCATATCGGTGAGCGAGCGCCCACCGATACGATGATGCGATCCAAAAACCAACTCGCGATATCAATCACGACGGCGGGGACCAACTCGTCGCCCTCCCTAGATAGAGCTCTGGGGCGCGTCATCGCGTAGAGCATATAAAGCTCCGGCGTGGACATCGTCCCAGGCTCATATCTCGCCAAAAAGGTAGTCGCCATAAGGCGCTGAGCTATTCGGAGGCAAGGGTGGACGATGGCCGAGGCCTTGGCCCTACTAGGGTCGAAGGCAGCTGGTAAACCCGTAATCCGGGCCCAGAAAGCGCCGGAATCGAAGGAAGGTGGGGGAATGTGAGTGGGGGCGTAACCACGGTCGGCCCCGGGGACATCGGGCCACGAAAAGAAAGCTCTCATCATACTGAGAGTGACCTGGCACTCTCGGTCCATGAACCTGAACGAGCATCCCTCGTCGGTCCGGGCGATAGAACTAAGCACCTCAAGTGTCGGACGGACGAACGTGTCCACCGACACCTGGAAGAAATCTCGCCAACCCACGTTGTCATACAACGTGAGCATCCCCTCAAGTACCCCCAGGCGTCCTAGGTCTGTAAGGTGTGCGAACCTGGAGGGTACGATCGAGCGCTGGGAAATGCGCTCGAAGACGACGCGGTGTGCGTCGTCTCGGAACGTAATCCCCAGCGGCCCGATAAGTGGAGCCGGTGGTGGTGGCTGTGGGACGGCAGGGGGTGGCTGTGCGGGGTGAATGGGCTCTTCAGGCTGTGCGGGGTGTGCGGGGTCTGCAGGCTGTGCGGGGTGAACAGGGTGTGGTGGTGTAGGCGGAGGAGAGTCCTCCACCTCGTGGGAGGGGCCGGCCTCATCCGACCGCTTCCGCTTGGCGGAAGCTCTCCTCGACCGTGGCCGTGTCCGGGGCGGCATGTGGGCCCCGGGTGCTCACCAAAGACGTGAAAAATGCGGCGTGCGTAAAATAAAGGAAGGAGTATACCGCGACACGCCGCGAGAGCAAAGTAATGGAAGCGTGCGAAGACGACGCCTCCACGTAGCCCAAAACGCTCCCCGGAAGCTCCCCTGGGCTCCCCTAAGCTCCCCAATATAACTGGAGCTCGGCCGACGAGGTGGTCGCCGGCGGCGACTCGGGCGGAGGCGGAGGAGGCTCGGCCGGCGGTGAGTGGCCGAGCGCCGCGACGAGGACCGAAGTCGGGCGAGTGCGGAAGGGCAGCGGGCGAGGGAGATGAGGGGTCGGGCGTTTCGGGGGTTTGCTCGTTTCGAAAAACGCGTCGTCCGCTCTCCCTTTTATAGAAAAAATTACGACTCGGCCGAGTGACTGAGTCGCTCGGCCGAGTGATCGTAACGGAAATATTTTGAAAAATTCCTCCCCGCTTACGACTCGGCCGAGTGGCCTTGCCATCCTCGGCCGAGTGGAATAAGTCCATTCGGCCGAGTGGCGCAAGCTACTCGGCAAGACTCGCCCTAGGAGCGTATCAGTTTTACTCGGCCGAGTGAATATATATACTCGGCCGAATGGCAATTGTTCTGAAATCAAGAAAAGAAACAGAGAGTTGGGTATAGCAGACTTCCCTCGTTCGTGAGCCGCTCGGGCGGACGAACTTGTGTGCTCGGCCGAGTGACTAGTATACTCGGCCGAGTGAACCCTGTTTTCTGCTGTTTGGCTTCGTTTGGGCTCTAAACTCTGTTTTTCTTCCTCCAGTCGATTTCATCTTCCTCCCAAGCATCGAGCGCATTCCTGGAGCGCTCCTCGTCCCCTTGTTCATCCTCCTAATGATAGATACCTCGTTCTCCTCTGCTGTCAAAGAAAGATAGGACCCGTTATCACGAAATTTTTGGGCGAACGACTCAAAACACTAATAATTTCTAAAACAAAAATAAAGGAAAAGTAAAAATAAAGCGATAACCGTCGGGTTGCCTCCCGACAAGCGCTCGTTTAAGGTCGTGAGCTCGACCCCCTTTGATTTTCAATTCAATGCGGGATATTGGGTGCATATGAGATGCACCCGTCGAATTTTCCGAGGAGAAAGCTTGGATTCGGATGTTGCGGCGGCGTGTTCCCCCTCGGTGATCTCTCGTCTCGGGTAGTGTTGGGGGGTGGCTCCCCCAAGCTAGTGCTTGCTCCGGTCCTCGGCTTCACCGGTGACACCGATTTCCGTATCGACGGAGCTTTCTACGGAGACTTCAATTTTGAGAGCTTGCAAAGCTCTCGAATCCTTGCGACATCAGCGTCGCCTTCATCAACTTCGGTGGAGAGGTCGGGGGAATGCTCCATCTTTTCTTCTTGGCCCAAATCCGGCCCTTCCTCAAAATCTTCCTTGAATAGAGCGCCAATGGAATGGGGGATCGCCTCCTCAATAACCTCGTCAAGGAGGTCCATATAGTCCAGCTCCTCATGATAAGGCATGTGTTTCATTGCCTTGGGAATATGAAGCTCCACCTCGATGTTGCCGACATTCAATGTTAGAGTTCCTTCACGTACGTCGACAATGACACTGGCGGTGGCGAGGAACGGGCGTCCAAGTATTAGCGACGTGTCTCCCTCCTCCTTGACATCCATGATCACGAAGTCACATGGCAAACATATGCCCCCCGGGACTTGTAGCGGGATGTCCTCTGCGATCCCTACCGGCCTTGTGATCCGACCATCGGCTAGTTGTATCCGCATGTCGGTAGGCTTCAACTTTGTGCCGGTATTTAGCCTTAGGAACATAGAGAGAGGCATGAGGCTAACACTAGCCCCTAAGTCCACCAACGCCTTTTGTAGAGGGACGCCGCCCAAGGTGCAAGGAATTCGAAAACTCCCCGGGTCTTTGAATTTAGCCGGCTCCTTCTCTCTCTTGGTGAACCAAGAGCCCTCCTCGGCGAGCATGATTTTCTCCTTCCTCTTTCTTCCCGTAATCAAATCTTTCAGGAACTTTGCGTATGTCGGGATTTCCACGATAGCGTCGAGGAAAGGAATGTTGAGGCTTACCCCTCTTAAATACTCGAGAAACTTTGCTAGCCGTTTCTCCATTTTTGCTCTAGCAAGCCTCTGAGGGAATGTGATCGGTGGCATAAAACGCCTCTCTTCAATCAATTGCTCCGCTCTAGACTTCTCTTTTTCTTGCGGCTCTTTCTCCTTCTCTACTTCAACGACCGGCTCAATTGGCTCTACATTCTCTTCCACGGGCTCCTCGGTTGGAATCATGACGGGAGTGGTATCCTTCCCGCCTCTAGTTGTAACTGCAACCACGGCATTGATGTGGCCGGTGGCGCCCCGTGGGTTTTGCTCGGGTTGAGCCGGCAATTGTTGAGTATTCCGATTGAGCAACGCCAATTGCTCCGAGATTTGGGCTACAACGGTTGCAAGGGAATCTTGGCCCGCCTTCAAGGAAGCATTGATCTTCTTCTGCTCGACCATAAACTCCTCCACCTTAGCTTCAAATTCGGATCGTTGTTGAGCTTGTGGAGGGTTTGGATTTCTCCACACTTGATTGTATCCGGGCGGCCTATAGGGTCCAACTTGTTGCTTTGGTGGGAAATTTTGTTGCGGAGGCCCCCTCGGTGGATAATGTTGTTGTTGTTGCGGTGGTGGTCGAGCTTGTTGAGGTAGTTGTTGCGGCGGGTTCAATGCTCCTTCATTGTTGGCATAGGAGAAACCGGGATGGTTTCTAGTGGCCGGATTGGCCCAATATCCTTGGTTCCCCGCGACGTATTGAACTTGCTCCAAAGATGCCTCTCCTTGTTCTCCTCCCGAATACATAGCTTGGGATTGGTCTTGCCAATCACTCATTTGATTTGTTGGTGCGGATGTGGAAGGGGTTCCTTGGGGCTCCGTAATATACTTCTCCAGTCTCTCCACTACCTTGTGGAGAGAATCGAACTTGTTGGTAAGCTCCGCTATGGCCTTTGCCTCATAGATGCTAGATGGCTTCAAGGAGGACGAAGAGTGTTCTCGTTCGTCGCCCCATTGTTGATTGTTTGAGGCCATCTCCTCAATTAGGGCCGTAGCTTCGTCGGGAGTCTTCGATAGGATGGCACCATTTGCTGCGGCATCAATAATCTGCTTGGTCCCCGGTTGGAGACCATTGTAGAAGCTATGGACTAGCTCCCAATCTTCGATGCTATGGTGGGGGCACTGATGCTGCAGGTCTTTGAAACGCTCCCAAGCCTCATAGAGTGTCTCTTGAGGTCCTTGCTTGAAGGACATAAGAGCACTCCTAATCTTTACCGTCTTGGAAGGCGGATAGAACTTGTCAATGAACGCGCTTGCCAACCCATCCCATGTGGTAAAGACTCCCTCAGCTTGCGTCCTCAACCAATAAAGAGCTTTATCCTTTAATGTGAAGGGGAAGAGGCGCAGTCTGATGGCATCCAAGGTAACGCCCGGCATCTGGAAGGTGGCGCACTTTGATAGGAAGAGCTGGATGTGGTAGTGGGGATTTTCATGGGCGTTCCCATGAAATGGATCCTGCTGCATCAGAACCACAAGCCCAGTCTTCAACTCAAATTCTTGTCGGCCGCCAACTCTGGCATGGCTATGGACGAGGTCGTGGAGGAAGTCTTAGGCCGGAGCCTATCTCGAATAGAAATAATCCTCGCCATTCTTGCCGCTAACTCTTCAGGCGTCTCCCGGACGTTCATAAACCTCTCTTCCGTGTCGGATCTCCTCTCCGCTCTGATTCTCCGCAATGTACGCTCGATCTCAGGATCAAACAATATATCAATGGGGTCCGCAGTGGATCTCGTGTACATGCACGGGAAAACAAAGTTTCAAAGAAGTGATTAGCACAATGGAAGGGTTAGATAAAAATAAAGAAATAAAACAAAAAGAAAGAAATAGCTAGGGTGGTAGGATTAAACACAATCGCCTCCCCGGTAACGGCGCCAAAAACTTGATCGCTTCAGAATCGCCTCCCCGGCAATCGCGCCAAAAACTTGATCGCTCCTGAATGTAACCCAAAAGGGCGACCATGTAGTTTTACCGCAAGCACACGGTGTAGCGGCGAGCGGGTTATCGAACACAGGGAGGACGAATGACAGTGCCTGCTCCAAACAACCTGGCTATAGGAACAGAAAAGAGGGAATTTGCCTTTTGGCGATCCTGTCACAATCGTCAGACAAAGTATGGAGATATAAAATCAAATAAAGACGCCTAGGGAATGGGGAATCCCCGCTACTCACCGTATCTCGTCAATGTGATTCATTGGTGTCACCATTGCTAGGGTAGAATTTCGGATGAACTAGTTGCAACTGAATGTAAAACCTAGCTCACGCTCTCGCGCTGTTGCCGGTCTATAGCTATCCTAGGTTTGGGTCCAATCTCTTGCAAACCCTAGCCTAGGCAAGCTAGCATTAGGATCAACATCATCGTTCAATCGCGTCCCGAGCCCACTCTCATGCAAACTCGCGCCGCGACCTAGGTTGGGATAGTTCCTACCCGTCCAATCTCTTGCAAACGAGTATCAGCATGGAATTGCAACCGAGAACCCTAGTATCAGTCCAATCTCTTGCAAACCGATACTACGGAAACTCAATTTCAACCCAATTCGGATTTCTAGGGTTTCCTATCGAATTGGGATCCAATCTCTTGCAAATCCCAATCGATATGAACTCCTAGCTATCCGTAGTATATCGATCCCAAACTAACCCTAATAGCAATTCTAGCAATATTTCTACCAAATCATCACAAATCGGAAATTTGGCTCGTAGGGTTCATCCCCACGCCCCAAGACGTTAGGACTACTCACAATTCATATCACAATTGCAAAAATAATCAATTGAAATAACAAAAGAATTCATCACAATATTCAAATAAGCAATAAAAATGAGATTTTTAATGAAGAGGGAGACAAACCAATAGAGTTCTCCAAGAATCCAACAAAAATAAACTTTTCTCTCCTCTCCAATCACAAAAATCAAAAGCTAAAAAGTTTAATCTAAAAAGCTGCAAAAAGCAAAGGAAAAAACTCTCCCTAACCTAGGTTAAAAACTGGGGTTAAATACCCCCCAAAATCGTCCAAAAAACTGTGACCAAAATGCCCCTGCGCAGCCTGAAAATCGCAATTTACGCTACAGGCAGCGCGGCTCACTCGGCCGAGTGACAAAAGTCGCTCGGCCGAGTGAGAAACCCTGAGAATTTCCAGTTAGTCTGGGGTCTTGGGAGTCTTCACTTCGGGCGTCGCTCGGCCGAGTGAGTTGTCGTCACTCGGCCGATGGCTTCTATTCACTCGGGCGGTTGGTATTTTCCACTCAGCCGAGTGGGTCTTCTGAAGCTCAGGCAGACGAAAAACAGTAAGTTGGCTCTTTTTGATGGGCGTCGTCTGAGTGCCACTCGGGCGGACGGGGTTCCGTCACTCGGCCGATGTGGCTTCTGATGCTCGGCCGAGTGCACACGTGAAGCGTGTCTGATCTGGTCGGCCGAGCGGGGTCTCACTGGTCGGCCGAGTGACTCCTTCACTCGGCCGAGTGAGACACCAAAAGTGCCCATTCAGCTTGTTTTTGCCTCCTCGTCGCTTCTACGACGTTCTTTCTTCTTCCGCTCCTTTCCAATAGCAAAATACTCCTCGGGGAAGTCATCGGTGACACTCTGGAGTAGGCGTATCTCGGGATCACTCCAAATCGCTCCAAATCTCCTAAAATACGACAAAAACAACAAATCGTGAAAAGTATCGCAATATTGTCGATAAATCGTGAAAAGCGTGATTTGAGCGATCTAAATGGCATGCAATCATGCGGAAAAAGGTGTAAAACACGGAGTGATCACCTTATGATCGATGAAGTGGTCGGCCAGCTGGGGGAGTTGCCCCCAGCCTTATGGTCGACGGATCGGTCGGCCAGCTGGGGGAACTATCCCCAGTCTTATGGTCGATCGAGTGATCGACCTGCTGGGAGAGTTGCCCCCAGCCTTATGGTCAATCGAGTGGTCGGCATGGTGGGGGAGTTGCCCCCAGCCTCACGGTCGACGGATCGGTCGACCAGCTAGGGGAGCTACCCCAGTCTTATGGTGGATCGAATGATCGGCTTGCTGGGGGAGTTGCACCTAAGCTTACGGTCGACGGATCAGTCGGCCAGCTGGGGAGTAACCCCCAGTTTTATGGTCGCTCGAATGATCGACCTTGTAACGGCCTGTATTTTTAGACGTGTGTAAAATCGTGCGTAGAAGTATTTTACTTCTGTCGTCCAGATTATATTTTTAGTTCGTACGTTCTCTGCTACGTGTCGACGCGAGTGCGTCTCCGATTTCGTTTTTACCGTGTCATCATTAATTGACTATCAAGTTTAACAAATCACTTTAACTTAATTGTCTTACTAATCACAACTTGTTAATCACTTTAATTAAGTTACTAATTACTTTTGCTAATTACTTTCATCAATTACTAATGGTCTTTACAAATTATGTTTACCATAACTATATATCCTTTACTAATTATATTTTTTTACTCTAAATAATCTACCCGTAACCAAGCTCCAAACTGAGGAAATCGTGGAAGCACGTTATCTTTCCCTAACCCATTTGTCAAACCCTTTGTTGGTAGCCTGAGAAAACGAGGGATTCATTTCCACATTCATCTCCCTTTATCGAACTTCCAACCGAACATAATTAATATCTGATTATTATAAATTAAAACACCTACCCTCTCCATTTGACAGCACATGCACACATAACACACTCACGCTGAGAAGCCAAAGGAACCACGCTTAATTCCCATCTCTTCATTGCAAACCCCCAACTAACCCTTTGACCTATGAATCGGACAATTAACACATGCATTCCCCTAACCTATCTGATGTCAGCCACGAGGAGAATCGCTTAATTTCTTCAGCTAGTCAAATTCCATTAATTGTGATTCATGCATCGATGAATCCTTTTTAATCACGTAATTTCCCTTACATCCTCAGGCCATTCCCTTTTCCTTTGCAGACACACCAAAGACCTCCTCATTTGGCATCACGCATTTCCCTTCGACCCAGCTGCTCCGACGAAGTCTCGGCGTCTCCCTCCGTCGTGGCAACACCACCATCACCTCCATCTCAGTATCCTCCTTCAACCCAACAACAACAAAAACATCATCACCATCACCATTGTCAAGCTCAAACTGAAATTCAACCCAAATCCAAACTCAAACTGAAAGGGGAAACAAGAATTCAAATCTGAAAACACCCTAACTTCAGATCTGAATTCAAAACACAAACTTCAGATCTCAAAGCAATTTCAGAAAATCAACAAACCCTTCTTCCTCTTCTTCTTCCTCCTCCTCACCACCTCAGTCCCACGCTCACGTGCGCGCGTACAACAGTGCAACGCCGCCGGACTGGGCCGCCGCCGCCGCCGGACCAAGCGCGCGCCGCCCAGAAATGCTGCTGCGCCGCGCCTGGCCGGAGAAACGCCGCCGTCCGCCTCCTGTATCGCCGGAGCCCCCTTGCGCCGCCGCTTGGCCGGAGAGCCGCCCACAGCCGCCTTCCGTCGCCCCGATTCCGCGCGTGAGTTCCCCTTTTTCTCTTGGTTGCGTGAGATTCATGTTGCAATCAAAAAAAAAAGAATAAGAGAAGAATTAAGAAACAGCCTAGAAAGGGGGGCATGTAATTAAAGAAATAAAGATGAAAGAGATAGGAGAAAGAAGACAGAAGAGGCAGTAAGAAAGGGGTGAGACAGCCTAGCTATTAAAGGATATAGAGAGAAAATAGATTACGAATAGAGAGAGTGTCAGATAGGGGTTTAAAGGAAGAGAGAAATGAATGATAGATATTGTTAACATATGTTGGGGTAGGTGTAGAGTGGGTGTACCCCTTTAATGTCATGTTAACATGATAATAACCCTATCATTAACTGGTATTAGGTTAGTTAATAAGTTGTTAGTAACAGATTTAGTAGTAACTAGTTAGTCTAATTTCAACATGATAAATGACTATTAAATAATGTTAGGTTTATGTTATCAGAATAAAATAAGGCGTATCATGTTAGTTTAACACAATATAGACATCACCCTAACCAGAGAACCCAATAAAATTAGACAAACCCACTTTAAGGATTAACTGGATATTTTGACTTATATCGCAATAGATCTAATTCTGTGAATTCTTTAACCAAAAACAGAGAACCAGTCGTTCTATAGCGTAACGCTCGTCGAGATGAACGAACGACAACCGATACCACCGGAAACAGGCAAGTGATACTTGCCAGTAAATTATTTAGGCCATGTTCTAGGCCACTTTTTGTAAACTGCGTAAAAGAGACTAGGCGGTGAAATGATAGTCGCCTAGACAACCATATTGATCTAGTTTGACAACGAAACTAGATCCGACACTTTTTACATGCTTACATTCATGCTGCCATGTCACGTTTACTTTTAATTAACTGTACGCACTCTTATCTGCATCTTGCCATGTCATTCATTCATCAAATTGTTCTCTCGTGATTGCGTAGCACACGCTACAATAATTGTAACTATTGAGGCTAGGCACCTGCTTTGCGGGCACAACCCTATGCCAATAACACTTCCTGGCTCGTGATCCAGAAGATGGGCGCCAGTCCATATACACGTGGAGGGGTAGGGTTAAACGATCGCTTGAGCGTAGAAGTGAGCCCGTACAGCCACTTCAGCCAAAAGACGGAAACTCTGTGCACAAAGTGATAAATCAGTGATTCGTGAATCGTGAAATAGTGAATTGTAGCTTTCTGCTACACCGTGCTTGATTATTATTATCTTGTTCATTTAATTATTGCATTATTTTAATGTCATGCTATATCATCATGTTAGAACTGCTAGTTGCATTATTTTATTTGTATCCTTGCACAAAAGTCCTCCGCCTTTCTTGGGAGACTTTTGCTGACATGTGCCCTTTTCTCTTTGGGTGTCACATGTCAAACTTTGAGACAGAGCAGATAGCAGAAGGCGAGCAGTTCGTGGACGCTGAGTTTGAGGTCCCTGCTAAGACTGAGTTCGAGGACACTGGTGACCAGTCCTAGACTCGTTTGGAGTCTCCCCTTAGTTGTTACCTTTCCGTGGTTGCTGTTAGGTTTCGGTGCGTAGCACCTATCTCTCGTTGTTTTGTTTGGCCATGCTTTAGGCCTATTGTTCAGACTTGTACTTTTGTGACTATTCTGCGATGTTGTAATATTTGTTGGATGTTGTTGGTGGATATTTTCTTATCTGCTTTATTATTGTTGTTGTTTCGTCGCAATGCAAGGACCTGCTACTTTTTGAAATTTTTACAGACGCTTATCAGACTGCAGCTTCACAGCTCCACGTCTGAGCGGACCTCCTCACGTCTCGCCTTCCATATTAGGGAAGCGGGGCGTGACAGGTTTTAGTGGTGGCCCATGCAGGTCCTCTCCTCTTTGCATCTGCGAAATATCGGAACAACAATAATGATAACAACATCCATTTTAATATTCGGAACATTTAAGTCATGAATTGAGTCTAATCAGAAGGTTTTCCTTGTCTTAGATGGTAGGAAGACCTAGATAGATGTCCATGTTTGATAGTCAGACGCTTTCGTTGAGACTTAGTTGTACTCGTCTTAGGTTACCTTAGTAGTCTCCACACAGCCCTGACTATATTAGATCACTAGAGCTTTTCCTTAGTCGTTCGTTGAGTCCATTAATTTCGGGCCAGCAAAACGAAATTTTGATACTTTTAGGACCCTTACCTGAGACCTCTATAACAATCTAATTCATTAGAAAGTCTTAGTGCTAAGATCTCCTGATCTTTCGTCGACCTAATAATTAGGCCCCTGATATTTATTATTATTCCTAGTCCTTACATCGCTATGACCGTAGAATTCCATCGTAGCAGATCCACCTAAGTTAATTCTTCGTCGTGTTTACATTTTAACCATTTAACTCCCTCCTTGCTCACAATCCACGTGACCTTCCTGACAGCCATCGTTATCCTTTGAATCACCCGCATTACTATAATAATTCTACTGTCGATATCCCTTTTATGGAATTCCTCGCCCAGTTAAAACTTCTTTAAAAAGCTTTAATATATATACATATGCCTCATATTTTCCACTGACTTAAAATTATTATTTGATTTTGAGTTTCCTTCGCTGAAAATTTTAGTCACTAAATTTTTAATGATTCCTGATCTATATCATCCATACTCACATATTCTACTTTCTACATCTATATTAAAAACTTTTTGATGTCACGCATATAAATGATAAGCTTCCTTCAATGGACCATGATCCGGTCAATGTGCTTGGCTAAGTTGTTGGATCACCCTTGCTAGACTTGGGATAAGTGATCCTGGCTTAGTCACTTCCCCGGCCGTGTCCGCTGGACCGCAAGGACGTGAATCATGATTATGTATGGCATTTCCGTTCTCACTATACTACAACAGATTTCAAAACAACCAACCATATACTAATTTTAAATACTTTTTATACTAAATAAAACTTCAACTATTTTGGTGTACTAGTATTGTATTCAGCATATTTATATTAAATTTTTTTTAAAAAAAAAACTATCTTCATTTACAAAACAAACACTACATCTCTACATCCGTGACTCTTTCGCCTATTGCTTATCTACTGTTTTAACTTATATCACTCACTATCCTTATATACGTTATTAAAATGTTGTCACATTTTTACACATACATCCAATTCTCCTATTTAATCATTCACAACCATCTCTATAACACCTGATCAAGCTAACTCTTGTCACGACTTCTGATTTGATACCACTGTTCCACAGACTAAGTTGATACTACTCGAACGTGATAGAACGTCATAATAATAAGCGTTCTTAAATTGCTACTGGATCAGTGTCTAGAAAGGAACGATAAAAGGGTTGGTCAACCAAAGGACTTGTCCTGCGGTCATAGAAGTGACCTGTGCCTTCAAGCCCTGACTGCCTGGCTGGTTTAGGAGTTAAACTAGACTTCTTATTATTAGGCCAGCCTACACTATTAGAAAGTCAAGCGACGTTTGTTTTCTTCATGCTCGCACATTACTTGTCTTTTCAGTATTACTGCGTCTACCTGGTGGTCTCACTATTGTCATCACATTTGGTTAAAACATTGTTGCTACCATTTGCCATGCCACCGTCGTTACTTCTGCACTTGCACAGTCACCTTTACTTTATACATTACACGCATTTTACTTACCACACTTGAGCAGCCGCCGGTGCTTTACTTTTCGCTCGTATATGCATGTCTGTTCTTAGTTCTTGCACCTGTAAGATCATCTTTCTGATTTAGCTAACTCCATATCCTTGCCTCACCTGGACCATTCGTCGCAAACTTGATTTGTTACATCATACAACTCAGTATCCTACACTACCTCTAGATTACCACATTAGTGCATCTATTAACTTATTAACACTTTAGCGAGATTAGTTTTACATTTGCGTTATAACTTTTGTTTAAAATATTTTCTTCTACTTTTATTTTTATCATCAACAGTGTTAAATTTTGTTATTTGTTATATTGTTAGAATGTTAGAAATGATGATTACGGTTAAAAGATTATAATTACAGATAGAAGCAGTGGAGATGATGTATTGATTATTTACAATATGATAGATAGAATGATGTGTTCAAAAAGTTATATTTTCCCATTTGGATATACCCGTTCATAATGGCCTCAATAGGACTCCATATTATGAGTGGTGCACAAGAAGACGAATACATTACGAATTTGGAGTTAATATTAGTAGCAACTAAGAACAACTTTGTAGATATTACATGGTTTATATGACAATGAGGATTAGTAGGGTATGTATAGTAACAAGATTTCATCGAATGGATAGGGTGATGGAGACTTCGGAAATGATATGATACGTTGATACGAATGGATAGTTGCGTAAATTGATCTAAGTTGCTTAAGATTCAATAAGAAATGATGAGATGTGATTTAATGATTTGTTAATTAAGATGTTTAACTTATGAATTGTCACGATGAAGAATGAGTTGGGAGCATGATAAATGATGATGATAAATGGCGAGGTATACTAGGCGTATTTGTACTTGTCATCTTATGTTAGTAATTGGTGACAAGAATAAGATTAGAATTGGGATTTATGGATGTCACAATTATAGTACTACAAGTTAGGTTATACAATGAGCAAGGGATGATACACTACGGATGGGACAACCTATGAGAATGTACAGTATTTTTGGAGAACTTAGGTATAGAGGATAACATACATTAAAGATTTCCCCGAGATGTGTTACTGTTTTAATAACAATGATGAGCGAAGGTGTAAGGAAATCTATAAGAAATATTGGTTGAGGATAGTTGATATTTTCCCTTCCGAGGTTGTTTAGTTCAAAGTATTAATTGTTTAAGACAAGAATTATAAGAGAGAAATCAAAACAGAAAAGGGAAGTATTGGACCTGTATTTAAGTTCAGTGTATGCTTGCAATTGTAACATTATTCAGTGACGAGACGAGGAGTGATGATTTATTTTAGTATCCCTTGTTTGGATTTATGAGTTTAGCAACCTGAGTGTTAGAATATTGGGGTGGCTATTAAGAGGATACGTATATACATTATTATTTTTCTCATCCTCATCTCTACACATCTTGGATAGCCGTCCCTAGCCTTTTCACTTGCCTACTGACGGTTAAGGCCATCGATGCTGCTTAGTCATCCGAACCTCTTTTTGAAACTCAATCTTAACCACATCACTTGTGTCTTTTTCCTAATCAATTTCATTTCTTCGTCTCAAAGTATTTCAGGTCATGATTTACCTCATAGAAATAGGAGAGCATTATCCATCTTTGTTTCCTGCTCATTAGTCGATAAGAATTCCGAGGACGGAATTTTTCTTAAGGTGGGTAGAATGTAACGGCCTGTATTTTTAGACGTGTGTAAAATCGTGCGTAGAAGTATTTTACTTCTGTCGTCCAGATTATATTTTTAGTCCGTACGTTCTCTGCTACGTGTCGACGCGAGCGCGTCTCCGATTTCGTTTTTACCGTGTCATCATTAATTGACTATCAAGTTTAACAAATCACTTTAACTTAATTGTCTTACTAATCACAACTTGTTAATCACTTTAATTAAGTTACTAATTACTTTTGCTAATTACTTTCATCAATTACTAATGGTCTTTACAAATTATGTTTACCATAACTATATATCCTTTACTAATTATATTTTTTTACTCTAAATAATCTACCCGTAACCAAGCTCCAAACTGAGGAAATCGTGGAAGCACGTTATCTTTCACTAACCCATTTGTCAAACCCTTTGTTGGTAGCCTGAGAAAACGAGGGATTCATTTCCACATTCATCTCCCTTTATCGAACTTCCAACCGAACATAATTAATATCTGATTATTATAAATTAAAACACCTACCCTCTCCATTTGACAGCACATGCACACATAACACACTCACGCTGAGAAGCCAAAGGAACCACGCTTAATTCCCATCTCTTCATTGCAAACCCCCAACTAACCCTTTGACCTATGAATCAGACAATTAACACATGCATTCCCCTAACCTATCTGATGTCAGCCACGAGGAGAATCACTTAATTTCTTCAGCTAGTCAAATTCCATTAATTGTGATTCATGCATCGATGAATCCTTTTTAATCACGTAATTTCCCTTACATCCTCAGGCCATTCCCTTTTCCTTTGCAGACACACCAAAGACCTCCTCATTTGGCATCACGCATTTCCCTTCGACCCAGCTGCTCCGACGAAGTCTCGGCGTCTCCCTCCGTCGTGGCAACACCACCATCACCTCCATCTCAGTATCCTCCTTCAACCCAACAACAACAAAAACATCATCACCATCACCATTGTCAAGCTCAAACTGAAATTCAACCCAAATCCAAACTCAAACTGAAAGGGGAAACAAGAATTCAAATCTGAAAACACCCAAACTTCAGATCTGAATTCAAAACACAAACTTCAGATCTCAAAGCAATTTCAGAAAATCAACAAACCCTTCTTCCTCTTCTTCTTCCTCCTCCTCACCACCTCAGCCCCACGCTCACGTGCGCGTGTACAGCAGTGCAACGCCGCCGGACTGGGCCGCCGCCGCCGCCGGACCAAGCGCGCGCCGCCCAGAAATGCTGCTGCGCCGCGCCTGGCCGGAGAAACGCCGCCGTCCGCCTCCTGTGTCGCCGGAGCCCCCTTGCGCCGCCGCTTGGCCGGAGAGCCGCCCACAGCCGCCTTCCGTCGCCCCGATTCCGCGCGTGAGTTCCCCTTTTTCTCTTGGTTGCGTGAGATTCATGTTGCAAAAAAAAAGAATAAGAGAAGAATTAAGAAACAGCCTAGAAAGGGGGGGGCATGTAATTAAAGAAATAAAGATGAAAGAGATAGGAGAAAGAAGACAGAAGAGGCAGTAAGAAAGGGGTGAGACAGCCTAGCTATTAAAGGATATAGAGAGAAAATAGATTACGAATAGAGAGAGTGTCAGATAGGGGTTTAAAGGAAGAGAGAAATGAATGATAGATATTGTTAACATATGTTGGGGTAGGTGTAGAGTGGGTGTACCCCTTTAATGTCATGTTAACATGATAATAACCCTATCATTAACTGGTATTAGGTTAGTTAATAAGTTGTTAGTAACAGATTTAGTAGTAACTAGTTAGTCTAATTTCAACATGATAAATGACTATTAAATAATGTTAGGTTTATGTTATCAGAATAAAATAAGGCGTATCATGTTAGTTTAACACAATATAGACATCACCCTAACCAGAGAACCCAATAAAATTAGACAAACCCACTTTAAGGATTAACTGGATATTTTGACTTATATCGCAATAGATCTAATTCTGTGAATTCTTTAACCAAAAACAGAGAACCAGACGTTCTATAGCGTAACGCTCGTCGAGACGAACGAACGACAACCGATACCACCGGAAACAGGCAAGTGATACTTGCCAGTAAATTATTTAGGCCATGTTCTAGGCCACTTTTTGTAAACTGCGTAAAAGAGACTAGGCGGTGAAATGATAGTCGCCTAGACAACCATATTGATCTAGTTTGACAACGAAACTAGATCCGACACTTTTTACATGCTTACATTCATGCTGCCATGTCACGTTTACTTTTAATTAACTGTACGCACTCTTATCTGCATCTTGCCATGTCATTCATTCATCAAATTGTTCTCTCGTGATTGCGTAGCACACGCTACAATAATTGTAACTATTGAGGCTAGGCACCTGCTTTGCGGGCACAACCCTATGCCAATAACACTTCCTGGCTCGTGATCCAGAAGATGGGCGCCAGTCCATATACACGTGGAGGGGTAGGGTTAAGCGATCGCTTGAGCGTAGAAGTGAGCCCGTACAGCCACTTCAGCCAAAAGACGGAAACTCTGTGCACAAAGTGATAAATCAGTGATTCGTGAATCGTGAAATAGTGAATTGTAGATTTCTGCTACACCGTGCTTGATTATTATTATCTTGTTCATTTAATTATTGCATTCTTTTAATGTCATGCTATATCATCATGTTAGAACTGCTAGTTGCATTATTTTATTTGTATCCTTGCACAAAAGTCCTCCGCCTTTCTTGGGAGACTTTTGCTGACATGTGCCCTTTTCTCTTTGGGTGTCACATATCAGACTTTGAGACAGAGCAGATAGCAGAAGACGAGCAGTTCGTGGACGCTGAGTTTGAGGTCCCTGCTGAGACTGAGTTCGAGGACACTGGTGACCAGTCCTAGACTCGTTTGGAGTCTCCCCTTAGTTGTTACCTTTCCGTGGTTGCTGTTAGGTTTCGGTGCGTAGCACCTATCTCTCGTTGTTTTGTTTGGCCATGCTTTAGGCCTATTGTTCAGACTTGTACTTTTGTGACTATTCTGTGATGTTGTAATATTTGTTGGATGTTGTTGGTGGATATTTTCTTATCTGCTTTATTATTGTTGTTGTTTCGTCGCAATGCAAGGACCTGCTACTTTTCGAAATTTTTACAGACGCTTATCAGACTGCAGCTTCACAGCTCCACGTCTGAGCGGACCTCCTCACGTCTGGGCTTCCATATTAGGGAAGCGGGGCGTGACAGACCTGCTGGGGGAGTTGCTCCCAACCTTATGGTTGATATGTTGCCGGCCAGCTGGGGGAGTTGCCCCAAGCTTTACGGTCGGCGGGTCGATCGGCGTGATGTGGGAGCTATCCCCAGTCTCAAGGCCGATCGACCTGCTGGGGGAGTTACCCCCAACCTTACGGCCGATCGTAAGGTATGATCGGTCCTGTTGGAGGAGTTTCTCCCAGCCTTATGGCCGACCGAGAGTTCGACCGGCCCTGCTGGAGGAGTTGCCCCCACCCTTACGGTCGACCGATAGTTTGATCGGCCCTGCTGGGGGAGTTGCCTCCAGCCTTACGGTCGATCGAGAGTTTGATTGGTCTTGCTGGGGGAGGTGCCCCAGCCTTATGGTGACCGATCGAGAGCTTGATCTGTCCTGCTGGGGGAGGTGCCCCCAGCCTTATAGTGGCCGACCGAGAGTTTGATCGATCCTGCTGGGAGAGTTGTTCCCAACCTTGACCGATAGAGAGTTTGATTGGTCCTACTGGGGGAGTTGCCCCCAGCCTTACGGCCGATCGAGAGTTTGAGCAGTCCCGCTGGGGGATTTGCCCCCCAGCCTTATGGTGGATCGAGAGTTCGAGCGGTCCTGCTGGGAGAGTTGCCCCCAGCCTCACGGCTGATCGTGGAGTTGGGTCTGACAGGCGGTCACCAAATCTTGAAGGACGCACAGTTGTGCGCAAGAACTCATGTTTGTGTCTTTATTTTAGTAGAAGAAAAATTGGGGGTACATTTAAAACTGAAATGCGTAGACCGGGGAAGATATGGGTGGGCGAGTCACTCGCCCGGAGCCAGGAGACGTGGTCGACCAGCCAACTCCTTATTTGATTATGAGCACGGGGGTGTGGACGATGTTCACCTTCTTCCCCTTATCTGATTGCCTTGATGTGCCTTCTCCGGAGCCTATATTCGAAGCGTCGACGAAATTCTTCAAGTATCCTCGGCTAATCAGCCGGTCGATGTCCTTCTTAATGTGCCAGCAGTCGTCGGTGTCGTGGCCGTTATCCTTGTGATACTTGCAGTATTTCTCTTCGTCTCTTCATCCCCCCTTCATCCTTGTGGGTGGCTTGTTGATGTGGCCCTCTTTTTGGGCCTGCGTCATGATGACGTCCTGGGTTGCGTTCAGCCTGGTGGGCACCGTTTCCCCTCTGCGCGGCTTCCCCCCGGGCCTTCTCTACTGTTTGCGGTCCTCCAGCTCGCGGCGTTCACCTTCGCCGTGCTTTAAACTCCTCCTGGCACCCGTGGGGACCTCCTTCCTCCGCAGCCAAGGCTTCCTCGGTCAGCATGAATCGCTCTGCTCGGGCCAGGACCTGGACGAGGCCCTTTGGGGGGTCTTGATGCAGCGATTTCTTCAGCCCCCTGTGTCGGAGCCCCTTCTTCAGGGCTGTTATGGTGACCGGTTCGGGGCAGCTCTCGACGTTTAGCCTCTGAGCGTTGAAGCGCTTCATGTAACCCCTCGGAGTCTCGCCTGGCCTCTGGATTATGTTGAACAGGAGGTCTGAGCTCGGCTTCCTTTGTCGTCCGACATTGAACTGTTGGCAGAACATCTGGGACAAGTCCTGGAAGCTGCCGATGGATCGATCGGGGAGGCTGTTATACCACTCCCTGGCGGATCTCTTGAGGGTGGTAAAGAAGACTCGGCAGAGCAGGGCGTCGTCGGCCCATTGGAACCTCATGACTCCCTGGTAGTCTAGCATGTGCTCCTGGGGGTCTCCTGTGCCGTCGTATTTCTCCAAGGTCGGCACTTTGAACCTGGAGGGTACCCGCGCGTCGGTGATACTCCTCATTAGTGGGCATCGGTCGTCCCCTGGGGCTTCCAGGTCGATCTGTCCCGGCGGCGCTTCTCCTCGGTGTTCAGGTGGCTTTGGCAGATCAGTGGGAATGTGGGAGGGGCCTCCTCCACGGCCATCGCGGCTGGGGATTGGCGTCGGTCGCCGAGCGTGTTCCCTGCGACGACGATCCTCGCGACTTCTCGGCCTCTTCAGGTGCGGGCTTCTGCTCCGCCCCCGGCGCTCCTCGGCGGTCGTGCGGCTGGGTGGTTGCCGCTTGGCTGAGCGGGGTCGTCTGGACGAAGGCCGCAGTTGATTCGTCCCTGGTCCATTTGGTTCTCCCTCCTCCCCCACCTTGGGGAGAGGTGTGGGTAAGTGATCGCTCCCGATTCGGGCCCCCACCATCGCGGTTAGTGACTATGGTTGAGCGCAACGGGGGGCGTGCCCCCAATTGGTTGGGAAACCCTACTAGGTTTCCCCCAAAAGGGTGTTGTGGGCCCGAGAGATGCTGAATGGCTGCTGCCAGGGTTTGGAAGTTGGCGTTCATTTCCTGGGTGAGATGGTCGAGTTGTTCGCAGGTTACCGAGCGCGAGTCGTCGGTTCCTTCCGCGGAGCTGCTGTGCTCGGTTTCCTGCGGAATGTAGCCGCCTTCCTCTGGGATAGTCGACATTCGGGCTGCTCTGTCGTTATGCTGCTCCATGTTGGTTGCTGTGAATGATGTGGGCGATGATCTCGTTCCCACAGACGGCGCCAGATGTTTCGGTGTGTTTTCTCACCACTGGTTGATAGTTTGAGGGTCCGGGGGTCGTCCCGGTCACGTGAGACGCAAGCAGCCTTTGGGGTCCGTTATCCGAGCATTCACGTGGACGGGAATGCGCAGATCCGTGCGTCAATGTACCAAAGGGCAGCTTCGGTAAAGCGACGGTTTCTTGGAACGATCGGTCGAACCGGCTCAGGATCAAGAACGTTCGGACCCGAACAATGGAGCGCCGAAGGGTGGCTTCGGCTGGTTGATGTTTCCTCCGATCTGCACAGACAAGAAAGCTCGTCAGGGGGTCGGACCTTGGTCTCGACCAAGTCCCCTCCGATGCTTGAGACAGACGATGACTGATAAGTGCCCGGTGGAATCGAGCTTAGTTCGCAGAGATACCAAGCGCAAATTCTCGAGCCGGGTTATGGAGGAGAAATGTAAAGTGGAAGAAAGGTCTTGAGAAGTGGAATACCTGAGACTTGGGTATTCAGGATTTCATCCCTTTGCGCTTTGTCTTTCGGGCCTCTTATAGGAGTCCGCATGTCAACGCATTCATATCGTCCTGTCATCTCGCCATTCGTGTCCACCTGCTTTGATGGTCCCTTCAAGGGTCATGAAGGTGGACATGATGACACATTGACTGGTGTGCAAGGCGGGCACGATCTATGGAGCGGTTTCATCAATCATGGATGGTCAGCAGTTTCCCCGACGTTGGTTTTGGACCGCCGCGACTTGATATGCTCGCGGGGCCTTCAGGTTTGGGCCCAATCCCCCGGGCTGTGGGCTTGGCCTGCTCCGTTTGGGGGGTTGTATCATTGAGTCGACTCAAAATGATATGCCCAGGACTTTGAATGCAATGCACGTGCGATCACATGATCTGCCAGAAAGAGCAGGAGATATAGTAAATGTGCCGCTGCTGCAATGCATGAGAGAGTATTTGTGGTAAGGGTGACCATAGTAATATGTAGTCAGGGACCATGGTAATATGTAGTCAGGAGATATATAGCAACTAGCTTCTCTGAGTAAAGAAGTAGTTGCTTGCTTAATTCATCCGCAAGAAAAGAGGGTTGGAACTTGAACTGGTTATCGGACTACTGTGAGTAGTCCTCAATTTAATGGAAGTTCTCTAAATGGGTTGAGTCCACAGGTTGAGCAAGGACAAAGACATGTATTTACATTCGAAAATGGAAAACAGAAATTACCCGAATCGATCGATCCCAAGCAGGAGCAGTAGACTCCGTGACAGAAAGTGAAGGAAAGAGAAGACTGAGACAGAGACAAATTGAGTGAGAGCCTGAAAAGATGCAATGTATGCAAGTTTCCCTTCTCCAATGCCCCTTGTAGAAAAATCCAATTCCTTCAAATGTCAGTTTTGGCATTCCCATTTACATCCACCTTATACTTGTAGAGCCAGCCAGAGAGCAGTCAATTATTTCAGTCCCAGAGACGACGAGAGAGATGTTTCCTAGGAAAATGGCGGTGTAAGTAGAGATAGTCACTTGCCAAGGAAACCAAACCATAGCATATCGAAGCACTAGTCACTTTCCCATTGGAATCAAACTAATCAATGTTGCAGTCATTCAGGCATTTCAAATTTTTTAGCGACCTCTACGTCACATACTACTATATAACTAGTCTTTGAATTTTTCAAATCCTGATTTTGGGTGTATTTACTTTAAGTTAGAAGCATGTTTTTTCGATCATTTTACCCAAACGGACCTAATTTGTGTGCCTGCGTAAGCTCACTGAAATTAACCAATGGCTGGCTACCTGCATTCAATTCAATCTCTCCACACATGCATATGGCTAGACAGGAGAAGATTCAAATTAAGAACTAATATGATACCATACACTACCCTTTTCTCTTGCTAATATTGGCCAATGATTCAAATTAAGAACAAATATGCATATGGCTCGCTTGAAACACATGGTAAAAATAGCAATAATCGATTTTGAACAAACTTACACAGCTTTAATTGTTAGACCATGCATTCTTAACAAGTCCCTACCCGATGGCATGCCTATAAATTCCTTTGCAATTGATCCCTAGTTCGCATACAGACCCAACTACTTTTAGTAGTTTCCCCCGTTTCATTCCCTTTTGAAAACCTGGCTATCTACATAGTCTTGTTTGTTACTGAGCTGGAATTATGACAACATCATGCAACCCTTTCATGGAACTTCCTGATCAGCTGGGCTACGTTCAGTGCAGCTTTTGTGCTACCATCCTTCTGGTATTTACTTCTTTCCCTTCGTCTTGCAGCCTGCAGATTAAACTTTTCATATGGATCTATATACAAGTATATGTATTCTGGTATGAATGCAGGTGAGTGTGCCATGCAACAGCCTGTTGAAAGTGGTTACTGTTAAATGCGGGCACTGCACATGCCTGCTCTCCGTTAGCCTGGTGAGAACTTCATTCCTTCCTCTGCAGATCCTTCCTTTGCTTGAAGATGGTGAGGTACTTGAATAACGTACATGACACTAATCTTCTCTTTTTGATTTGTGCTAGATGCATGTATCCGTCGCCTTAATTATATCGCATTCTTAATTATTATTGGTGCAAGTGCTGAGGTTTATACTAGCTAGAATAAATAACTACTTCTTTCTTACAATTAATCGATTTAGCATAATTCCGAACTTTATTAGGAGAAACAGCAACACGATGGCAATGTGTCGCCCAAACCCTGCAACAATGGCGAGGGTGGTGAAGAAGATGAAGAGGAAGGGAAAGAAAAGCCCCTTCTCAACACAGTTGTGAACCCCCTTCTCCACCCAGTTGTGAACAAACGTATGTGATTCCATTTTCTTCAACCCTCCTTTTTTATGTCAACTCGAGCTATCCGGCTTGTTGTCTGTTCACAGCTCCAGAGAAGAGGCAGAGGGCTCCATCAGCCTACAACTGCTTTATCAAGTAATTAACCTTGTATCTAGTTTCTATACTTTCTGCATGCGTCTGTAGTAGCTAGGCTCATACTGGTCAGCACGCATATGGATGCATGCAGGAAATTTCTAGCTCGTTAATGATCTTAATTAGACTAGAAATTCTTTGTCCATGGAGAACTATAGTGGTTACTTTAGTTAACTACTCATCTGATAAATAAGAAATATCGTATTCGTTCTCACAACTAGTCCAGTAATTTTAATTCTGAGAGTATAGTCCAGCATTTTAATACGCGAATTTTTATTAAATTAATGGTTTGGAGACGTTAACATTAAATGCAGAGAGGAGATACAAAGAATTAAAGCAAGAGAACCAAGTATCACTCACAAAGAGGCCTTCAGTACTGCTGCAAAAAATGTGAGTAAATATTTGGTAATGAATCAGAAGCTAATTATTTCACCAGGATACAAAGGCACGTACATACCTGCAACCTGATCAGTACAGTAGCTATGGTGTCGATGTGCTTTGTTTTTTTTTCCAGTAACATGATGTTAATCTGATAATGTATAAAAATTGCAGTGGGCACATTTCCCTCGATTTCAGCACAAGCAGGGAAAGGGTGAGACCTGCAGTTTCAGCAATATATGGGAAGGGATTAATACAAGAAATGGAGGCTTGCATGAGGTAATATCAGTTGATATATGATGATACATATTATCTAGCTACCTAGTTGAATGGTAGTGATAATGATTGATTTGGCCTCTTTCTCTCAAAGGAGATGGCTTATGTACACTAAGCATATCAAATATGTACATGTATATTGCGGCTTCTTTCCCTGATTTGGATGGTTGAGCTAGCTTCTGAATCTGAATGGGCTTAACTTCTCAACCTAATGCACGCGGACACATTGCCCTACAATATACAGGGATTATTGCTCAGCACATTAGCTCAGTTAGACATTAATGTTGAGTGTTAATGCCATAATGATAGTGGATTGCGGAATTATTCTTGGGTAGCTTTTTTTTGTTCCCCCTTGATCTTAATTTCACCCAAGAGCGTGCACCCATGAGCGTGTAGACGCAGCATTATCATCGTGTCTTCTTCTTCTCACTTTAATTGATCATTTGGCTAACCTCTTTCTAGCATTCTGTTAGGCAGACAGGATACGTCAGGGGTTTCGTGAAAGAAAAGCATCAAGACAATCTCTGTGAGCTATGATATACTGGCATTCTATGAGAATGCTGATCCATTATTCTTGGAGAGCCTCATTATCAACTACAAATCATGTCTAGGTGGCGTATCCATGGAGGCAGAAAGGCTTGCATATTAATAAATGTTGCAAGAGAAGTGTGGAAAACTCTATATATATTTAAAATTTATTGATTTTCTATGTACGTAGGAAGAAGATTTAAACTAGCTTGACAGAAGAGTGCGGTTTCCGAGATTCAACTGAATATTAAGCCTAATGTAATTCGGACATGGAATGGAAAATTCACTATGATTCCATGCATTGTAGATATGTCTTGTGAAGCTCTTTTAATGTGACATGGTTAGCATATAAACACTCTGAACAACCAAACAAAAGAGAAATTATGTTTAACTACATATGTGACATAAGTTTGACATACATAGTTGTATTCTAGAAGGCTCTTCAAATAAATAAAACAAAAAGAGTTATTGAAGAAGAACGATGAGTTATATATGAAGCTACCAAATCCTTAATAGGGCACGTGCGTACATGCATGGTCGTGGTGGATGCCAAAAATCAACGAAAAGTCGTGTATTTGAGCCTTGTCAATGAACACTTGGTGTGCCCCCCCCCCCCCCCCCCCCCCCCCCCCCCCAAGTTAATTTCTCATGATGACGGTGCTCATGGGGTATCGACTTGTGCTCTGAATAAGCTCAATGCATGTATTGTAAAAGGATTTATACTGACCACAGATGCATCTGAAGACTTAACTATGTGAAGATTAGTAAAAGCCACCATTGCGGAACATATGCAATTCTTTGTTACTCTTATAAAATATTATAAAAGAAGGCAATGCCATATCCTTTTGCACCACCTGTGGACAGAGGTATGGCCGTACACTGATAGCAGAGACGTCATCTCGAAGCACAATGACATACTCCTGGTCCTGCAGATGAGGAAGCCCGCGGGGAGTCTGAAACACTCCCTCAAACTGAAATAAAACACGCCGCAGCTCCGTGATGCGATTAGGGCTTTTTGTGGGGATCAAAGTTAGGATTTTTATGGTTTTGGACTTCCTAATCTAGGGTTTATAAGGCGAAGAACCGAGAATTAAGCGCTAAATAATTCCTAGAACAAATAGATCTAAGCTAGATAACAATTAATTAGCTATAGAATTAAACTAGAAAATAAAATACCATTTCTCAATTCTTCGATGAACTCCAACCTAGGGCCGGCCGACCCCTTATTGGGGGAGGGGTTAATAATTGTCTAATTACCCTTTCACCCTCCCCACTCACGCGGAATCACAAGTTAGGGACCGGGTCCGTGGTGGACCCAAGTCGCCTCCTCCGATGGTAGACCCGAACCGGACCCTCTTCCAAGCCCGTGCGGCCCGCCCCTCCATAGTGCCGAACCGCATCATTACTCCCCCCAAAAAGTGCCACATTGTCCTAAAGGGGAAGTCTGGAAACTGGTCGCGGATCACAGAAGCGGCCTCCCATGTAGCATCGTAGTCCGGAAGGCTCCGCCATCGAATCCGCACCTCCCGAGTCCAGTTTGCGGCTTGCCGGATTCCTGTCAACTCCTGAGGCTCCAGAAGCACCTCCATGTCCTCTGTCAGAGTGGGTGGCAGGGTGGGGGATAATGTGTAATTCCCGATGGCCCGCCTCAACTGCGATGCATGAAAAACCGGGTGAATGGTGGAGGTGGCCGGCAACTGCAGACGATAGGCCACCTTTCCGATCTGAGCTGTCACCTCGAAAGGTCCATAGTAGCGGGCTGCTAACTTCTCATTGCCCCGTCGGGCCAAGGTCTTTTGTCGGTAAGGGCGGAGCTTCAAGTAGACCCGGTCACCCACTGCAAACTGCTCATCCATACGGTGTGCATCAGCCTTGGTCTTCATAATCTGCTGGGCCCGCAACAGGTGTTTCTTCATCTCCTCAAGATATTTGTCCCGTTCAGTCAAATGCTCCTCCACCTGTGAAACCGGAGTGGTCCCTCGGCTGTAGTGGATCAACTGGGGCAGGTCCCGACAGTATAAGATCCGAAAGGGTGTGCTCTGCGCTGCCGAATGGTACGAGGTGTTGTACCAATATTCGGCCCATGCCAGCCATCTGGCCCACTGCTGCGGCGCATCTGACGCAAAACATCTCAGGTAGGTCTCCACAGTCCTATTCACCACTTCTGTCTGACCGTCAGTCTGGGGGTGATGGCAGTGCTCCTGCGCAGCTTGGTCCCCTGCACCTTGAATAATTCTTTCCAGAAACTGCTGATGAATACCTTGTCGCGATCCGACACTATAGAGACTGGGAACCCGTGCAAGCGAACCACCTCCTTCATAAAAACTGCGGCCACTGTCACTGCAGTGTAAGGGTGTCTGAGGGGTATGAAATGGGCGTATTTGCTGAGCTGATCGACCACTACAAGAATAGAACTGTATCTCTCTGATCGCGGTAACCCCTCGATGAAATCCATACTGATCTCCTCCCAGACCCTCTCAGGTAAGGCCAATGGCTGTAGGAGTCCCGCTGGTGCCATTACCATATACTTGTGATGTTGACACACGTCACACTCTGCTATCCGCTGGGCAATATCTTTCTTCATCCCGGGCCAGTAGAGCTCCCTCGCCATCCTCCTGTAGGTCTGCTGTACCCTTGAGTGGCCGCCGATGGCACTGCCGTGGAACTCCTGAAAAAGCATCGGAATACGGGTAGAACTCCGGGGAATCACCAGCCTGCCGTGGTATAGGAGCCTCTGTCCGTCCATGCTGTACCCCGGGAAGTCCACAGAGCCCTGCTGTAGTGCCTCACGTATCCTGGCCAGGTCCTCATCAGCCTCAATCTCTCTGCTCAAAGGCTCCCAGTCCAGAAAGACCGGTGCTGAAATGGCCGCCACCTCTGTATGCTCCTCGTGACGTGACAAAGCGTCTACCGCCTTGTTCTCCAGGTCTGGCCGGTACTGTATCTCGAATGTGAAATGGACCAACTTGGAGAGCCATTTCTGATGCTCCTCGGTAACCATGCGCTGCTCCAATAGATATTTCAAGCTCCGCTGGTCGGTCCTCACTATGAACTTCCTACCTAGCAAGTAGGGCCGCCACTTCTGAATGGACAGTACAATCGCCATCAGCTCCCTCTCATATACTGACTTCAGCCTCGCTCGAGCTGACAGAGTCTGGCTGAAGAAAGAAATGGGCCTCTGGTCCTGCATCAACACCGCGCACAACCCATATCCTGACGCGTCGGTGTCTATAACAAATGGTCTGCTGAAGTCAGGAAGGGCTAAGACAGGCACCGTCGTCATCGCCTGCTTCAAGGCCTCGAAGGCCTTGGTCGCCTCATCGCCCCAGTGGAAGTTGTCCTTCTTGAGTTGCTCGGTAAGTGGCCAAGCGATCGTATTGTACCCCTGTACAAACTTCCTGTAGTACCCTGTCAGACCCAAGAAGCCCCGCAAGCCCCGTAAAGTGGTAGGTACCGACCAGTCCAACATGGCTGCAATCTTGGCCCTATCAGCGGTCACCCCCTCCGCAGACACCATGTGTCCCAAGTACACCTGCAGCTGTCCAAATAGGCACTTCTTATTAGCAAATAACTGCTGCTCCTGTAACTCATGTAAGACTGCTCGCAAGTGCCCCACGTGCTCCTCCATGCTGTGGCTGTACACCAAGATATCGTCAAAAAATACCAGCACAAACCTCCGTAGGAAAGGTCGGAACACTCTGTTCATCAGGGCCTGGAATGTCGCCGGAGCATTCGTCAGGCCGAACGTCATGACCAAGAACTCATAGTGCCCCTCATGAGTCATGAAGGCAGTCTTGGGCACGTCGGCCGCCCTCATCCGTATCTGGTGGTATCCTGATTTCAGATCAATCTTGGAAAAACAGGCTGCCCCGTGGAGTTCATCCAACACGGACCCGGTTCGGCACTATGGAGGGGCGGGCCGCGCGGGTTTGGAAGAGGGTCCGGTTCGGGTCTACCATCGGAGGAGGCAACTTGGGTCCACCACGGACCCGGTCCCTAACTTGTGATTCCGCATGAGTGGGGAGGGTAAAAGGGTAATTAGACAATTATTAACCCATCCCCCAATAAGAGGCCGGCCGGCCCTAGGTTGAAGTTCATCGAACAACTCATCAATAACATGGATGGAAAATTTGTCTGCAACTGTCTCCTTATTCAGGGCCCTGTAATCTACGCAGAATCTCCAGCTGCCATCCTTCTTTTTCACCAATAAGACTGGACTGGAGAAGGGGCTTGTAATCGGCTGCATCACACCTGCATGCAGCATGTCCTCTACCAGCCTTTCTATCTCATCCTTCTGTACCTGTGGATACCTGTAGGGCCGCACACTAATGGGAGTCACGCCCTCCCGTAATACGATGACGTGCTCATGATCTCAGTGTGGTGGCAGTCCCTGTGGTTCCTGGAAAACCTCCTCATACTGAGCCAGCAGCTGCTCAACCTCCGGTATCGGCTCCTGTGTCTGGTCCTCGATCTGTACTGAGGCGGTAACAGCCTGTAACTCCACCAAAAAGCCTCCTCCCGCTGTGTGGATCGCCCTGGACATGGCCATATAAGAAACCAACGAACGGCAGAGGCTGGGGTCCCCCTTGCAATACCACTGTCCTCCCCCCATCCTGGTACTCCATCTTCAGCATCTTCCAATTTGTCCTGGTCTCCCCAATGGTCTGCAGCCACCTCATCCCCAGGATGACATCGGTACTCCCTAGCTCCAAGGGAAGGAAGTCGGTGACAATCTGTACTCCCTGCATGGTCACAATCACCCCGCAGCAGACACCCGTGCTGTGTGTCACCTGGCCCGTGCCCAATATCACTCCGTATCGCCCCGGGCCACTCAGCTGTAATCCCTGTGCCCCCACCAACCTGCTGGAAATGAAGTTGTGGGTGGCCCCACTGTCGATCAACACTATCACCTCCTGGCTGCCCACCCGTCCCACCAATTTCATGGTATGGTTCGGTGTGAACCTGATCGCTCCGGGATGTAACCCAAAGAACGGTTGTAGTTTTACCGCAAGCGCACGGTATAGCAGCGAGCGGGTTATCGAACACAGGGAGGACGAATGACCGTGCTTGTTCTAATCAACCTGGCTATTTAAGAAGAGAGAAATTTGCCTTTGGCGATCCTGTCACAATCGTCAGACAAAGTACGGAAATATCAAATCAAATAAAGAACGTCTAGGGAATGGGGAATTACCGCTACTCACCGTATCTCATCAATGTGGTTCATCGGTATCAAAATTGATAGAATAAGATTTTGGATGAACTAGTTGCAACTGAATGTAGAACCAAGCTCACGCTCTCGCGCTGTTGCCGGTCTATAGCTATCCTAGGTTCGGGTCCAATCTCTTGCAAACCCTAGCCTAGGGAAGCTAGCATGAGGATCAACATCATCGTTCAATCGCGCACCGAGCCCAATCTCTTGCAAACTCGGCCCACGACCTAGGTTGGGATAGTTCCTACCCGTCCAATCTCTTGCAAACGGGTATCGGCACGGAATTGCAACCGGAAACCCTAGTATCTGTCCAATCTCTTGCAAACCGATACTACAGAAATTCGATTCCAACCCAATTCGGATTTCTAGGGTTTCCTATCGAGTTGGGATCCAATCTCTTGCAAATCACAATCGGTATGAACTCCTAGCTATCCGTAGTAAATCGCTCCCAAACTAATCCCTAATAGCAATTCTAGCAAAATTTCTACCAATTCATCACAAATATGAAATTGGGCTTGTAGGGTTCATCCCCACGCCCCAAGACAATTTCTACCACTCACAATTCATAGCACAAACACAAAAATAGTCAATGAAATAAACAAGAGAATTCATCACAATATTGAGATAAGCAATAAAAATAGAATTTTTAGAGAAGAGAGAGACAAACCAATTGAGTTCTTCAAATAATCCAATAAAAATCAACTTTTGTCTCCTCTCCAATCACAAGAATAAAGCTAAAAAGCTAATCTAAAAAGCTGCAAAAAATCTAAGAGAAAAGCTCTCAAAACTAGGGTAAAAACAGGGGTTAAATACCCCCCAAAATCGTCCAAAAACTGTGACCAAAATACCCCTGCGCAGCCTGAAATCCGCAATTTTCGCTACAGGCAGCGCGTCGCACTCGGCCGAGTGACAAAAGTCGCTCGGCCGAGTGAGAAACCCTGTAAATTTCCAGTAAGTCTTGATCTTCAGGGGTCTTCACTTCGGGGGCGGCTCGGCCGAGTGAGTTGTCGTCACTCGGCCGATGGCTTCTTGGTACTCGGGCGGTCGAGATTATCCACTCGGCCGAGTGGGTCTTCTGAAGCTCAGGCAGCCAAAAAACAGTAAGTTGGCGATTTTTGAATGGCTTCGTCTGGGCGCCACTCGGGCGGACGGGGTCTCGTCACTCGGCCGATGTGGTCTCCGTCGCTCGGCCGAGTGCACATATGAATCGTGTCTGATCTGGTCGGCCGAGCGGTGTCTCGCTGGTCGGCCGAGTGACTCCTTCACTCGGCCGAGTGGGACACCAAAAATGCCCAAACAGCTTGTTTTGGCCTCCTCGTCGCTCCTGCGACGTCCTTTCTTCTTCCGCTCCTCTCCAATAGCAAAATACCCCTCGGGGAGGTCGTCGGTGACACTCTGGAGTAAGCGCATCTCGAGATCACTCCAAATCGCGCCAAATCACCTGAAATGCGACAAAAACAACAAATCGTGAAAAGCATCGCAATATCGTCGATATATCGTGAAAAACATAATTTGGGCGATCTAAATGGCATGCAAACATGCGGGAAAAAAAGTGTAAAATAAGGAGTGATCAAAATCCCCCAAGCTTACCTCTTACTTGTCCTCGAGGAAGATAAGTAAAAGGCGAACCCGGTGGATTCGGAAAACGAAAACGGCGAAAAATGAAAAAAAATGAAAAACGGAGAAGAATGGAAAACAAAATAAAAACAAAGAAGAAAGAAAGAAGCGAAGAGGTAAGCTGCTAGATCATTTTCTCAGGACGTGGGTTCCGCTTACTCATATAGCATGCACTGAATGAAAAATACATGTCAAAGAGTTTTATTTTGATATCATAGTATAATAGTGCAAATAGAAATAGAAAACCCACGAACAACGATATAATCATGAAAAACGGAATAATTTTAGAATTAACATCGTCTGAATCATTTAAAGCGGTATACAAATCGCAGATTACACACTTTTCAATTGAATGCTTTCTATGAGGAGTATAAGAGTATCACACAATAGAAATAGAGAGAATAGAAACGTGTGGATTTCATGATATGAATGCTAGGCTTAGATTTCTGGATTTCGTAAAGCTAGAAGTAATCTCACCGAGTATAGAATATTACTTAGCCTAGGTTGTCGTGCAACGTCAAGTAGTCACTCTCTCACACATCGATGGATTTCCTCCCCCAAGCTTATCTATAAACATGGTGGCATAAAAAATTTTCACATCCCCATTTTTATAAAGCTCCAAAAGTAATAAAATTGAACACGAAAAGAGAGAAGAAAGAAAGAAAGTGAGATGGGATCTTTTATTGAGGATTTTTCCTCTTTTTTTGAGACATACACAACGATCCCAACTCAAAGAGAGATAATGATATACAAGAATATTTTCTCTTTTTTTTGAATTCGGGAAATTTGGAGCTAGGAATTAATAGCGGGGGAAATGCCATATAATAGAATCGCTAAGGGGAGATTCACCAATGATTTTAAAAGTATAGAAATGATGTTCAAGATTTGTGGAGAAAGAAATAAATATATCTCTCGGTTCACTCTATAAGACATGCACGACAACTTCAGCAGGGTAATCTAATCTACTCAGTTTCGATCACAAAAAAGCTAACTAATCCAGATTTATCATAGCTAACATCATTCAATCGTCCTGAAGTGAAATGTACAAATCATGCATATAGAAGTGATATAGGAAAAGAAATCGGTACTCCAGATATAAGCATTCAATACGTGAATCTTGGTGTGTTTTCTGTGATAGCATACATATGAATATTCAGACTCAGCTAATAATAAAATTTCATCCATTTTCATGTGGAAAAAGTGTGGGTTACTATCTCTAGATGCAAGGCAAGTCATAGCATATGATATCAGAAATAAAGTCTAAGACATGACAAATAAATCATGCATATAGAGTAAGCTAACTCCACGTCATCATCATCACAGAAAAGTCATCTCTAGCATGAGATGAAAAAGAAAGAAATAAAGATAAAGGGAAAATAGAACTATTTACAATGCGGCACACAGAAAAATAAGAAAAACGTGATGCAGGGTAAAATAAAAAGAAAAAATGATGAAAATAAGTGCAAAAGCGGAGAATGGTGTGAAAAACTAAAAATAAAGGTGGCAAATCGAAAAAGAACGTGAGAACTCACTCCCCCAAGCTAAATGGCACAATGTCCTCAATGTGCAAAGTGCGGCACACCGAGAGACAAGTAATGGGAGGGGCAAGTGAGGATGCATGCATGATGAAAAATAAGAAAATAATGAAACGGAAAAGATGATGCGGACATGATGCATGCAGATATAGGAGTGATACAGATAGACAGGTGTGGGACCAAAAACTCTCCCTCTCTCCCAAAAAAGATATAAAAAGATATATATAGAAAATGCGTATCAGAGAAACAGTGAGGGGAGGGGGGTGGACAAAAGTGCATCAGGACCCAGCAGAGACGGGCAGCACAACAGCAAAAAGAAGCGATGGCATCAAGAGTGTCTAAGAAGGTGGGGCTGCGCCGGCTCCGTCCTGAGGCGGAGGAGGAGGAGGAGGAGGTAGTGGCTGCTGAGCGGGGGTGGGTATGGGAGTGGAAGCAGGCTGAGTGTGTGTGGAAGTGTGGGTGGGAACCTGCTGGGTGGGTACGGGTACGCGTGGGAGACGCTCCAGGACCTGGGTAAGACAGTAGTGAATCTGCGGGAGTAGGTCAAAACGGCCAGCCATCGCGGAGACGGTGGAGGACAGGGTCCGAAGGTCGCCTCTGAGGCCACTCACCGCCCCCTCGAGAGCACGAATGCTCTGAAGTACAGTGTCGGGGGAGGTGGTGCAGAGGGACGCACCGGGCGGGGCTGTGCAGGTCGGGGCTGGCGTACTCTGGTGGCGTAGGTGACGGGCTCAGCATGCAAGGGAACAAAAGGGGCTGCGCTCGCAAGTGGGGGCCTGGCCTCAGTGCGAGGCTGGGCAGGACGGTGAGAAGTGGAGGCAGCCGCAGCGAAAGAAGAATACAAAAGTGGCAGCGAGGCGGCCGGAGAGGTCGGTGGCACAGAAGTGTGGACAGACGCCACGAAAATACAGCAGCAGTGGGGACAGAGGGCTCTCCGCACTCAACTATGGTCGGCGGGCGCTCGGGTGGGGCAGAGGAAACAGGCTCAACAGACAGAGGGCCAGTGGTGGTGGTGACAGGCGTGGAAGCAGTGGAAGTGGGCTCAGCTAAGGTACTCCCGACACCGACAGAGGTGTGGACAGAGGTGTCAGGAGCATCGGAAACATCGGGGATAGGCTGAGGGGCCACGGGGTCAACAGGGGCAGCAGCTCGGCAGGGGCAACAGGGTCTGCGGGGGCAGCGTGGGCCTGCTCGGCCTCCTCGGCCTCGAGCACGTAAGCAGCTGGGATCAGAACATCCATCGCAGGGAGCCAGTCCACATGGGCCGGTGCAATCTGAGTCCGGGCTGGGCTCGGAAGAATCATGTAATCGGCACCGTAAGGGCCGTGCAACCAGACCCAGTGTCGCTCACCGTGCGGACGAAGCATCTTCATCCGGGCCATAACATCAATCGACAGAGAAGTGGGGCCCGGTGCTCGTCGCAGGTCGTCAGGGAAGTCCTCGCCGGTCATAAGGGCAAGCAAGGTGATCAGGCCGCCGCAGCATATCGGTGAGCGAGCGCCCACCGATACAATGATGCGGTCCAAAAACCAAGCCGCGACATCAATCACGACGGCGGGGACCAGCTCATCGCCATCCCCAGATAGAGCTCTGGGCCGTGTCATCGCGTAGAGCATGTAGAGCTCTGGCGTGGACATCGTACCCGGCTCATATCTGGCCAAAAAGGTCGTCGCCATAAGGCGCTGAGCCATACGAAGGCAGGGATGGACAATGGCCGAGGCCTTGGCCCTACTAGGGTCAAAGGCAGCGTGAAGACCCGTAATCCGGGCCCAGAAGGCACCGGCGTCGAAGGAAGGTGGGGTGATATGGGTGGGGGCGTAACCTCGATCGGCCCCGAGGACATCGGGCCACGAGAAAAAGGCTCTCATCATACCGAGAGTGACCTGGCACTCCCGGTCCATGAACCGAAACGAGCATCCCTCGTCGGTCCGGGCGATCGAACTAAGTACCTCAAGTGTCGGACGGATAAATGTGTCCGCCGACACCTGAAAGAAATCTCGCCAGCCCACGTTGTCGTACAACATGAGCATCCCCTCTAGTACCCCCAGGCGTCCTAGGTCGGCAAGGTGTGCAAACCTGGAGGGTACGATCGAGCGCTGGGAAATACGCTCGAAAGCGACGCGGTGTGCGTCGTCTCGGAACGTAATCCCGAGCGGCCCGACGAGTGGAGCCGGAGGTGGTGGCTGTGGAGCGGCAGGGAGCGGCTGTGCGGGGTGCGCGGGCTGTGCGGGCTCTGCAGGCTGCGCGGGGTGTGCGGGGCCTGCAGGCGGTGCGGGGTGTGTGGGGTGTGGTGGAGAAGGCGGAGGAGAGTCCTCCAACTCGTGGGAGGGGCCGGCATCATCCGACCGCTTCCGCTTGGCGGAAGCTCTCTTCGACCGCGGCCGTGTCCGGGGCGGCATATGGGCCCCGAGCGCGCGCCGAAAAGTGTGAAAAGTGCGGCGTGTGCAAAATAAAGGAAAGAGTATACCAAGACACGCCGCGAGTGCAAGCAATGGAAGCGTGCGAAGACAACGCCTCCGCGAAGCCCGAATCAGTCCCTAGAAGCTCCCCTGGGCTCCCCTAAGCTCCCAGAAACAACCTGCGCATGAAATGGAGATATCAGCGAGTAATATTCAAAACGTATGGAGCATTAGGGGTATAATAGATAGATATAGAAATCGATTTGGGTTTGGGGTTCGTTTAGCACATGGATCCTCGAAAAACACACAAAAGAGGAGAAAAAGGCGAAAATTGGGGTTACCGGAGGTGGCCGGAGTGGTGGCCGCCGGCGGCGACTCGGGCGAGGAGCGGCGGCGGCTCGGCCGGCGGTGGCTGGCCGAGCGGCGGCGCGGCGACGTCGGTCGGGCGAGTAGGGGGCGAGTTCGGGCGAGGGAGCTGAAGGGTCGGGGGTCGCTGCGGTATGTGTCGTTTCGAAAAACGAGCCCGACCCCGCTCCCTTTTATAGGAAAAGTTACGACTCGGCCGAATGACTGAGTCACTCGGCCGAGCGAGATCAATGGAAAATCCCTACTCGCTAACGCCTCGGCCGAGTGGCCTTGCCAGCCTCGGCCGAGTGGAGTAAGTCCATTCGGCCGAGTGGCTCAAGCAACTCGGCAAGACTCGCCTTAGGAGCGTATCCGTTTTACTCGGCCGAGTGAATATATATACTCGGCCGAGTAGCAGTTATACTGAAATCAGGAAAATAAACAGAGAGTTGGGTATAGCAGACTTCCCTCGTTCGTGAGCGGCTCGGCCGGACGAACTTGTGTACTCGGCCGAGTGACTAGTATACTCGGCCGAGTGAGCCTTGTGTTCTGCTGTTTGTCTTCGTTTGGGCTCTAAACTCCGTCTTTCTTCCTCCAGTCGATTTCATCTTTCTCCTAAGCATCGAGCGCCTTCCTGGGGTGCTCCTTATCACCTCGTTCATCCTCCTCATGATGGATTTACCTATCTCCTCTCCTGTCAAGGAAAATAGGACCCGTTATCACAAAATTTTTGGGCGAACGACTCAAAACACTAAAAATTTCTAAAACAAAAATAAAGAAAAAGTAAAAATAAAGCAATAACCGTCGGGTTGCCTCCCGACAAGCGCTCGTTTAAGGTCGTGAGCTCGACCCCCTATGATTTTCAATTAATGCGGGATGTTTGGTGCATATGAGATGCACCCATCAAACTTCCGGGGAGAACGCTTGGATTCGGAAGTTGCGGCGGTGTGTTCTCCCTCGGTGGTCTCCCGTCTCGAATAGTGTTGGGGGGAGGCTCCCCCAAGCTAGCGTTTGCTCCGGTCAACGGCTTCACCGGTGACGCCGATTTCCGTATCGGCGGAGCTTTCTTCGGAGACTTCAATTTCGAGAGCTTGCAGAGCTCTCGAATCCTTGCGACATCAGCGTCGCCTTCATCACTTTCAGCGGAGAGGTCGGGGGAATCAATTTTCTTCTCATCTTGGCCTAAATCCGGGCCTTCCTCGAAATCCTCATCGAAAAGAGCGCCAATCGAGTGGGGGATCGCTTCTTCAATTACCTCATCAAGGAGGTCCATGTAGTCAAGCTCCTCGTGGTAAGGCATGTGTTTCATAGCCTTAGGAATGTGAAGCTCCACCTCGATGTTGCCGACGTTCAAAGTAAGTGTACCTTCTCGCACGTCGACAATCACACCGGCGGTGGCGAGGAACGGGCGTCCAAGTATCAATGATGTATCTCCCTCCTCCTTAACGTCCATGATCACGAAGTCACATGGCAAGCATATTCCCCCGGGACTTGTAGCGGGATGTCTTCGGTGATCCCTACCGGCCTCGTTATTCGCCCGTCGGCCAATTGTATCCGCATGTCGGTAGGTTTCAACTTCGTCCCGGTGTTTAGCCTTAGGAACATGGAGAGAGGCATGAGGCTTACACTAGCCCCTAAATCCACCAACGCCTTTTGTAGAGGGACGCCGCCCAAGGTGCAAGGAATTCGAAAACTCCCCGGATCTTTGAATTTGGCCGGCTCCTTCTCTCTCTTGGTGAACCAAGAGCCCTCCTCGGCTAGCATGATCTTTTCCTTCCTCTTTCTCCCCGAAATCAAATCCTTTAAAAATTTAGCATATGTGGGGATTTCCACGATGGCGTCGAGGAAGGGAATGTTGAGGCTAACTCCTCTCAGATACTCGAGAAACCTCGCTAGCCTTTTCTCCATTTTCGCTCTAGCAAGCCTTTGGGGGAATGGGACCGGTGGCATGAAGCGCCTCTCCTCAATCAATTGCTCCGCTCTAGATTTCTCCTTCTCTTGCGGCTCTGTCTCCTTCTCAACTTCAACTACCGGTTCAATTGGCTCCAAACTTTCCTCCACGGGCTCCTTGGTAGGAATCATGGCGGGGGTGGTGTCCTTCCCGCCTCTAGTAGTGACGACAACTACGGCATTGATGTGGCCGGTGTTGCCCCGTGGGTTTTGCTCGGGTTGCGCCGGTAAATGTTGAGTGTTCCGATTGAGCAACGCCAATTGTTCCGATATTTGGGCCACAACGGTTGTAAGGGAGTCTTGGCCCGCCTTCAAGGTAGCATTGACCTTCTTTTGCTCGACCATAAACGCCTCCACTCTAGCTTCGAAGTCGGATTGTTGTTGAGCTTGTGGAGGGTTTTGATTTTGATTTCTCCACCCTTGATTGTATCCGGGCGGCCTATAAGGTGGAACTTGTTGCTTTGGTTGGAAATTTTGTTGTGGAGGCCCCCTCGGCGGATAGTGTTGTTGTTGGGGTGGTGGTGGTCGAGCTTGTTGAGGTGGTTGGGGCGGGTTCAAAGCTCCTTCATTGTTGGCGTAAGAGAAACCGGGATGATTTCTTGTGGCCGGATGGCCCAAAACCCTTGGTTCCCCGCAACATATTGTACTTGCTCCAATGATCCTTCTCCTTGCTCTCCTCCCGAGTACATGGCTTGAGATTGGTCTTGCCAATCACACATTTGGTTCGATGGCGCGGAGGTGGAAGGGGTTCCTTGGGGCTCCGTGATAAACTTCTCCAGTCTCTCCACTACCTTGTGGAGAGAATCAAACTTGCTTGTAAGCTCTGCTACGGCCTTCGCCTCATAGATACTAGTTGGCTTCAAGGAGGACGTAGAGTGTCCTCGCTCATCGCCCCATTGTTGATTGTTTGAGGCCATCTCCTCAATTAGGGCCGTAGCTTCTTCGGGAGTCTTCGATAAGATAGCACCATTCGCCGCGGCATCAATAATTTGTTTGGTCCCCGGTTGGAGACCGTTGTAGAAGCTATGAACTAGCTCCCAATCTTCAATGCTATGGTGCGGGCATTGATGCTGCAGATCTTTAAAACGCTCCCAAGCCTCATAGAGCGTCTCTTGGGGTCCTTGCTTGAAGGACATAAGAGCGCTCCGAATCTTCACCGTATTGGAGGGCGGATAGAACTTATCAATGAATGCACTCGCTAACTCGTCCCAAGTGGTAAAGACTCCATCAGCTTGCGTCCTCAACCAATAGAGTGCCTTGTCTTTTAGCGTGAAGGGGAAGAGACGCAGTCTGATGGCATCGATGGAGACCCCCGGCATCTGAAATGTGGCGCACTTCGACAAGAATAATTGGATGTGGTAGTGGGGATTTTCATGGGCATTCCCATGAAATGGATCCTGCTGCATCAGAACCACTAGTCCAGTCTTCAGCTCAAAGTTCTTGTCAGCCGCCAACTCCGGCATGGCAATGGATGAGGTCGTAGAAGAGGTCTTAGGCCGGAGCCTATCGCGAATAGAAATTATCCTTGCCATTCTTGCCGCTAATTGGTCCGCAGTTTCCGGGTTGGTCATAAACCTCCCTTCCCGTTCTTGTCTCCTCTCCGCTCTAATTCTCCGCGCGGTACGTTCGATCTCGGGATCAAATAATATAGCTTCAGGGTCCGCCGTAGATCTCGTGTACATGCAATGAGAAAACAGAGTTTCAAAGAAATGATTAGTACCGTGGAAGTGTTAGGTAAAAATAAAGAAATAAAATAATAATAATAATAAAAAAGAAATAGCTAGGGTGGTAAGATCAAACGCAATCGCCTCCCCGGCAACGGCGCCAAAAACTTGATCGCTCCGGGATGTAACCCAAAGAACGGTTGTAGTTTTACCGCAAGTGCACGGTATAGCAGCAAGCGGGTTATCGAACACAGGGAGGACTAATGACTGTGCTTGTTCTAATCAACCTGGCTATTTAAGAAGAGAGAAATTTGCCTTTGGCGATCCTGTCACAATCGTCAGACAAAGTACGGAAATATCAAATCAAATAAAGAACGTCTAGGGAATGGGGAATTACCGCTACTCACCGTATCTCATCAATGTGGTTCATCGGTATCAAAATTGATAGAATAAGATTTTGGATGAACTAGTTGCAACTGAATGTAGAACCAAGCTCACGCTCTCGCGCTGTTGCCGGTCTATAGCTATCCTAGGTTCGGGTCCAATCTCTTGCAAACCCTAGCCTAGGGAAGCTAGCATGAGGATCAACATCATCGTTCAATCGCGCACCGAGCCCAATCTCTTGCAAACTCGGCCCACGACCTAGGTTGGGATAGTTCCTACCCGTCCAATCTCTTGCAAACGGGTATCGGCACGGAATTGCAACCGGAAACCCTAGTATCGGTCCAATCTCTTGCAAACCGATACTACGGAAATTCGATTCCAACCCAATTCGGATTTCTAGGGTTTCCTATCGAGTTGGGATCCAATCTCTTGCAAATCCCAATCGGTATGAACTCCTAGCTATCCGTAGTAAATCGCTCCCAAACTAATCACTAATAGCAATTCTAGCAAAATTTCTACCAATTCATCACAAATATGAAATTGGGCTTGTAGGGTTCATCCCCACGCCCCAAGACGTGGAGACTACTCACAATTCATAGCACAAACACAAAAATAGTCAATGAAATAAACAAGAGAATTCATCACAATATTGAGATAAGCAATAAAAATAGAATTTTTAGAGAAGAAAGAGACAAACCAATTGAGTTCTTCAAATAATCCAACAAAAATCAACTTTTGTCTCCTCTCCAATCACAAGAATAAAGCTAAAAAGCTAATCTAAAAAGCTGCAAAAAATCTAAGAGAAAAGCTCTCAAAACTAGGGTAAAAACAGGGGTTAAATACCCCCCAAATCGTCCAAAAACTGTGACCAAAATACCCCAGCGCAGCCTGAAATCCGCAATTTTCGCTACAGGCAGCGCGTCGCACTCGGCCGAGTGACAAAAGTCGCTCGGCCGAGTGAGAAACCCTGTAAATTTCCAGTAAGTCTTGATCTTCAGGGGTCTTCACTTCGGGGGCGGCTCGGCCGAGTGAGTTGTCGTCACTCGGCCGATGGCTTCTTGGTACTCGGGCGGTCGAGATTATCCACTCGGCCGAGTGGGTCTTCTGAAGCTCAGGCAGCCGAAAAACAGTAAGTTGGCGATTTTTGAATGGCTTCGTCTGGGCGCCACTCGGGCGGACGGGGTCTCGTCACTCGGCCGATGTGGTCTCCGTCGCTCGACCGAGTGCACATATGAATCGTGTCTGATCTGGTCGGCCGAGCGGTGTCTCGTTGGTCGGCCGAGTGACTCCTTCACTCGGCCGAGTGGGACACCAAAAATGCCCAAACAGCTTGTTTTGGCCTCCTCGTCGCTCCGGCGACGTCCTTTCTTCTTCCGCTCCTCTCCAACAGCAAAATACCCCTCGGGGAGGTCGTCGGTGACACTCTGGAGTAAGCGCATCTCGAGATCACTCCAAATCGCGCCAAATCACCTGAAATGCGACAAAAACAACAAATCGTGAAAAGCATCGCAATATCGTCGATATATCGTGAAAAACATGATTTGGGCGATCTAAATGGCATGCAAACATGCGGGAAAAAAAGTGTAAAATAAGGAGTGATCAGAACCCTACCACGGAATTGAGGGACACCCGCTAGGTCCAAGTGCTGATGCTCTAACTCCTCGTCCTCTCCTGCCTCTAGGATGACAACCTCGTCCTCTCCCTCATCATCTCCGGCTATCAATATCTGGAGAGTCCGATCGGCGCACCAGTGTCCTGGGGTGAACTTCTCATCACATCGAAAACACAAACCCTTCACCCTCTTCTCCCGTATCTCGGCATCTGTCATCCTCTGTATCTGCCCTCCAGCTCGGGGCTCCTGCCTCCTGTCTCTGTCGCCCCCAGCAACGGCTGTAGCTCCCTGTCCAGTAGTGGTCCCTGAGGAAGGTGCAGTCCTCTGTCCTGTAGCAGCCGCCTGGCTCCTGAATGTGGTGCCTCCCCACATCCCACGGGCCCTCCGCTCTGTCTCCTAATGGTCCTCCACCTTCCATGCCAATGTCATCATCCCGCGCAAACCAACGGGCTCGAACTGCCTCAGCCCCGACCTCACTGTGGGCCTCAGCCCCTTCATGAAACAGCCCTCCAAAGACTCCTCAGATACTCCCCGAACTCGGTGGCAGAGCGACTCAAATTTCTTGATATATCCACACGCTCCCCTCCTGCTTCAACGAGTACAGTCTCTCGAACACGCCACCAGCCTGTCCTCCTCCAAATCGCTCCGTCAAGAGCGTCGTAAACTCCGCCCAGGTCTGAAAAGGCTGCTGCTGATCTGTCCAACAAAACCAGCCTAAGGCCTCTTCCTCCAAGCAAACCCCTATCGCCCGAAGCCACTCCTCTCCTGGGACCGCGGACACCTCCAAGTACCTCTCCACCCGGTACAACCAGTCATCTGGATCTACTCCCTCAAAAATTGGCACCTCCAGCTTCCTCAGTCACCTCTCGCCACCGTACTCACCTCTCTCCTGCTGCTGGAATCCACCCCTGTGCTGGTACCCCTGTCGCCTGTCTGGAAAATAAGCCTCAGCTCGATCACGGTAGCCTCCCTCTGCTCCATGCCACTGCCAGTCACCCTGAGGGTGTCCAAACTCCGCCTGGTGGCCTCCTGGAGGGTCCTGGTACGCTCTACAATCTCCCGTCACTCCCCCAAAGGGTGAGGGCTGAGTCGACGGGCCTCCTGTGATCTGGTGGTGCCCTCCACCCTACTGAAATCCTCCGTCGGGTCCCCCAAAAGGCTGAAAACCCCCAAATTGTGCTCCTCGGACCTTGGGCGGGGCCCCCGGGGGCCTGGAAACGCTCGGAAAAGTCTGTCGGGCGTCCTGGGGGGTCGGTGGGCCCCCCGGGGTCCGTCGGGCCTCGGGACCCCCCTCTGGGGTCGGCCGAGGCTCCCCAGGCCGTCGCCGGGGCGGCCGGCCCTGAAATTGGGCCGGCGGCGCCTGGGCCTGCCAAAGCCGCAGGGGGGCGGCAGATGTGGCCGCCCCTCCCAGGGGCCTGGCGGCCCCCCGCCGCCCCTCTGGGGGTTCGCCGGGCCCCCCAGAGATCCCTGAGGGGTCGACGACCACCCAGGGGGCTGCCGGGGTACCGGAGACCCCCCTCCGGCACCTTTGTCATCGCGGCGTGGCGGCGCGTGGTCTTGGTGAGTCCCCCACGCGTTGTCTCCTTGATCGAAGCCTCCGTCTTCGTCTAGATCCGGATCATCTTCAAAAAAAACGTCCTTTTGCCCTTGTCCTTCGCCAAAGGTGGCTCCTTTTTGCTTGGATCCGCCTTTGGTACGAGATGAGCGGTCAACGCCGCTATAGCTTCCGTCAATTTCGATAATTTTGCCTCCGTTTTCCCTTGATTCTCCTTCAGCTCTTTCATCCCCCGGATTTGCGCAGCTATCTCGGCGTCTTCCTTCCTCACGTTGATGAAACCCTTGCTAATTTGGGCCTCCATCCGTTCAACCTTCTCTTCCAAAATTTCGACCCGCTCCTTGGATCGTGTATTCGCCATAGATCAACCGCTCTGATACCAATTTGATGCGATTAGGGCTTTTTGTGGGGATCAAAGGTAGGATTTTTATGGTTTTGGACTTCCTAATCTAGGGTTTATAAGGCGAAGAACCGAGAATTAAGCGCTAAATAATTCCTAGAACAAATAGATCTAAGCTAGATAACAATTAATTAGCTATAGAATTAAACTAGAAAATAAAATACCTTTTCTCAATTCTTCGATGAACTCCAACCTAGGGCCGGCCGGCCCCTTATTGGGGGAGGGGTTAATAATTGTCTAATTACCCTTTCACCCTCCCCACTCACGCGGAATCACAAGTTAGGGACCGGGTCCGTGGTGGACCCAAGTCGCCTCCTCCGATGGTAGACCCGAACCGGACCCTCTTCCAAGCCCGCGCGGCCCGCCCATCCATAGTGCCGAACCGCATCACTCCGATGGAATGTCCCGCTCCAACTCCTCATCAACCGCCAACCCCTGTAACTCCACCAAGAAACCTCTCCATGCAGACTGGAATGCCCTCGCATGGTCTTCAACGACACCCTGGATCGGCATAAACTAGCGTCCCCCTGAAGCGTCACTACTCTTTCCTCGTGCTGAAACTCCATCCTGAGTAGCCTCCAGTTGGTCTTCGTCTCCCTCAAGGACTTCAGCCATCTCATGCCGAAAATTACATCCATGTTGCCCAGGTCGAGCGGCAAAAAATCCTCAACCTGTATCTACTGGGGGTCAAAATCACGCCGCGGCATACTCTCCTGCTTCGCTCCACTTGTCCCGTTCCAATCATTACCCCAAAGCTCCTGTTGTCAACCAACTGCAAACCCCTGCTGCTCCACCACGCGTTTGGATATGAAGTTGTGGGTGGCCCCACTATCCATCAACGCTACAACCACCTACTCCGAGATCATACTGATCAACTTCATATTATGGTTAGAAGTGAACCCCATTGCGGAGTTGAGTGACACTTCCGCTACATCCAAATGGGAGCTCTCCTGCTCTTTCCCTCCTTCGCTCGGCTCCTCCATCCCCCGGCTCCTCCATCACCTCCTCATCGTCCTTTACTATCAACACCTGGAGGGTGCGATCTCGACAGCGATGACCCGTCGTATACTTCTCATGACACCTGAAACACAATCTCCTTCGACCTTTTGTTCTATATTTCCACCTTAGTCATGCGACAGAACTGTCCACTAGGCGGCACACCGCTGCTCCTATCCTTACTCACCTGAGGCCCCCCTTGTCTGGATTCCCCTGTAGGGGGGCTGCTGTGCTCCTGGAGGTGTTGAGCCACGAAAAGTGGACCCGTCCCAAGCTCTCTTGGCTCGTCGATCAGCTATTGTCGTCCACCACCTGAGCTGGGTCCATCGTCTCTATTAGTCCACATGGCCTCTGTACTCGAAGCTCCCACCGAATCTCGGTTTTGAGCCCCTCCATGAAGCTCCCCACCAAGGTCTCCTCTGTCATCCCACGCCCATGGCCAGAAAGTGCTTTGAATTTCTCACAAAAATCCCTGATTATGCCCACCTGCCATATGGCCAAGAGCTGCTCCTACAGGTCCTCGTCCTGCGTGTCTCTAAAATGATCTAGCATGCAACACACAAACTCTTCACATGACTGCACCGGTCGCCACTGTTGTCTCCACATGAACCAAGACAATGCCTTCCCCTCCAAGCACACACCCAACACCTTCTCCAACTCCGTCATCTGATATGCTTCAAAGTACCGCTCCGCACAATAGACCCATCTGTGGGGGTCCTTCCCGTCAAAGATCGACATTTTTAGCTTCTGCATCTTATTTTTGAGCCCAAACATCCCTTGCCCCACTCTTTCCCTCGGTTGACTGTAGTAAAATTGTTGATATGCATTTTGTAGGGGTCCTCTTCCTACCCCCGGACTCCTCTGACTTCTCCCGGATACCTCTAGCCTCCGGTCATCCCATTTGGCCCTCCCTTCGACACCTCCCGCCAAGCTCCAAGGGTCTCTTAGACCAACATCGTTACCCATGAAATTGGTCATCATTCCCTCGGGTAGGTCGTCGAATTCCATAAGCCCATCTGTGTGCATCATCAAAACGTGGCACCCTAGAAACTGGCCCACCTCCCTGGAAAGTCGTCGGTGGTCGGCGACTTGCGAAATTGCCAAAATTCCCACCAAAAATGAGTCCTGGCAGGTTTTGGGAAGAGTGCACCTTCTCCAGCTCCGTCATTTGATATGCTTCAAAGTACCGCTCCACACGATAGACCCATCTGTGGGGTCCTTTCCGTCGAAGATCGGCATTTTCAGCTTCCGCACCTTATTTTCGGACCCAAACATCCCTTGCCCCACTCTTCCCCTCGGTGACTGTAGTCAAAATGTTGATATGCATTTAGTAGGGGTCCTCCTCCTACCCACGGCCCCTCTCCGACTTCTCCCGGATACCTCCAGCCTCCGGTCATCCCGTCTTCCCGTCTGGCCCTCCCTCCGACACCTCCCGTCAAGCTCCATGGGTCTCCTGTACCAACATCGTGCCCCTGAAATTGATCATCATTCCCCCGGATAGGCAGTCGAAGTCCATAAGCCCATCTGTGTGTCTCATCAAATTGAGGGACACCAGAAACTGGCCCGCCTCCTCCCTGGAAAGTCGTCGGTGGTCGGCGACTTGCGAAATTGCCAGAATTCCCATCGAAAATGAGTCCTGGCGGGTTTTGGGGCTACGGAACAGGGCTGCCGCCCCAATTAGGGTTTCTGGGGACGGCCTGTCTTCCAAAGGCTACCAATTCCCCTCCCATGTTGGTGGTGGGGGAAATTGCTCCCACACGCCCCATTCTTCCTCGGATTCCGGTGGATCCTCTTCCATGAGCACCATTCCCCCTATTCCTTTGTTCAAAGGCGCCTCCTTTAGCACTAGATCTGAAGTATCTCCAGATCTCGTTGTTCTTGGGCCTCTCCTTCTCGCGGCGCTGATTTCCTTTGATTCTACATGAAAGCCTTGAACATGTTCTCCAATGATGACACGCTCCTAATCAAGATGATAATATTATGGACAAAAAGATAACAAAAAATCAGAGAGAAGAAATCTCCATTGACATAATTATAATTTATAACATTAGCAAAGAATCTATACTGCTTGGGCCTAATAAGAGGGAGTCGTTCTGTTCAAACAAAATTCTGAAGGATGCCCAACCAACATCAAAGTTCCATATAAGCAACGATTACCAGAAGCTGTATAGTCGATTTTACGTAATACAATAAAACATATTTTTATCAATGCCTTACAGCAAACAAGACAGATGTTCAGAATGCTTGTTATACCATAGAATTCTGGTTTATTTTCATGTGGCAAATAATGAAATCTCTATCAAGAGTAACTATTAACAATGTGCTACCAATTTCTGAATGGTATTTTATTGTTCCTCCAAATGTTCTTTCCAACTTCATCATGAAGAATACCATATTTGTGACTAAAGTGATTCATACATGTAGCAGTCAAATAAGCATCCAGCTTACATTACTTGGTTTATAACATATAATTCTGGTTTATTTTCATGTGGCGTCTAATAAAATCTCTATCGTGAGTATAAAGTATTAACAATGGGCTACCAATTTCTGAATGGCATTTTATTGTTCATCCAAATGTTTAATCCAACTTCAACATGTAACATGATTCATACATGTAGCAGTCACATAAGCATCCAGCTTACATTACCTGGGTGTCCCTATCAACAATGCACTCATTAGCTTAAGTTCCTTTGTGTGCATGGTAGCCTGTCAAACTAAGGATCCTTGGCAAACCTGTAAACAAGAAATGCCTCAGTCATAGAACCATCAATAATAGCTTTCCATAGGAACAGCAAGCAAGCAAGCAAAACCAAAACAAAAAGTTTCTGTTATGTCCCATGATAAAAAGCATCTTCAAGTACAATAAAAAAAAATAGGAAAAAGGATTTAAAGATACCTTAAACAAACACGATATTTCTGTCCAAAATTTTCAAGCTCAGCCATGACAAAGTCAGTGATACAGGGGAGTGCCTAAGCAAGGCAATAATAGAACAAGTTGCTTAAAAGTAGTTCACAAAGCTAAGCAAAGCAAACAAATGCAGACCAAGTGAACCAACCTGGAGATATAATACAATCCAAACTTATCTGTCTACTCACATTTTGCGTAGAGACAATCCATCATTCCTTTCTCCAAATCCAACTACATGTGAAGACACAGTCATCACTTAATCAGTGATCAGGTATTTAAGGGTTTCATGAAAATATTTTCTGGAACCAAAACAAACAATAATATTCAAATATTGTTTAAGGAAATGTCTATTTATAAAGATTTGTGCATGGTAGACCTTGGAAAATTTATATACATTAACAAGCTCTAAGCAAGCATATTTCCATTTCCAACAGCATACACAATTTCTGCCTAATTTGGACAACAAAGCACCCTCATTGAACAGAAGGTTGCTTTTGTTCATGACTTGTGGGCTCTTTTCCATTTCTTCGGTTAGGTCTCAAGCCTGGCTTATAAAACCTTTATGGCCAAATCTAAAGGCCACTTGTATGTGGTGCCTCCTTTATTCATGAATTTACTATAGTGGTCCATCAATTCCTGATTTCATCAAAATAGAAAAAGACTTTTTCGAATGTACAAATTTAAATCTCTCTTTCACATTTAAAACTTTTACCATAGGACCTCCAACCACACCTAGTTGACATTCACCATGCTATGCTATCCTTATATCTCAGGTTAGAGCTATCATCAAGTTGCAGCAAAGATTATAACTAAATTTGGAGTCTTACATAACATGCCCATATTTGTGGCACATTTTTGTTTGTTGAAATTCAATAAAGTGTGCAGGCTTAATCAGATAATATTCCCTGCCATGGTCTATTTGGGAGGTCATGGACTAATTGAGAACCTTTGTTCATGTCCCTGCAATAGTTAAGCATGTATGTGCACATATATGTGGGCATGTGCACAAAAATACACACATATGGATTTGAAGGCATGTGAACTTAACTTTCATGTTTTGAGCAGCTGAGCTATAAGGAAAACCCACACACGATATAGAAAGCACTTATTTTATATTAAAACTAGTCATAACCCGTGCCCTCGGACACGGTTCATTTAAGAAATTCCCTCAAAATCTTTGTTCTACCAAAAAATTATTCCCCCTCCAAAATTTAAACGAACAAAAATTTAGTTTCGTCGCAGGCGCCCCCCGATGATTCCCGCACACACACCCACACTTCCCTCTCATTTTCCGTTGTGTGAAGTTTCCGCCTCAAGTGTGTGGGTTTTACTTTGATCCCCGTGCACTATGTGCACGGGTAATTTCTAGTGCATGATTAAAAAACGTATCCGATATCCATGTCAGGTACTCCTCTCTGATTTGTATGAAAAGATCAAACATTGAGGCTTTTTGAATTTTTTAATATTCATACGTACATACATCATTTCGTATTTGATATTCATATAAATGCTAAACATTTAAGTAATTGTACCATCCGTTACTTTTGTTTAAAGGACAGATTAATTGACTAAAACGAAAATTATTAATGTTATTCCATTGCTTTTGCTTTTTCGTTTGAGCCATGTGAGATATGTAGCGTATTTTTATTGATTTAGCTGTGATAGTGATCTATCAACGTAACCCAGTGCTTCATAAAGAGTTGCAAATAACCCAAAGCTTCATCTCAACCTTCCATTTCCCAAGATCAAATCACAGCCACTCTTTATCTTGTTCTAGTCAGCCCTAGAATTCAAAAAAGGTTGTCAAATGTTTAATAGATATATTGAGAAAAGGATATAGAGCAAGTAGTCTTCAGCTACGATAGTTCGGACCGCCTCTGGTATACAAAATCAGTTTTGGACAATTAGATGAACAAAGAAAGATCTAAAAGCAATAGTTGTTTATGGAAGGTCAAGCAAATTTCTATCTCCTTCCATGAAAGTGTTTACATAGTCTGTCTTGATCCCTTTCCCTCTCTCCAATATTTAAAAACGTGATAGGTGGTGGATGCTTAAACCTTGGGGTGAGAGAAAAAATTACGAGAAAATAGATGAAAAAGAAATGGACAAGGAGGAAGCAAATTATGAGAAAATAGATGAAAACGATAAGAACAAGGAGGAAGCAAGGGGAGAGAGACTTGCCACTTCTCGTTATCTTTGTGAACGTTGCATACCCCTACCTCAGTCATTATTGCCTTAGGGAAAATGAAAGAAAAATGTTAGAGTTTGACATCAACCCTGACCCAATTCCCAGCTCCCAGCCCCCCCACATGAACCCTGACCCTGACCCCAAGCCGCAGCTCCCAGTGGCCCCAACCCAACCCTAACCCTAACTCCCGACAGCCATACCAACCCACGGACCCTGACCCCCCACCCAACCACAATGCCGCCATCAACCCAACCCCCACCCCTTACCCCAACCTTACACCGACCCCAAACCCCAAACCCAAGTAAACCCTTTTCAATAAAGCAAAATGCTTAAATTAATACCGCATGTAAACCAAATGCGTGCATTCATAGTATTAGAACTAATGGAATTGGTTCGATTTGATTGGAATTGATTTGGTCCAGTTAGGATCAGTCTAGTTCGATTTAGTTCTGTTAGGCTCAGGTTGGTCGGGTTTGGTTTGGTTCAGTTTAGATATTGGTTAGGTTAGTTCGGTTGGAATCAGGTTAATTCGGTTCGGTGTGGCTTGGTTTAGTTTGGTTCGGTTAGGATTGATTGAATCGTCTGGAGTTCACCAGTCAAACGTCAGATCCACTGTTCAGACGTCCGGCCAATGAGTTTCAAACGACTGATAAATGGCTGTCTAAAGGAATAAATTCAGACACACCAGGCATCTGGTGACTATACCGGACGTCTGATCCTGATCCAAAAGATAATGTGGTGATCATCATCAAAATTATATTGGGCTTAATGGCTAATATCCAACAGAAACCGGTAAGGACAATTCTTAAGTACTTGCGAAGGACTAGAGATTTGGTCAAGGAACCAAGGCTGCAAAGATATTCTTCGTAGATATCACTTCCTATGTGATATAGAATAGAAGAACACAGAACTCCTATGTGTCTTTACAGAATAATAATTTAGCAGATCTATTCACAAAGGCTCTATTACGTGATCGTTTAGAGACTCATGTGTAAAAGTGGTATATGAACCAGGATAATTAGGCATGAGTGCAAGCGGAAGATGTTGGAAAATGTATGCCCTTGAGGCCAATTATTTAAAATTTAGACATCTTTAAAAAAATGATATTATGCTATTTGGTACTGTTTATCTTTGTATGATTATAACTGTCTGTCTGCATTTCGTACTTAGATAAAGTCCTGAGGCTTAATGTGAGGTTGAATTTAAATCGAGATGAGGATCTCGATCATGAATAAGTGTTTCGACCGTTTGTAACATAAAATCTAAAACTGTTCGTAGTCGTATATGCATCGAAAAAGGACAACGATGCATCAGATAGACAATTGTGTCTTCTGTCTTCACTAAGTGTTGGTGGCGATAATCTCATGATCGTTCAATTTAGCGAAATTGGTGACGAGATATGTGTTCATTAGAGAATGAGTTCACTGAACAACCCAACGAGAGCTGCTACATGGATAGCACATGCAAAATTGTCAATGGTAACTCTTAAATGATGATGGCAAGCTGGTCCATTGACTTGAGGCCATTGTATGAGCCTCTGTGTGAACGGTGTCACTTAGATCTCAGATCTATTTTCAAGGCAAGTCTTGTCGAAAGGTCTATGGTTTGGTGGCACTTGAAGCGTACGAGGGGAGTAGTGGCCAAGAGTATTCGTCTCTCCCGTACGTTGGGAGTTAGTGTCGTGGAATCAGTACGATCATTAGCAAAATCCTTGGCCAAGCAATGTTGGATATGATCCAACAAAGACAAGCTAAGACTGAACGACACTGATCAATCGCGAAGCTATTAGGGGTCGATAGTCAACCATACCCTAGGTTTCGCAGTATTGACAAATGGATGAAAACTGCGCAATACATCACTGACATAGCCAAGGGTAGTCCCAACAATGTTTATGTCAAGGGACATACAACGTAATGATGATACCGAACCAGGGACAACAACTGTTGCTCGCGGTCACTGTCGTCAGGTGCTATGAGTCTCACCTGTAGTAAGGTCAGGATGTAGGGTCTCACACACGCTGAGATCCTCGTCCAAGTAATAAGAGAAACATGAATATGATGCATGGGAATTGAGATGTGCGCAATTAGTTGCGAAGAGGATTTCGATCACATATGATGTGACGCGAAAATCAAGCCATTCAAAAGCATAAAAAGCCAAAACGGGGTCTCGGACACCATTGCCTGAGCCCAAGCACCGACTCAGGCAAGCCCAAGTCTCTCACTTGGGTTAGCTCGAGTATGACTCGGGCTAAAGCTCATAAAATGGACTCATGCACCCCAGGCTTCAGCCTGGGTGCACCGGGGGGCCATCCAAGGCCTGGGCTCGACCCAGGCGCGAGCCTGGGCGCTGGGGAAGCATCGGGCAAGCGCATTGGGCCCGAGCGCCAGGCCCAGCCCGAACTGGGTGGGCGCCCAACCCGAGCACCCGAATCGGGAGGGCATCCTACTCGGGTGCGCCCGCCCAGCGATGGGGTCCACAGTAGGGGCCCACAGACTACACAGTCTATGGATTGTGTTTTGGGACCTCGGAATTGAGTGCCACTTATTTCTATGTGATCTCCGTTTGAAGTTCTTAAAAATGATATATCATTTTGTGTCTTAGGCTTTCCGAAGAGAGAATTAATTATCCCAAGTTTAGTCTTTAAAAAATGAAAAAACTTGAGTTAATTTTGATTCTAATTTTTAGTACCACACCAATTGTGTTACTAATTTGAAGCCTCAGCTCACCCTATAAATATGGTGCTCCTCTTCCTCTAAACTTACACTAAGCATAGATTAAGGGAGCTCATCCTATATTAAGCGAGTAAACTTAGATCTAAAGACGACCAAATTTTTCCTCCTTTTCCTCTTTATTCTCTTTCAGGTTCTAGCAAAATTTGAAGGGAATTCAGTTTTGAGCCGGGGGCTCCAGCCAAAGTGAAACTTTCTAGAGCAAGTGGTCGCTTCTTGACGAGGCATTGCATCGTTTCGAGACATCGTCATTAGAAAAAGTTTTTTCAACTGCAAAAACTTAAGGTATGTTCTGTGACATATAACAGGATATTGTAATTAGGACAACCCTATTTTGCACCCATGAGATTGATGTAGTGATAGGTTACTTTTGATATGTGATTTCACTGCAACCAATATTATAAGATTCAAATTTTTTTCTCCCACACATCACATGGTGGCACCTCTCCATCTCTCACACGAAAAAAACACAAAACTATCCTTAAATGCTTATTTCTAATCTAAAAGCAGTCAAAACAAAAGGCCCATAAAAGCGCAGAGAAATTTCATTGTAATCTCTCTTTTTGTGCAAAAAAAACCAACGAAAAATAATTAGTAAGTGACTTCAGTTGTGGCTTTTCCATTACATTTCTACGCATGAATTTTAAATCAATTGAGACATGCATTTGTTACTTATGCCTTTGTGTTATGCATTTGTTACTTATGACTTTTAGTCATGCATTTGTTACTTATGACTTTGCTATAAAATTAGCACAAGATTTTCTTCCACATGGATACTTTCTATGACAAATAACATGAGGTGCTAATTAGTAAATAAAGGCATGTTCTACCATATTCGCCGTAGAATCCTTTATATAAAAAGATTACGCGTTTATGACACAAATGACACTAATCTAGTCTACTGTAAATGCATTTAGCAATATATAATACACATTATTAATGTGTCCTTGAGTTCGTTGAATGTTTGTATTTGTACCATAGTGCCTTGTGAAGGCTTTTGAAATGAGTGTCAGCTTCTCATATCATAAAATTGTAATATCCTAAATCACACACTTTAATAGAGACGCTCAAGTTTAAAATCATTTAACTATAATTTTGCATGCAACATACACATTCAAAAAAATTAGGTAATATAGCACACAATTCAACCTTAGGAACATCAAATGGTAAGGAACTTTAATAATATGACAAATAATTCAGATAACATCATCCTAGAAAATCTTTGGAACATGCATGTGTAATAGACGTGTTCGTGCAACCTTGAATAAATGTCTATTTTTATGTTACTTCATTCTGTTGGGGTGCGCATGCACATAATAATTGATGAATGATTTCAATATCCGAAATAAAAGATGCAAACAGATTACGTATTATAGTTGGATTGATAAATTATTGCCAGGCATATTCTCCTAATTCCAGTAAACTTCATATTATTTTAATATTAAGTCTGTTAAAACTTCATATTCTCCGAATCAGATTGACTTAAGCCAACTCAAAACAAACCGACCCTAATCGAACCAACCTGAACCGAACCAGACCAGACCGAACCGACCCAAACCGAACCGACCCAGACCGAACCGACCCGACCCATCCTGACCCAAGCCAACCTGAACCGAACCGAGCCGAGCCGAGCCAAACCAAACTTAACCAAACCGACCCGAACCCATCCGACTCGAACCGATCTTAACCAAACCGACCCGATCCAGACCAATCCAAACTGACCCGAATCAGACCGAATCGAACCGAACCACGTATCAACCAGAACTGAAATGAACCGAACCGACATGGCCCGAACCAAACCAAGCTAGACCAACCCGAGCCGAACCAAACCTACCCAAGCCAACTCGAGCCAAACTGACCCTAACCAGACTGACTGAAACCGAACCGAATCAGACCGACTCGAGCCAACTCAAACCAAATCGACCCTACTCGAACCAACTCGAACCGAACCAAACCAAGCCAGACCGAACCAAACCAACTCGAGCCAAACTAGACCAAACCGAAGTAGACAAAACCGACCCGAACCAGACCAAACCGAACCGAAGCAGACCGACCCGAACCGAAGCAGACCAGAACCGATCCGAACTGAACAAAACCAATCCAATCCAACCCAATCCCCTGAGCCGAGCCGAGCCATTCCGAACCGACCCGATCTTAATCGAACCGACTCGATCTCAACCAAACCGACCCGAAGTGACCAGAATTAGATCGAATCGAACCGAACCAACCTGCATCAACCGGAACTGAAATGAACCGATCGACATGACCTAAACAAAACCAAGCTAGATCAACCCAGGCGAACGAAACCCAAGCAAACCGGAACCAAACCTACCATAACCAAACTAACAGGAACCGAACCGAATCAGACCGACTCGAACCAACTCCAATCAAACCGGCCCTACTCGAACCAGCCCGAACCGAACCGAACTGAACCAAACCAGACCAGACCGCACCAAACCAGACTGAACCGAACCGACTCGATCCAACCCGAACCGACCCGAACCGACCCAAGCCGAACCGACCCAAGCCGAACCGGACCGAACCAAACTGACCCTAACCAGACTGACCGGAACCGAACCGAATCAGACCAACTCGAACCAACTCAAACCAAACTGACCCTACCCGAACCAAACCGAACCAAACCAAACCAGACCAGACGAAACCAGATCAGACCGGACCGGACCGGACCGAACCGACCCAGGCCGAACTGAAGCAACCCGATCTTAACCAAACCGATTCGAACCAGACCAATCAAAATTGATCCAAATCAGAGAATCGAACCGAGCCAACACGCATCAACCCGAACAAAAACGAACCGAACATGGCTCGAACCAAACCAAGCCAGACCAACCCGAGCCGAACCAAACCTTCCCAAGCTAATCCGAACCAAACTGACCCTAACCAAACCGACTGGAACCGAACCAAAATAGACTGACTCGAGCCAACCCTAACCAAACCAACCCTAATCGAACTAACCCGAACCGAACCAAACCAGAACAATCTGAATGAAACCAATCCTAAACAGACCGAACCAACTGGAGCCAAACCGAAACCTAACTGAACCAATCCTAACCAAACCGAACCGAACTAGACCGACTCAAGCCATCCTCAACCTAAACTAACCCTTAACCGAACTCACCCCATCCAAACCGAACCAAACCAACCCGAACCAAGCCAGATAAACCCGAACTGAATCAAACTGACACTATCCAAAGCAAGCCAGACCAACCCAACCCGAACCAAATCGAATCGAACCCATCCGAACCGAACTGATCTTAACAAAATCGACTCGAACCCAACCGAACCGAATCAATCTTAACCAAACCGACCCGAACCAGGCCAATCCGAACTGACCTGAATCGAACCGAACCAACCCACATCAACCCAAAAAGAAACGAACTGAACCGACATGGCCCAAACCAAACCAAGCCAGACTAACCCGAGCAGAACCAACCCGAACTAAACCACACCAAACCGGACCAGACCAATCCGAACGAAACCAACCCGAACCGAACTAATCTTAACCAGACCAAACCGAAACAGACCGACTCGACCCAACCCGAAGCGAACCAAACCGACCCGAAAAGGTCCCGACCATAACCAGACCAATCCGAACCAGACCAACCTGAATCCATCTAACCAATCTTAACCAAACTGAACCGAACTAGACCGACTCGAGGCAACCTCAACCGAACCGTCCCTACCGACCTCACCCCATCCAAACCCAACCAAACCAGATCAACCCAAACCAGACCTAACTAAACCAAACCGAAGCAGATCAACACGAACCGAATCAAACCGACATTATTCAAACCAAGTCAGAACAACCCAAACTGAACCTAACCAACTTAAGCCAATGCAAACCGAACCGACCTTAACCAAACTAACCCGAATCGAATCAAAACCAGAACCAGACCGAACTCATCCAACTTGAGCGAACCTGAACCAAACCGACTCAAATCGAACCAACCAGAACCGTAGCATGCCAACCTGAACCGACCCAAATTGAACCAACCCGAACCGTACCAGACCAACCCGAACCAAACGAACAAGACCGACCCGAGCCAACCCAACCTGAACCAACCCGAGCCAACCTAACCTGAACCAACCCGACCTTAACCGAACGGACCCAAGCCAATCTAACATGAACCCACCCGATCCTAATCAAACCAACAAGACCAACATAAGCCAACCTAAACCAAACCGAACCGACCCTAAATAAACCAAACCACATCGAGCCAAGTCAACCTAATCCGAACTGAACCGATTCAACCCCAACCAAAGCGAACCAGAACGACCCGACCAAACTAAACCAAATAAACCATAACCAAACCAAACAGACCGACCCGAGCCAATCTGCCCCAAACGACGTGACCCTAACCAAACTGAACCAGACCGACCCGAGCCAATCTGCCCCAAACCAACGTGACCCTAACCAAACCCGAGCAAACATGACCTAAACCAGTCCGACCCGAGCCAACATGATCCAAACCGAATCGACCGACCACAGCCAGACCGGGCCAGTCCTATCAGAGCCAACCTAAACCAAACTAAACAAACCCTAAACAAACCAAGCAAGACCAACCTTAACCGAACCGAACCGACTCGAGCTGAACCCGTCCAATCTGACCAACCCATACTGAAAAGAACCAATCGAACCCGACTTATCCTAACGCATTCGAACCAAACCGACCCTTATCAGATCGACCAGAACCGCACCGAACCAGACTGACTCGAGCCAACCTGAACCGAACCAACCCTAACAAGACCAACCCAAACTGAACCAAATAGAACCATTCAAACCCAAATCGAACCGAACCGAACGAAACTAAACTAGACACAAGCCAATATTAACTGAATCAACCCCAACCGAACCCATCCAACCCAAACCAAACCGAACCAGACCAACCCGAACCGAACCAAGCCAGATAAACCCAAATTGAACCGAACCAACTCTAACAAAACCGAGCTAGACCAACCTGAACCGAACCTAACCTAACCTAAATAAATCAAGCTAAACTGAACCGAACCTACTAATCTGAACCGACCCGAAACGTACCAGAACAAGTTGTGAACGAACCAGACCCACTCGAACCGAACCGAACCAGACCAGACCAACCCATTGACCTGAACCAGATAGACTCGAGCCAACATAAACCAAACTGAACCAACCCTAACCAAACCGACCTAAGCCAAACCGACCCGAATCAAACCGACCATAACTGAATTGACCTAAGCCAACCTAGCTCGACCTGACCATAATCAAACTGAAACATACCAACTCGAGCCAACATGAACCGAACCAAACAAAACTAACCCAAAATAAACCAAACCAAACCGACTCAAGCCAACCTGCCCGAACCAAACTGTCTCGACCCCAACCAAACTGAACCAGACCAACCCGATCTAACCCAAACCCATCTGAACTGAACCGATATTAACCAAACTGAACCATATCGATTCGAGCCAACATGACTTGAATCGGACAACCCGAGCCAACATGACCTGAACCAAGCCGACCATGGTCAAACCGAGCCAAACCGACCAGAGCCAACCTAAACCGAACCTAACCGAACCTAACTAAACCAAGTCAGACCAACCGGAACCAGACCAACACGAGCTGAACCCAACCAACAAGTATCGAACTAATCCAATCGAACCGGAATAATCCGAACCGAACCGAACCAACTTGACCCGAGCCAACCTGACCCAATCCAAACCGAATCATATCAAACCAAATTAGGCGTGGGCATTGTTCTCGGTGAGGAGCAAATCGAACCGAACCGATCTTTATCGAACCGAACCAACCCTAGCCAGACCGACCCGGATCAACCTCACCCGAACCCACCCGACCCGACCCTAACCTAAACCTAACCAACTCGAGCCAACATGAACCGAATTGAACCAACCCTAACAAAACTAAACTAGACCGACCCAAGCAAACCTAACTCGAACCAAACCGAACAGGCCCTAACCAAACCAAGCCACACTGACCCGAATTGTGCTGAAGAGATACGGCCTAAACTGAACCAAACCAACCACAACCAACCCATACCAAACCAAACTAATCGAACCAGAGTAATCATAACAATAAAGTACAAAACCAATTTGACCCATCATATCCTGAGCCGAACCGAATAGAATCAAATCAACCCAAATTATGTGGGGGTTGGGTATATCCCGAACCGAACCAAATCAAAGCAAACCAAATTAGATGAGGTGGTTGGGGTGGGGTGCGGTCAGGTTAGGGTTTCGGGGTTATGTTCAGATTTGGGTTCGGGTGGGGGGTCAGGTTAGAGGTAAAGGTTCGGGCTCAGGTTGGGGAGTTGGGGTATGCGGTTGCAATATGGGGTGGTTGTGGGGATCGGTAAGGGTTTGGGTGGGGGTTAAGGTGCATGTGGGGTAGAGGTAGAGGTGGGGTAGCCTAAAAATATCAATATGTAATAGTCGACTAGTAAATTGAATAGTCGACTAATGATTCAATGATAGAAAACAACTGATCTGTATTAGTTAACTTCCAAATTGGTTAGTCGACTACTAAACTGGTTAGTTAACTAATGGTTTATTTGACTAAAAATTATAAGCTTGTATTGGTTAAATTGACTAGTAATCGTATTAGAGATGAGTTTGAACAATTAAATATCGGTTTTATGTTAATCGATTAGGGATTATTGTTGGTCGATTAATGACACATAAAATCAAGGGTTAAGACTTAGAACCAATCAATGTTGGTTCAAGGATAAGTATGTGATTTGTCTAAGTTAAGAAAAAAAAATTGTGATGTTGGTGAGTGTGATCAAGGCTTAATACAAAAAACAATGATAATAAATAATACATAGGTTGGGATGTACATTGATGATCTTGAAACTCCAAGTCTTTTGTTCAAGATGTTGAACACTGCCATCTTGATCAAATGTATCAACTTGTAGAAAAATAACACATACCATAGAGTTCAATCATTATTAAAACTTACATGTGGATACCAAGAATCAACATGCATAAACCTCTATGCTCACACCTTATGGTGAGAAAAAATTACAAGAAAATAGAGGAAAAAGAAAGGGACAAGGAGGAAGCAAATTACAAGAAAATAGATGAAAACGATAGGAACAAAGAGGGAGCAAGGGGGAGCCACTTCTCGTTATCTTTGTGATCGTTGCATACCCCTACCCTGGAGTTTGACCCCAACCCTGACCCTCACCTCACAGCCACTCAATTGAACCCCGACCCTGACCCTAAGCCGCAGCTCCCAGCGGCCCCAACCCAACCCCAATCCAACCCCTAACTCCCAACAGCCATACCAACCCCCGGACCCTGACCCCCACCCAACCCCAGCCCCGCCCCCAAACCCAACCCCCACCCCTTACCCCAACCCTACACCGACCCCCAACCGCAAACCCAAGTAAACCCTATCCAATAAATCAAAATGCTCAAATTAATACCGCACATAAACCAAATGCATGCATTCATAGTATTAGAACTAATGGATTTAGTTCGATTTGATTTGATTTGATTTGGTTCAGTTATGATCAGTCTAGTTCGATTTAGGCTCATGGTCGGGTTTGGTTTGGTTCAGTTTAGATCTTGGTCAGGTTAGTTCGGTTGGGATCAGGTTAGTGCAGTTCGTTGTGGCTTGGTTTAGTTTGGTTCGATTAGTTCTTAAGTACTTGCGAAGGACTAGTGATTTGTTCGAGGAACCAAAGCTGCAAAGATATTCTTCGTAGATATCACTTCCTATGTGATATAGAATAGAAGAACATAGAACTCCTACGTGTCTCTACAGAATACAAATTTAGCAGACCCATTCACGACGACTCTATCACGTGATCGTTTAGAGACTGATGTGTAAAAGTGGTATAGGATACCAGGATAATTAGGCATGAGTGCAAGTGGGAGCTGTTGGAAAATGTATGCCCTTGAGACCAATTATTTATAATTTGGACATCTTTTTAAAAATGATATTATGCTATTTGATACGGTTTATCTTAGTATGATTATAACTGTTTGTCTGCATTTTGTACTTAGATAAAGTCTTAAGGCTTAATGTGAAGTTGAACATGTGATGAGAATGTCGATCATGGAGAAGTGTTTTGACCGTTTGTAACAAAGTATAAAACTGTTTGTAGTCGTTGGCTTGTTGGATATGATCCAACAAAGAAAAGTTAAAACCGAACAATAACATCAATCGCGAAGCTATTAGGGGTTGACAAACAAATAAACCATAGGCTTCGCAGCAGCATAGTGTATACAAATGGATGAAAATTGCGCAATACATCGCTGACATAGCCAAGGGTAGTCCCAACAATGTTTATGCCAAGGTACATACACCGTAATGATGATACCGAACCAGTGACATCAACTGTTGCTCGCGGTCACTTGTCGTCAAGGGCTATGAGTCACGCATGTAGAAAGGTCATGCTGTAGGGTCTCACACGCTGAGATACTCGTCCAAGTAATAAGAGAAACATGCATATGATGCATGTGAATTGAGATGTGCGCAATTAGTTGCGAAGAGGATTTCGGTCACATATGATGTGACACGAAAATCTAGCCATTGAAAATCATAAAAAGCCAAAACGGGGTCTCGGACACCATTGTCTGAGCCCGAGCACAGACTCCGGCAAGCCCAAGCCTCTGGCTTGGGCTAGCCCAAGTATAATTCGGGCTAAAGCCCATAAAATGGACTCGGCACCCCCCAGATTTCATCCTGGTGGCCGGATGGCCAGCCCAGGCCTGGGCTTGACCCAGGCGTGAGCCTGGGCGCTGAGCCCGAGCGCCAGGCCCAGCAGGGGCACCCAAACTGGGTGGGCGCCCAACCCGAGCACCCGAACCGGGCGGGCGTTCTTGTCACGCCCCGCTTCCCAAAACGACGGCAGCGAGAACGAGACGAAGGTCCGCATGGGTTGGAGCTGTGAAGCTCGAGCCCAATAAGCGTCTGTAGGGATACACCAAACGAAGTACATGTTCTTGCATTACATTTCAGAACAATAAAAATAACATTCATATAATTTAAAATGCACATCTAGAAATGACCAAACACGACATAAAACAACAAGACCTCAGCATGGTCAAAGGAAACAACGACAAGGTACTAAAACAAACCTAGGAATGCAGCAGCAACACCAATCTCTAGTCCTCCACTGAGGGCGACCCCTAGTAACCGAACTCCTGGCTCCCCAGGTCAAGTGTCTAAACGAGTCCTCCTGGTCCTGGTACTCTGTCTCAGTACTTGACGTACAAACACACAAGAGGAAAGGAGTTGTACGTCAGGCAGAGTCTACAAGTGAAAGGTGAGAAAGACTCTACTGCCAGGTGTAAGGAATTTAAAGACAATATTTAAATGTTTGTTGCATGACAATTTATAAGATGAGACAGCATTACAATTATATGGTATGGCGTCTCGTCACGGGCAGTTCCTCGGTTATGGTTTGTTGCAATAAATTAAAGGTGACGATGTCAGGACCAGTTTTTAGAAGGCCTATTATTGTCTGTTTCTACGTTGAACGCGGCTATCCTAGCAATCCCAAATCAATTTGTTCTTACGTTCAGACTTATTCTACGGTTCTCTACGTCAATTCTATCATATGTGCACAGTCAAGAAGTCCAATCGACGGCCTAGATTATCACATCAGTTTAAAGGAGCGTAAAGTAAATTTAGTGATTAGTTTGTCAGATTTTAATTAGGTTTTCAATGTTGTAACGTGTGGGTTACTACGAGTAAGGGTCACCAACCTACTGCGATGGTCACGCGTAGATCTGGCGTCGGATTTGGGAACAGCTACGGTGCACGTCGCGGCTCCGGTTCCTCGACTGCGGGTATCGCAACAAAGAGGGGATCGTCGGGGTCCAGACGGTAGCAATGAGGCGTACATAATTTATCTGCGTCGTGAATATTAAAATATCAAGCTAAGGAATAAAAACCTAACCTAATTATATGCAACTTAGGTTATATAATAAAATTACTTTACATACTGGTTATATACTAAAGCTTATATCTATATCAACTTATTGATATAAAGCAAACTTCTGTTATTAACATATGAATATTAACTACTATATATAATAACTAGACTAACATCTTATCATAACTCTAATATTATTAACCTAATATTATACTAGTCATCATTTTCATTCACAGTATGCTACAACCTATACATACTGAGCCAAAACCAAGGTATCGTACTTCATATTTTTACCTTCATGCTCGTGTGTGCTTGCAGGGGGACGAGGCGTCGGCTTCGAGGATCGTCGAAGGCACTGGTGGTGCGGTCATCGAAGGGCAACGCCTCCGAGGGTGGCAGAGGAGTTCGCCGGTCGGGGCTTGGCTGCCATGGGCTCGTCGGGATGGGGAGCGCTCGGGAAGGAGCGGACGGCGACGAGTATGGGGGCGACTGCGTCGGGGATGCCTCGTGAGAGGCGCGCGGTTGAGTGAAGAGGGAGGGGCACCGGCGTTTGGACGGCGGGTTGGCGGCTGCTCGGGGTCGGGAGGTTGCAGCAGGTGGCGTCGGAAAGAGGAGGGTGGCAGCAGCAAGGAGCGGTAGCAGCTTGCGGAAAGGGGAGGCTGCGGCATGCGGGGAGGCTGAGGGGAGTTCGGTGGCTGTATAGTGGAGGAGAAGGGAACGGCAGGGGGTGGCCGCGGGTCTGAGTCGGAGAGCTGGGTGCAAGTCGATAAGGGGTTTAGTTGCGCGTGCGGAGGTTGACCTAGGTTATTACGGTGATGGGTTCACCGGAGAATGAAGGGAGGAAGAGAGCTCTAGGTTTCGGGGCGTTGGGGTTTGCGACTGGGAGAAGAGGCGCCTGAGGGTCGAGGTTCTTGCGCGTGATGGCCTAGGGGAAGAGGGTTCAGTTTAGGTTTCTTTTGTTTTTTTTCGAAGAGAGGAAGAGAGATTCCCTGAGTTGTTTATAGAGTAGGGTAGAGGGGAGGGTTCACGTGGGGAGAGATAGGGGGGTTGACGCGGGATAAGGGGAAGTCTGGTGATTGAGAACGTGGGGAGATAATGGGGAGTGGGGTTGTTAGGATCTTAAGGGGAAAGGTTAGGATAGGATATGAGTTGATTAAAAGTTTTGATTTGTTTCAAAACATTATTAAAGATTTGATTCTATTTCCTTAAAAAATCTTGCAGTATTAGATTAGGATATGAGATATTTAAAAAATAGGTTAGGGTTTTAAAAAGTTAATAATTGAGTTTGTTTTAAAACATACAGCACCTTAAAAACAAATTTTATAAAAAATATTTTATAGAGTAGTAATGAGTTAAGCAGATTGGGCCCTCGACGACCAAAAATTACAAAGAAAATACTGGGGTGATCGCGCCTCCGAGAGGGTCGTGAAAACGGGGTCCAAGTCACATGTCTGAGCTACGGAGAACAATAATAAAACAAAACCGAAAAATACCCATACGAAACAAATTGCGCGCTAAAATACGTACGGTCTGAAGGTGACCGTTACATCCTACCCACCTTAAGAAAAATTCCGCCCTCGAAATTTCTTAGGATTTGAGTTCATTAAACAGATGCCGAAAATACTTATGCATCCCGTCGTATTCTACAAGGTAAACTCTGACTTGAAATACTTTAAGATGAGTAATACAACTAGTCGGGAAGTGATATAAGTGATGAGGTTAAGATTAGTTTCGAAAAGAGGTTCGGATGACTAAGCATCATCAATGACATTAACCATTTGTGGGCAAGGTGATGTGAAAAAAATGGGTTTTTCTCATATTAGTCCCTTAAATTATGTGTATTTTGATATTAGTCCCTTAAATCTTTGTAATTTTAATTTAGTCCCTTAAAGGGACTATTTAGGTTAAACTTTAAACATTTAAGGGACTATTTAGGTGATCAAAAGGGACTATTTAGGTTAACGTTAAACATTTAAGGGACTAAATTCAAATTACAAAGATGTAAGGGACTAATATCATAATACACATAATTTAAGGGACTAATATGAGAAAAACCCAAAAAAAATACATGTCTACAACTCTAATGTCCTAACATAATAACCACCTAACCTGTAACCTCATGCAAGTGTTCCTCAAATAAATCATCACTACTCGTCTCATCACCAAATGACGCTACAACTATCATCCCATCCTAACACCTAACTATAGACCCAACATTATCGTTTGAATTTCTAGCTCAAAGCTCTCACTTAAAAAAATATTCAACATTTATACACGACAATCTTACTAGATATAATCAATTAATAACATCCTTCAAATTTCCTCACTTCTTCACTTATCATTCGTTATTAGAGCAGTAACATTCTCTGTATAATTCATATGTAGCCAACGTCTCCTCCTAAATTATTTCTTTCCACATGTTGTCCTATCTATCATATGTCATCACATTGATCATTGCACAACCTAACCTTGTAGCACTAAATTTTTTTTATATCCTTCAACTCTAATCAAGCAATCAATATAACGATGCTCTACCAAATACTAATATATGACCACAAGTACAAATACGCCTAGTATACATCACCATTTACAATCAACAATTTTTCTGCTCACAACTCCTTCCTCGTGACAACTCATAAATTTATTCACCAAGATTAACAAACTACTCAATCACCTCTTGCCATTACCCAATATATCTTATTCCAAACAATTCTAAATCAGTCTACATAATCATCCATTCGTGTCAACACATCGTATCTTTTCTAATATCTTTATCACTCTGCCTGAATAATTCAAGCTTTGATACTCTAAATACTCTACTCACGTTCATGATCACCATAATTCACACTATACCTTCATAATTACATCTTAGCTGACACTAACCTGAAATTCAAATCTGTATTGTACCCGTCCTCTTGTGTACAATTCATTCACCAAGAATACTCTATGAATCCGTTATGCATGGGAATTATCCAAATATCAAAGATAGGTTGGAACACATCATTCTATTTATCTCCTTATAAATGGAATAATCTAATTTCCTTGTGTCCACAATCAACTAACCACAACTACACCTTATATCATCTCACACTATGCCTATCGGTAATCATAATCCTATAACAATAACAGTCAAACAATATAACAATAAAATTTACACCTCCAAAGAGGGAAGGGAAGAAGGAACCATTTAAGGCCTACAACATATTTTAAAACGTGTGGGGAAACGTGTAGAGTTGTACTAAATGGGGAAAAGTAGGGGTTAAGATCCTTATGAATTTGTTTCAAAATATTAAGGATTTGCTTATTAAAAAACGATTTGATTTCCATCCCCATTTCGAAATTTGAATTCAAGAATATTTAATATATAATAATAGGGATTTAGCTTGATTGAGTGACACAAAATAGCTACGAATAATTAAGCAGGCGAATGGAAGATATGTGTAAAATGTAATAATATCCTTAGAGATAATTAATATATAAGAATAGCGAGAAGATGGTGTAAGAAAAAAAAAGTAAGTAGATGGTAAAGTTAAAATAGGAAAAGTGATTAGTCAGGTAGTAACAAGAGTAATATATACATGAGTATGGCGAATGGAAAGATTTGTACAAAAAATTTTGAAGTATGAATACAATGAATATAAAACTGACACATTTGAAAAGTTGGAGTTCTGTTTAGCATATAAAAATATTTAAAAGTATGTACAATAAGTTGTTTGAAATAAGTTTAGTAGTATAGTAAGAAAAGTAATGCTATATTGATTTATTGAAATAGAAATAAGGTTTAAAATGAAGTCCATTATATGAAGAAAGTAGAGTAGATATGCGGGATTATGTGAAATGGAAGTACGGATGATATAGGTTAGAAAATCGCTAAGATAGTAACTAAAGATTTTGTCAAGAGTGCTTCATAATCAAGTTTGAGTTTGAGTCAACGGAAGGGTACGAGATCTAGGTATATACTAAATATTTTCAAAGAAATTAAACTGGGCGAGAGATTCAATAAAGGAAGATCGAAGATACTTGTTAAGAATCAGGATATGCAATGTGAAAGATTCAAAAGGTTAATGACGGCTGATATGAGAGGATCATATGAATCGTGGGCACATAAAAAATTGATCAAAACATAGATATGATTAGGAGACAACTTAATGAATTTGCTACGATGGAATTGTACGGTCATTAACATAGAAGTGTAATGATAAGGTATAAAAAATCGAAGGCATGATTATTGGGTCGACTAACGATTAGGAAAACTTGGTCCTAAGATTTTCTAATGAACTAGACTTTGATAGAGAATTCAAGGAAACGGTTCCTAGAGGATCAAGATTATAATTTCATCGAGAGCATAGACCTAGAACATCCTCCGAAAATACGCCTTCGAAGTCCCTAACCATAGCATGCTTCTCAGGTTCGACTTACACGGATGCGACGATCACTACGTTCTGCTTGGCCCGAAATTTGATAGGCTCAAGCGAACGACTAAATAAAAACTCCGGAATCAAAGATGGTCAGTGTTGGGTGAGAACTACCAGGGTAACTTCTAAGATGATTACACTAAATCTTAGCAAAGTTATCTAACTAACAAACACGGGTGTCTAACAAAACCTTCCTACAATCCTGGTCTAATGGGTTTCCCTATCATGTTGAGACAAGATACTCGAGTAAATTCCGTATACGAGTTAATTCTAGACGCTTTGGCTAATGATAGTATTTCTATTGTTCTGAAGTTTGCAATCGCATGACCTGCATGGGCCATCACTAAAACCTGTCACGCACCGCTTCCCAAAACGACGGAAGCGAGAACGAGACGAAGGTACGCATGGGCTGGAGCTGTGAAGCTCGAGCCCAATAAGCGTCTGTAGAGATACACCAAACGGAATACATGTTCTTGCATTACATTTCAGAACAATAAAAACAACATTCATATAATTTAAGAGCCACATCTAGAAATGACCAAACACGAAATAAAACAAGACCTCAGCATGATCAAAGGAAACAACGACAAGGTGCTAAAACAAACCAAGGAAGGCAATAGCAACACCAGTCTCTAGTCTTCCACTGAGGGCGACCCCTAGTCAACGAACTCCTGGCTCCCCAGGTCAAGTGTCTAAACGAGTCCTCCTGGTCCTGGTACTCTGTCTCAGTACCCGACGTACAAACACACAAGAGGAAAGGAGTTGTACGTCAGGCAGAGTCTACAAGTGAAAGGTGAGAAAGACTCTACTGCAAGGTGTAAGGAATTTAAAGACAATATTTAAATGTTTGTTGCATGACAATTTATAAGATGAGACAACATTACAATTATATGGTTGGCAGGAAAGTAAAGAAGGTGCAAGAAAAGTAAACGTGGCATGGCAATTACCGGCTACAAGACAAGACAAGACTGTGTGTCACGAAGGGTTCATGCCTTACGGTTAGTGTGGAATCAAACCCTCTAACCCGTGGGACTGCTCAACCCTACCCCAACTCAAGTGCACAAGAGAAGTCCGTATAAGGGAGCACTCACTCTGCTAGGTGAGTGCCCCATTACCCGCAGGTTATCTGTACAAGAGATCACTCATTCTGCTAGGTGAGTCTCCTATTATCCGCAGGTTATCCATACAAGGGGTCACTCACTCTGCTAGGTGAGTGCCCTATTCGCCCGCAGGCTTATGCAACACAATACAGTTCATGAATGGCAAGACAATAACGATGCAATGTTATCAGCATGACATTTATAGCAATTTGTGCCAAGACTTCGTCGTCAAGTCTCGGCTGTCGTGAGGGTGTCCCAGACGCTATCATTTCACGTCTGGTTCTCTTGTTCAAACATTCACAGAGTAAGAAGTAATGGCCTAAAACATGGCCGTAACTACGCAAGTGAGCACACTTGCCTGAAGTGACGAGGAGTGCGTCCGTAGGGAGCGTCTCGTCACGGGCAGTGTGTCGATTATGGTTTGTTGTAATAAATTAAAGGTGACGATGTCAGGACCAGTTTTTAGAAGGCCTATTGTCTGTTTCTACGTTGAACGTGGCTATCCTAGCAGTCCCAAATCAATTTGTTCTTACGTTCAGACTTGTTCTACGGTACGTTGAACGTGGCTATCCTAGCAGTCCCAAATCAATTTGTTCTTACGTTCAGACTTGTTCTACGGTTCTCTACGTCGATTCTATCCTATGTGCACAGTCAAGAAGTCCAATCGATTGTCTAGATTATCACATCAGTTTAAAGGAGCGTAAAGTAAATTTAGTGATTAGGTTATCAGATTTTAATTAGGTTTTCAATGTCGTAACGTGTGGGTTACTACGAGTAAGGGTCACCAACCTACTGCGATGGTCACACGTAGATCTGGCGTCGGATCTGGGAACAGCTACGGTTCACATCGCGGTTCCGGTTCCTCGACTGCGGGTAGCGCAACAAAGAGGAGATCGTCGGGGTCCAGACTGTAGCAATGAGGCATACATAATTTATCTGCGTCGTGGATATTAAAATATCAAGCTAAGGAATAAAAACCTAACCTATTTAATGCAACTTTGGTTATATAATAAAATTACTTTACATACTGGTTATATACTAAAGCTTATATCTATATCAACTTATTGATATAAAGCAAACTTCTGTTATTAACATATGAATATTAACTACTATATATAATAACTGGACTAACATCTTATCATAACTCTAATATTATTAACGTAATATTATACTAGTCATCATTTGCATTAACCGTATACTACAACCTATACGTACTGAGCCAAAACCAAGGTATCGTACTTCATATTTTTACCTTCATGCTCGTGTGTGCTTGCAGGGGGACGGGGCGTCGGCTTCGAGGATCGCCGGAGGCACTTGTGGCGCGGTCATCGGAGGGCAACGCCTCCGAGGGTGGCAGAGGAGTTCGCCGGTCGGGGCTTGGCTGCCACGGGCTCGTCGGGATGAGGAGCGCTCGGGAACGAGCGGACGGCGGAGAGTATGGGGGTGACGACGTAGGGGATGCCTCATGGGAGGCGCGCGGTTGAGTGAAGAGGGAGGGGCACCGGCGTTTGGACGGCGGGTTGGCGGTTGCTCGGGGTCGGGAGGTTGCAGCAGGCGGCGCCCGGGAAGAGGAGGGTGGCAGCAGCAAGGAGCGGTAGCAGCTTGCAGAGATGGGAGGCTGCGGCATGCGGTGAGGCTGAGGGGAGTTTGGTGGCTATATGGTGGAGGAGAAGGGAATGTCAGGGGGTGGCCGCGGGTCTGAGTCGGAGAGTTGGGCGCAAGTCGATAAGGGGTTTAGTTGCGCATGCGGAGGTTGACCTGGGTTATTGCGGTGATGGGTTCACCGGAGAATGAAGGGAGGAAGAGAGCTCTAGGTTTTGGGGTGTTGGGGTTTGCGACTGGGAGAAGAGGGCCTGAGGGTTGGGTTCTTGCGTGTGATGGCCTAGGGGAAGAGGGTTCAGTTTAGGTTTCTTTTGTTTTTGTTTTTCGAAGAGAGGAAGAAAGATTCACTGAGTTGTTTATAGAGTAGGGTAGCGGGGAGGGTTCACGTAGGGAGAGATAAGGGGTTGACGCGGGATAAGGGGAAGTCTGGTGATTGAGAACGTGTGGAGATAATGGGGAGTAGGGTTGTTAGGATCTTAAAGGGAAAGGTTAGGATAGGATATGAGTTGATTAAGAGTTTTGATTTGTTTCAAAACATTATTAAAGATTTGATTCTATTTCCTTAAAAAATCTTGCAGTATTAGATTAGGACATGAGATATTAAAAAATAGGTTAGGGTTTTAAAAAGTTAATAATTGAGTTTGTTTAAAAACGTACAGCACCTTAAAAACGAATTTTATTAAAAAAATATTTTATAGAGTAGTAATGAGTTAAGCAGATTGGGCCCTCGACGTCCAAAAATTACAAAAAAATACCGGGGTGATCGCGCCTCCGAGAGGGTCGTGGAAACGGAGCTCAGGTCACACGTCTGAGCTACGGAGAACAATAATAAAACAAAAACGAAAAATACACATACGAAACAAATTGCGCGTTAAAATACGTATGGTCGGAAGGTGACTGTTACAGTCCTACCTGGGTGCGCCCACCCGGCGATGGTGTCCACAGTAGGGGCTCGCAGACTGCACAGTCTACGGATTGTGTTTTGGGACAATTTTGGCGATTTTTAAGGACTCTTTTGAGGGCAAACGACGTCAAAATTGATTACCATTTATTTCATTTTGATCTCCATTTGAAATTCTTGAAAATGATATATCATTTTGTGTCTTAGCCTGACCGAAGAGAAAGAATTAATTATCCCAAGTTTAGTCCTTAAAAAGGGAAAAACTTGGGTTAATTTGGATTCTAATTTTTAGTACCACACCAGTTGTGTTACAAGTCTAAATCTTCAGGTCACCCTATAAATAGGGTGCTCCTCTTCCTCTAAACTTACACCACGCATAAATCACGGGAGATCATTCTAAATTAAGTGAGTAAACCTAGATCTAAAGGCGACCAAATTTTTCCCCTTTTCCTCTTTATTCCCTCTTTCAGGTTCTAGCAAAATTTGAAGGGAATTCTGATTTGATTCGAAACTTGAGACGAGGGTTCCAGCCAAAATGAAACTTTCTGGAGCAAGTGGTAGCTTCTTGACGAGGCATTGCATCGTTTCGGGACATCGTCCTAAGGAAATATTTTTGCAACTGCAAAAACTTAAGGTGTGTTCTGTGACATATAACATGATTTTATAATTAGGACAACACTATTTTTGCACCCATGAGATTGATGTTAGTGATAGGTTACTTTTGATAAGTGATTTCAATGCAACTAATATTATAAGATTCAAATTTTTCTCCTACAAATCTCATGGTGGCACCTCTCCGTCTTTCTCCCGGAAAAAAACACACAAAACTATCCTTAAATGCTTATTTCTAATCTAAAAGCAGTCAAAACAAAAGGCCCATAAAAGCGCAGAGAAATTTCATTGTAATCTCTCTTTTTGTGCAAAAAAACCAATGAAAAATAATTAGTTAGTGACTTCAGTTGTGGCTTTTACATCACATTTCTACGCATGAATTTTAAATCAATTGAGACATGCATTTATGCCTTTGTGTTATGCATTTGTTACTTATGACTTTTAGTCATGCATTTGTAACTTATGACTTTGCGTTAGAAAATTAGCACAAGATTTTCTTCCACATGGATACTTTCTGTGACATATAACATGAGGTGCTAAATAGTAAATAAAGGTATGTTCTACCATATTCGTCGTAGAATCCTTTATCTAAAAAAGATTACGAGTTTATGATACAAATGACACTAATCTAGTCTAGTTTATGATACAAATGTCACTAATCTAGTCTACTGTAAATGCATTTAGCAATATATAATACACATTTTTAATGTGTCCTTGAGTTTGTAGAATATTTGTATTTGTATCATAGTGCCTTGTGAAGGCTTTTGAAATGAATGTCAGCTTCTCATATCATAAGATTGTAATATCCTAAAGCACGCACTTCAATGAATGATGCTCAAGTATAAAATCATTAAATATAATTTTGCATGAAACATACACATTCAAAAAATTAGGTAATATAGCAAACAATTCAACCTTGGGAACATCAAATGGTAAGGAATTTTAACATTAAGCACATAGTAGGGTATATGATTAATAATATGACAAATACTTGAGATAACATCATCCTGGAAAAACTTTGGAACATGCATGTGTAATAGACGTGTTCATGCAACCTTGAATAAAGGTCTATTTTTATGTTACTTCATTCTGTTGGGGTGCGCGTGCACATAATAATAGATGAATGATTTCAATATCTGAAATAAGATGCAAACAGATTACTTAAATACTCATGTGCATTATCAAATTGATTCTTTATTTCGGTGAATTTTTAAATTTGCAAACAATAGTAGCCAAGGTAATTTAGTTTAGTATATTATGACTCACTTATAAAATAACCTGGCATTTGCTGACATCATTAGGCATTGGATCACATGATCTTGATTTAAAAATTTGAAAAGAATAGAATGAATCTATTTACAAAATCTTATAGTTGGATTGATAAGTTATTGCCAGGTATATTCTCCTAATTCCAGTTAATTCATGTGTTGCCTTACAAATATTTAGTTCAAACTCCATATTATTCTAATACTAGTCTGTTAAAACTTCATATTCTCCAAATCAGATCGACTTGAGCCAACTCAAAACAAACAGATCCTAATAGAACCAAACTGAACCGAACCGAACCAGACCATACCACACCGAACCAGACCACACCGACCAACACCGACCCGAACCAGACCGACCCGAACCAGACCAGACCGAACCAGACCGACCCGACCTGACCCAAGCAACCCAAACCGACCCAAACAGAACCATCCTGACCAAAGCAAATCCGAACCGAACCGAACCAAAATGGAGCCGAGCCAAGCCGATCCGAACCGACCAGGACCCATCCGAACCGAACCGATCTTAACCGAATCGACCCGAACCAGACCAATCCAAACTGACCCGAATCCGACCGAATCGAACCAAACCAATCCAGGTCAACCCGAACTGAAATGAACCGAACCGACTTGGCCCGAACCAAACCAAGCTAGACCAAACCGAGCGGAACCAAATCTACCCAAGCCAACCCGAACCAAACTGCCCCTAACTAGACTGAATGGAAACGAACCGAATCAGACCGACTCGAGCCAACTCAAACCAACCCGACCCAACTCGAACCAACCCGAACCGAACCAAACCAAACCAGACCGAACCAGACTGAACCGAATCAGACCAAACCGAATTGAACCGAATCGAGCCAACCCGAACCGAACCAGACCAGACCGAACCGACCCAAGTCAGACCGAACAAGACCAGACCGAACCGAACCAACCCGACCCAAGCCGAGCCGCCAAACTTAACCAAACCGACCCGAACCCATCTGAACCGATCTTAACCAAATTGACCCGAACCAGACCAATCCAAACTGACTCGAATCGACCGAACCAACCTACATCAACATGAACTGTAATGAACCAAACCGACTTGGCCCGAACCAAACCAAGCTAGATCAACCCGAGCGGAACCAAACCTACCCAAGCCAATCCGAACCAAATTGACTGGAAACGAACCGAATCAAACTGACTCGAGCCAACTAAAACCAAACCGACCCAACTCGAATCAACCCAACCCAACCCAACCCAACCCAAACCAGACCGAACCAGACCAGACCGAACCGAATCGAACCGAATCGAGCCAAGCCGAACCGAACCGGACCAGACCGAACCGAACCAAACCAACCCGACCCAAGCCGAGCCAAACTTAACCAAACCGACCCAAACCCATCCGAATCAAACCGATCTTAACCAAACCGACCCGAGCCAGACCAATCCAAACTAACCCGAATCAGACCGAATCGACTGAACCAACCTGCATCAACCCGAACTGTAATGAACCAAACCGACATGGCCTGAACCAAACCAAGTTAGACCAACCCGAGCTGAACCAAACCTACCCAAGCCAAGCCGAACCAAACCTACCCTAACCAGACTGACTGAAACTGAACAGAATCAGCCCGGCTCGAGCCAACTCAAATCAAACCGACCCTACTCGAACCTACCCGAACCGAACCAAACCAGACCAGACCAGACCGAATCAAACCGACTCGAGCCAACTTAAACTGACCCAAGCCAAACCGGACCAAACCAACCCAAGCCAAACCGGACCGAACAGACCCAAGCCGACCCAGGCCGAACCAAAGCAAACCGATCATAACCAAACCTACACTACTCAAACCAACCCGACCCAAACCTAACCTAATCGACTCGAGCCAACATGAACCGAATTGAACCAACCCTAACAAAACTTAACTAGACCGGCCCGAGCAAACCTAACTCGAACCAAACCGAACATGCCCGAACAAAACCAAGCCACACCGACCTGAATTATGCCGAAGCGATACGACCCAAACTGAACCAAACCAACCCCAACCAACCCATACCAAACCAAACTAATTGAACTAGAGTGATCATAAGACTAAAGGACAAACCCGATTTGAGCCATCGTATCCTAAACCGAACCGAATCAAATCAAACCAAATTACGTAGAAGTTGGGTATATCCCGAACTGAACCAAATCAAAGCAAACCAAATTAGATGTGGCGGTTGGGGTGGGTGGGGTCAGGTTAGGGTTTAGGGGTTTTGTTCGGATTTGGGTTTGTGTTGGGTTCGGGTGGGGGTCAGGTTACGGGTACAGGTTCGGGCTCAAGTTGGGGAGTTGGGGTATGCGGTTGTAGTATCGGTGGTTGTGGGGATCGGTTAGGGTTCGGGTGAGGTTCGGGTGCATGTAGGGTAGAGGTAGAGGTGGGGTAGTCTAAAAATATCAAGATGTAATAGTCGACTAGTAAGTCGATTAGTCGACTAATGATTCAATGATAGAAGAAACTGATCTATATTAGTTAACTTCTACATTGGTTAGTCGACTACTAAACTGGTTAGTTGACTAATGGTTTATTTGACTGAAAATTATACGCTTGTATTGGGTCGAATTGATTAGTAATCTTATCAGAGATGAGTTTGAACAATCAAGCATCGGTTCTATGTTAGTCGATTAGGGATTATTATCGGTCGATTAATGACACAGAAAATCAAGAGTTAAGACTTAGAACCAAGCAATGTTGGTTCAAGGATAAGTATGTGATTTGTCTAAGTTATGAAAAAATAATTTGTGATGTTGGTGAGTGTGATCAAGGTTTAATAAAAAAATCTATAAACAACGAAAAATATATCAATGATAAGAAATAATACATAGATTGGGTGTACATTGATGGTCTTGAAACTCTAAGTCTTTTGTTCAAGATGTTGAACGCTGACATCATGATCAAATGTATCAATATGAAGCAATATAACACATACCATATAGTTTAATCATTATTAAAACTTACATGTGGATACCATGAATCAACATGCATAAACCTCTACAGTGAAAAACACCCTAGAGGGATGAATACATCGGAATCAAATATAAAAAAATTATCACACATCGGAATGAATCAGAGTGCACACAATCATAGATTTTAACGGAGCTGGCTCAACACCTACTCTCCAACCTCAACCTAGAGGATTTAACATGTTTTGATAACCTCAAAAAGAAACCTGATCTGGTGATCCAACCGTTACAACCTAATCATACTTACAGGTGGTGACGTTACACCTTGATCACACTTTCGGGTGGTGATCAACCGTTCCAAAAATAAAACAAATGATTATACGCCCAAAGATAGCCTCTGAATGAAACTATTCCAGATACAAATCATGCTAAAAATAATGAACACTGATTTAATATAGTGATTAAAATTAGAATAATATCACCGTAGCGTAGAGCGCTGTGTTGTGATCGTCCTGACGCAATCGGTTCGTCGATCCGGGATCTGTAGAGAAAGTTATGTTCTTTTCAGCGTCGTCAGTAAAACTCCTTCCTCTAAATAGATGATTGTTTTAAATCTTTGATGGAGGAGAGAAAATTCGGCCTTGGAGGATAATAATGCTCTGAAAACTTTGGCTCAATGGGATGCCTCTCCAAGGAAGGGGTCTTTCTCTTTTATAGAAGATTAGGAGCCCCCTTCAATTAGAATCTCTATCCTTCAAATCAATCTTCAAATCTTCAATCAAATTTCCCTTGATTTGATTAGATCTCTTCCATTTAAAAACTCCCAAAAGATTATGTCTTCAATTTAAATTTAAATTCTTTTAAATACATGGAATTCAAACCTGGGCGCATTTGACTGGTCAAACTGGTCAAATCTAGGTTGTATATGAATTCTGCATACTTGGCACGGCCGTGTGCTAATTGGCACGGCCGTCTGCTAATTGGCACGTCCGTGTCATGTGAACTCTTGCATCTTCCTAACATCCGCAAATGTGGCATGGCCATGTGCAGAGCTGCACGGCCTTGTCAGCTGAACATTGGCTTCTTTACAAATTTCGCACTTGTGACACAGCCGTGTGCAAGTCTGCACGGTCGTGTTGGCTCTTGCCCAGAATTAGCCAACTTTTTGCAAATGTGACACGGCCATGTGAAGCTCGGCACGGCCGTGTCAAGGATGATTTCTTCTCAACCTACGTAATTGTGACACGGCCGTGTAAGCTCACGCATGGGCGTGTCGCTTTCCTCCTTCATTGACACTAGCCCGTCGGATACGCACAGCCGTGTCAACTGACACGCACGGCCGTTCAAGCCCTGTTTTGCACATATTATCTCTGTTTGACTTCTGATCGACTTGAAATTCATGCGATAGACATAGTAGATCCATATGACTTATTTGGCATCTTCAAAATTAAATTTTGACCTCAGTTAGTAGGCTAACTTAGGCCAACAATTTCTACCTTTTTTATGATGTCAAACAAGCATAGAAAAATGAGATAAATTAATGTCGAGCAAGTCAAATTGTGTACAAGATAACAAACATAATACACTGATCCCCATATCTATGTATACAACGCTCCCACTATCTATGTACTCTCCTTTAAAAATGTGACAAGCTCCCCCCTAAATCCATGCATCCATATTATTCTATCTCTCCCCCTTTTGTCATCATGCAAAAAGTACAATGTTAGGATCCAACAAAGATACGATTTTTAATAGAGAAAACAATAGAAATAACAAGATATTTGAGCACAAAAGAGGTGTGCTCTCCTCCCAAGACGCCGAAGAGGACGTCCGCACTCGTTTAATCTAAGAACTACTCCTAATGACGCTCAATAGAATAATCTCAATATCAAGCATAAAAACTACCATGACTGCTAGCCTCTATTTATAAAATAAACTAGGGTTTGGTGGGGAAGGGCGCGCGCGTGCACACGCAACCCAAAGGAGGGCAGGCGGCCACTAATGGGCTCGGCACACGTAGAGACCCAGGCGGGTCTATCAATACTCCCCCCAAGAACCACCTTGTCCTCAAGGTGGTGTTAGCCCCAGTGGTACTACTCCGAGTGGGAGTCGTCCTCCCCTCCGATGCCTTCGTCTTCCACGTCATCCTCATCGTTGGCTTCCGCTATCAACACTTGTAGCTTTCGATCCACACATCGGTGTCCGGGAGTGAAGCGCTCGTCACACCTGAAACAGAGCCCCTTTTGCCGCTTCTCCATCATCTCTGCATCGGTCATCCGTCGGAATGGACCCCCGATCGGTAGTGGGTTCGGCTCACCCGTCTTCTCAAGCCCTGCCGGAACTGTCTCAGTAGTGACCCCTGCTCCGCATGCCCCAGTCGTGGTGCCCCGCTGTATCTGCCCACTGTAGCTGCTCCCGCCTCGTCTATCCTCAGCTCGAGAGTCCTCCACCATCTGCGCCATCTCGATGACCTCTGAAAGCCCTCTAGGCTTGTAAGGCCTCACCGCAGCTCGAAGACTAGGTCGCAGTCCCTTCAAGAAGGTGCCCTCCAGCGACTCGTCCGAAACCCCATGAACTCACCCGGCCAGTGTCTCAAATCTCTCGATGTACTCCCCACCGGCTCCTACTGCCTGAGGGCAAATAGCTGCTCGTGTAGGTTCCCCAGGCGGGGGCCTCTAAACCTCTCCAGCACCAAGTCTTTTGGCTCCGCCAGCTCCGGATCTGCTGCCTCCTCTCCTTCCACTGGAACCACCTTAAAGCTCTCCCCTCCATGCAGATGGCCGCCGCCTCCAGCTTCTGCGCCTCGGTCATGTGATGCGCCGCGAAATACCTCTCCTCTGTAAACAACCAGACGTGCGGATCCTCCCCAGAAAAGATCGGCATCTTCAGCTTTCGGACTCTGCAATCTCCTCCAAAGTGTCCCTACTCGGGCCTCCCTTCCTCTCTGTGATGCGGCCGGTAATGCTGACGCCTCTCGTCCATGGTCTCGTATCGCCTGGGTGGCCCTCCCCCGCGGCCCCCGTAATCTCCACGGTAATCTCCCCGCCGGCCCTCAAAATCGTCCCATCCGGTGTCATCTCCGAACTCCGCCTCGTAGCCACCCCTGCCATCGGAATAATAATCTCTCCCACGCCCGTCGCCGTAGAAGGGATCATCAGCTGCTGGTCGACGCTCCGGAGGGTCACAAAAATCTCCCGAAAACTGCCCGTAGCCCTCCTCGTTCGCTGTCCGCTGTCCGGGAGCTCAAAGAAGTCATCCGGAGGCTGTCCGCGCGCTCCATGCCCTTCGGGAGGCTGCCAGGGGGGTTCCCGCCCTTAGCGGCCCCGGCTGTGGGCTCCGCCGCCCCCTGGCGGCTGCCAGGGGGGCTTCGGCCCCTCGCGCTGAGTGAACGGGCCCCTCCGGGGCCCCCGGAGGGGCGGCAAGCCCTGTCGGGCCTTTGGCAGGGCCGACGGGCCCTGCCGGAGGGCCGACGGGCCCTGCCGGAGATCCGGCAGGGTCGCCGGACCCTGCCGAGCCCCGGCAGGGCCTGGGCCCCCCCTGTCGGGGCCCGGCGCAGTCGGGGGAGAGCCCCCCGCCCCTATCCTGTGCCGGCCGACCCCCACGGCTGCTGTGGGGGTCGGCCGGCTCCCCTCTTGCGCGTGGTGTCCCCGATTGAGGCGGCTAGGGCCTCCGCCTCCCTTTTGGCTCTCCAACGCCTTCCGCCGTACCTCCTCGCGATAGTCCACCCTCCATGGCTCCTTGTCTTCGTCTTCGTCGAACTCCTCCACCAAATAGGGTTGACTTTGGATAAAAACCTCCTCTTTTTCCTTCTCTTTCTTCAAAGGTGCCCCCTTTGGTGTCGGATTAGGGTTTCCCTCCCCTTTGTTGTTCGCCGCCAATTGATTTAGGGTTGCCATCAATTGCGCGAATTGTTCGTCGTGCTTCGCTTGATTTGCCGTCAATTGGTGGATGGAAGTTGTCAATTTTGCCATAGATTCGTTGTTGGCCGCCAATGATTTCTTGATCCCGTCGATTTCGCTCGTGAATTTGGCCTCCAAAGCTTCAATTTTGTCGTGGGATCTTGTCGTAGCCGCCATGGATCGTCACGTGCTCTGATACCAAAATGTTAGGATCCAACAAAGATACGATTTTTAATAGAGAAAACAATAGAAATAACAAGATATTTGAGCACAAAAGAGGTGTGCTCTCCTTCCAAGATGCCGAAGAGGACGTCCGCACTCGTTTAATCTAAGAACTACTCCTAATGACGCTCAATAGAATAATCTCAATATCAAGCATAAAAACTACCATGACGGCTAGCCTCTATTTATAAAATAAACTAGGGTTTGGTGGGGAAGGGCGCGCGCGCGCACGCAACCCAAAGGAGGGCCGGCGGCCACTAATGGGCTCGGCCCATGTAGAGACCCAGGCGGGTCTATCATACAACTCTCTTATGATCCCCTAAATGCATGCATCAATTTTTTATCTCTTTATCTCTCTCCCTTTTGACTTCAATCGAATAGGATAGACATGAGCAAGAAAGTATCATCAACATCATTGAAATTGTTAAGCACGGGGCATGAAACCATAATTAGCATATCGAAGAAACGCGAATTGATAAAGACACTTTCATATCAATGTGTACACCCAATGGACTCAAAATATGCACAATGTCATGAATCATCGAAAGCATGCGTTCATTGCTTAAAATAGAAAGAAGATATCGAGTAACTTGAATTATTGATACATGCTTAGAGGACCAAAGAATCAAACTCATAAATTATCTTATGCGAGTTTTCTATATTCATCTCTTTGGAATAGCTATCGAGCATGACATAGAGAGACAACATAGTATATCATAATGTTAAATTTCGGGGCTTTTGGAGTTGATGTGCACTAAATGGTTACTTCACCTACTGTGTCATACGCATTTACTTGAATTATTGGTACATGCTTAAAGGACCAAAGAATCAAACTCATAAATTGTCTTATACAAGTTTTCTATATTGATCTCTTTGGAATAGCTATCAAGCATGATGTAGGGAGACAACATAGTATATCATGATGTTAAATTTCGAGTCCTTTGAAGTTGAGGTGCGCTAAGTGGTTACTTCATCTATTGTGTCATACGCATTGCTCAACAAACCCCTAAAATATGGTTACTAGCCGCCGGCATCAAAAATATTTTCATATTTTCTCTCTTTCATTTTCATTTTCTTTGGCCAATTTTTGCCAATATTTTTCTTTGTTTTTTTCTTTTCTTTTACTATGTTGTCTCAGAATAGTGACACATGAAGGCATCTACATATTCAACTTATATTTTGCTTAATTCATCCAAAAAGAATCATTCATACATACATACATACATATATATATATATATATAAAGACAATCAAAAAGAGTTCAATCTTTTAGAGCCTAAACATCATCCAACAATTTTCCTTAAGTTACATAACAATATCAACTCAAATTTTTTGAACAATTAGGCATGTTAATAATGAACAATCAATCATGCACAATTTTGAGTATGAGGATTCTTCATTGATATAAAATAACATCATCAAAATCATATTTAATGTTTCTATGATTTCTAATAAATTTCATACCAAAAGCTCATCAAATTTTCAACTACATCAATGATAAACATATGCTCATGCAAACAATGAAATAGTCTATGATGTCATGGACCAACATATGCTCATAGAAATGCCCGATGCATCAAATATGGCATGCAAAATAATATAACTTTCTTTACTTCCATTCGCTCAAATCAACGTCACAATTTTCACCGACGACATATGATATCACCCGAATCCCGATGATGCACATGCAGAGGAAGATGCACCTTTTGGAACCCATGTTTTGGATCCGGAAGTGTTAGCTGATGATTTGCTTTGCTTTATAAGATATTTAGATAGCAATATGAATTTTTCAGGATAAATGCGAGAAAAGCAATTATGTATAACATGTCCCTACTTATTACAATAAAACGACGTAACATTAGAGTTGTTATGAGAAGAAGACATGTTCGCATCATGTATGCTAGATGGAAAGCTTATGTGTCTATCAAATCTCTTTTCCATAGGTTTCCTAGGTTTCTTAGGAGGTTACTTCTTTTTAAAGCCTAGGTCATGTTTGCTAGAATGATCGTTTAATCCATCTAACATCTCACTAAAGCTTTTTTGACTGCTAAAGTCTTGATTTTCTTTCTCTAGTTCTTTAATGCTATCTTCATAATTTTTCTTTCTTATTCTCTTCAATTTCACTAGCAATATTTTCTCTTAATCAAATTTGACTTTTCTTTTCAAGATGCTCAATTTTTTATTCAAAGCTAGAGACATTGTGATTCAAAATACTAAGCTCAGAATCTTTAGAATTTAAAGAGCTAATTTTCTCATTAAAATCTTTAATCAAATTAGAGTTTTCAAGCTCTAACTTGGCTATTTTTATTAGCTTCTTTTAATTCTAAGATCCTGGTCTCTATGACGGTTTCATTAAAATTATCTATTATCTCTTTTAATTCTTTCTATTTTATGAATAACTCATCTCTCTCATGTTCGACACTCCCAAGACGGTCTTCTAATGATACACGAAGTTTCTTAAGCTTCGAGTATTTAGGAGACATGTCTACGAAGAGTTCTACTAAATATTCATAAGCGTCTTCCATATCCGCGAGAATATATTCTCATTATAGCTATGACCATCAATAGAGAAGATTTTAGATTTTACCTTGTCACATCCCGCCATGAAACATATCTCATTGTCCTCTTTCGTATCATCTTCAGAAAGCTCCTCAGCATCACTTTCTTCTCAACTGGCTAGCTTCCCTCGTTTTCCTTTTCCTTTGATAATGAGGAGAGGGCAATTAACTTTCATGTGCCCTTTCTTGTTGCATCTGAAGCATCGTGGTGGGATATTCTCTTCATCTTCTTCCTTTCCTTTTCATCTTTTCATAATAAGGCAATTGATCCCTTTTTATTACACCAAAAACATCTCTGTTTGCTATCTTTATCTCCATCACTCTCTTTTTGCTTATCGCCCCCCACGTTTCCAAATTTTTTTTGTTCATCAAGAATTTTCTTAACTTTTGTGTGAAGGTGTCACTCTCTTCGTCGCCTGAACTTTCCTACGTCTTTTAGGGAATACACAATACCTGCAAAAGGAGAAATCAAAGTATCAAAGAATTTCATAGGTACTTATGAATTTTCTATGATAGCGCGTGAAGTGTTTAGACTATTTGCCATAGCTAGGATCGAGATTCAACCAGACTGTGGGTCTAAAAAGAATCCATCTCTGATACCAATTGAAAAACACCCTAGATGGTGGATGAATAGGCTGTATGGCACAAACAAAAAAATTATCACAGAGAAATCAATCAGAGTGCACACAATCATAGATTTTAATTGAGCTGGCTCCCTGCTTACTATCCGACCTCAACCTAGAGGATTTAACTCTGTTTGATAACCTCAAAAGGAAACCTGATCACACTTCCAGGTTCGTGATCCAACTGTTACAACCGATCACACTTACGGGTGCTGATCTAACCGTTACACCTTGATCAGCTTCCAAGTGGTGATCGAACCGTTCCAAGGAAAAAAACAAAAGATTGTAAGCATAAAGATAACCTTTGAATGATATTATTCAAAATTCAACTCACGCTAAAAATAATGAACACTGATTTAATACAGAGATTAAATTCAGAATAATATCATTATAGCGTAGAGCGCTGAGTTGTGATCATCCTGGTGCAAACAGTTCGTCGATCCGAGCTCTGTGGAGAAAGTTATGCTTTTTTCAGCGTCGTCCGTAAAACTCCTTCTGAATAGATGATCTCATTGAAGCATTGATGGATGAGAGAAAATTCAACCTTGGAGGATAATAATGCTCTGAAAACTTTGGCTCAATGAGATGCCTAAGTTAAGAGAAGGGGGTTTTCTCTTTTATAGAAGATTAGGAGTCCTCTTCAATTAGAATCTCTCGTTCAAATCAATCTTGAAATATTCAATCTAATTTCACTTGATTTGATTAGATCTCTTTCATTTAGAAACTCCCAATAGAATAGGTCTTCAATTTCAATTTAAACTCCTTTAAATCCATAGAAGTCAAACCTGGACGTTTGATTGGTCAAACTAGTCAAATATGGGTTGCATATGAATTTTGCATACTTGGCACGATCGTGTGCCAATCGGCATGACCGTGTCATGTGAACTCTGGACTCTTCCTAACTTCCACAAATGTGCCAATCTGCACAACCGCGTCAGCTGAATATTGGCTTCTTCACAAATTTCGCACTTGTGATACGGACGTGTGTAAGTCTGCACGGCCGTGTTGCCTCTTGCCTAGAATTAGCCAACTTTTAGCAAATATGACATGGTCGTGTAAAGCTCGACGGCCGTGTCAGCTGAAGGATGCTTTCTTATCAACATACGCAATTGTGACATGGCCGTGTCGCTTTCCTCCATTGACACTAACCCATCTGATACGCACGGCCGTGCAAGTCTTGTTTAACTCATGTTACTCCATTTGACTTCCGATCGACTTGAAATTTACTAGATAGATATATTAGACCTATATGACTTGTTTGGCATCATCAAAATTAAGTTTTGAACTTAGTTAGTGGGCTAACATAGGCCAACATATAGAAGGCCATTGGCATGGAAAGCCTAATCTTATAACTGGTGTGTTGTTCCTGTGAAGGTTCGATGTGGTAGAAACAAATAGGATTGACGATAGTTGGAAGCACCAGTAGCACTTTATGAATTTAGCTGCACAATGTTAGCTACTAGCCCGTTTCTCACTATGACGGTGCTCATAGGATATCAATAATTTGACGTATGCTCTGAATAAGCTCAATGCATGCAATGTAAAAGGATTTATACCGATAACAGATGCCTCTGAAGACTTAACTATGTGAAGATTAGTAAAAGCCACCATTGCGGAACATATGCAATTCTTTGTTACTCTTATAAAACTTTATAAAAGAAGTCAAGGACATATCCTTCTGCACCTATGGATAGCGGTATGGCCGTATGCTGATAGGAGAGACGCCATCTCGGAGCACAATGACATGCTCGTGGTCCCGTGGGGGAGGAAGCCCGTGGGGAGTATAAAGTATTAACAATGGGCTACCAATTTCTGAATGGCATTTTATTGTTCATCCAAATGTGTATTCCATCTTCAACATGTAGAATACCATATTTATGACTAACATGATTCATACATGTAGCAGTCACATAAGCATCCCGCTTACATTACCTGGGTGTCCCTATCAACAATGCATTCACTAGCTTAAGTTCCTTTGTGTGCATGGTAGCCTGTCAAACTAAGGATCTTTGGCAACCCTGTAATCAAGAAATGCCTCAGTCATAGAACCATCAATAATAGCTTTCCATAGGGACAGCAAGCAAGTAAAAAATCCAATAGTTTATGTTATGTCCCATGATAAAAATCATCTTCAAGTACAATAAAAATAAGAAAAAAGGATTTAAAGATACCTTAAAGCAACGCGATATTTCTGTCCAAATTTTTCAAGCTCAGCCATGACAAAGTCGGTGATACAGGGAGTGCCTAAGCAAGGCAATAACAGAACAAGTTGCTTAAAAGTAGTTCAATATCACGACAAAGCTAAGCAAAGCAAACAAATGCAGACCAAGTGAACCCACCAGGAGATATAATACAATCCAAACTTATCTGTCTACTCACATTTTGCGTAGAGACAATCCATCATTCCTTTCTCAAAATCCAACTACATGTGAAGACACAGTCATCACTTAATCAGTGATCATGTATTTAAAGGGTTTCATGAAAATATTTTCTAGAACCAAAACAAACAATAATATTCTAATATTCTTAAAGGAAATGTCTATTTTTAAAGATTTAAGCATGGTAGACCTTAAAAAATTTATATACACTAACAAGCTCTAAGCAAGCATATTTCCATTTCCAGCAGCATACACAATTTCTGCCTAACTTGGACAACAAAGCATCCTCATTGACCAGAAGGTTGCTTTTGCTCATGACTTGTGGGCTCTTTTCCATTTCTTCGGTTAGGTCTCAAGCCTGGCTTATAAAACCCTTATGGCCAAATCTAAAGGCCACTTCTATGTGGTGCCACCTTTATTCATGAATTTACTATAGTGGTCCATCAATTCCTACAAATTTAAATCTCTCTTTCACATTTAAAACTTTAACCATAGGACCTCCAACTACAACTAGTTGTCATTCACCATGCTATGCTCTCCTTATATCTCAGGTTAGAGCTATCATCAAGTTGCAGCAAAGATTATAACTAAATTTGGATTCTTACATAACATGCCCATATTTGTGGCACATTTGTGTTTGTTAGCATTCAATAAAGTGTGCAGGCTTAATCAGATCGATATTCACTACCATGGTCTATTTGGGAGGTCATGGACTAACTGAGAACCTTTGTTCATGTCCCTGCAATAGTTATGCATGTATTTTCTATGTGCACATATATGTGGGCATGTGCACACAAAAACACACATGGATTTGAAGGCATGTGAATTTAACTTGCATGTTTTGGGCTACAAAGAAAACCCCAGTTTTATACTTACACAATATATAGAAAGCACTTATTTTATATTAAAAATAGTCATAACACGTGCCCTCGGACACGGTTCATTTAAGATATCCCCTCAAAATCTTTGTTCTACCCAAAAATTATTTCCCCTGAAAAATTTAAACGAAAACAAAAAATTTAGCTTCGGCGCGGGCATTCCCCCACGATTACCGCACACAAACCCACACTTCCCTCTCATTTTCGGCTGTGTGCAATTTCCGCCTCAAGTGTGGGTTTTACTTTGATACCCGTGCACTATGTGCACGGGTAATTTCTAGTTCATGATTAACAAACGTATCTGAAATCCATGTCACGTACTCCTATCTGATTTGTATGAAAAGATCAAACATCGAGGCTTTTTGAATTTTTAATATTCATACGTTCATACAGCATTTCGTATTTGATATTATATAAATGTTAAACATTGAAGTATTTGTACAATCCGTTACTTTTGTTGAAAGAACGGATTAATTGACTAAAATGGAAATTATTAAAGTTATTCCACTGCTTTTACTTTTTCGTTTGAGCCATATGAGGTATGTGTCGTATTTTTTTATTGATTTAGCCGTGATAGTGATCTATCAACGTAACCCAAAGCTTCATAAAGTGTTGCAAGCAACCCAAAGCTTCATCTCAACCTTCCATTTCCCAAGATCAAATCCCACCCACTCTTTATCTTGTCCTAGTCAGTCCTAAAATTCAAGAAAGGTCGTAAAATGTATAATAGATATATTGAGAAAAGGATAGAGAGCAAGGAGTCTTCAGCTTTGATAGTTCGGACCGCCTCTCGTATACAAAATCAGTTTTGGACATTAGATGAACAAAGAAAGATCTAAAAGCAATAGTTCTTTATGGAAGGTCAAACAAATTTCTATCTTCTTCCATGAGAGTGTTTACATAGTCTGTCTTGCTCCCTTTCCCTCTCTCTAATATTTAAAAACGTGATAGGTGGTTGGATGCTTAAACCTTATGGTGAGAGAAAAAATTACAAGAAAATAGATGAAAAAGAAAGGGACAGTGAGGAAGCAAATTACGAGACAATAGATGAAAACAATGTTAGTGACATATAACATGATTTTATAATTAGGACAAAACTATTTTGCACCCATGAGATTGATGTTAGTGATAGGTTACTTTTGATATGTGATTTCAATGCAACTAATATTATAAGATTCAAATTTTTTCTCCCACACATCACATGGTGGCACCTCTCCGTCTCTCTCCCGAAAAAACACACAAAACTATCCTTAAATGCTTATTTCTAATCTAAAAGCAGTCAAAATAACAGGCCCATAAAAGGGCAGAGAAATTTCATTGTAATCTCTCTTTTTGTGCAAAAAAAACCAACGAAAAATAATTAGTTAGTGACTTCAGTTGTGGCTTTTTCATTACAGTTGTGGCTTTTTCATTACATTTCTACGCATGAATTTTAAATCAATTGAGACATGCATTTGTTACTTATGCTTTTGTGTTATGCATTTGTTACTTGTGACTTCTAGTCATGCATTTGTTACTAATGACTTTGCGTTATTAAATTAGCACAAGATTTTCTTCCACGTTGATACTTTCTGTGACATATAACATGAGGTGCTAATTAGTAAATAAAGGTATGTTCTCCCATATTCGTCGTAGAATCCTTTATCTAAAAAAGATTACGAGCTTATGATACAAATGACACTAATCTAGTCTACTGTAAATGCATTTAGCAATATATAATACACAGTATTAATGTGTCCTTGAGTTTGGTGAATATTTGTATTTGTATCATAGTGCCTTGTGAAGGCTTTTGAAATGAATGTCAGCTTCTCATATCATAAGATTGTAATATCCTAAAGCACGCACTTTAATGAATGATGCTCAAGTATAAAATCATTTAAATATAATTTTGCATGAAACATACACATTCAAAAAATTAGGTAATATAGCAAACAATTCAACCTTGGGAACATCAAATGGTAAGGAATTTTAACATTAAGCACAGAGTAGGCTATATGATTAATAATATGACAAATACTTGAGATAACATCATCCTAGAAAATCTTTGGAACATGCATGTGTAATGGACGTGTTCGTGCAACATTGAATAAATGTCTATTTTTATGTTACTGCATTCTGTTGGGGTGCACGTGCACATAATAATTGATGAAAGATTTCAATATCTGAAATAAAAGATGCAAACAGATAACTTAAATACTCATGTGCATTATCGCTTTGTAGAGTTTTATTATAAATACCAAATTGATTCTTTATTTCGGTGAATTTTTAAATTTGCAAACAATAGTAGCCAAGGTAATTTAGTTTAGTACATTATGACTCACTTATAAAATAACCTGGCATTTGCTCTCATCATTAGGCATTGGATCACATGATCTTGATTTAAAATTTTGAAAAGAATAGAATGAATCTATTTACAAAATCTTATAGTTGGATTGATAAATTATTGCCAGGCATATTCTCCTAATTCCAGTTAATTCATGTGTTGCCTTGTAATTATTTGGTTCAAACTTCATATTATTTTAATATTAGCCTGTTAAAACTTCATATTCTCCAAATCAGATTGACTTGAGCCAACTCAAAACAAACCAACCCTAATCGAACCAACCTGACCCGAACCAAACCAAACCAAACCAAACTGACCCGACCCGAACCGACCCGAACCAGACCGAACCAACCCGAACAGAACCATCCTGACCCAAGCCAACCTGAACCGAACCGAGCCGAGCCGAACTTAACCAAACCGACCCGAACCCATCCTAACCGAACCGATCTTAACCAAACCAACCGGAACCAGACCAATCCAAACTGACACGAATCAGACCGAATCGAACCGAACCAACCCGCATCAACCAGAACTAAAATGATCCGAACTGGCATGGCCCGAACCAAACCAAGCTAGACTAACCCGAGCCGAACCAAACCTACCCAAGCCAACCCGAACCAAACTAACCCGAACCAGACTGGACTGAAACAGAACTGAATCAGACCGACTCAAGCCAACTCAAACCAAACCGGCCCCACTCGAACCAACCCAAACCGAACCAAACCAACCTAGACTGGACCAGACCAGATCGAACCGAACCGACTCGAGCCAACCCGAACCGAACTAGACCAAACCGACGCAGACCGAACCGACCCGAATCAGACCGACCCGAATCAGACCGAACCGAACCGATCCGAACCAGACCGACCCGAACCGATCCGAACCAGACCGACCCGACCCGACCCGACCTGAACCAGACCGACCCGACCGGAACCGACCCGAATCGAGCAGAACCAATCCAACCCAA